>CM021110.1:293001372-293014496 GCA_007115665.2 Sequoiadendron giganteum | reverse complement strand
AAATGTTAGAAAAATTTTTCTAAGTGAGATAACACTTCACTAGGGAAAAATACGCCCTTGGCATGGAAGGATGATTTGATGAGTTCTAAAGTTCTCCGAAGGCAGTTGAAAGTTGACGAATATTTTTTTTCAAGGGGAAAATTTGATATCGATGAATATTTTCCATGGGTCAAGTGAAAATCAAATGAACCCGTTTAAAATGCACCCATGATTTAACAGAGTTTGAAAATTAATTTCCTAAGGGAAATTTTAATATTTTCAGAGGAAATTCGTTTTGCCTAGATTATTTTCCTGACGGAAGTTAAATCTCAGAGGATGAATTATTTCGAACACGCAAATAATTTTTAATCACTCTGAGTTGAACATTTTAATGAGAGAATTTAAAATGTCTAAGGCAAATTTTATGAAATCGAGGATTTAAATGACAGACATTTTAAAAGTTGGAAATATATTTACAACTCCCACGAATTTTTTCGAGTTGAATTTATTTAAACACTGCGAGATTTTAAAATGGAATTTTAAATCAAGTCAAGTGATTGTTTTTCTCGCGAGTTGTTTAAATCGCCAAGAGTTAACTGGCAGATTAAGAGGAAAATTCGAAATTTGAAGAAGAAGGAATCATTATTAATGGCGACTGCCATAATAACCGGCTGACGACTAGCCCACTACTGCGCTTGAATTAGAAGATTCCAAACGAAGATAGTGGGAAATTGATGAAGGTGCTAAAAATAGCCCCAGCACTACTTAGCAGGATTCTCCGAGAAGAGTTATTTAAACAATCTCTTCTCTCATTTCTCCTCACATTATTTCGAAGTTGAAGTTGCTGAAGAAGTTCTGGAGAGATTGAAATATTTTCCACGTGGTCGAGGAGAGAAATTCTGTGAGAGTTTATTTTATTTCGGAGTGTTGAGTTGCTGAAAGTACGAAGTGCTGGAGAAAATTTCATTTGCCGAGACTCTTTCTTTCGAAAAGCTGAAAGTGTGTTGCTGCGACTTTGAAGTTGAAGGTTGAAGTTATTTTCCGGAGTTGCTGGAGAATTTAATTCTCAAAGAACTGAAAGTGGAGTTGCTGCGAAGTTTAAACGTTGAGAAGTTGAGAAAGTTGAAATTTCATATTGCTGGCAACTCTTTATTCCTCTAACTGCTGAAGTTGACAAAGTGAAGTCAAGGTTCGAACAATTTGTGCTGGAGAAATTAGCTACATTGCTGAAAGTTATTAGCTTGCTGCGTTTTTTTTCTTCACCAGTCAGAAAGTGCAGTTGCTGAGAGTTGTCTCTAAACTCAGAGATTTTTATACAATGGCCGGAGCAAAGGATGTTGCAGGAACAAGCAGAGCCGCAGGCAGAGCTGCAAACACTGAAGCAGGCAAGGCTGCCTCATCCCGGCAGGCAATGATCAAAAGGCTCACTAAGCCATTTCTCCCAAAGTCAGCAATAGTTTCAAAGTTGGCAGGATTAAATGACACCAACCTTGGTTCATTTAATCTAAATGCACTCAAATCGAGGATGTTCGGGCTAGGGGGCCATCAACCATCCGTCACGGCACATAATATAATGAAGAGTGGAATCTACGCAGCTGCTAGTTTTCCGCCAGCAATTGACTGTCCGGAGCTAATTATGGAGTGCGCCAATCACTACAAGCCAGAACGTAGGACGATTGTCTCTCCGGATGGTAAACTGCTCGCCAACTTCACGCCAGATGCCATCGGAGAGGCATTTGGGATTCCAACTGCTGAGGAGATGTTATACAGAACAAATAAGAGGGCAGATAAGATGTACTCTTCCTCTTTCGAAAGAGTCACTGCAGTCATCAACAAAGTTTGGATGCAAAAGCCGAGGCCACCCCGCACTAAGCTCCCAAAGCAGATAATTGCCGAGGACGTGAAACAAGAATACTGTGATTTGATAATGATGTTGAGCCGGGTAAATGGGAGCGCACAGGCTTACATTTTCGAGCCTTGGATGTTCTACTTCATCGAGATCATCTTGGAAGGAAAAGAGTGTGTCGATTGGGCTAGGATGATTAGCAACCACATCGATGAGCAATTCAGGAGCCTGAGGGTGACAAAGACTTTCTACATGAGCTCATATGTAATTTACATGTTGGCCAGAATGACTAAGTACAGAGGGATTTCGTACAAGGAGCCAATCGGCTGTGCCCCTGGTCAATTCAAAATCCATGAAGCCTGCACACAGCTACATTTAGCTAACATTGCCAACTATAAATGGGCAAATGATGCATTCACAATGCACATTGCAAGGACACTTCAGCAGAGGACGCAGCAGAGAATATCTAAAGAAGCACAGACATTGATTGAGGAATATGGGTATTGGCTCATCCAATTCCCGAAATTCACATATATTAGGTTGCAGGGGTTCACTTCGTATCCGTATCGGTTACCACGATACCCCACTGATCACATAGTAATGCTTGAGGTATCTAGGCAATTGATTGCCTACGATAAGATTCAGAAAAGGAAAAAGAAGGGTGGGCTTGATTTCCCTATGACCATGGGAAATTCCATTGAGGTGTGTCCCTCTTTGCAGGCAGCTCGAGAGGCAGAGGACGAGCTGCAATCTTATCATTTGTCATATCACACAGGCAGGCAAGATTTCGATCCTTACGGGAACATCTGGATGGTACAGAACGTTGAATACCGGCACAGAGCTCATCTGGAAGACTTTTGGGCAAATGCAGTGGATGAGGCTGAGATAAGAAGAAGGATGTTTTCAAGACTTCCTCTCAAGTTGATTAGAGAATGTGAGATTATTCCAGTTCCCGACCAGGTGGAGGAGGATGTCAACGTCATGCAACCCGACTATAGGTCAGTTAGGGATACTCCTGTCCCACCACCTGATTGGTCCGAGCCAGAGATCATGGACTTGGACACTCTTTCTATCCCGGTGATGACTTTTACCAGAACTTGGGTCGACAGACATGTATGCAGACTCAAGAGCAAGTCGATCGCCCTTACTTACAGCCTGATGGGTGACCCAAGGCCGTTATCGGTAAAAAGAGGGAAACAAATTGCTCAGACATCGAGGGCACAAGTGGAAGTGCCAACCCAGCCGATACCGTTGAGGATAGAACAAGCATCACCCGTGCACTCACAAACTCAATCTTCGAGTTTAAGAGTGGTTTCATTATTTGCCGATCAGAGGGCAGGATTAGAGGAAGAGCGGGGACTTGAGGATGTAGATCAGCCCAACGCCCGGGAATCAGCCAGTGTCAGTTTATCCAGGGGCGGCCAACAGGAAGAGGAAGAGGAAACAATGGCCGACACCCATTTTCAGCAGATGTTGGACACGGCTTTGGAAGAAGAAGAAAACACAGAACAGGGGACCCAAGGGTCGGGAGATACCCAGATTATAGAGGAGGATGAGCCTGAGCAGACCAGTGCAAGAAGAGAGGAAGTGCACAAGATGGAGGCAACGGAAGAACAGCCTCTTGTTGTTTGTAATCCACAGCAGACAGTGCCTGATTGGCTTTCCGACAGAATGAGGAGAGAACCCGAGGATGACACGGATCCAGCCATTGAGATGGAAGAGTTCCTCAGGAGGATCAGTGCGCCACCAGAGAAGAAAAGGGCCCGAAAGTTTTCAAAGATCTCGACTGACGAGTCAGGCTCTCGCACGCTTCAGGTGGCTATTCCAAAGGAAGATTGTGATCGAACCGAGGAGAGGCCTGAAAATTATGTGATCACCACAGTAGAGTTGGGTCGTCCTACGGGAGCCCAAGTTATCGAGGAATTCGATAACTCCTATCAGGCATTGAAGGATCAGTTGCTCCGCACGGAGGGGAAGTATAAGAAATTGAAGAAGGAGCACAAAACTTTGATAGGATACGTACAAAATCTAGCACATCCAGGTGAACCAGCAATCCCAGCAGTGGAACGTCCATCAGAGCTTCCAAAGGAGTCAGTTGTTGCCTTAGAGGATTTGAAGAAAATGGAAACGGAGGCAGACAAGTGGGTTAGCCGTGTTCATACCGAGACAGGGAAATTCATGGAGGACCTTGCCGATGCTTATCGACAGGCCTCAAATATTTTGGCACGGATGGATATAGTAGATCAGGCCTGGGGTGATACTCGCATCTATCAAACGAAGACTGTACTTCGTTTGGGGGCTTTGATGCATGTACCTCTAGAAACCTTGGTGGATGGAGGTGTAATTCAGAGAGGTGATAGGTATGATTTCACCAGTTGGTACTCCTCGGTGGTCACAGGCCGTGGATTTCACGACGCAGCAAGGGCAGATTCAGCTAAAGTGAGGAAAGCAATGGGCAACATCTTGGGGGGAGTCCTCAATACATTAGAAGCCATATTTGCTAGAAAGTTGGTCCCAGAGGAGATAACTGCTGATGGCTTGAAAAGTAGACTGCCTCCATTCTTCTCAGCTGCGAGGTCACTTGTCCTGGATGACTTTGAGAATGTCTCCACGTTCTCTAGTATAATTCAGCATACCCAGGACGCCTTGGTGACATGGAGAAAATCTTGCATCAGATACGGACAGACGGTAGCAGTCTTGGAGTTCCAGCTCAACCATATTCCACCGATCTCTACACAGGAGGTTGAAGCAGTATTGGCCCGGTTGATCGAGTTTGCTATCCGGGAGAAGGCCAGTGGGAACGCGCTGCTTGATGAGGATCTTCTTGATGATGGTAGTGGGCATTAATTGCTCATTATGATTCCTGCAGGGGAGTGGAGAATATTCTGTGCATTCATTGCCCACTCCTCTCTGTGGCGGTTTTTAGGGCAGAAACCCTAATCAGGGCATAGGTGGCTCGATCTGAGCCCTTCATTGTAATTTGATCTGAACCGTCCACTGAATTGGACTTATTATAAAAGGGGCATCCCCCCTCATTTGTAAATCATTAGAATTAGATAGAGATTAGAATGGAGTTGAATCAGAGCTAGAGAGTAGAAGGCATTTAGCTTAGAAGTTAGCTTTAGATTGAGGAGGGAAGAAAACTTTCCTTTGAAAGTTTTGTAAAAGGTTGTTGTGAACACTTTTCATAATACAAAGAGTTTCATTGCTTGGTGATTTCTTCTTTGTTATGAGTAGCTAGCAAGGCCATTTCGTCTTTCCAATTCAAGGTAGATAGAGTAAAGTAGATTTCTATTTCATGCAAGTAGTTGTTAGCTGTGGAGTGTGGCGTTGTGATTTGAGCAAGTCTTCTCGTCCATACCACTAGCGGACTGGCTGACGGTGAGTTCGCCTTGCGTGGTCAACTGGAGTATCAGCACTTAACTTCGATTATGGTTCATATGTTTGTATGCGTCGTATTGACGGTATGAACATGTTGCGTCATAGTTTGAACACTTTTCTCATCCTTTGAAGATTGCACCAACTTTGTCGGAGTTGTTCGAAAGGAGACAAAGCAAAGTTTGGTTTGAAGATTGTTTAAGTCGATCCTCGTCCTCCACCCTTTAGAAGTAGATTTGTAGAATCCCTATCCCTATCCCCTTTAAATTCTGCATTTTCCGAGTCAGTCTAGATACCAGAACCATATTGCCAAATCATTCATGTCCTAATTGCTTCACAAAGTTGAACAACTACGTAAGTCCCCTTGAAATAACCAGCAAAACACATCAACCAACTGAGTCTATTCGCGATAAAAGGAACCTTGGAGTCGAACACATGAACTTTCAAGCAATCTTAGCATGTGGGACACTTTGATCAAGAGAGAATAGAGTGACCGTTGGGCAACTTTATTCTGTGCTGGCGCTGTCATAAAAAGCACGTCAACAAGGTCACAACAGGCTGTTGGAGTGACTAGCAAGCAACTTGGTCCTTGATGAATGTGCTAACTAACACCTCTTCGTCATCATCTGATAAACCCTCAACGTCTTTTGATAGGAAATCAGCAAGCTAAAGAAGAGTAAGTCTGCAGAAGTGACGTCGACGCACTTCAAATTCATCTTCGCAGTTGACCCAAAAGTCCTCAAGTGTTGGCCTGTGTGACTAACTTCGCTCCAACCGAGCTACATAATGACCCAAAGGATCATAGGAGCACTTCTCGATGAGGTACTTGAGATGGAGTTTTGACAACTCGTTGGTCATCTGCTTGCAATTGGTTGTTGTCCTGCACTTGTATATGCCTAGTGCAAAAGGAATGGTGAATGCTTGCTTGTGCCGATTGCAAAGAAAAGTATTAACCTCACGAGCCTGTCTCAGGAACTCCATGAATGGGACCTTATCTAAAGGATATCTCGGTAGCATCAGAGGTTCTCTGGTGTAACCAAACACTCGAATATATGTGAAAGTGGGAAACTGGATAAACCAATCTGCCCAACCTTCCATTGCTAATTTTGCCTCTGCTGAAATTCTGATGTGCATCTCATTATCCAAGTCTCTGACTGTCTTCATTAGGAAGTGATTATTCACCTGTTTCAAATCCTGTTCAGCCTTTGAGAACTCCAATTGTCGGAAGTATTTCTGTACATGTTGACCGCCAAGAGTTCCATTGGTCTTCAAAGTTCTAAAATTACCTTGGAATGCAATTAAGTAGACCAGATAAGAAACCATGTGAAAATCGTGGATTTTAAGGAATCATGTGATTTGCTGGTGAAGACACGCATTGATCAACATAGCCCAGTCAAAGTATTCCTTATTATGGATAATCCGGTTGATGACATAGAACATCCATGGTCGGAAAACACGAGCTTCCTCTAGACCTGTAACTCGATTGAGAAAAGTAATCAGGATAGCAATCTCGTCCTTGAACTCTCCACGCCCTACCTTCTTTGGCATGTTGGCTTTCTATTCTTTTAGCCATCTTTGAACAACCTTTCTCTGAGATCTTTCCTTGTCTCCCTGCCATATCTTATCACATTCCTCTATGGACGCGAGGAAATTATCCGTACGAGACGGGATGGCAAAGCACTTCTCGACGTCTCTCGGCTTCAGACTGCAAATGACTCGCCCATCTACTGATCAGATTTGTCTTGTGGATGAGTTGTAATGCTTTATGCATGCAATGACGAGCTCAAGATCAGCCACCGTGATAGGAATAGATGCTACTGCCAGTAACCCGAAACGCTCAAGATTCTTGACTGTGGAGTTGTCAGTGTCTTCCAATGTGCTCAATTTGACCAATGGATAAACGTGACCCAAGTCTGTCTCAAAGGTTTTCAAAAAGTTGTGAACTAAGACTGACTTGACCTTGTATTCTATTTGGTGTAATTGCATTTTGAAAATATGGACTTTTGACTGTAAAGTTGGATATGTTTGGGCAAACTTCAGAAAAAGCTAAAAATGAACTCTGGATGAGGCTAAAAATAGCCAGTTGAGGGAAAAAATTTAGGAAATTTTCTGAAATGTGGGTTTTGTAGGGAATAGAATTCTAAGCCAGCCTATTTTGTTAGAAACTCGAAAAAATGAGTTTTACTAAGGCATGCAAAGGCTTTTTAGTTGAGAGCTACAATGGCCGTAGGGGGTTCCTAGAAAAATTATTTGCGAGAAAAATTGGCACATGGGTATATTGTAGGCACTGATGAGCTGAAACGACCCTGAATCTTCGTTTTTCGAAAATTTGAGTGATAGGCCCACATGCAAAAGAATCTTCAGAAAAAGGCACAGTGCTTCGAAGAAAATGGAAGCAATGGGGCAATTTTCTCAAAAAATTCTGGAACATGGGTTTCACTGCTGATAGAATAGAATAGAAGACTTTTAACGTCCACGAGACCAAAATAAGGCCTATGTTGAATGAACCCAAATGACCGGATTCTGAAAATTATGCCGTTTACTTTGACATGCGAGAGAAAACCTAAGGATAGAAGAATTTAGAGAGAGAAAATAGAAGTTATTCTTCTGCCTCTAAAAAAGATGCCTATGCGTTGAATTTGATTTGATGAAGTCTAAAGGCACTAGAACAATTAAGTCTGGAAAATATTTCCTTTGAACAATCTAGACCTAGCACTGTGAATAACACTGAAAAATATTACCCGTAGCGCCTTCAAATTTTTGCTTGCTCGAGAATGTGTTTGCTTCCACCTGTGATGAGAATAATGGACACCCAAATGCCTTAATAAATAAAATTTATGAGTTAAGGCATCACATATGTATGCAAAGGGTTAAAAATGGATGCCAAAATTCTATTGGACCTCCATATCAGTTAACTAAATGAAATATTAGCCCTAAATTGGGTGCCACCTTCATGCACTTCAGTTATCCTCACATGCATGCAAAAATTAAGTCTTGTTGAAGTTGACTTGGCAACAGAACTGGAGTTTTAAAATTATTTTATGTTGACTTCGAAAACTCCACCTTTATGGGGTGGCCCACTCACTTGAGTTCAAAAAGTCGAACTTTGACATTAGGCGCCTTTACTCCAGACTTAGAAATTTTTGAGAGTTGCAAACGTCACCAGAGGCTATGTTCAATGTAATCTCCCTAGCTAGAACTGATGGAAATTTTCAGTTTCAATGCTTGGACATTTCGTCAAACAGTTTGCTAATAAGCCCTTCTACTATTGTTTATTGTTTCTCCTTTGTATTTCAATGTATATGATGGTAATCATGAAAGGCTTCTAAATGCAATAGCTTTGATACCACTGTAACGTCCCTTGCTAGATTCTGATGTAAATTTTTCAGTTTTCAACACTTGGACATTTTGTCAAACACTTGTCATTCAAACTGATGATTTCTTGTTTGTTTGCATTCTCAATTGCATATAATGATTTTCAATGTATCAAAGGACTCAAACTGACCATGCCAAGCACTACTAATGCAATCAGAAAGCTATGCAAATATTCTATGACTTCCAAACTATAATATGACTATAGATACATGTAAGGTGCAGTTACAGCAAATAGGCCAAATGACAAACACTTCACTAGAATTCCCAAACTTCATATAATATTGCAATGAAGAACTCTAAGTCTGATTACAATCTTGTCAATGTCATTAACTACAGATTGCCTTCTTATGTTTTTACAAGAAAATAGGACCTAGATGTGATACAATGTATCAAAATGTGAAATGCATTCATATACAACGATAATGAACTGTTGTTATGACAATGATGAATAAAATTGTAATTGCAATGCAAATTCTATATAATACAAATTTGACAACCTGATTATCGAATCTTCCCAGATTGAAGAGTTGGGACAGCTACCACTAAAGTATTGATGAAGTGCGGACTTGACCTAGCAAGATTGATGCTCCACACTTGCACTGACCAAGAGTTGCGCCTGGTGACTACTTTGACTGTGTTTCCCTTAGAAAAGTAGACAAGTCACACCTTTGAATCTTCAACGATTGTCCAATCTAAAGAAATACGATTTCCTACATATGGGGCGACAGCTTGAATAACACGATATATCAATATTGGTGGCTAGGAAAAAGACAAAATGCAACTCCTCTTTGAATATCGACTACCTTTGCAATATTCATATTAGTGGCTTATTTATATTTGTCTTTAATCAAGTGATCTCCTGGCATCCTCAAAAATTCGAATCATATGATTCTCTCCTATTTGTTTTTATCGGCTTCTTCAGGAAGCAACCCGATCTTGTCTCTTTTCAGCTTCGTCTCCTTTAATAATTCATGTTTTGTCTTATTCTTCCTAACACCCATTGTCTTTTTCTGAAGATTTGTCTATCTCCAACGTCCAACTCCAAATGAATATTTGCCCTGTTCCAGCGCGGCTATCTGTTTTGTTTTATTTGCGAAGATAAAAAAGGCTTTCACGCATGTGCATCGAATAGAAGACATTTGGGTGGATCTTCGAACTGAGAAGGATATCCATAGGATGGATTACTACAAGCTCACAATAGAACAAATAGTTGATCTTAATCTAATCTTGATCCAGAAGGAGTAATTGATGATGGAAAGATTCTAGACACAGAGTATGAAGAACGGGAGATTGTTGATAGTCCTATTCCAGCAATACAGTGATCTCAAAAGGAGTCCACTTCTATTTTTGATAGATTTCAATCAATTTTAGCAAATACTAATACTTGGCTTAAGAGTAGAAGGTTTAAGGCCATTAAAATCAGGATTGGAGCCGAAGATGACTAAGTTGGACCTGTTGGACTGAAATCAGAAGTGAGAGACCAAACAAAAGAAGGAGCCTCTTCCTCGAGAACCAAAATCAAGCTAAAGGTTAGTCGAGTTGTAGAGAAACCTATGGAGAAAACGGCATTGAAAGGGAAGGAAGTTAAAGAAACTCAAATTCAAGTCATTGATCAACAAGAGGAAAATGTTCTTGAATCTCCTACTATCCTAACTGTGGAGTCTCCTCACGTAGACGTTCCACCAATATCTGTATCATCCCCTATATCTCAAATAGACAGTGATGTTGATTCTTTCTCAACGGTGTTTGTTCCCCCTATTGCACTCACGGAGAATGTTTATAATACTACAGTTGCATTAACATTGAACACATCTATGGATAGCTTGCATAACAATTTGGAGAATGTCTTTGACTCTTATCCAACGTATTCTATACTATCATAAATGACACTTCCAGAGATAGACACATCATCAATAGGTTTTGATAAATTCATGACTAATGCTGATCACAATTTATCATCAGAGCAAGCCCTTCTTGTTGTTCAAACTGAGGCTTCTCCTAGAATGACAATTGTGGTACAGAAAGAATTTGTTTCTACACACACCACAATTGATGTTTCAGATGCAAGTACATTGGACCTACCTCCATGCTTGAGTTCAAGCACTCTAGAAAAAGAAAGAGATCTCTCCTGATGTGTTTGATTTCCAGCAGCTAAGAAAATCTAAGCCAAAGGTTGCCAAGAAAGCTAAAACAGTCTCACGAGTGATTGTTGATAGCAACAAAATGAAATATGTTGAGGTAGCAAAACCTCTTACAGACAAGCCACAAGAAGAGATGCAGGTGTCTGATTACAGGTTCACTAGAGTGGAATTGGGAAAACAAACACATATCAATATGATGCAAGATGCACAAAATTCTATGACAGTGTTAAGACAAAGTTATGAACTCTTGGTCAAAAAAGAAAAGCTTAAGGAGGAGAATGCACATCTTATTTCAGTCATTCAGAAGATTACAAAATCTTCAGAAATGGTCGATTCATTATCTTCTTCTATCTCTGGAGAGTCCATAAAACAGATTGAGAAAGCAGGACAAAAGGCAAAGGCATTAGATTCTTGGCTTGATCAGCTGATAAATCAAAGTACTCAAGTGGTGAAAAAGGCTCTTGATGTGTTGGTTAATGCAAAGCTAGTAAAGCTAAAACTGCCCCAGGCTTCTGACACTTTCAAACAAAGCTTAGAAACTATGGAAGGTGATTTGAAGAGTTGGTATGCTTTGAATAAAGTGCAGCTAGAAATCTTATGTCTGAATGCCGTGATACCAAACAAAGAGATGTACATTGAAACTGAAGAGCTCTTGCTACACAAAACATTGGTATTCAAAGAGCGTATTTCAGATATACAAGTTGCTCAAGAGATGATGGTTGAAGTGGAGCAGAATATCTTTTCAAGTTTTGAAAAGGAATCTTGCAAGATAGAAGACCAAAATGGTGAAGTACTCCCTGAGCATGCTATAATTTCAGCATTAACAACAAAGTTTCATCAAGAGCTAGAAGCTGAAACTTTCACAGTGACATCCATCAGCAGATTTGTAAATCATCACTCGTTCCTTGATAAGATGCAGATTGCTCTAGAAGAATACAGATTCTCCGTGATAAGATGTTGTGACACCAACATCATCACAATGACCAAATAGGAATTCATATAGAATGTGAGTGTAGTAGAGACTTGTGCAAGCTGCTCACATAAGCTATCACTGATCACCTCACCCCAGAAGATTGGATACTGTGCCTTTCTTATGACCACTATGAATTTGTACATGCATTTCTCAAAAACATTGGAATATTTCAATCCCATTATTTTGCTCAGAAGTGTGATCATATCATTAATTTCTTCTTTGAAATCAAACCGATATAGCTTGGGTATTCGGGTCAAACAAGATCGCAATTTTAGAAGCCACTTATTATTGATGTGTTTAATACAATCACTCTTCTTCTGTTCATAATGATCATGAGCACTCTTCATTGAGATGTCTGAATACATAGGATCATCAAGAACTCTAAAGCTTTTATTAATGGTTTCAGAATCAAGTCTAATAACCACATTACCATCATCATCCTTGATAGTTCTGGATTCTTTATCAAAGCGAGATGCACATGCAACCACAAATTTTGGCTCTAAGGGAGCAACAAGAAAAGTAGAAACCAAATGAATATGACTTCTCAGCAACAACTGCATATCATGTGAAGTTGACTTCTTGACTCTCTAGAGAAATTCGGACATATCAACATGCCCAATCTTTGTATCTCTGATTTCTTCAATGTTTGAGACCACGTGAGATGGAGAAATCTCATTCTGATTTTTGTCATACTTATACTTCATATTTTTGTTCGTCGGGGAAGCTGGTTCCTCTGTCATTGAGCAAGAATCTACACGACTGCAATGAAAACTCCATAAAGTTAAGGCATCATCAACATCACCATGTGAAGACATGGCATCCATTAGTGATAGAACTCAAACCCAGTTTGGTGTAACCACTTTCTAAATGGGGGTAGAAAATGAAGATTATAATCCATTTCGGATCTTGGAGGGCTGATTGCAAGTGAAAGCGACATATTTTTTATTTTTTTGTGGAAAATGGAAAATTTGAGTTACATCTTTGAAAACTACAAGTCAAAACCTTTAACTTGCACTTGCAGTCAAGTCCAAAAAGTCCGACTTTTAGGCATTCTAGAAGCATTTCGGGTTTTTGGATCCTAGCTACAAGTAAAGTGTAATCGGGATTTTTGGGGCACATCACAAGTTTTAAGTGCAAGGTAGGAAAAATGAAAGATCATAGCAAGTTTTATTTTTTGAAACCTCTACTTGCACTTTTAATCAAAAATTCCTACTTGCAGTCAAACTATGAAAACCCGATTTCAAGTTGACTCTCCATTACTTGCAAAAAATAGCAATAAGGATGATGAAGAAATGGTAATGTGGAAATGAGAAGGAGATTGTGAAATGAATCCGATGAAGTGAAAGCGTACGGATGAAAGGCAAAATGGATGGGCGAATGAAAAGAATGAAAGACGTTTTTTATGAATATTGATGGCTTATGAAATAGAAAA
>CM021110.1:292967453-292999920 GCA_007115665.2 Sequoiadendron giganteum | reverse complement strand
ATTCAGGAATCACATTTGTTCTGAAAGATTCTAGTATTCCACTTTTAGTTTTTGGAAGAGATTTATAGTGAGTTGAAGATTTACTTTCCATATATTTATATATCCACTTTGAGTGATTAACAATATATTATATGCTCATTGTTATTTCAGTAGCGATTTCTTGATTTTATTTTGGCCATACTTTGAGTGCTTGTACCATCTCTATATCTAGCCATACAATATCTCCTTGCTACAACCATGTCTGTACATTTCCATCGCTACAAGGCTACTGTCAAATTTTATAGTCAGACAGTTGCATGTTGGCACCAAGATAGGAGGTATTTTGAAAAGTATTAAGTAGCTCTCCATTGGCTATCACATGTTCCAAGCTGACCAAAAACCTTGAAGCTTTTGAATAGACTTTAATTTCTTATTTGGGCCACTGTACTTCCTTATTAGGGGTTGCAATTTCTAAAAGGCTTAAACCTTAGTAAAACTACCTTATGATTTCTTCCTGTTGCAGTCATATCAACAAAAGAAGGGTGCACATCATCTAAAGATTACATTACATTGTTGTTACCTCATTCTATTGAGTGCTCGTACAGCCAAACTCAAGCTCGAATTTCTCATAAATTTCATAAATAGACTTTTCATATACTGATTTTAGTATCAATTATATATTCAAGAAATTTCTAGACGTTGATATAAATAAAAGAAAGTATATTTTGTTATTAGAATTTCTGGTTTTCAGTCTCTATTTTAGTTGGTTATCAGATTTGTATGCTGTTACTTGGTGTTCTCGTCTTATTTCAATATTACAAAAAAAATCAAAACATTGTAAAAAATCAAAGAATGTTATTACATGCAAAGAGGAATGAACAAAACAAGTTCAGATTCAAATGTTAAAGTTCCCACATATTTTAGAGGATTTGTCCGACTTCATTGAAGCAGATGAAAACTTCATTGAAATCATTCATAGCTAATTTCAAAAAAACTTTATGCGGGCTAAAAATAACCCATAATCATGCAAAGATTGTGAGCATTAATGGATATATTATAGTAATTTTCATCACCATTTCAACTAGCAGTCCTATGTTCTAATATTGGAATTAGTGGGAAAGATAATTCATAATAAAGCTTGCACATCACGCAAGTGGCCATGGCTAGAGTAAAAGTTTAGTAAATTTATTTCATCTATATTCATGCACCTTTGTAAACACTATGAAAAAGTGTCATTTTGCACTAAGAGAAAAATAGTAATTCTCATATCGACAAGGTTGATATTCATCAAGTATTCAAAGTTGTTATTAAAAATTTGTTATTCACTCAATAACATTTATTATGCCTATCTTGCTTATAAATGTTTATTGAAATGTCTCATTATATATGTTGAGGGTTAAGTTACTTTGCTGAATTTACAGTTTTTGCATTGCAAATTAGCTTCAAACTGTAGATTGAAGTTTTTTATTGAGTCCTACATTTAATTAACCAAAGGGCTTGTGCTTTTTTTATTTTAGGCTTTTAGCCTATTCAACTCTATACATGTACATTCATTGCTCAATATCTGCATTTAGTTGAATAATGCAAACCATCTAGCCTTATTATATTTAGTCAAAAACCATAAAATCCTTTCCCTATTGTTAAAAGAGTATATTAGCTTTTTACCCTAGGAAAAACCAGAAAATTACACATCTATATTTTTATTCAGCATGAATGTGAACCACCTTAAAAATTGTTATAAAGATTGTAAATTGCAATTGTGCAATTTTCGGTTAGTTTTTATCTGATGGGGATCTTCTCCTAATTCAAAGAGTATTTCTACCAAACATCTCTTCTATTTTGTTTTGCACTGAAAAGTGCAAATTGAAATGCTAGCAAAAAGATTGAGAAGCAAAAACAAAATCTAGAGTTGAGTTGCAACAGCAAAACAAGAAATGACCAACATAGTACATAACTAGGTGAAGATAATTACCTCACACAAAATGATGGAAGTAGATCATTTTTAAAGAAAAGTTGCCAAATTGAAGGCCACAATAGAACAAAGTCATCTCCTCATTCATTATGTAAAGTTGAAAAGTATCCAAGAGAAAACTTGCAAGTACTTCGAAGAAATATCTTCTAAGGCTTCTTTACTTGAATTGGACGAAGCAAGACACAACCATCAAATGGTCGAATGTGAAAAGAAGATGAAAGAGAAAAGAACAAAATGACAAATACAAATGTAATAACAACCCTCAATTTTTTTTTTGAAAATATGTTAGCCTCAAAATAAATGAAATCATTAAAACTTCCTTTCCACTTTTTGATTACCCAAATCCGAAATTGGGCAACATAAGAGCATACAGTGTTAGGATTACAATTTATTGATTTACAACTTGCTAGAAAAAAGCATCAGGTGGCAAGCCAACCAAACCACTTATTCGGTGGGATGCATAAACAATACAAGAAAGAAATCATCCACTTATTCGACACGAATTACAATGCACTTCCACTTTTCAGTGGGAAAGCCTATACAATGTTTGAGGACATTTAAACATGCTTCTTCCACTTTTTCCCGGTGGTGAGGCTATTACAATACGTGTAGCTGATAGCAACATGATACTTTAAGTGGATTAACTAGAAGGCTAGTACAGGTCTAAAAACACCCTTTTTGGTGCTGTACTATAGACAAATCAGAACTGAAACATTGTTGTTGATGCTTTAGAAACTCAAAAGAGGAGCATACAAACACACCCACAAGCAAAATAATAGAAAACTCCCTTCAAACTCCACCCAACACATCCCAAAACACTAAATAGATCTTCATCTCAGCAATATCCAAAACTGAAACTCGATTTGAAGTACAATGGTGATCTCTAGAATGAAATCACTCCAATCTAGCTTGGGATTATCTCTCAAATCCGAAACTAGAAATCGAATGAGGGTTTTCGTCCTCAAAAGATAATGGAAGAACTTGCAAGTTCAATCTAGGAGCATAACAGTATGAGAAAACTTCAGTATATCCAAATGAGCCCCCAACACCTTTTACAAGTTTTTCATTCTTTTTCGAAAAAGCGTTTTTTTCTTTCTTGTTGCTTTTCCGAAAAAACGCTTTTTGACTTTTTTCTAAAAAACACTTTTTGTTTTTTTGTTGATTTTCCCAAAAAGGAACTTTTTTTCTTTTAATTAAATAGTTCATTATGTGCAAACATTTAATCACCTTTCTAACAAGCTATTACACTAAGTTGTCCTTCTATTATTTCTCAACATTAGACAACATTAGTGAGATATTAATTAAATAACATAATAACTCACCCAAGTTGCGGAAAGTACTATGACGTCATCAAAATCCAATTTTGGCCAAACCATGATGAAACTGAATCAATAGGAAGATGATAGAAATCAACTTGGTGACTTTCTAAAAAAAGTCTACTCCTCCAAGAAGTTTGGAGAGCACCCAAAAGGTTGAAAATCGATTGTGAAAGTATCAAATGGATCCAACTAACAAACTGAACTCAAACCCAAGAACAATTGCTCTGCAAGATTGATCAAATGCTTCTCCAAGAATGTTGGTTCTCCCTTACTAACCAGTTAGCCTTTCGAAGACTTGGAAACTGGCTAAATGTGCACAAATTGGCTAAGCAACGGGACATTACAGTCCTCCCTCCCCAAGATTGCTTGTCCTCAAGCAATCACAACTGAATCTTGATTGATCTCAGATAGATCCAAAGAAATTCCAAGATCCCATACAAGTCTAAAGAATGCTTCTCTATGATTTCATTGCTCTACATTGATGCAATTGAAAATTTCTAAACTAGCATTTGTGGTTTCCCTATGAAGCAATCTACCAATCTCACAAATTCCTAGATCCCAAATCATTGTATCATCAAATAATCTAGAGGTGAGAGAATCAGCATACCTCAACAAGCCATCCCCACAAGTTATCCATCTCAAAATTAATGTTCCGGGCAAAAATATGAATTGTTCCTCCATGAAAGAACACAAATCAGATTGTATGCAAGCTGAAAAGAAATTATTAGAGTCATAATTCACTTGATTTTCTACCCCAAACAATCTTATGATGACAGTACTATTCAATTTTTCCGACTGAAACCACTTTCCAACATACTCCAATAGTCTAGTGGTCCCAAAATACTCAATTTTGCAGCTGATCAAACATAGAAAGAGCAACTCATAATCTCATTTTATCAAAATCAGCAACCTTGATGTACGACAACAACTGCATAAATGTAATCCAATTGATAGTTCCTCCATCCCTTGACTGAAATTTTTTGTCATCCTACACGTATGTGAGCAAACCAAAGTATGAGGGGGCTGGTCTGCAGAAAAACAGCAGTCAAAACTGAAAATTTAAATTATTTTTTGTCAAGAAGCATCTCTCAGGTCACCATAACCTTTCAACATATTTTTTTGGTGACCTCTATCAAGAATTCGACGGAATGAAGCAGCTCCACCATGCTTATGCTGCACAACTATGTTATTCATGTGTGCCTCATCAGAAGACCTTTTGGCGAAACTAAAGGTATCTTCTCTAAAAAGAATGCTTCTCAAGCAAATCATCCAGCTATCCAAGTGCCATCAACAAATTGCACCTCCAAGGCACTAGGATCTTTGTAACCATCATACAATATTACATCCATCTTGAACTTATCCTCCTGCTTCCCATGGAGGATTGTGACATCTTTAACTTCTTGCAACTAAACCATGAAAGCATCACCAACTAAGGGTCTAGGAGAAATTGATGTCTCCATATTCCATTTCAAAGACGGATTAGCATGTGTCAAATCAGCTCCCAATCCAAAAAGTAAATTTTTAAATAAGTGGAAATCATGTTTAGACCCTTGTCTTACCATCTCTTTATGCAAAACAAGTTCTAAACTTGCTTTATCTGCTGCTGTTCTGAAATTTCCAGCAAGTTCAAAATCACTTGTTGGAAACTTATGAAGGTTAGACATGATGTAGTCTCCATGTTTCAACAGATCCTATGTGGAAACTTCACCTTCAACCTCCCACATTCTTTATCATTAATAAGCTGAAAACCACACTCTATCTCATGCTTGGAAACTTCACCAAGATCCCATATCTTGATATTGTCACTAGATGTTTCATCTTCCATCACAAAGAGTGGATTATCATAACTTGACTCTACACCCATTTCAAAGAGAGGATTATCAAAAATTTGAAAGTCATTCCTTTCGTCTTGCTCAAACGCATCTTGTTGATCCAAATCTACATATGCAACTTCTAACTTCTTTGGGAAACCCTCTAAATTAAACTCCTCTGGAAGACTATCAAGTTCATCAATTACTTGCTTGATTTCTTTAGCTCTTTGTTCGTCCTCGTGTTCCATGAAATTTTTTTTATCAGCTAGTTGACCTTCTACCTCCATTAGTGCTATTTCAATGTTTTCTAATGTGTCTTTTGTTGAATCAAGCTCAAGAGTAAGCTCATCAATCTTTCTCTCTTCTTCTTTGAATGCAGTAATGGCCTCCTTTGCAAATTCAATGGCATAATCTCAATCTCTAATCAAGTGTAAGTACTTTGATTTTCCTATCTCCAAATAGTCTTTGATAAGTTGCAATTTTAAAGAAGTAACTCTACCCTCAACACCTTTTTGCACGAGGATTTCAAGGATCTTGTTAGTGTTGTCCAAACTTGTGAGGACTTCAATCTCTTTCTCATTGGTGACCAAGAGTTGACTCTTCAATTCACATAACTCTCTAGGTCTTTGTTGAACCAAGTGACTTGGTTCTCCATGGAGCAAAGATTGTGATTTTCATGAGCCATATGATCTTCAAAATTTGCTTTCTCCCCACAATCACTTTGATCAAAAGTCATGGAAGCACCATACTCAAACAATGAGTCATTACTAAGTGCTGATTTAAAATCTTCATCAGGCTCCATTTCATCATGATCTTCTACTGAATTCTTTGAGATGTTAAACTGGTATTCTTCATGGATGGAAATTTCCCACTCAAAATCTGGAATCTCATCATTGGAATAAAGTAGATGCTCCTCATTAGGTGCTGTTTTGAAATTTTCAGTGGCATTAAACCCTTCATTAGGAGTTCCAAAATTTTCAAAGAAATCATTCTAGAGCTCTGTGATAAATGATTCTTGATAAAAGAAATCTTCTTCTTCATAGGAACATTCAAAATCTTTGTCTCTGTCATATTTGGGTTCAACTTCAAAAAAAAATGTTGTTCTATTCTCACAATCAATTTTTCATTATAACACTATCTTCCTTGTGCTCATCAACATTTTGTTGGAATAAACGTGTGTTGGAAGTTGCTAATTCATTTGAATCATCCTCCAGCTCTCCCTCAAAGATTGTCCTATCATCAAAGATTTTGAATGTTGTGTTTTCTTCTTCAACTACTTTTCCTTTGCATAATTTCTGAGATGAAGTTAGGACAGCTCTATGCTCAAGCAAAAAATCTTCATTAACATGCTCATCATTGAATTTTGATATCAATAAACTTGGATCCCATCGTTTTTTGAATAGTTGACCTTGATTTGGAATTGAAGGTTCAATTAATTCACCATTGATGGCTGATTTCTTCAACAGATGCTGATCTGCATTATGCATTGACCAAAAACTAAAATAAGCTCTTTTATCAGGTAAACTTCTCTCAACAAATTTTGTCTGAAAATTAATTTTATCTGCATTATGCATTGACCCAAGAAAGATGTGAAACCAATTAATTTTCTAATGTGGAGGAATTACTTTAAGCAAAACATCAATTTCCCTCTACAAGTTGACATCCTTTCAAATGGGAACATCTTTGTATACATTCTAAGCTAATATTATAATCTTGTAATTCAAGTGACAGCAAAGAAACTAGAACAGTGACAAAGTATGCATCTTAAGGGGAGATGACCATCATAAGGGGAGATTCTATTCCAACCTACCACTTAGATCATTATTCGATCTATACAAATTCAAACTGAATTTAAACTTTCTACGCAATGATTAATGGCTTTCAAACTAGAGAAACTGATCAAGGTTTAGAAATTAAAATACCTCTAGCTACATCTAGGCTTTTCAACGCCAATTCTATAGACCAGGACTTACTAAAGTATAATAGCAACAAAAAATTAAATCAGATAAATAATTTTCATATAAAGTGATGCAAAATGAGAGGTATTGCTACAATAAAGTAATGATTAATGGACAAAAGTTTTGACAACAGTTTAGATACTCTGCACAATCAATACCTTAATCGAACGCCACTGTGAATTTGGCCATCGAATAGGGTCCAGGTCACCTATGCCAGTTATAGTACCCATGTACCTTCATAAAACACAGTTTGAACTCAAAACCATTTATTCGATATAGAGAAAACCCAAACAAATGAAGAGAAGTATATGGTTGTAAAATAACCAAACATTAATCTGGATTCATGCAGATAATATTTAATTTTCATGATTAAGGATAAATTAGAATTCAAACCACAAAAAGAAACACAAAAATGTCTTGATACAAAAATTCAACAAATATCATTAATAGTTAAAAAAAATTGCAGCTTGATCATGTTTGCAGCAGAAAATCAACCTAGGGATTTCCATTAAAAATTTACTGCCAAAATCAGTTCAAGGGCTTGTGATTTGTCTTGAAAGGAACCAGCTGGATGATTACTATACTTTACACAAACAGAAAATTCCGATGAGGTATGTCAGTCATACAAGAATTTTGTGATTATGTAGTCAAACTTCAGTACATAGAAAAAAATGGATCAGCCCTTAATTTTACATGTCAAAAGCTAAGTTGCCAAACTAGAATTGGGGAAAGTTCGGGTACAAGCACTTGTGTATAGTATGTCAGTGTGGCAAAAAACAATGGGCTGGTTACATCCATACCAAAAACAGATAAAAATCATAAATATAGCCTAAAAACAGTATATGCTAAACAAAAGTACCATAAATATAACAAATACAATAATACTAATTGTACATCAATTTGTCAAACTCGAAGATCGTAATACATATCCAATATTAGTTATACAGGGGTACATGGGGATGCGTCCCCTAAGGTTTTGGCCCCTGTTCCCATCCCAGAGACGTTCTAGGGACGGGGGACACCCTGGGGATGTTTCACAAGCATCCCAAAAAACAAAATTGCAGAGAACATCCCCAATCGGCGGGGACATCCCGAGGACGGCATGGGGACAGTCGGTCGTCCCCTAATTTCCAGCATGTTTCGGCAATAAACAAATAGTTCGAAATTTTAAACGTTCATTTTTTTATTCTTTTTGAGCCGACCCCACACCCTCCCAACCGTAAAATGAAACATAAAACTTTCTTTCAAAGCCATTTGAGTTTACTTTTACACTCTGAAAAAAATTGCAGCTAAGAGGAAAGTGAGCAAGAGAAAGATGAGCCAGCCTCTCATACTCATAGTGGCAATGACTCAAACTCTAAGCCTAATTTTGATACAATGTTGGCAGATGCCGATTAGAGGCAGCAATCGTACTTTCTATCACTATGTTTTTGACATTTGTGACTTTGTCATTTTGACATTTGTAGTGCAAACTTGTAGCCTTTGGTCAATTTTTTTAAAAAAATTTCAATCATATGCACATTGACTGTTTGACATGAATTATGGAAGTAATTAAGTAGTTGTAGTACTATTAATTTGTTCAACTCTCATCACTCATGTGAACTCTATTGTTGTGTATTACTAAGTACTTTTGATTCTATAATGTATATGTCAATATGATTAGATTTGCAACTTTATCAAATAGCCATCCCCTTTGTTGTCCCCAAAAATCCCCAAAAAAAATCTTGTCCCCGAAACGCATCCCCCCATCCCAGAAACTTGATGAAACATAGATTTGATATTTATTTCAATATAAAATACCATAGAAAATGTTCTTTTTCGTTTTATAAGATTAAATATTAAT
The DNA here is from genome assembly GCA_007115665.2 of Sequoiadendron giganteum. Taxonomy (NCBI): domain Eukaryota; kingdom Viridiplantae; phylum Streptophyta; class Pinopsida; order Cupressales; family Cupressaceae; genus Sequoiadendron; species Sequoiadendron giganteum. The sequence continues at coordinate 292,991,038 of CM021110.1, read as the reverse complement.
CCTCTAACTGAATTAGCAATCATTTTAATTAGGACTCTCCATCTTTCCAACAAAAACATATGCACTATGATAATACACATAGCTATGACAAAACATCTAGTTTTCTCTAGAATGACCTATACCATATTGCAAAATAATTTCCAATTGCCAATAAATTGAAAATATTCCCTTCTTAAAAGCCAATGTACATTGGTGTAATTGTAAGTTTGAATCACTAGATAGTTGTCAAAGCATCTAAGAAAGTGTTCTATTATCTTCTCCTATCTCACGCATTGTAAATGAACTTGAACTTTAAAAGACAAAATATATGAATTACTTCATTTTCTAAGGTCAAGCCAACTTTCTACGATGCTATATTCCATTCTGAAAAAATAATGCAGCCACTTGCTATATAACATTTTAACACCATTTTCTCTTTTGAGTGATGAATTTTGCAAAAGAAGGTTTTTTCAACTTCTATCTCTATCACTTCTATGAGTGAAAACTAGAGAATTCAAGATAATTGCACCTAGGAATAGTCCAAAAGTATATCAGCTACATCATGTGACTTGAAAGCTAGTTAACCCAAGCTAATTGAGTCCATGAGTAATCCAAAAGTGTGTTGAAGCATACAATTGTCATGTCCCCAAAATCGTAACCTATTGAAATACAAACACTAAATAAAAGAGATATAAAAATTATAAAATTTCAATTTAAATGTTATTATAATAATATTATATCATAAGATTAAAAAAAAATACATATTTAAATTATAAATATTAATAATTTAATTATAATTCTGACAAGATAATATTATAGTTAAATTATCAAATGCAATATTATAAATATTAAAAAATAAAACAATTTAAATATTGTAATCATAATAGATGATAAAATTAATATAAAATACATAAATATAAAGTATGAAATAAATAAACAAATAACAAATATAAAGTAACATAAATAAATAACAAACTTAACAAAACAATGACTAAGAGTATGAACCGGTGCAAGAAATAGCATTTCCATTAAGGCACGTCCCTAGTCAAAGGGACAGGTGTGGCTCTTTGGAAGCGGTCTATACACAAAGACCAAGTCAAGACCATGGGGGGAGGAGAGGAAAGGCATTGCTGGCTAGGATAAAAAGTAATTCTGCCAATTGGTGGCTGACATAAATAAAGAAAGAACAAATCTTATATATGATCGGTGGCTGGAAAAGATAATAATCTTTGCAAATCGTGGCTGTGAGAATTAGGAGAATTTATAAGGAAAGCAGTGATTCCTATAAAGAGGAGACAACAGAGATAATGGAGGAAAAAATCAGAATAAGGAATGGATATTCTTCCGAATATAAGCATAGGAACAAAGAAATGTAATTCTGGTTTACGCTGAAGTAAGTTATATATTAATAAAATTATATATATATAGGGGTAGTTGTGTGAATTATATGCAAATATACAATAATGATGCTTGCAGTAATTATTAAGCCTTGTAAGTAATCATGACTCTTTAATATAAACATAAGTAGATTACATATATTTATGAATTGTTCTCATCTTATGATCAATCCATTATAAGGTTGAAGGAGGAAGGGATCAAAAAACGTGGACATGTACAACAACTCAAGTGATGTATTCAATTAGAAATAATATTTAGCATATTTTGAATATAGGAAACCGATATTGCTAATTTGATCATTGGTGTTGCTAGACTCATTGACTGTATTGTAATTGGCCTCATTGCATAAACTATTGGGGGAATACACATATGATAATAATTTAAGGAATTCACTCATATGACTTCTCTTTTGCATTATTAATTCACCTCTCTGCCCAAGAATAGAATTATAGAAACAAACTTAGAAATACGTCATCCCAAGAGGATGACGTCTGATAGAACATGTTGTGACCTTTTCACACATCACCCCATTCAAGATGGAGACCCCCTAATTTTTTGCTCCATTATGGTCTTTTGGCTTTGTTCTCTCTCTCTCTTTGGTCGTTTTGTTCTTCCAAGGATGTCCCATCATTTGACCTAGGTTGAAATGTTAGCTAAGTCTGTGAAATTAGGGTTTTTATCCTTCAGGCTTGTTTGAGGTCAAATAAGGTTATCAAAGTAGGATTTGAGCATAGCAGTACAATCAGAAGGCTCAAGGCAGGATCCCTCTGAATTTTTACTGAAATCTGACAACTTACTATTTTTAGTAAGTACCTAATATGAGGCCTTTTCCTCAAAATTTTGGGATTCTGACTACATCAACACATCCAAGTAACTTCAAGATGCCTGCACGTGAAATTTGAACAGATTCTAACAACTTGCTATTTTTAGCAATTCAGGCTTCAAGAGCCATTTTTAGGGTTTGAGCATATGATTTTCCAATGCATGATTGGAGAATGTATCTGGGTTTTTCAAGACCTTCGCAGTGATGTGATATGCAAGTCAAGATGATGACTTTCAGCGGTACAACCTTCGAAGGCTATTTTTAGGGTTTGCATGCAGAGTTTTTCAACGTATGTCAGGATATTCCTTATGGGTTTTGTGAGAGCTTCGCAGTGATGCAACTGGCAAGCAAAATGGATCATTTTTCAAGGACTTACTATTTTTAGCCAGTGCCCGCATATTGATCAGTTTTTTGGGTTTTTCTAGGATTTTTGAGATCCCACGGGCAGTTTAACATGCAAACTCATCCGACATCAGATTGATCACTTTCCGGACACTTACTATAAATAGCAGGTTCACTCCAGCAGCTCCCCGACACTTCAGTTCAGCACGAATAACGACATATAGCAAAAATCAAGTCGAACGGAAACAGTTCAGAGTACATGCAAGTCAAATTAGGGTTTCCACTGTTATGCCTAAAAATAGGGGGAATGAAATACAGGGTTGTCAAAATGAAGTACACCATCATAAATAGCATCTTTCAAGCTGCCAGCTGGCAAAATTTGAGCACAATCTGAATACTTACTATTTTTAGTAAGTCACTCCACGGCTAAAAATAGTATGTCTGTGCCAAATATGAGTGTGAACAGGACACTTAAAGCATCAGGATCATGCAGAGCAAATTTCAAGGTCAAATAGAGCTACAGAGATCAATCAATTTTAGGGTTTGCTAAAACTAGCAGGATGGCTAAAAATAGCAGGCAAGCTTCCACGATAGGCATAAACCAGGTAGCAAGGCCACAAGGGACGTATCACACCAGTTCCAAACTCGAAGCAAAGGAAAAGACTTGGGGATCCACACTTCTCCAGAATTTCCTAAAAATAGAATGGCAAGAGGTAGCCGGGGCATTGAGAATTTTCAAGTTGAAGTTGACAGGAGAGGCCATGAAATGTGCCCATGGCATGGCAAAGATAGAGCTGATAAATTTTCCAAGTCATGAGAAATTCCCTGAGCCCCCTCTAAATGCGCCTAGGGAATGAGAGGGGGTTGATAAAATTGCTAAGTGTAAAAAATTCCTCCTCATAGGGTGAAATGCACCCACAAGTTCCTTCTCACCATGCCAAATGCGCCCACCTCAAGTTAGATGGAAGGAATGGAGATAAAATGTTCTAAGTGGTGGAAATTCCTTCACCACCCCTCAAATGCGCCCTCAAGGATTGAAAATAGAAGTAGCATAGGCTAAATGCGCCCAAGGCTTGAGGAAATTCCCTCTCCCTATGTTATTTGTGCCCAAAAGTTCCTTGAGCATGGGTAAAATGCGCCCACAAGTGAGGAAGGCATGATGAAATATGCTAAGGCAAGCAAATTCCTTCACACTAGGTGAAATGCGCCCTCAAAGGTTGAAAGTGGAAGTAGCCTATAGCAAATGAGCTCAAGATAGATTGGAAGTTCCTACATGACACATGAAATGCACCCTCAAATTCCCCTAGCACACATGAAATGCGCCCACAAAGATAAAGGAAGAGATAAAAGTTTTTAAGGTGTGGGAATTCCTTCCCACCCCTCCAAATGTGCTCAAGGGTTCCTCCTTCACATGCTAGATGCACCCAAGATGTGGACAAGGGGGCATGGTTTTAAGAAATATTACTAAGTGTTGGCGGATTTCCTTCACACATGCTCATATGCGCCCTTAGGTGGAAGTTAACACATGGAAATGCGCCCTTGTCTGTGTGGAGAATATGATAAAGGAAGTCTAGGCGTGGAAAGTTAAAGAGGGTAAAATGGAAGTTCATACCCTACAATGCGACCCTCATGGGTGAATTAAAATTTGATTATTTTCTAAGGCCTTTTCTTTTAGAGCAAAGGTGAGAAATACGCCTAGGGGTGATGATAAAATTTTCTTAAGGCAGGATGAAATGCGCCCAAAGACAGGAAAGAAATTCTTCAGGAAAATCAAGGAAAATGCCAAGGCAAGAAAAATGAAGATTGCAGGTGTGAAATGCGTCCAGAACAAAAATGAGCAGACCTTAGCAAATTTTATTATTTTTCAAAATAATAAAAATTAAATGTACCCCTTCGTTCGGATACACATGAAAACGATGAGTTCTGAAGGGAAATTTCTTCTGGGCATTGGACATTTCCCACTGGGAGATGATTTTAAAATTTTCCTCGGCTTGCTCGTGTTGTTTTGATAGAGATTTTTTGCCTAGCGCCTGTTTAATGAATTTCCTAGGAAAAATAAATTTTCTACGGCAAATAAAAGATTTTTTTACAAAAAGTGCCTTGGCTGGTGATGTCAAAATGAGTGCCTAGATTACAGTGGGTGAAATTTATAAAGTAGACAAGATTGTCTAAGGAAAGAGAAAATAAAGCAACAAGGGGTCAAACACACTCACAAGGAAGAGATGGAATTTGTCCAAGGCATGGAGGAATTTGAAGATGGAATTAAGCTCGAACATCAAGCGTTCAAATGCGTGTTCAAGGTGAAATATTTTCTAAGGCACAAACTCCAGGCACAAGGTGGTGGATGCGCCCTCGAAGAAGACCTCATGAAATGGACACCATGCACCCATGATGAAAGTTTGCTAGAAAAGTGATGAATTTTATCAGATCTAGAGGTCAAGCAGACCTTGGAAATCCGAACATGAAAATTAGGTAAGTAAAGTGAATTTATATTATAAGCATTCTGATGCTCTTCTTTCTGTTTTGCAGGATGAACACCGGAGCCAGAGCGTGAGGACTTGAGGTGATGAAGCTGGACAACGTTACAACTTTGGAAAAGGGAAACGGCAGTGAAGATTTGACTAAGGCATTAAGAAAGTGATGCAAAAGAGGCTAAATGCGCCCAAGGCAATGGCTGGAGAAATATGAAAGTTACAAATGCATCCAGGAGTTAAAATGACAAGAGGGATGAACACGAACGACTGAGCGGTCAAACTCTAGAGACAATCTTAGAGACTCTTTTACCCTCCTCCTAGCGCAACAAAATTGGCAGGCAGAACAATGGGAACACGTTTCTACACGAAAATCTTCTGATGATAGTCGACATTAATTGCTCATAGTGGTTCCTGCAGAGGAGTGGAGAATATTCTGTGCATTCATTGCCCCACTCCTCTCTGTGGCGGTTTTTAGGGCAAAAACCCTAATTAGGGCATATGTGACTCAATCTGAGCCCTTCATTGTATTTGAATTTGAGTCGTCTGTTGGACTGGGCCAACTATAAAAGGGGCATCCCCCCTCATTTGTAAACTATTAGAGTTAGACAGAATTAGAGATAGAGTTGAGCTAGAGGATAGAGAGTATATAGCATTTAGTTAGAAGTTAGCTTAGTTTGAAAAGGAAAGAAAAGCTTTCCCTTTGAAATTTTTTCTAAAAGGTTGTTGTGGAGAACTCTCATAATATAAAGAACTTCATTGATTGGTGATTCTCTCTTTCGTTGTGAGTTGTTGACAATGCTTTTTCGGCTTTCCGATTCAAGTAGATAGAGTAAAGTAGATTTAATTCCATTCAAGTAGTTGTTAATTGTGGAATATGGCGTTTGATTTGAGCAAGTCTTCTTTCATCCATACCACTAGTGGGCCCGCTGACGGTAAGTTCGCCTTGCATGGTCAACTAGAATATTGGTACTTAACTTCAATTGTGGTTCATATGTCCATATGCATCGTTGTGATGGTATGTACGTGTTGTGTCATAATTTGAACACCTTTCTCATCCTTTGAAGATTGCACCAATTTTGTGGAAGTTGTCCGAAGGGAGGCGAAGCAAACTCTGGTTTGAAGATTGTTGAAGTTGATCCTCGCATTCCACCCTTTAGAAATAGATTGTAGAATCCCTACCCTTATTCCTTTAAAATTCGGCATTTTCTCGGTTAATCTAGGAATCAGAGCATCATCGTCAAATCATTAGCGTCTTAACTGCTTCACAAGTTGAACAATTACGTAAGTCCCCTTGGAATACCCAACATATTCACATCAACCAACTGAGCCTATTCGCTACATAAGGAACCTTGGAGTTGAACGCATGATCTTTCACACAATCCTAGCATGCGGAATACTTTGATCAAGAGAGGATAGGATGACCTTTGGACACTTTATTCTGTGTTGGTGCGGTCATAAAACACCCGTCAACGCAACATATAACAAAATCGTGTCTTCAGGCATTTTGCATACATTGATGATGTTTTTGAGCCAAGCCATTTAGATAATTCAAGTTGCATTAGAAAAGAAATCATTGCTTGCTCTTTGATATCGGTTTCCTCTTATTGTCATCAAATTCATCTTAATATTTGTGTAATATGATAGGGACAATAGTATAAGAAAATATAAAATAGAACTGCAAAAGGATAAATAATTATAATTTCTTTATGTTTATGAAATCCATTTCAAATTTAAGTCATAAACGTAACAAAGGAATATAATTATGTATGCATATTGCTGAATTTCCTTAAAAGCATCTTGTTGAATAAACAAACTATCTTTTACTAAGCATCTTAAGTAGAAAGATAAATTGCATTCTCATATGGCTGTACAAAGATTGTCTTCTCTGTGATTGTTGCCCTATTAGACAGTGAAGCATACTCCAAGTGGTTAGCCTAAAAGCTCCACTCTCATGTCCCTTAGGCACGAGAAACGGGTTTGGACATAGAGGGGTGGGGGTCCCACCATAGGAAACTATACTATTATAGGGTTTGTAGGTCATAGGCCCTTGGTCCTTAGGGTTTCACCTTTTCCCTAATAGGGCAAGTGTCTTATGAGGTATTGCCATGTATGGAGAATGTAGGTACTAGGTCGTTGGGAAAGGAGGATTGTGATAGGCACCCTCCCATGCCCAACACAAAGGCTACAGGGCGGATCCATACAAGGCACTCCTCTTGCTTGTTAAAATTGCATTTATGATTATGCTTATATTTTGGATATCTAGATATTAATGCTAACAGATATATGTGTATGTGGAAATGTTGTTAATATGGTGAATGCAAATTTCAAACCAAGATTACTTCATTAAAAAGAACATTCATTTAGAAGGAAACAACCCTAAACCTAATCAACAAATGAATTCTAGGGGAAAACCGGTAAGGGACATTACAACAACGAATGACCTAACTTTTTGTCAAGCTAAAACTGTGAACCACTTCCTATCCACAATGCTTTCAAATGAAGACACATGTTGACACATTAGAAAACTATTGCTATGGCAAGAAAAATTGTGTCTAAAATGAAGGAATATGACGATTTCCATAAATAGTCATCAAAAAGAAGTTTTCAATCCTAGGTGTTTAGGTGCTGAGTTGAACATTACTTGTTGAGATGTTTCAATGATCAGTGGCAATATGTTATAATTTGCAATATACTGCAACAAAAACTCCTCAATGGACAATGTGAGCAATCTCCAAGTACCATGCTCACATAACAATCTAAATCGTCATGTTGCTCTATAAGACGACAACGAAGAGCTGCTACGAAGGCCCCCTACACACAAAACTACATGAGCCTGTGTATAGAGAAGCACAACTTAGTGACACCCTATAAGGTTTTCACACAAGTCTCCATTAAGCCACCCTTTCAGGTTGTTGGCGTTACTATTCGCACCTCTGGAGTGCGTATTGGCAATGGATAGCTATGCACATTGCATAATGACTGCTCTTCAAATTAGGAGGGGAAGCTCCCTCTTTTGTTGATATACGTCAAAAAATAAATGATTTAAATCCTATCTTTTTGACTCAGCAGGAAGAGGCACAAGGTTAAGAAAACCAATACATTGTAGCTAAGGTTTTTCTCTGGCTTTGTAGATCTTAACTACAACTAACTTAGTGCTTAATCTATCCTATTTCGTCAAGAGAAACAGAGCATGAGGACTTAGGAGCGGGGAGTACTTGATAATAAACTTTATATCAAGATCCCCAACGAGGAGGAACCCATATCCGAGGTGTAGGCTGATATAAAGGTTATTGGTAACAACATCAAACAATAAACTTTATTACTACATTCCCAAAGAGGAGGAACCCCTATCCGAGGTGTAGAAATGCAACAAGCTTATTGGAAACAACACTCAAACAACAAACTTTATTTCTAAAATCTGAAGGAGGAGGAACCCCTATCTGAGGTGTAGATATGAAAGAAAGCTTGTTAGAAACGACATCAAAGGATAATCTATATTTATAAATTCCCAAGGAGGAAACCCTATCCGAGGTGTAGATATGAAACAAGATTATTAGATACAAATATAACCTAGGACAAAAAATTGTATGAAGGACCTATCACAGAAATAAACAATCAACCAAGTTTATATTAACAAAAGTGAACCAATACAGTAATATTGCACGGCAAGGTGGGCACAGCAATTTGTTATTGCAGCAAAAGTTCTAATTACAATGTGAACAAATACTGAATAGTAATATTGCACGACAATGTGGCTCAACAATTTGCTATTACGAGCAAAAGTTAAAATACAAATGAGCAAGGATGCTCTTATTTATAGAACCTCAAAGGAGTAGGGAACCTGTTGTGACCTTTTTCACACATCACCCCATCAATATGGGGACCCCCTAAATTTTGCTCCATTCTGGTCTCTTGGCTTTGGTTCGCTCTCTCTCTGGTCTCTGGTCCTTCCGGGGATGTCCTGTCGTTTGACCCAGGTTAAAGTATTGGTTAAGTCTGTGTAATTAGGGTTTTCATCCTTCAGGCTTATTAAAGGTCAAATTGAGTTATAAAATTGAAATCTAAGCTTAGTGCAGCAGTCAGAAGACTTCCAGCAGAGTCCCCCTAAATTTTCACTGTATTCCGGCAACTTACTATTTTTAGTAAGTATTCAATTTGGGACTATTTTATTGAGATTTTGGAATTCTGTCAGTTCCACTGCATCCGGGTAACATCAAGCTGCCTACACGTAAATTTTGAACCAAATCAGACAACTTGCTATTTTTGGCAGTTCAGGCTTCAAGAGCCATTTTCAGGGTTTCCACATGAGCTTTTCAGATGCATGTCTGGAGAATCCTTCTGGGTTTTCCAAAACCTTCGCAGTGATGTAACATGCAAACCGAGACGACCACTTTCAGAAGTCAGCCTTCGGAGGCTATTTTTAGGGTTCGCATGCAGTGTTTTTCAACGCATGTCGGGTTTTTCTTTATGGGTTTTTCGAGAGCTTCGCAACAAGGTGACATGCAAGCGGAGAAGATCGAGTTTTGAGGACTTACTATTTTTAGCCAATGCATGCATGCAGACCAGTTTTCTGGGTTTTTCTGGGTTTTTTGAGATCCCGCAGGCAAATTGACATGCAAAATCATCCGGCAACAGATTGGTCACTTTTCAGGCAGTTTCTATTTTTAGCAGGTACACTCTGGCAGCCGCCCAACACTCCAGTTCAGCAGGCAGAACGACACGCAGAAGGAACGAGGACAAACGGAGACCGTTCGGGATACATACAAGTCAAATTAGGGTTTCCACTTTTATAGGGGGTAAAATCCAAAAATAGCCGAAACGAAGTACCCCACCAATGTCAGCACACTTCAAGGTACCTGCTGGCAAAATTTGAGCGAAATCGGAGAACTTACTATTTTTAGTAAGTCAGGGCATGGCTATAAATAGCAAGTCTGCACCCGAGGTTGGCATCAGAGTAACACTCAAGCTATCAAGATCAAGCGTTGCAACTTTCAGGCAAAACAGAGCTACTGAAGTCAGAAAGTCAAAACTTACTATAAATAGCAGGTGGCTATAAATAGCAGGTCAGGGCAGAGGACTGGCAAAACAGGTTCACCAAGCAGAGAAGATCATATGATGAAATTTTCAGGCAAAACGGAGCCTTAGAGGTTGAAAATCAAGGGACTTGCTAAAAATAGCACAACTTGCTAAAAATAGAATGCGTAAACAAAGACAGGCAGAGGCACGGAAAATATTCTAAGTGTGGGAAAATGAAAGTAGACCCTTCAAAATGCGCCCACCTCACAGATTGATAGCTTGAAAATTGTCTAAGGCAGAATTCAAAGTTGAGCATAGCAAATGCGCCCACCTTGATGGAAGCCTTGAAAGTTTCTAAGGCATGAAATAAAAGCACACCCATGAAAATGCGCCCTTGGCTTGAGGTGTAGGAGTTTGGAAAATTCCTAAGTTACGAAATAAAAGCATGGCATATGAAGTGCGCCCTCACATGAAACCTCACTATGTGAAATGCGCCCACCTTGATGACTCTCTCAAAACGTCTAAGGCATGAAAACAGAAGAAGACCCATGTAAATGCGCCCACCTTGGAAGTGCCTTCAAATTATTCTAAGGCATTGGAAATCAAAGCATGGCACTTGAAATGCGCCCATGGTGAAAATAAAAGCAAGCCCTCTAAAACGCGCCAAGAGAAGGAGTGGTTAAGTAAAATATTTCTAAGGCATGTAACAAAAGTAGCCACCCTTATTTGCGCCCTCAAGAGAAAGTGAAAGCTCACCCTCTCATTTGCGCCCCTGGATGAAAGTTGTCTACCCAATATGCGCCCAAGGAATAGGCTAAAAATGCCTAAGGTAAAAATGGAAGCTTGGCCTAGCAAATGCGCCCATGATGAAGAGGAGATGGGAGAATTCTCTAAGGCATTAAAAGCAAAAGTTGAGAGTATCAAATGCGCCCAAGGTGTAAAGTGAGTTTGAGAAAACGTCTAAGGCATGAGAAACGAAAGCACCACCTCTCATTTGCGCCCAAGGAGGAATGGAAGTCTAGAAATTTCCTAAGGCAACGAAATGAAAGTGGAACCTATGAAATGCGCCTTCACTTGAAAGTCTCACCCCTCAAATGCGCCCATGATAAAAATCAAAGCTCCACTAAGGAAATGCGCCCAAGGTTGCTGGAGACTTAAATTTTATTTCTAAGGCACGAAATGTGAATAGCATAAGCCATTTGCACCCAAGGAAGGATGAGAAACTTGGAAATTTCTAAGGTACAAAATGAAAGTGGGTTATGTTAAATGCGCCCTCAAGGAAGAGAATGTTAATAAAATTTCTAAGGCATGGAGATTTTAAGTAAATAAAATAAAATGCCAAGGGGAAATATACGCCTAAGGGGGGTGAAGATTTAAATTTTCTATCAGGTGTGTGAAGTCAAGAATGTCTAAGGCGTGGGAATTAAAAATTCAATGAGATCAAATACGCCTGAGGGAGAAAAGGATTTTAATAAAATTCCTAAGTCATGGAAAATAAAACGCCAGAAGTATGAAGATGTTCGAAATTTTCCTAAGTGAAACAAGTATTTCACTAGATAGAAATACACCCTTGGCATGAAGAGTTTGAGAGACGATATGAGAATTTTCCAGACATTTAAACGGGGTTGACAACTCGATGAATATTTTCCATGGGTCAAGTGAAAATCAAATGAACCCGTTTAAAATGCACCCATGAGTTAACAGAGTTTGAAAATTAATTTCCTAAGGGAAATTTTAATATTTTCAGAGGAAATTCGTTTTGCCTAGATTATTTTCCTGTCGGAAGTTAAATCTCAGAGGATGAATTATTTCGAGCATGCAAATAATTTTTTTAATCACCCGGAGTTGAACATTTTAATGAGAGAATTTAAAATGTCTAAGGCAAATTTTATGAAATTGAGGATTTAAATGGCAAACATTTTAAAAGTTGGAAATGAATCTACAACTCCCACGAAATTTTTCGAGTTGAATTTATTTAAACACTGCGAGATTTTAAAATGGAATTTTAAATCAAGTCAAGTGATTGTTTTTCTCGCGAGTTGTTTAAATCGCCAAGAGTTAACTGGCAGACTAAGAGGAAAATTCGAAATTTGAAGAAGAAGGAATCATTATTAATGGCGACTGCCATAATGACCGGCTGACGACTAGCCCACTACTGCGCTTGAATTAGAAGATTCCGAACGAAGAGAGAGGAAAATTGATGAAGGTGCTAAAAATAGCCCCAGCACTACTTAGCAGGATTCTCCGAGAAAAGTTATTTAAACAATCTCTTCTCTCATTTCTCCTCACATTGTTTCGAAGTTGAGGTTGCTGAAGAAGTTCTTGAGAGATTGAAATATTTTCGAAGTGGTTGAGGAGAGAAATTCTTTGAGAGTTTATTTTATTTCGGAGTGTTGAGTTGCTGAAAGTGCGAAGTGCTGGAGAAATTTTCATTTGCCGAGACGCTTTCTTTCGAAGAGCTGAAAGTGTGTTGCTGCAATTTCGAAGTTGAAGGTTGAAGTTGTTTTCCGGAGTTGCTGGAAGATTTATTTGTTGAAGTTGCTGCAGAGTGTTGAGTCGCAGAAATTTATATTGTGCTGGGGATTTATTTCGAAATTGCTGAGTATTGAAGTTGCACGAAAATTGAAGCTTGCTGCAGATTTTACTTATTCAAGCCGCTAGAAGTTGAAAGTTGCTGAGGTTGACGAAGTCAAGACAAAGGATTTAATTCGCTTTGTGCTGAGAAAGTATCCACATTGCTGAAAGTTGGTAGTTGGCTGCAATTTTCTTCGCCAGTCGGAAGTGCAGTCGTTGAAAGCTTCTTTATAAGCTTGAAGTTTTTATACAATGGCCGGAGCAAAGTATGTTGCAGGAACAAGCAGAGCCGCAGGCAGAGCTGCAAACACTGAAGCAGGCAAGGCTGGCTCATCCCGGCAGGCAATGATTAAAAGGCTCGCTAAGCCATTTCTCCCAAAGTCAGCAATAGTTTCAAAGTTGGCAGGATTAAATGACACCAACCTTGTTTCATTTAATCTAAATGCACTCAAATCGAGGATGTTCGGGCTAGGGGGCCATCAACCATCAGTCACGGCACATAATATAATGAAGAGTGGAATCTACGCAGCTGCTAGTTTTCCGCCAGCAATTCAGTGTCCAGAGCTAATTATGGAGTGCGCCAATCACTACAAGCCAGAACGTAGGACGATTGTCTCTCCGGATGGTAAACTGCTCGCCAACTTTACACCGGATGCCATCGGAGAGGCATTTGGGATTCCAACTGCTGAGGAGATGTTATACAAGACAAACAAAAGGGCAGATAAGATGTACTCTTCCTCTTTCGAAAGAGTCACTGCAGTCATCAACAGAGTTTGGATGCAGAAGCCGAGGCCACCCCGCACTAAGCTCCCAAAGCAGATAATTGCCGAGGACGCGAAACAAGAATACTGTGATTTGATAATGATGCTGAGCCGGGTGAATGGGAGTGCACAGGCTTACATTTTCGAGCCTTGGATGTTCTACTTCATCGAGATCATCTTGGAAGGAAAGGAGTGTGTCGATTGGGCTAGGATGATTAGCAACCACATCGATGAACAATTCAGGAGCCTGAAGGTGACGAAGACTTTCTACATGAGCTCATATGTAATTTACATGTTGGCCAGAATGACTAAGTACAGAGGGATTTCTTACAAGGAGCCAATCGGCTGTGCCCCTGGTCAATTCAAAATCCACGAAGCCTGCACACAGCTACATTTAGCTAACATTGCCAACTATAAACGGGCAAATGATGCATTCACAATGCACATTGCGAGGACACTTCAGCAGAGGACGCAGCAGAGAATATCTAAAGAAGCATAGACATTGATTGAGGAATATGGGTATTGGCTCATCCAATTCCCGAAATTCACATATATTAGGCTGCAAGGGTTCACTTCGTATCCGTATCGGTTACCACGATACCCCACTGATCACATAGTAATGCTTGAGGTATCTAGGCAATTGATTGCCTACGATAAGATTCAGAAAAGGAAAAAGAAGGGTGGACTTGATTTCCCTTTGCTTTGAAAGTTTTGTAAAAGGTTGTTGTGAACACTTTTCATAATACAAAGAGTTTCATTGCTTGGTGATTTCTTCTTTGTTATGAGTAGCTAGCAAGGCCATTTCGTCTTTCCAATTCAAGGTAGACAGAGTAAAGTAGATTTCTATTTCATGCAAGTAGTTGTTAATTGTGGAGTGTGGCGTTGTGATTTAAGCATATCTTCTTTCATCCATACCACTAGCGGGCTTACTGATGGTAAGTTCGCCTTGCGTGGTCAACTGGAGTATCAACACTTAACTTCGATTATGGTTCATATGTTTGTATGCGTCGTATTGATGGTATGAACATGTTGCGTCATAGTTTGAACACTTTTCTCATCCTTTGAAGATTGCACCAACTTTGTCGGAGTTGTTCGAAAGGAGACAAAGCAAAGTTTGGTTTGAAGATTGTTTAAGTCGATCTTCGTCCTCCACCCTTTAGAAATAGATTTGTAGAATCCCTATCCCTATCCCCTTTAAATTCTGCATTTTCTGAGTCAGTTTAGATACCAGAACCATATTGCCAAATCATTCACGTCCTAATTGCTTCACGGAGTTGAACAACTACGTAAGTCCCCTTGAAATAACCAGCAAAAACACATCAACCAACTGAGTCTATTCGCGATAAAAGGAACCTTGGAGTCGAACACATGAACTTTCAAGCAATCTTAGCGTGTGGGACACTTTGATCAAGAGAGAATAGAGTGACCGTTGGGCAACTTTATTCTGTGCTAGCGCTGTCATAAAAAGCACGTCAACAGAACCCTAAAATCTCCTCGAGTTAACATGAGTCTTGCAAGATTTATTATTAAGTCTAAATGTATGCAACTTAACAGTTAACTGGAAAAACTACCTAAGTTAACTGATTCTAAACTAAACTAATTGGACTATGTAACACACAAGTCCTTATTGCGAACAAGCTTCAGCACACTCTTATTGTCGCAAAACAAAGTGGTAGGAACTGTATCACGAACACCCATACGTATCAAAATGCGACGTAACCATATCACCTCACGGACAACCCCCCTGCGGCACAACATTTTGCCGCTATGGAAGAGCAGGCAACAATTGTTTCCTTCTTGCTCCCCTAAGAAATCAGACCAAATCTGAAAAATAAAATGAAGAATGAAGTAGACTTCCTATCATCCACTAAACCTGCATAGTTTGCATCCGTGTATCCATACAATGAAAAATCCGCATTCTGCTTATATTCCAGGCCATATGCCACTATACCATGGATGTATCTCAAAACCCTCTTTGTTGCATTCCAATGAACACCCTTAGGTTCTTTTATAAACCTACAAAGATAACTAACAGCAAAACTAAGATCCAGACCAGTATAGGTCAGGTACATGAGACTCCCAATCAACTGGCGATAAAGAGTAGTGTTGACGTGCTTTTTATGACAACGCCAGCACAAAATAAAGTTGTCCAAAGGTCACTCTATTCTCTCTTGATCAAAGTGTCCCACATGCTAAGATTGCTCGAAAGTTCATGTGTTTGACTCCAAGGTTCCTTTTATCGCGAATAGACTCAGTTGGTTGATGTGTTTTGCTGGTTATTTCAAGGGGACATACGTAGTTGTTCGATTCTGTGAAGCAATTAGGACATGAATGATTTGGCAATATTGTTCTGGTATCTAGACTAACTCAGAAAATGCAGAATTTAAAGGGGATAGGGATAGGGATTCTACAAATCTACTTCTAAAGGAAGGAGGACGAGGATCGACTCAAACAATTTTCAAACCAAACTTTGCTTTGTCTCCTTTCGAACAACTCCGACAAAGTTGGTGCAATCTTCAAAGGATGAGAAAAGTGTTCAAACTATGACGCAACATGTTCATACCGTCAATACGACGCATACAAACATATGAACCACAATCGAAGTTAAGTGCTGATACTCCAGTTGACCACGCAAGGCGAACTTACCATCAGTAAGCCCGCTAGTGGTATGGATGAAAGAAGATATGCTCAAATCACAACGCCACACTCCACAGCTAACAACTACTTGCATGAAATAAAAATCTATTTTACTCTATCTACCTTGAATTGGAAAGACGAAATGGCCTTGCTAGCTACTCATAACAAAGAAGAAATCACCACGCAATGAAACTCTTTGTATTATGAAAAGTGTTCACAACAACCTTTTACAAAACTTTCAAAGCAAAGTTTTCTTCCCTCCTCAATCTAAAGCTAACTTCTAAGCTAAATGCTATATGCCTTCTACTCTCTAGCTCTGATCCAATTCCAATTCTAATCTCTATCTAATATGTTACAAATGAGGGGGGATGCCCCTTTTATAATAAGTCCAATTCAGTGGACGGTTTAGATCGAATTACAATGAAGGAGTCAGATAGAGCCACCTATGCCCTGATTAGGGTTTCTGCCCTAAAAACCGCCACAGAGAGGAGTGGGCAATGAATGCACAGAATATTCTCCACTCCTCTGCAGGAATCATAATGAGCAATTAATGCCCACTATCACCATCAAGAAGATCCTCATCCATGAGAGCGTTCCCACTGGCCTTCTCCCGGATAGCAAACTCGATCAACCGGGCCAATACTGCTTCAACCTCCTGTGTAGAGATCGGTGGAATATGGTTGAGCTGGAACTCCAAGACTGCTACCGTCTGTCCGTATCTGATGCAAGATTTCTTCCATGTCACCAAGGCGTCCTGGGTATGCTGAATTATACTAGAGAACGTGGAGACATTCTCAAAGTCATCCAGGACAAGTGACCTCGCAGCCGAGAAGAATGGAGGCAGTCTACTTTTCAAGCCATCAGCAGTTATCTCCTCTGGGACCAACTTTCTAGCAAATATGGCCTCTAATGTATTGAGGACTCCCCCCAAGATGTTGCCCATTGCTTTCCTCACTTTAGCTGAATCTGCCCTTGCTGCATCGTGAAATCCACGGCCTGTGACCACCGAGGAGTACCAACTGGTGAAATCAAACCTATTACCTCTCTGAATTACACCTCCATCCACCAAGGTTTCTAGAGGTATATGCACCAAAGCCCCCAAACGAAGTACAGTCCTCGTTTGATAGATGCGAGTATCACCCCAGGCCTGATCTACTATATCCGTCCATGCCAAAATACTTGAGGCCTGTCGATAAGTATCGGCGAGGTCCTCCATGAATTTCCCTTTCTCAGTATGAACACGGCTAACCCACTTGTCTGCCTCCGTTTCCATTTTCTTCAAATCCTCTAAGGCAACAACTGACTCCTTCGGAAGCTCTGATGGACGTTCTACTGCTGGGTTTGTTGGTTCACCTAGACGTGCTAGATTTTGCACGTATCCTATCAAGGTTTTGTGCTCCTTCTTCGATTTCTTATACTTCCCCTCCGTGCGGAGCAACTGATCCTTCAATGCCTGATAGGAGTTATCGAATTCCTCGATAACTTGGGCTCCCGTAGGACGACCCAACTCTACTGTGGTGATCACGTAATTTTCTGGTCTCTCCTCAGTTCGATCACAATCTTCCCTTGGAATAGCCACCTGAAGCGTGCGAGAGCCTGACTCGTCAGTCTAGATCTTTGAAAACTTTCGGGCCCTTTTCTTCTCTGGTGGCGCACTGATCCTCCTGAGGAACTCCTCCATCTCAATGGCCGGATCCGTATCATCCTCGAGTTCTCTCCTCATTCTGTCGGAAAGCCAACCAGGCACTGTCTGTTGTGGATTACAAATGAAAAGGGGCTGCTCTTCTGTTGCCTCCATCTCGTGCACTTCCTCCCTTCTTGCACTGGTTTGCTCAGGCTCATCCTCCTCTATAAGCTGAGTATCTCCCGACCCTTGGGTCCCCTGTTCTGTGTTTTCTTCTTCTTCCAAAGCCCTGTCCAACATCTGCTGAAAATGGGTGTCGGCCATTGTTTCCTCTTCCTCCTCCTGTTGGCCGCCCCTGGATAGACTAACACTAGCTGATTCCCGGGCGTTGGGCTGATCTACCTCCTCAAGTCCCCGCTCTTCCTCCAATCCTGCCCTCTGATCGGCAAATAATGAAACCACTCTCAAACTCGAAGACTAAGTTTGTGAGTGCACGGGTGATGCTTGTTCTATCCTCAACGGTATCGGTTGGGTTGGCACTTCTACTTGTGCCCTCGATGTCTGAGCAATTTGTTTCCCCTTTTTTACCGATAACGGCCTTGGGTCACCCATCAAGCTATAAGTAAGGGCGATCGACTTGCTCTTGAGTCTGCATACATGTCTGTCGACCCAAGTCCTGGTAAAAGTCATCACCGGGATAGAAAGCGTGTCCAAGTCCATGATCTCTGGCTCGGACCAATCAGGTGGTGGGACAGGAGTATCCCTAACTGAACCATAGTCGGGTTGCATAACGTTGACATCCTCCTCCACCTGGTCGGGAACTGGAATAATCTCACACTCTCTAATCAACTTGAGAGGACGTCTGGAAAACATCCTTCTTCTTATCTCAGCCTCATCCACTGCATTTACCCAAAAGTCCTCCAGATGAGCTCTGTGCCGGTATTCAACGTTCTGTATCATCCGAATGTTCCTGTAAGGATCGAAATCCTGCCTGCCTGTGTGATATGACAAATGATAAGATTGCAGCTCGTCTTCTGCCCCTCGGGCTGCCTGCAAAGAGGGACACACCTCAATAGAATTTCCCATGGTGATAGGGAAATCAAGTCCACCCTTCTTTTTCCTTTTCTGAATCTTATCGTAGGCAATCAAATGCCTAGATACCTCAAGCATTACTATGTAATCAATGGGGTATCGTGGTAACCGATACGGATACGAAGTGAACCCCTGCAGCCTAATATATGTGAATTTCGGGAATTGGATGAGCCAATACCCATATTCCTCAATCAATGTCTGTGCTTCTTTAGATATTCTCTGCTGCGTCCTCTGCTGAAGTGTCCTCGCAATGTGCATTGTGAATGCATCATTTGCCCGTTTATAGTTGGCAATGTTAGCTAAATGTAGCTGTGTGCAGGCTTCATGGATTTTGAATTGACCAGGGGCACAGCCGATTGGCTCCTTGTACGAAATCCCTCTGTACTTAGTCATTCTGGCCAACATGTAAATTACATATGAGCTCATGTAGAAAGTCTTCGTCACCCTCAGGCTCCTGAATTGCTCATCGATGCGGTTGCTAATCATCCTAGCCCAATCGACACACTCCTTTCCCTCCAAAATAATCTCGATGAAGTAGAACATCCAAGGCTCGAAAATGTAAGCCTGTGCACTCCCATTTACCCGGCTCAGCATCATTATCAAATCATAGTATTCTTGTTTCACGTCCTCGGCAATTATCTGCTTTGGGAGCTTAGTGCGGGGTGGCCTCGGCTTCTGCATCCAAACTCTGTTGATGACTGCAGTGACTCTTTCGAAAGAGGAAGAGTACATCTTATCTGCCCTCTTATTTGTCCTGTATAACATCTCCTCAGCAGTCGGAATCCCAAATGCCTCTCCGATGGCATCCGGTGTGAAGTTGGCGAGCAGTTTACCATCCGGAGAGACAATCGTCCTACATTCTGGCTTGTAGTGATTGGCGCACTCCATAATTAGCTCCAGACACTGAATTGCTGGCGGAAAACTAGCAGCTGCGTAGATTCCACTCTTCATTATATTATGTGCCGTGACTGATGGTTGATGGCCCCCTAGCCCGAACATCCTCGATTTGAGTGCATTTAGATTAAATGAACCAAGGTTGGTGTCATTTAATCCCGCCAACTTTGAAACTATTGCTGACTTTGGGAGAAATGGCTTAGCGAGCCTTTTAATCATTGCCTGTCGGGATGAGCTAGCCTTGCCTGCTTTCAGTGTTTGCAGCTCTGCCTGCGGCTCTGCTTGTTCCTGCAACATCCTTTGCTCCGGCCATCTGCAAAATAAAATAGAATAGCAATAAGCTAGGCTGCAGATTTTTTAAATAAAATGAAGTAACCTCCGAGACGGCTGCGAACGTGGAGTTAGCTTTTTGAAAATAAAAACTCTCAGCATAAATTACTAACTCCAAACCTCGTACTGTATAAAAAACTTCAAGCTTATAAAGAAGCTTTCAACGACTGCACTTCTGACTGGCGAAGAAAATTGCAGCCAACTACCAACTTTCAGCAATGTGGATACTTTCTCAGCAGAAAATGAATTAAATCCTTTGTCTCGACTTCGTCAACCTCAGCAACTTTCAACTTCTAGCAGCTCAAATAAGTAAAATCTGCAGCAAGCTTCAACTTTTGAAAATAAACCTCCAGCAGCTCCGGAAAACAATTTCAATCTTCAAAATTGCAGCAACAAGCTCTCAGCTCTTCGGCAAATAGAAATTTCTTCAGCAACTTCGCACTTTCAGCAACTCAACACTCCGAAATAAAATAAACTTTCAAAGAAATTCTCTCCTCAACAACTTCGAAAATATTTCAAGAACTTCTTCAGCAACTTCAACTTCAAAAAAAAGGTGAGGAGAAATGAGAGAAGAGACTGCTGTTTAAATAACTCTTTGCGAGGAATCTTGCTGAGTAGTGCTGGGGCTATTTTTAGCACCTTCATCAATTTTCCACTCTCTTCGTTCGGAATCTTCTAATTCAAGCGCAGTAGTGGGCTAGTCGTCAGCCGGTCATTATGGCAGTTGCCATTAATAATGATTCCTTCCTTGTAAAAATTTGAATTCTTCCTCTTAGTCTGCCAGTTAACTCTTGGCGATTTAAACAACTCGCGAGAAAAAAATCACTTGACTTGATTTAAAATTCCATTTTAAAATCTCGCAGTGTTTAAATAAGTTCAACTCGAAAAATTTCGTGGGAGTTGTAAATTTATTTCCAACTTTTAAAATGTCTGTCATTTAAATCCTCGATTTCATAAAATTTGGCTTAGACATTTTAAATTCTCTCATTAAAATGTTCAACTCCGGGTGATTAAAAATTATTTGCCTGCTCGAAATAATTCATCCTCTGAGATTTAATTTCCGTTAGGAAAATAATCTAGGCAAAACGAAATTCCTCTGAAAATATTAAAATTTCCCTTAGGAAATTAATTTTAAAATTCTGTCAATGCACGGGTGCCGCTTAAAGAGGTTCATTTAATTTTCCATTTGACCCATGGAAAATATTCATCAATATTAAATCTTCCCCTGATAAATATTCGTTAACCTTCAACTGCCTTTGGAAAATTTTAAAATTCATCAAATCATCCTTCCATGCCAAGGGCGTATTTTCTCTGGTGAAATATTATCTCACTTAGAAAAATTTTCTAACATTTTCTCTGTTGACGTACTTGACCCTTGGTATATTTTTTTATCTGATTAAAAATCTCCATGCCTTGTGAAAATTTTAAAAAAAAATCTCATACTCCCTTAGGCGTATATTTTTTTATGTGGAGTCCACTTTTAGAATATTTTAAATTCCCACGCCTTAGTTTATTTTTCCAACCTCTCAACACTTCAAGGGCGGATTTCTTTCTTATTGAAATTTAAATTTCAAGGCCTTAGGAATTTTTAATTTCATCAACCCCTTCAAGGGAGCATTCTTACCTTGGCACTTTCGTTTTCAACACTTAGAAACCTTTTCTAAGTCATCACCTTCCTTTGGCGCATTCACCACTTCCAGCTTTCATTTCCTTGCCTTAGAAATTTTCAAGGCTTCTAACTTGCATTTCTTGGGCGCATTTAGGCATGTCCACTTTTATTTTCCATACATAGGCGTTTTTTTTACTTAACCTCTTGTTTCATGCCTTAGAAGAATTTCACTTAACAACCTTGCAAGGTGGGCGCATTTACTAGGCCAAGCTTTCACTTGAGGGCGCATTTCATAGGGTGAACTTTTATTTTACACGCCTTAGACAATTTTGAAGTCACCACATCCTTCTTGGGCGCATTTTGACTAGCTCACTTTCAATTGAGGGCGCCTTTTGCTAGGTGGGCTTTCAATTTCATACTTAGCCGCTTTTTACTTCATTACCTCCATGGGCGCAAATGAGGGGTGGTACTTTCATGTGAGGGCGCATTTAACCTTGTCAACTTGGGCGCATTTCCTTGGTGGATATGGGCGCATTTTGATACATGAACTTTCAACTTGAGGGCGTACTTGGAGGGGTCAACTTTCATTTTGTGCCTTAGAACTTTTTTCAACATTTTCAAAGCTATCAACCTTGAAGCTGGGCGCATTTTGACCCATGAGCTTTCACTTTGATGACTTAGAATTTTCTTTGAGGGTCTTCACTTTACCTTGGGCGCAAATACTACCTCAAGCTTTCGTTTTATGCCTTCGAAGAATTTCACTTAACAATTCTTTCCCTTGGCATATTTTAGAGGGCCTGCTTTTATTTTCACCATGGGCGCAAATGGGGTAGTGTGCTCTCATGTGAGGGCGCATTTCTACCCCTCCACCTTCATTTCAATGCCTTAGAACATTTTCCAACATCTTCAACAACTTGAGGGTGAGGGCGCATTTGAGGGGTGCCACTTCCGTTTCATACTCAGAAAATTTTTAAAGCTATCAACCTTGAAGCTGGGCGCATTTTGACCCATGAGCTTTCATTTCCCATACTTAGAATATTTTTCATGTCTCTGCTTGCTATTGCTTTTGCATTCTATTTTTAGCAAGTTGTGCTATTTTTAGCAAGTCCCTTGATTTTCAACCTCTAAGGCTCTGTTTTGCCTGAAAATTTCATCCTATGATCTTCTTCACCTTGTGAACCTGTTTTGCCAGTCCTCTGCCCTGACCTGCTATTTATAGCCACCTGCTATTTATAGTAAGTTTTGACTTTCTGACTTCAGTAGCTCCGTTTTGCCTGAAAGTTGCAACGCTTGATCTTGATAGCTTGAGTGTCACTCTAATGCCAACCTCGGGTGCAGACCTGCTATTTATAGCCGTGCCCTGACTTACTAAAAATAGTAAGTTCTCCGATTTCGCTCAAATTTTGCCAGCAGGTACCTTGAAGTGTGCTGACATTGGTGGGGTGCTTCGTTTCGGCTATTTTTTGATTTTACCCCCTATAAAAGTGGAAACCCTAATTTGACTTGTATGTATCCCGAACGGTCTCCGTTTGACTTCGTTCCTTCTGCATGTCGTTCTGTTTGCTGAACTGGAGTGTTGGGGGCGGCTGCCAGAGTGTACCTACTAAAAATAGAAACTACCTGAAAAAGTGACTCATCCACTGCCGGATGGTTTTGCATGTCATATTGCCCGTGGGATCTCAAGAAACCCAGAAAAACCCAGAAAACTGGTCTGCATGCATGCACTGGCTAAAAATAGTAAGTCCTCAAAACTCGATCTTCTCCGCTCGCATGTCACAGCGTTGTGAAGCTCTTGAAAAACCCAGAACGAATACCCGGACATGCGTGGAAAAACACTGCATGCGAACCCTAAAAATAGCCTCTGAAAGCTGAACTCTGAAAGTGATCATCTAGGTTTGCATATTACATCACTGCGAAGGTTTTGGAAAACCCAGAAGGATTCTCCAGACATGCATCTGAAAAGCTCATGTGGAAACCCTGAAAATGGCTCTTGAAGCCTGAACTGCCAAAAATAGCAAGTCGTCTAATTTGG
>CM021110.1:292834049-292967353 GCA_007115665.2 Sequoiadendron giganteum | reverse complement strand
GAATTCCAAAATCTCAATAAAATAGTCCCAAATTGAATACTTACTAAAAATAGTAAGTTGCCGAAATACAGTGAAATTTTAGGGGGACTCTGCTGGAAGTCTTCTGACTGCTGTACTAAGCTTAGATTTCAATTTCGTGACTCGGTTTGACCCTTAAGAGCCTGGATGGCGGGAAACCCTAATTTCACAGATTTGAACAATACTTTAACCTGGGTCAAATGACAGGACATCCCCGGAAGGACCAGAGACCAGAGAGAGAGCGAACCAAAGCCAAAAGACCAGAATGGAGCAAAATTTAGGGGGTCCTAATCTTGATGGGGTGATGTGTGAAAAAGGTCACAACAAGTAGCATTCACCTGAGCAAATGAATCGTGGCGGGAAAGATGCAAACTTGTCTCCATGGGGGTCAACATAGGTTTGCAATCTTCAATGTGGAATCTCTCGAGCAGTGTCTTGGCATACTTCATCTGAGAAACATATATTTGATTCTTCTTATGACACACTTCAAGTCCAAGACAATAATGTAGGAGCTCGAGACCTGCCATGTCAAACGATCGTTTGAGATCATTCTTTGTTGCATCAATCACAACGGGGAACTCCCTGTGATGACCAGAACATCGACATAAACAATCAGAATGACAAACTCCCCCGCCTTGCTCTTTAAGGTAGAGATTGGGATCATATGGATTCCTAATGAATCCATGGTTAAGGAGATGCTCATCGATCATGATATACCAAGCTCGAGGAGCATGCTTGAGACTGTAGAGGGATTTGATGAGTTTGCATACTTTGTGAAGTTGCCCTCAGGTTGAGTCATATAGACTTCCTCCATGAGATCTCCATTAAGGAAGGTGCTCTTGACATCCATCTGGTGAACTATCCACCCAAACTGCATTGCCATAGCCAACACCATACGAATAGTCTTGATCTTTGTTGTAGGGGCAAAAATCTCATCATAATCAATGCCTTCCTTCTGTGCATAGCCCTTAGCCACAAGTTGGGCCTTATACTTGTCAATGCTACCGTTTGCCTTGTATTTGATCCGAAAAACCCATTTGCAACCAATAGCTTTCTTCCCTAGTGGAAGATCAACATTTTCCCATGTATTGTTCCTTAGAAGTGCCTGATATTCTGCATCCATAACATCTTTCCAAGGTGGTGACTCAAGAGCTTGTTGCACTGTTTTCGGTTCGAAACTCTACATAACTGTACACATAAGGTTCATATTCACTTCCTCAGAAGACTTGTTGTGAGTCTTAGGCCCATGAAAAGATGTATCAACAATTGCATCATCTTTTGCAGCCTTTATGGTGGTATGATACCACTTAGGAATCTTCTTGTGTATAGAAGATGAAGATGGAGGAGGGAGAGGAGGAAACTCGTCCAATGCAAACAAAATGTCATTTGAATCAACTTCCTTCTCTTCATCAACCTCCTACTCTTCTATAACTTCCTCATCGACATGTTCAGGTAATTGTGGTGCTTGGGAACGTACAAGTGATGGAGAGGAAGAAGAGCTGCCACCAAATTCCTCATCAAAGACTACATCCCTGCTAATGTACACCTTCTTTTTTACTGTATCCATAAACCAATATCCCTTTGATTTTGAACTGTATCCAAGAAAGATGCACTTGACAGACTTATCATCCAATTTTGCTCTCAGAACCTTGGGAACATGCATGAAGGCAATACATCCAAACACTCTGAAATGTCGAATAGAGGGAATTTTTCCAATCCAAGCTTATTTTGGTATGATATTACCGAGCACTTTGGTGGGTGCTCGATTCAACAAACACACTGCTATGTGAATTGCTTCAGCCCAGAATGTAGGAGCAAGATCTGCATCCTTCAACATGCATTGCACCATTTCAACAATAGTATGATTATGCCTCTCAGCAACAGCATTCTATTGCGGTGTATGTGCAACAGTCAACTATCTTTGTATGCCATTTTTCTACAAGAAGGCTCCAAAATCTTTACTTGTGAACTCCCCCCCTCAATCTGAGTGAAGGACTCTAAGACTAACCAGATGACCGTTCTGCAAGAGCTCTAAACTCCTTGAATTTCTCCAATGACTCATGCTTGTGAGCCAAACAATAGACCCACACTTTTCTTGTATAATGATCCACAAAGAGAGGAAAATACCGAGCATTCTGAAGATTGCAAGGCATAGGTCCGCAGAGATTGGTGTGAACCAATTCTAAGGGAGTAGAGGCTCGGTTTTCTACAGTAGGCAAAGGAGCCCTTTGTTCTTTCCCTATAAGACAATGTGAGCAAATAACTTCTGATTTTTGAATGGGAGGAAGTCCTCTTACCATATTCCTCTTACTCAATGCAAGAAGATAACCAATATTGAGTTGGCCAAACCTTCTATGCCAGAGAGTTGTGGATGTGTTTGTTTTTATTAAAAGGGCTTGATCTTTATGTGCAACATCAATCAACTGAAACATCTTGCCTGCCCTTGAAGCACGAGCTACAACTGCTTCATTGCGAGTTTTGTCTTTGATAAGACAAAGTTTCTCACCATTGAGTTTATCAAATTCAACTTGCAGATTGTGCTCAAGTAATTGACTTACTGAAAGTAGGTTCTTAGTGAACCCTGGGACATACAAAACCTTTGCAAGTTGACATGTACGAGTTCTCAATGGAAGTGAAATATCACCAATTCCCTGAACTTTATATGAGGTCTCATCACCCAATGAAACATACCCATAGGAAGTGTATGGAGTTATGGCACAAAACCATTTTTGTTCCCCTGTCATATGCCTAGATGCACCAAAATCAACATACCAAACTAAATTGCTAGTTGTGGCAGCCATTGTTTTTGCAGCATACAGAAAATCTTCTTCATTTGAATTACATGTGGATGCAACATTCCCTTGTTGTTAGTTGGGCTTTTTCTGCCATTGTGTATTTTTCGTCTTATCCCCTTGGAAAGATTTTTGTGGCTTTTTGCTATTGGATTCACTATTGGCATAGGAATTATACCAGCACTTTTGAGTTCATGACCCTTTCTACCACAAATGAGGAATTTCTTTTTCTTCTTGGAAGAGTTGTCTTGACTTTGTTTTGACTATCCCGATGGACCACCTCGACGATCAGGTTGTTTTTCCTTTTGTTTTGCTGCAAGTGCTTGATTGTCTTCAATATCGGTCTCACCAAACATTGCTTCTTCATGTTGAAGCAAGTTGACCAGCTCTTCAAATGAGGGTGTTTTATGTGCCAAAGTTAAACATGTAACAAACACTCAAAACGAAGGGGGTAGTGATCTCGGGACAATTGGTACAAGAGAGTCATTTGTGAGTACTTCCCCTAACGCTTTAAGTGCAGTTCTCATTTCAGCAATTCTTCTAAAGAAAGACTCTACCTTTTCACCATTTTGCATTTAGAGACAATGTAACTGACGCTGCAGATGAAGGATTTGGTTCTTGTTTTTAGCCTCATAGATAGTTTTGAGGCGGTCCCAGGAATCTTTTGCAGAGGTTGCAGTGCGAATGTGAGGTTGAACCTCGTCTGACACACTTATCAAACTTATTGATTGGCTTTTTGGCATCTTTTGGCTTTCTTATTGGCCTTGTCAAACTTATTCTGATCATAAGTGGTTGTAGTTGGTTTGGTTGTGTTTCCCAAAACAATGTCCCAAAGGTCTTCAAATTCTCATTGCATTTGGACTTTGGTTTTCCAAGCAGCATAGTTTACACCCTTCAGGAGTTGGTAATCAGGCAAGAGGAATTTAGGTGCACTAGGGAGCCATTTTGATTTTATCTTTGAAATATCCTTATAACTCCTATCAAATTCTGATCTCTATAGAATTTTTGTTTGCTTTTTTTTTTCTTTCAGAAAATATAAAAACTGCAAGAGCTCTAAATTTTGAATGCAAAACTACAAATTCCATGTATTCTGAATCTTAAATGTAGAGATCATAATTCATTTACTGCTTAAAAACATAAAACTGTAGAAGACTCAAAAATGTTTGCACCTTTAAAATTTTCACGATGTCCTCCTTTTCATTGCTCAAGCGGCTCGACAACCACTTCACGTCACCAAGAGACCCATCTTTTAAGCGACCACACCACGCTCAGACTTCTTCGTTTCTTCGTCTCTTTCACACGACGCAAACCTTTCTCTCAACGCAACCTTGGCAACGCTCCTTCCGACTAAAGAAATCCTTACGGCAATGCTCGTTAAGACTAAAGAAAGCCTTACAACAATGCTCATTTTGATAGAAGAAAATCTCGATGTCTTTTTTGCAAGAATGAATCTGCCAATGCTCTTCCCAATAGGATACCTTTTGTCAATGCTTCTATGCTCTTTCAAAATGCCTTGATGTCTTATGATAGTATTCATTCTTCCAGAAAGAAAGAACGATGATTTTCTCCTGTGTGATCACCTACAGAAAGAATGATGATTTTTAAAACTCCCATATTACTACACAAGCTCAAAAAAGATTTTGCTCTGATACCATGATGAATGAGAGAGAGCAATCAAACGATTTGATTCATTAGGAAAGCATCAATAAATACAAAGGAAGGTTGGTAGATAACCAACTTGATCGGGCATACCCGATCAACTAATCATAACTAAATAATTAGTTATGTGTTATTATTATTAATGATGTAATAAAAAACTATTCTAACATGAGTATGGTAGAGGAGTAAACACTTTTTCACCAAAAGGCTGACTATTTTAGGTTGAATGTGCCATGGAAGCCAATAAGCTAGGTTCCATTGCTTTCTATTGGCAACAATTAAGCATGGTGATAATGGTCTTCAAGGAAAAAAGCCAATCATATGAAGACATCAAAACTAGGAGAGGGGTTGGGTTCAATTTTCATAAGAAAATATAGACAATTCTAAGCCTATAGTTGATCATCACCATTGTCATGGCCATCGTAATTGTCTTTTATCCCCTAGTTACAATTTCAAAGTTGGGCATGCTTGTGAAGAATTCTTCTTGAATTTCAAATAAGTAATATTGTAGTTGTTATGTCTCAAAATTTCTCCATTCCAAATCTTTACAGCCATAGATTATACTCAACTTGGCTTCGAATAACCTACTCTGATATAGAAGGCAACTAATTTCCCTAGTAAGATCATTTTCTTCAAAGAAGGATTTATCAATGACCCATATGAAGACATGTTGTAATCATATAAACCATACAATATTTTCCCGAAAAATCTCACTACCAAAAAAAAAAAAAAATGGCTCTAAACTTCATTTAGAAGTTGCCAATTTAAGCCTTGCCAACTTTACAAAGAGCAAGAATAAACTCTACCCTTCTTCTTTAGCCAAAGCTCTAATCTCCAGCCATATATAATACTCTTGAATGCAGTCGTACTATCAATATTATCAACTACATATTTTCCTGAACTGCAGTTGTACCAATTCCATTTGTCAACATGGCAAGTATTGTTATATATTTTGAATGCTAATGACATGAGCAGGGGTGTCGTACAATTTCATTTGCAAGTTTAATATTTGAAAAGTCTTTTCTTGTCTGCCATTCTAACTTTTTAGCTAGCCGTAATCTCTAAAGGCTACAAAGTATTTGAAGGAGCTGCCGTATTTCATATAAAGGAAAGTTTAAGCTTATTTAATATTATTCTATGTTCATTTCAGCTATCGTACATGTTTTAGTGGCTGTAGGCCAAATTCATAACTTGGCTTATCTTTTAATCTTGCAAGTGATGTGTTCATATCTGATTTCAGTATTATTTAATTATTCAAAGTATATAAAATATATATATTTCATTTCAAACATTTATGAATTCCAATCTCTATTTCAGTTTGGTTATCAGATCCGTACGTTATTCCAATCTCTATTTCTGTTGTTATTTCAATATGGCAAAAAAAATACACAATTTGTAAAAAAATCAGAGAGGGTTATTACAGCACATCTATTCCAATTTATATTGCACTAAATGGTGTAAATTACGAAGCTAACAAACATTCGAATTGCAAGGTGTATAACACCCATCTCGAAAACATTTTACTTTTTGCACAACTTTGGCTTTTGGGTGCCTCTTTGCATAGGTTGAAAGAATCCTATGTAAAAAACCTGATCGAGAATTAACTTATTTTTAGTAGTATAATCTCTTTACCAGATTCTTTCTCGGTTGTGAACCATGGAACTAGACAGCCATTGTCTATTAAATTTAGGATTGTGGGTAGGAATAGGTCATCACTTTTTAAGAAGTTAGATAGCTAACATACTTGTACCATGAATGGCAATGGAGTTGCTTGTGGTTCTCCTAATCTACCTATATTATCTAATGACAATAACAATGATGATGTTGGTCTCGATGAAGAGTGACATTGACTACTGATTTTATTATTGTAATATTGAACAATGAATATCTATTATGACTTTGGAGTTTGACAAATTGATATCAAATTAGTTGTGTATTTCAAATTTGTAATGTGGTAATTTATGCATGATATGTGGTATTGTTACATCCCAAATTGCGAGGTTACTATTTACTATTACTATATAGGGTAAAAGTGAATGCGATGTAAATTCTCAAGATGAATTAATGATGCTTGTACCTTGTTATCAATATGAATGTTATATCACTTGATGTTGTTTCATTCGATGTTGTCTCAGTTGATGTTATTCATGGTGAAATACTGCATAAATGAGAATAGATGGTCAATGAATTATTGAATATTCTAACTTATGAGATGTTATGTATACTATTTATGTTATGAATATTTGACTTCCATGGACGTATGTCAGTGGATGCAAGTATATGTACCATTCCTTCAAGCGGAGGGGAAGTATCATTCGGGAGAGGAGCTTGGTCAGTTAACTGGTAATGAGAACCATCTAAGCATACACACACATCACAAAGGGTTGGAGGAACTGAGTCAGATAAGTTGGTCTTGATAAGTCATCCATAGGCTTTAGGAGTCTGGTTTACTTCTTTGTGCTTTGTGAGTGATGTTTATTTGTCTATCAGACTTACTATACTAAGATCATTGTGTGGAAAATGTGAGTAATATGTGTATAGGTTGAGTGGGTATGTATACACATGTATACATTATTTACACGTATCTATATGTATAAACATATCGATACATACGTATGATAGGCAAATGGATATGCTCATACGTATGTGTCGACATGGTATACATACACATGCGTATGCACAGAGTAAGTACGGTAAAACACATGTATATACCTACACACGCTACCTATTATTTGTGGATATGAATAATATTGTGATATTGTTGCCTAGTAATTTACATGTATATGTATGTATATATGTATATATCGATGGTGTATGGATATTAAATGATATATACATAGATACATAAAATATAAATTTATATATATTATAAGATAATATATATATATATATATATATATATATATATATATATATATATATATATATATATAGTTTAAAATATTTTAAAACTCTAAAGTGTAAAATTAAAAGATTTTAATTTTTAATTGCAGTAAATATTTAAATGGAACTATAGAGAATTAATAAATTGCAAGCATAAGAGAATCAAGCCTTTACATTTAAAGGAATTTAAATATAATTGAAATCAATCTTTGATTAAATGTCATCACATACTTAGGAAATCAAACTATTTCCTAAGTATCATGGAAATTGACCTTTTCTTATTTCCATCATGAAATAAATCGAATAGTATAAACTTGTCTAAAGTATGAAGGAAATATTATGATTCATAAACTTTAGACTTTATAAAGTCAGAATTTAAATATTTGGAAAAACTGTGTTTTCCCGTGAATATGAAAAATGACGGATGAGCAACTCGCGTGCCTATAGAAACACTCAGCTCAGGAAAAAAAATGCAAACACGGATTTTTGTGTGTCAATGGACGCTTGAAATAAGGGATGATATTGAGAAATTTATGGACTCTCTTTCAAAATATCCCCTGCCTGTTGAATCGCGCCACAATAAAAAGTGTTGATTTCTTCTCCTTGAATGGAATCAATTTGAAACTTTCTTCACCTGCTGTCAAAATCATGGTCGAACGAGCTTCTCAAATTGATGAGTAAGGGTTTTTCTGGCCGCCACATACCAGCTGAATTAGTCAATCGAATTACCTGTCGATTGCCATGCCTTCCCATGAGGAATGCGTTGCATTTTGAGGCTCTATATAAAGCCTTCTTACTGCTGTGAAATGGCATTCGGATTTGCATTCGTTTTTATCAATCTGATTAGCATTCCTTTCAGTATTCTCTTATTTGTGTGCCTATTTTCACATATTCGCATTCATACTATTCAGTCACCAAATTCATTCTTTCTGCTCATAGCTATTCTCATTGCCAGATTGAGCTTGCGTATTATTTGCAAGAATATGCTATCAATTTATGGAAGTGTGATTTATGCACAATTCTAAGTTTTATCTATTCATGCTGCTGGAAGTTTGAATCTTCTTAATTCTAAGTCTTAGTCAACAAGTTGACCAACTATGTAGTAATCTTTGAGAGAGCATTATCTATGAGAGAAATATAGTAAGGACAAAGGAATTCAGTAGTCTGGAAGTGTTGCAAGCAAAGACCACATCATCATCATCAAAGGAAAGCTTAAACGAGGCATGGTTAACTATTTCTCTATACATTTCATCTTTGATCTTTTATGAAGTCATGTTCAATATCTTTGTTTAAATAAATAAGGTTATTTGCTGATGTATGATGTATTCAATAGACTGTCCAATAGCTTGCATTTAGTGAATATGTCATAGATGATGCATGTTTGTGAAAAGAGTATTTATTTGTCTTGAAAGGCTAGATAATGCATTTTGTATTATTGCATTACTTGTATGATCTCTATATAAGGAGAGTACTCGTTACCTTAGATATTAATACTAAGATTGTGATGAGAGCTTGATTCAAGTACAATATAGCCAGCTAAGTTATTAGTTTAAGTCAAGAAAGCTAGCTAAAACTCCTAGGAAATATTCATTCCCGTATAGGAGAGAATAGGAGAAGTACTCGCGATGCAGATTCATCCCAATAGGAGGTACTTGATTGAGGAATTCAACAATATTACATAAGGCACAACATAAGTATTTAATTATACTAGTGATGTTGGGACGTAGGATGTTGTATGTTCGTATTCACTGTCGGTACATAAGAAGTGAATGGTTGCTTTCTAAGTTGTGTTCTCCATTAAATTGTATGATCTGCATATAAGGAGAGTATTGTTTTCATTAGTTACTATATAAAAGGATTGAGATGAGAGCAGGAGTCAAGTAAATTGTTCAACTTTAGTCATTGTGTTAACTTAGGTAAGTTGAGTTACTCCTAAGATAAAGATTTTCTATATAGGCGGGGATATGTGAATTACTTGATTATGTTGATTCATTTCTAGTAGTACAATAAGATGTAGGATGTCTGAGGTACGGATTACCCATTAGAAGACAAAGACCTACGCGAAGGGTAAGATAGTCCTAAGTCAAATCGACCCTGAATAGTGTATAAGATAGTCGACCCTCAGTAGAAATACTGTATGAAACACTTTTATCAAAGTAGTGTAATGTACCTACATCCTCTTAGACTGGGCGATGATTATACTGTCAGTTCACCGTGATCCCGTATTACATGCTAGAGCGAGAGTCTGTCGGATGCATAGGTTCTAGTTATGTAGGACACACCACTATGCTCAGTTGGTTAACAGTATCGGTTACTCTACCAATCTCTTCATTGAAGGGAGGGCCATCTATCAAATGATAGATGGGCGAGGGAACACTTCGATAGATGGGCGAGGGACCGCATTATAAGTTTGTGGTTGGCGGAAAAGCGCCTGAGTGATGCTTCTTCTCCTTTGAAGGCTACTGATGTACCAAGATTTGAAAGGCGGATTCCTGGACCTTCTTACTATTGTTTGTTCTAAAGCTCATTGGAGCTAAATTAGTTAAGGTACGTTTTCTCGTTACTTGTACTTGTTAAGTTATTGTAATGAAATGGAATCTTTATTGTAATTTTAATATGATATTGTGTTCATATAGTATCAATAAAGGAGAGAAAAATTATATTGCAGTGACTTGTTAGCACGTTTATTTACTCTTTGGATGTAAATTGGAAAAAAATTATTTTACCGAAGGATCGGGTCGTTACAAGTATTCTAAACTTAATTCTTAATTTTAGGCTACAAACATGTATATATTTATGATTTTTATATGTTTTCTACACAAATGTGGGTAGTGCACACCTAGCCCCAAAACAAATCACTATACTATACCAACATATCCAATTCCAATTCAGCAACTTAGCCTTCAACAATAAATAACCCTTCCTCCCTCCTGCCCCCTCTCCCTTTCTTCCCTCTTATGAACACAATTTCGTTTAAATTAGATATTTTAACCCACTAAATACTTACTCATCGATATTAAAGAAAGAATCTAGGAATCTATCTCTCTCTCTCTCTCTCTCTCTCTCTCTCTCTCACACACACACACACAAACGCCTATTATGGGTGCAATTTTGTTAAATCAGATATTTTAAACCCACTAAATACTTATCCATTCAAATTAAACGAAGATATATTTGAACTTTATAAATTGTGAACATAACAAGGATACATAACTATTCACATCATCAATGTCACTCAAAGAAGTACTATTTACTAATGTATATGAAAGATAGTTACAACTAAGCAAAATATTTGTCAAGTTTGGTACACTTCTTCACTAGATAACCAAATTGAATTGAAAAGTCATCAATGTCGCAGCAATTTCCATACTCTAATCAAAGAAAGTTCATAACAATGTGTAAAAATATAAGATTTACCTTCGGACACTGGAATCTTCTGTCTCAAAAAGCATCCGAAAACGCATTCCAATTGAAACATGCATATGATAAACTGCTTTTTCATATTTAGACAGTGGTATGGCAAACTCAGAAGGACATGCCCTGCACTAACATAATGTTGTTATGCAAGTAGTCATCTATCGGGTATTTAAACAACTTACAGACAAGTTCGAATGCGTTGTGCACTACCTTGGATTGTAAAAAACAGTGAATGGACTATTTGTGGAATAAGCATGAGCTGCTGCAGCGAGGATCCCTATGTGCATACTATCTGAGGATAAAACTGATGAAGGTATAATTGTCTGACCTCGTTTAGCTCTTCTGATTCCCAAAAACAGCTGTCCTTTCTCATTCCTATTGCATAAATAAATAGAAAATACAGAGCATTAATATGATAACTAGCTCACTATAATTGGGTGAAATGGAAACCTTGAAACATTATTGCATGTTCATCTCCATCATTGCATGCAATTTAGAGAAGACAGAATCTGCAACTCCACCAATGAAAATGTCACCTAAAGAAAAGCACAGAATCACCAGCAACAAGTCTCTTGGCACTAGCAAACATGCTCCAGCCTGTTGTGAGCAGGTGTCTCTTGGGCTGACCTACAAATCAAATATAAATCAAACACCAACCCCAAAAGAATTATTGTATTAGAAAGCAGAAAGAAAGATGTTCAAGAAAATGGGTTT
This sequence comes from Sequoiadendron giganteum, assembly GCA_007115665.2. Taxonomy (NCBI): domain Eukaryota; kingdom Viridiplantae; phylum Streptophyta; class Pinopsida; order Cupressales; family Cupressaceae; genus Sequoiadendron; species Sequoiadendron giganteum. The sequence continues at coordinate 292,955,870 of CM021110.1, read as the reverse complement.
TCATTGATAAAGTTTGAATTCAGAAGGAAATACCAAAAGACAACTATGATTCTGTCAAGAAGCAAAAGGTAATACAAGATGATATCACAAATCTAAGTCTTTTGAGAAACCGATAGGAAAAGTGCTAAATGAAGCCTTCTTCAGACAAACATATAATCGAATATCAATAAAACATATATCTATATTCCTTTCTACTTATCACATGTTTAAGAAGATTTTAATATTACAAATATACAAAACTCTTTATAAGGATGCCCTAATATGAGATGGGTGAGAAACCAATATAAGACAAGAAAAACTTTGGACAAGACACTTAGAAAAGAACTGACTGAAGCTTGGGTCCAAGAAAGTTGCACTCCATTGTTAAAGCCCTAAAATGGGCCTAGATTTCACCTTTAAACCATCGAATTTATTTGCAGACCATGGAAGAAAGCTAAGAGGAAAATACCAAAATCACTAAATTACCAAGATATGAAGCAGATATTGATATGATCAAGCATTTCATTGTGCCCTCCCCACTCAGACAACTGTTGAAAATCTGCAAATGATTATCCTCAGACCCAGACCTGCTCTGTACAATACTGGAACCACCTCCTAACCACATCAAGTCCTCTTCAACAAAAAAAAATTCATTGACCCTGCAGATAATACTGCAACGATAGTGTCATTCCAATTATTTCATCTTTCCAGAGCCTGAAATTAATCAGGCCGTACAAGATTATATGATCTTTCAACACTCTGTTTTACACCTCCCTCTCAAGCAGTCATGATCCATTCTTGGAATATTAGAGTTTTATATGCTTTGAATAAAAAGTTTTCGAAGAAATATCCTTCTTTGAGAATAAGTACATTGATATTACATGGCTAAGAATATATTCATGTTATACAATGAGACGGATATATTGAAGTCAAATACCCTTAGGATTCACAAAAAAAATAATGAAAGAAGCAAAATTAGTGTTAATGTGATGTGCTGTATGTGTGTAATGCCACTTACTTATAGACCTACAGTAAATAACATAAAGTTGAGTTCACCCCTCAAGAGCCCATATGCCAGCATATATTCTATGCATTCTGTACATTTACAAAATACAAAAGGCCCAAAAAACGAGCCTTACATCCACCATAACACATGTCCCTAATCACTATTTCCAGGACCTGGAGGAAGGTGGTATCTACTGGCCAACACTTCCCATAAAAGGTGGAATTTAAGCACCACCCCACCCATATTGACAAGTTCAGAATTCACAAGAAGTCTATCCACTGAATAAACTTCACCTTAACAAGTGCATTTCTGAAAATATCCCCAATCTGTTTAGCAGTCCTCACAAATTAAACATCTATCAATCTATCATGAATGTACTTTCAAATAAGGTTTGTGTGGACTTCATATGTTTCATTTGCTTCCTCTAAAATGCACTGTGAAAAATATTGATAGGACACTGACCCTCACTGTACAGAATAAATGGAGAACTCAATGGAAGACCCACTTCTATTAAAAGCTTTATTTATTGGGTTTGCAGAAATAAAAACAAGGCAGACAGCCTTTGCAAAAATACAGTCAACAAGACAAACCAAAAATTTGACAATAATTTGGAGTTTTCATGGGCTATAAACCTTTGCAATGCTACTATTTAAAACCTCAAATCAATGAACAACCAGCAACTTTTGCTAAAATCCCAAGAGAAGAATGGTGTCACATTCACAGGGTAACCATGCAATTGCTATGGCCACTTGGCAATTATTGAAACATCATTGTATAGTCAATTTTCTCCCGCACTGAAACCATATTGAAAGAGCCAAGAACATAGAACCATAAAAAACTACACCATGAATACTAGTATAGAAATAATCTAATATTGTTTACTAGATGAATTTTACAAATATTACAGCCGCTTTTATAGAGCCTTTAACTTTCCCATGCGTCAACCACCCAAAAACAACTACCCACAACCACCTATTAACAATAAACATTTATTTATAAATTGTGACTTAACAATGACTTAACACCCTACAAAATTACATATCAATATGTTATAAATAACCTATGCATTAACATTAAAATATATAACTATTACTAACTATAATGAAATATTTCCAACAGTTATGCGCTTTTCTAACAACCTATCAGACATGCGGGTAAGTGCATGAAATCAAAGTTTGCACTTTATATTGGTACTTTGCATGAGCAAGGGACAGCAATACTTTGTGGGTGCATTTTTCAACGATTGGCATAGTGAGGTGTTTGTGTTGGTGTTTGGTGAGGGTCTTTGTCTATTAAGCTCCCACTATGCACTATTGCAGATCAATTTTTGTTAGTTGAATAACTATTGTGTTTTAGCTCTATGAGTTCATGTTTTTATCTGCATTCGCTTTAGCTCTTCGACTTGCACGCATGTTTGATTTTAGATCTTTGTGGCATTTGGCATTTTGAATCTAGCATTTGCAAAACTATACAGTCTGTGTGTTGCAATTTTGCTTTCAGACCACATGGAGCCTGAATCTTGGATGTTCATTGTCTTCTCTCATCAGAACCCACCCTTTGCAAAACTTTTCAGTCTAAGTGTTGCAAGAGTGGCAAGAGATCATCAATAATCCTCCAGATTATGAAGACCCTAATCATTTTGAAGATTTACCTAATTCTATAGACAATGACAATAATGATATGGTAGAGAAATGCTTACATCTTGATAAGAAAGAGTATGTATTCATGCAAACAAAATCAAGAGAGTTTTAAAGAAGAGGATTTTGGGCTCAATCTAGACTCCTTGTTTTCAGATTTTAATCATCATTCGGATCTTGTTTCACTTAGTGAATCAAAAGACAAATATAACCGAATTTTATGATGAGCATTTTAAAGCAAGAGAACATGAAGCATCATATCAAGATCATGATCAATACATTCTAAGTATGCATACAAAGAAGTTTTGAACTATCATTGGGAGTATTGCTAATGTCAAACCCAATTTTAGCGTTTCCTATAATGTCCCCATTTTCAGTCACTTCAGTATTGTAGTTGGCTTCAGCTTTCTTGGTAACCGTTAGCCTTGTCTGACAAGATATTTAATGTTGGCAATGAGCTCAGCTGGTCTAAAGGACTATTATGCCACTTTCCGAAGTGAATTCCGACTTTTGGTGGTGTTGACGGGTGTTTTATGACCGCACCAACACAGAATAAAATGTCCAACGGTCACTCTATTCTCTCTTGATCAAAGTATTTTGCATGCTAAGATTGCGTGAGAGATCATGCGTTCAACACCAAGGTTCCTTATGTCGCGAATAGACTCAGTTGGTTGATGTGAATATGCTGGGTATTCCAAGGGGACTTACGTAATTGTTCAACTTCTTGAAGCAGATGAAAGATTTGACTATGATGCTCTAGTTTCTAAACTAACCAGGAAATGCTAAATTAAAAAGGAATAGGGGTAGGGATTCTACAATCTATTTCTAAAGGGTGGAATGCGAGGATTGACTTCATCAATCTTCAAACCAGACTTTGCTTCGCCTCCCTTTGGACAACTATGACAAAGTTGTTGCAATCTTCAAAGGATGAGTAACATGTTCAAATTATGATTCAGCATGCACACACCGTCACAATGATGCAAGTGAACATACGAACCACAACCGAAGTTAAGTGCTAATACTCCAGTTGACCACACAGGGCCGACTTACCATCAGCAAGCTGGCTAGTGGTATGTATGAAAGAAGACTTGCTCAAACCAAACACCACACCCCACAATTAACAACTACTTGCATAAAATAAAGTCTACTTTACTCTAATCTACTTGAATTGGAAAGACGAAAAAGCCTTGTCAACTGCCCACAACGAAAGATAGAATCACCGATCAATGAAAATCTCTATATTATGAGAGTCCTCCACAACAACCTTTTACAAAAAAACTTTCAAAGGGAAACCTTTTCTTTCCTTTTCAAACTAAATTAACTTCTAGCTCTACTCTCTATTCTAATTTCTATCTCCAATTCTATCTAGTCTCTGATCTAATTTCTATTCTATATCTTACAAATGAGGGGGGATGCCCCTTTTATATCAAGTCCAGTCCAGTGGACGGCTTAGATTCAAATACAATGGAAGGTTCATATTGAGCCACATAAGCCCTGATTAGAGTTCTATTCCTAAAAACCGCCACTAAGAGGAGTGGGCCAATGAATGCACTGGAGATTCTCCACTCCTCATCAGGAACCACTATCTGTAATCAATGCACATCATCTCCTTCCAGAAGATCATCATCCAGAAGGGCATTTCCTTTCTCCTTTTCGCTGGCTACAAACTTGATGAACCTGGCCAACACCGCCTCAACTTCCTGATCAGAAATGGGAGGAATGTGATCCAATTGAAACTCCAATACTGTAACTGTTTGCCCATGCCGGGCACAAGATTTCTTCGAGGCAACAAGGGCGTCCTGGGTGTTCTAGATTATACTGGAAAACGTAGAGGTGTTCTCGAAATCATCCTGGACGAAGGTCTTCACCTCAGAGAAGAATGGTATTAATCTATTCTTCAAACCATCTGCAGTCACCTCTTCAGAAGACAGCCTCCTGGCAAAGATAGCCTCCAGCGTATTGAGGACTCCATCAAAGATATTTGTCATGGCCTTTCTGACCCTGACTGAATCTGTCTATGATGCATCGTAGAATCCTCGGCCTGTAACCACTGAAGAGTACCACCCGGCGAAGCCATATCTATCTCCCTCCTGAATCACACCTCCCTCAACCAAAACCTGTAGAGGTGTGTGCATTAGAGCTCCTAAGCGGAGAACAACTCTCATTTGATAGATACGAGCCTCACCCCAAGCATGGTTAAGTGCATCCATCCTTGCCATAATGTCGGAGGCTTGCTGATAGGCATGTGCAAGATCCTCCATAAACTTTTTTGTTTCGATACGAACGTTGGCAACCCACTTGTCTGCCTGCTGCGCCATTCTTTTCAAATCTTCTAAGCCACTAATTGACTCCCTGGAAAATTCGGTTGGAAGCTCAATTGCCAGATTTTCTTGCCCACAAGGACGGGACAAGAGTTGCACATAGCCAATCAGTGTTTTGTGCTCTACCTTCAATCTCTTATATTTGCCCTCGATATAAGACAACCTATCCTTGAGTGCCTGATATGAATTGTCGCACTCCTCAACCACCTGTGCTCCAGTAGGGTGGCCAAGTTCCATAGTTGTAATCACATAATTTTCTGAAACAACCTCATCCCGATCACACTCCACTCTAGGCACTGCCACATGCAGCGTTCGAGAGCCATCCTCATCTGTTCATATTTTGGAGAATTTTCTGGCCTTCTTCTTTGTTGGAGGTGCACTGATCCTTCTCAACAATTCTTCCATCTCGGTTGCAGGATCAATTTCATCTACAGGATCATGTTGCATCCTGTCCCGTAGCCATTCCGGCACCTCCTACCATAAGTCTGAAATAATGAAAGGCTGCTCAACCTCGGCCTCAACCTCATGAACTTCCTCCCTTCCTTCGTGCTGACGAGGCTCATCATCGTCTAAAGGCTCAGTATCTCCCGAGCTTTGGGCATCTTGATCTAAAGTATTATCATCCTCAAGAGCTGCCTCAATTTCCTGTTAATATTGAGTATCAGTGGCCATCCCTTCATCTGTTTCCTACTGATTTTCCTCCCTAGGCATTTTGATGCTTTGGCCCACTGACTCCTTGCGAGGTGGTTGACTTGCCTTTTCCACTGCCTGTTCTGCATTTAATCTTTCTCTCTGATCAGCAAACAGTGACATTTCCTGCATACTCGAAGAATGTGCCCGACATGGTGTATGCGCGGATTCTTCAATTCTCAGAGGCTCAGGTCGAACCAATTCTTTTCCCCGTGGCTCTAGAGCTTGAGCAACCTACCTTCCCTGCCTAGCTGTCGGTGATCTGTGATCTCCCATCAGATTGTATGTGAGGGGAATTAATCTGATCATCTGCCCTTAAGTCAGCTGACATGCTTCTCCACCCAACTCAGTGTGAACGTCAAGACTGGGATGCAAAGTGTGTCCAAGTTTGTAATCTTTGGCTTCGACCAATCCGGGAGTGGTAGCGGCGTGTCCCTCACTGTTTCATAATCAGTTTGTACAACATTTATATCTTCTTCAATTTGATCTGACACTGGGACAATCTCGCATTCCTTGATCATCCCCAATGGTATCCGAGAAAACATTCTCCTCCTAACCTCGATCTCGTCCACTACACTTGCCCAAAAGTCTTCAATCTGCGCTTCGTGCCTGAACTCTTCGGACAATATCCATCTGATGTTTTTGTGGGGATCATAGTGCTGCCTACTGGTATGGTAGGAAAGGTGGAAGAACTGGAGTTCGTTTTCTGCCTCACTTGCTGTTTGTAGTGATGGACAGACTTCGTCAGAATTTCCCATGGTAATTGGGAATCCAAGTCCACCTTTCTTCTTCTTCTTTTGAATCTTATCATAGGCAATAAGTTGCCTAGATATTTCCAGCATCACGATTATGTTTGTGGGATACCGAGGAAATCTGTACGGATAGGAGGAAAATCCTTGCAGCCTGATGTAGGTAAACTTCGGAAATTGGATAAACCAACATCCGAACTTCTCAATCAGCTCTTACGCCTCTCTAGATATTCTATGGTGAGTCCTTTGCTGCAAGGTCCTCATTATGTGCATCGTGAAGGCGTCATTGACCCTTTTGTAGTTAGAGGTGCTTGTCAAATGCAACTGCGGACAAGCCTCGTGTATTTTAAACTGATGGGAGCCACACCCGATTGGTTCCTCATATGAAATTCCTCTATACTTTGTCATTTGGGCTAGCATGTAGACAATGTAAGAGCTCATGTAGAATGTTTTTGTCCTCAAACCACGGACTTGCTCATGTAAGTTGTCACTGATCATCAGTGCCCAGTATACGTAGTCCTTGCCTTCCAACACCAAGTTGATATAATAAAACATGCAAGGTTCAAAGATGAACGCTTGGGGGCACCCTCCAACTCTGCTCAGCATCATTATTAAGTCACAGAACTCTTGCCTCAAATCTTCTGAAATTATCTGCTTGGGCAACTTTGTGCGAGCTGGCTTGGGCTTGTTCATCCACCTGGAATTTATCAAGTCTGCACATCAATCAAACGTGGATGAGTACATCTTTTCAGCCCTCTCCCTCGTTTTATAAATCATCTTTTCGTGAACTGGAATTCCAAGTGTCTCCGCAATTGCCTCTAGCGTAAGGTTAGCCAATATCTTGCCATCTGGCGAAATGATCGTCCTTTGCTCTGTGTTGTAATAGTTGGCACATTCCATGATTAGCTCTGGACACCAGATCGCTGGAGGGAAACTAGTAGCTACATAAAGTCTGCTCCTTACGATGTTATGCAAAGTAACTGATGGGTGATGACCTCCAGTCCCCATTATTCTTCTCCTGAATGTCTCCAAGTTGAACGAGCCAATGTTTGTGTCACTCAGTTTTCCCAATCTTGAACAAAACTTTGATTCTGGAAGGAAGGATTTGCTCAATTTCTTTATTAGTGCTTGTCTTGATGTGCTTGCTCTTGTGGATTCAGCGTGGTTCCCTCTGCCTGCAGCTCTTCTGCTTGATTTGGCCATTCTACAAAAAGTGCAAGAGAGTCATTAGAAAACAAGATCTTATAAAACAATATATCACTTTGAGGGTGCCAACAGACTTTTAAATAAAAAGGCTGCAACACTGTCATTTTCAGCTGCAAACCTCAACACCCTGTTACTCTGAAATTTCTCTACTTGCAGCACCACAGTGTCCAATATGCGGAAGTATTTGTTTGCAGCAATTCGCCTTCAGCAAATTTGAAACTTCTCTCAAATTCGCACTTCACTTTCTAACTTTGCACTTTCAGCAACTCACTTTCCTTTCTCAAATTCGTACTTCAGCAATTTGAGAAGCTTCTCAGCAGTTTAGGACTTCTTCTTTCAAATCACACTTTTCAGCATTCAACAACTTGGGACTTAGAAGTTCATACTTTCAGCAAATTTGACTCTTCAAATTCAAACTTTGGCAATTCAAGACCTCTCTTTGCAAACTCGCACTTCTCAGCAACTTCAAATTTTCCCTCAAATTCGGATTTCTCAGCAACTTCAAACTTTCACCTCAGATTCGAACTTCTCAGCAGCTTGAGAACTTCTCTCTCAAATTCATACTTCAGCCTTAGAGAATACTTTGCACTCAGCAACCGGTGAGAAAAAATGAAAAGGAATTAAAATCTTATAGCCAGGTCGAATTCCAGAAGAGGCTAAACTTAGCAAATTTTCGAATTCCATTTTCCCTCCTCTACCAGTCGCAACACTTGTCACTCAGAGCATCGGAATCTTTAACTTCTAGATTTTGAAATTTCATCACTCCTGCACAGGCCTACTTCATCACATTTGCATTTTTAAAATATTGAATCAACTACCTCTTTGAACAATTTCATTTCATCTGGCTAAGTCATTTTATTTCATGCTCGCTTCGGCAAACTTACTCCATTCATCCAGTTCAATTCTCAAGCAAAAACACTTCATGAAGACATATTCTTCTCATTTGCCTTAGAGAAAATTTTGAATTTGCCTTAGGAAATTTGTCAAAACAGGCACCGGGCAAAATTCTCTGCCAAAACGACACGAGCGAGGTATGGAACAAGTTCAAACCATCTCGCAATTGAAAGCATTCAATACCCAGAAGAAAATTCCCTTCAAAACTCGTCGTTTTCATGTGTATCCGGGCCGAGGGGTACATTTAATTTTTATTATTTTGAGAAAATAATAGAATTGCTAAGGTTCACCCATTTTATTCAGGACGTCTCCCATGCCTGCAATCTTCAATTTTCTTGCCTTGGTATTTTCTCTGATTTTCATGGAGAATTTCCTTCCTAGCTCCGAGCGCATTTCATCTTACCGTGAGAAAATTTTAATACCACCTCTTCCTTAGGCGTATTTTACATTTTGCCTTAGGAAAATTTTAAATTTAATTATCTCATCCCTGGGCGCACTTCATAACACATGCCTCCACCTTAATTCCCTAAGTATTTTCCACGCCTAGAAGCTTATACAATTCCTCCCACAAACAAGGGCGCATTTTGATGTAGCAACTTCCATTACAAACCCCTAGGCATTTCCACGCCTTGGCAACTTTTTTCTCCCTTAAGCTCCAACTTCCTTGGGGCGCATTTCACATATGGTGGAGGAAGTCTTCAACGCCTTCTCACTTGTCCCACCTTTCTTTGTAGCCTTGGACGCATTCACCATGTCAACTTCCACTTTTGGGCACATTTCATGTGTGGTGGAGGAAACCCGCCAACACTTAGAAACTCTAAACATCTCCCTTGGGCACGTTTTACCTAGGCTACCTCCACTTTTGCCTTGAGGGCACATTTGAGCATGTGGACTTCCACTCTTAGGCGCATTTGAGGGGTGGTGAAGGAATTTCCACCACTTGGAACATTTTGCTATGCCTTTACTCCTTGTGGGCGCATTTCATGTGTGCTATAGGAACTTTTGGGCGCATTTCATAGCATGAGAAGGAACTTTCATTTGCCTTTGGCGCATTTCCCCTAGTCAACTTCCATTTTAAACCTTTGAGGGCGCATTTCACCCATGCGACTTCCATATGAGGGCGCATTTGAGGGTGTGTGAGGGATTTTACTTGCCTTGGCGTATTTTGCTAACCTCTTCACACCTTGTGGGCGCAAATAGCATAGTGTGAAGGAAATCCTGGGCGCATTTCACACCATGAGGGGAAAATTTTATACTTAGCAAATTTTATCAACTTTCACCTATGCCTTGGGCACATTTCATGTGCCTTCATGCTAGTTTTTATTTATAAATTTCCAACGCCCTAGCCATGCCTTGACCTTCTATTTTTAGCAAATCCGGAGAAGTGAGGACTTCCATGCATTTTATCTGTTCTGAGCTGGAGCAGGCATGGCTGTGGTTTCACCGACTTTGCCACCTTGTTTATACCCTCTGTCCACACTGGTGTGCTATTTTTAGCCATTTGCTATTTTTAGCAAACCCTAAAATTGATTGATCTTCGTGGCTCCGTTTGACCTGAAATTCGCTCCATTTGTCCTTGATGACCTAAGTGTCATGTTTACACCTACCTCCGGCACAGATGCGCTATTTATAGCCATCAAGTGACTTACTAAAAATAGTAAGTATTCAGATTGTGCTCAAATTTTGCCAGTAGGCAGCTTGGAAGATGTTGATCATGGTGGTGTGCTTCGTTTTGACGACTCCGTATTTCATTCCCCCTATTTTTAGGCATAGCAGTGGAAACCCTAATCTGACTTGCATGTCCCCTGAACTGTTTCCATTTGGCTCGATTTCTATTGCCTATCGTTCTGCTTGTTGAGCTGAAGTGTTGGGTAGCTACTAGAGTGAAACTGTTATTTATAGTAAGTGTCCGAAAAGTGGTCAATCTGATGTCGGATGAGTTTGCATGTTAAACTGAACATGGGATCTCAAAAAACTGGTCAACATGCGGGCATTGGCTAAAAATAGTAAGTCTTTGAAAAATGATCCATTCTGCTTGTCAATCACGACACTACGAAGCTCTCGCAAAACCCATAAGGAATATCTGAACATGCACTGGAAATCTCTGCATGCAAACCCTAAACATTGCCTCTGAAGGCTGAGCAGTTGAAAGTCACCATCTCAGTTTGCATGTTACATTACTGCAAAGGTCTTGATAAACCCAAATCCATTCTCCAATCATGCATTGGAAAATCATGTGTAAACCCTAAAAATGGCTCCCGAAGCCTGTATTGCTAAAAATAGCAAGTTGTCAAAATCTGTTCAAATTTTATGTGTGGGGGCTTTGAAGTTACCTGGATGTGCTGAAGTAGTCAGAATCTCGAAATCCTGAGGAAAAGGCCTCATATTAGGTACTTACTAAAAATAGTAAGTTGTCAGATTTCAGTAAAATTTCAGTGGGATCTTGCCTTGAGCCTTCTAACTGTACTGTTACACTCAGATTTTACCTTGATAACTTTATCTGACCTCAAAACAAGCCTGAAGGATGGAAAACCCTAATTTCACAGACTTAGCATTTCAACCTAGGTCAAATGACGGGACATCCCCGGAAGGACAAAGACCAGAGAGAAACAAAGCCAAAAGACCAGAATGGAGCAAAAATTAGGGGGTCCCCATCTTGGATGGGGTGATGTGTGAAATGGTCACAACACATAGCTCTCAAGTTGAGGGTAAACTCACCAATAGCATGAAGCCACTTCATTCTGAGTACAACATCCAACTCTCCCATGCTAACCACATAAAAATCTGCCTAGAACTCAGAGTCATTCAGCTGCAATGTGAGATTTGGAACCATTCGGTTACATTTGAGTGTAAACCCATCAGCTACTCTCACATTGAATCCCTTGAACTCCCCGGCCTTGAGTCCACGCCTAGCAACCAAGCCCAAATCTATGAACAATCCAACCGCTCAAGACTCCTCTAATCCTAAAGGATCCTTCTCTCTAAATGCTCGAGAGTAGAGTTGTAGGTGGCACTTCATCCCTTTTTTTCTCTTACCCTTCTAATACATTGTCTTCATCATTTTCTTCCTGATCAGCTTGCTGGTCTGAATTTTTTGGGTCTTATTTATCAGCATAACAATACTCCATCTGATTACCTTTAACCTGAGAAGAGCACTTATGGCCCTGTTCCCAAGGCCCTTTGCATTTGAAGCATAGTTTTTGTCTTCTCAAGTCTCTGAGGCGGTTTTCTTTGCTGATCTGAAAATTTATTTGGTGCCTTATCTTTGGAGAAGGGAAATGGTTTTGACGAAAACTTTCTTTTTGGGGCAGCAAGCTCCATATCTCGTCCCTTCTGCATAGCGTCCCGCAATGAAGGTGGATCAAAAGCCTTGATCCAACCACGTAAGGGTTCTAAGAGACCCTCACTGAAAAGTACCACCAATCTCCTCTCCGTTATACCAGTAACCATCATTGATAACCATTGGAACTCTGAGATATAGGCCTCCAATGACCCAACTTGCTTAAGCTTGTGCAAGTTCTCGGAGGAAAACCTCTAGATCTCTCATGTCAAATCATTCGATGAGTTTGTTAGTGAACTCATCATAAGACATGACTGACTTGTGAGCTATACCATCTAGATGTAACATGGAAAACCTGATTGCCTCTTCCTCAGGCATGGGCCTCAAGGAAAGGAAGTTATCTAACTTCTGAACCCAGGCACAAACTGTACAATGATGGCCACCATCAAAATGCTCAAAGGTAATTTTTCTCAATGCCTGCTAGAGATCCCTAGTACCCTGTGGTGCTCTAGCCTCTATCCTACCAATTGCAACTACCTTCTATCTCCTCTGGTTCAGAAACTGGTCAACTGTCAACATGTTCCTTATGTCTAGAGGAAGTGAAATATACTCTGTATGGCTGGCCCTAACCTCATCGACCATGATCATTTGCTGCTCAAGAGGTTGTTCTTGACGAAGTTGAGCCTTAACCCTACATGTAAAGGTAGGCTGCAAGGACCTAGATGTGTAGTTGAGTGAAAACCTTGTCCTGTCCTCGGGCTGTGTATTAGAACTACGAAGATTATCAAGACGTGTTGTATGACCTGGGGTAGGAACCTGGTTCATCTTCTGCAAGAACTCGGCCAACCTATCCATCATAGTATCAAATTTCCACTCTCTCCTGGCATCTGGGCTAATGGAACAAGCATGCCCTTTGTGTCTTTCTGCCATTATGCCTACAACGCTTTCACCGTCACTAGATAGACTCCTTGGTATCTCTAAAGAATTATGTATACTTTAAACCCCTTAAATAATTTCACCCTCTGATAGCTACGGAGGTTGCCACGACCGTGAACCCCTCTGAAGGGCTCCCTAGAAATGGGCTAACCCTAACTCCCCAAACCATTGGCTAGAGAGGGGACATTACAAACATTAGGCATCATAAGTGCTTTCATACTAAAAGTTATCAGTGTCATCCAAGCAATTAGAAAATCCACCACCAAAAAACTTAAACAAGCAAAAATAAAAAAATTGAAACAATAGAGAGTAATTTCATTCAATGGCGAAAACCATTCCTATGCACCTTGGATAAGCATCATGATAAAATTTGTTTGTGAGCATCAAGCATAACTACATTGTCTAGATGTACTTTATACTTGGGGGCAAGTCCATCCTATCAAACCTATTCATTCTATTGTACCTCTCCATTCCATCATACTCATCCTTGTTTACCCTTTTTTAACCTTGACATGAATAGGGGCAAAGTGTTTAAGCATGCTTTGGAAACATCTTGATATGTCAAATCTTCAATGCGTACTCTAGAATTCTATCACAATTTACATTTCAGTATACTATCAAAGGTTATGAAACAATTTTTTCTACAAGCAATTCAACATCTTGATGCCAACAAGCATTTCAACATAACATCAAGAATGGCACATATAGAATCGGACATGTTATTCCTATGCAACTTAGTCCTTGCAAATCACATCTTGAATCCCTCAAATTCATCTTGAATCCTTCAACCATCCATCCTGAACCTTGTATCCAATTCAATCTTCGTCCTTGTCGGTAGACTTGGTTTTCCCTTGTCATTTGTTACAAGCAATCATCACAATCCCATGCAATCCAATGCAACAATCTCATCTAACAAAATGTGGCAGTTGCAAGCAATCTATCCAAATCTTAGCACAATCCATCCTAGCTTTCACAATAATGGACTCCAAACAAATCCAAACAAAAAGATTCCATAGGTTTTGCCCTTAGTCTTGCTAAAACACAAGACTTGTTTGGCTTCAACCAATCATTACATCATCAAGACATATTGTTTCCACTCCAACAACAAATTTTTTGAGATATTATCATCATAATCTAACCCCTAACATATATTGTAACTTGAGGGTGTAGCAAAGCTATCATCACTAACATCATCCAAATTCAGTTTTCAGCATGATTAGGAGAAAAATCATTTATTGTTTGTGCATTATTGCTTGCTTTCTTGCTTGTGTGTTTCTTATTTTTTGCATCTATGTAGGGCCTTGAGGCATTTCATGGCAATGTCATCAGGGTTTTTCTATATCAATGTGCATCCTATCATATGCTAAAGTAAATACAAGTTGTTCAAAACAGTTTGAATTCCATGCAAGATTCATAGCATACACCACATTTACAATTCCCCATCTTTTCCATCAATCATACATTACCTCACCTTTCATCACATCCATTCATCTTTCACTTAAATTTTGTTTCTCTTTTTGAGAGCCTATTTGTGTCTTCATCCCCACACATCCTCTCAAGAGGGCATCACATCACCCAAATCATCCTCACCATCATGTCTCTTAAGGCATTCCTAGCTTAATCTACTCACCAATCCAATCCTACCAAACATCTCATTTTACATTTTTTTAAATGTCATTACTTCTTTTTTTCCCTACACCATTTCAAGGAGGGGCAAAATGTAAACACCTAATATTGACCACTTAATACCATATAAAAGTACCACCTCATTATTTACCAATCTTATCCATAATTTACTTTTTCATATCACTAAATTTCTCACATTATCACATTCTCTAATTAAATAAACTAAACTTTATAATTTAATTAATTATTCATCTCTAATTAATTAATCATTTCTCCATTTCCAAAATAAATAAATAAAAAATACAACTAGTTACACCACCATTCACAAATAGATAACCTAAAAGCAAACTAAAATCATTTGAATCAATTTTAATCATCCATTTCCACACTAATCTCAAAATATTGACCATTCACCTTTCATCTTCTTTTAGAAGCTAACAAAAGCTTTAATAAGTTACCACAATGCAATCTTAACCATCCATTCCAATACTAATCTTTAAATCTAGACCATCCACATCCTTAATCAAGAATCTATAAATCCAGTCCGATCCTTCATCAAATCATCCCTCACAAGTTTGATAGGCACATAGTGTCAAAATTCCTTCAATCATAATCGCAACAATCCATTCAAGGCTTGAAACATATATACTACAAAAATCTTGCATGGCTCCTTAAACAGCCACATCAATCACATCTTGAGCAATCAACTTCAACAAAGAGGGTTTATATTAGTAAGATTATCAAGTATTTGTTTTGTTTAAATTCTCTCTAGCTTTAGCTCAATCGGAAATTATGTGATTTAGAATAAAAAGTTCAATATTGCTTTCTTCTCTTTGATGTTTTTTCTAAATTCATCATATACACTGAGACTAAAACATTAATAGAAATATAGATCCTAAAAGCCACGTAAAAGAGAAGAAGAGTTCAAAGAATGCTAATAAAATAAGATAAAAGTGTGTTGTACCCAAAAAAAATCTTGGCTTCATTAAGGCATTTTGTTTAAAATAGTCAAAATATCAAAATTGTCTGAAGTTAGAAATTTTTAAAAGTGGAAATTTGCATGTCATGCACCAGGGTCAAAATCTCAAAATTTTAAAAATCTAACGATCTGGGTCTGCTCAGAGTGACCTATTCTACAAAACCTAGATCTCAATTTTTCAGCCCTAAATTTTAGGAAAATGTCTGAAAATAGCATTTTCTTAAAATAGAAAAGGCTAAAGAAAGACTTTTGGGGGTTTTCATGGGTTTTTCTAGGTTTTTTGCTGATGAAATTTTCAAAAAATAGAAAAACCCTAAAAAATAGGAACCTCGCGCATGCAACTCAAACTGATTTTGATTGGTTGATTTTGTATCATGATCATGTTGGTCTCATCAGAATCATTATATTGTCAGGATTTCTATAATGGGTCAATTTTGCTTTTTAGGATGATGAAGCATGAGCTTTGGGGTCATCAATAGAGGATAGCTAACTACCAGGTCTCAAAATCAAGGTTTCAGATGTTGCACATATCACTCAATGGCGAAAGATGCTCAAGAAATGATGCATGAGCGAGAAGAGTTTTAAAGATTGAAAATTTCTGACATTTTTCTAAGTTTCGAAATAAAAGCGCCTCTATTAGTCAAGGGCGCCCAAGGTTTCGGAGACTCAAAACAACTCTTCGGGATTTGTCGCTTCCAAGAGGTCTTCTCTGGAATCCTTCCAACATCGCAACATAGTTGTCAGCAAGTCCTGGAGATCTATTTAATGCTTGAATTTGAAGGTCAAACAAAGAACGGAGGGAGAATGATGAAATGAAATTAGTCAAAATTTGACTAACACTGATCGCAAAAAGCACCCCTCCTAGCCAAGGGTGCCCAAACTTTTGAGGCACCTAGTGTAACTTTTTTTATCAAATGACAACTAGGATGTTTGTCTCAAACTTGATCAAGCTTCGCAATCAGTCCGTTAGCGGATGAATCAGAGCTGCCAAACTGTCGGAATCAAAAGTCAAACATAAGGTTTTGTCAGTCAAAATATGAAGTTTAGAGCTCAAAAGCACCCCAGTTGGCCAGGGGCGCCCAAGGTTTTGAGCCCTCCAATACAATTGATAGGGTTTGCTCAAATGCTCATCATGTCCAGGATTCTTCAAGCTCTCCATTGCATATCTCAGCTTGAGGAGACTTGTCAATAGCCGACAACCGAAGATTGAACGAAGAACGAGGCAAGTGGTGAAAATGGCTAAGTTTGGAAAGAAAGCGCCCTTGCTGGCGAGGCGCACCCAAGATTTTGACTTGCTAGATGAAGGTTTTAGGGTTTATACCCTCTAGGAGATCATGTTTAGAATTGATCTAGCTCTTTAGTGGACCTATCAGCAAACTCAGGAGATTTGTCAAGTGTCGAAGAGTGTAGTTTGAAGGAAGATCAGAATCAAGTTTAAAATGATAAAAATCCTTGGAAATTTGACTAAGTTTAATGAGAAAAAGCACCCCTATTGGCCAGGGGTGCCCAGAATTTTCATGGCTCAAATGTCAGAATTAGGGTTTGCAATCTCAAGAAGTTCAACGAGACTGTTAGCCAATCTATTGGATTCGTCAATTGCTCAAAATAAGATCAAACAGAGGCTTCAATGACATTTGCAAAGGCTAAAAAATAGGAACGAAAAAGTTTCCAAGTCTGAGAAAGTTGGCACCTAAAGTCAAACGTTGACTAGAAACATTTTTGAAACTGAAATGCATGCTTTGGCCGCCCTATAATGGAGGGATTTTCAAACTCAACATAAAATAATATTAAAACTTCAATTTCAACTCTAAGTCGAACTACAAAATACTTCATTTATCTTGCATGTGGCGTATTTCTTCTTTGCATGCTAGGTGGCACCAATTTTAGGGTTTTATCTTCAATCAGTTAACTGAATTGGGGTCCGATGAGATTATTTCATCCTAAAATTAGGATTTAACTTGCTTGTGACGCCTTAAGTCATGAAATTTATTTATTAAAACACTTGGGCGTCCATTTTCTTCATCACAAGTTGAAGAAAAACACATATTTTCTCGTGCAAGCAACATTTGAAGGCGCTACAAGTGATATTTTTCAGTGTTCTTGACACTTCCAGGTCCAAATTGTTCAGACAAATATTTTTCCAGATGCCATATTTTTCAGCGCACGCTTGGCAGATTTCATCAAATTGGGTACAAGGAAGCATTTTTTCTTGAAGATTGACAAAGGCAAAAAATAACTTTTATTTTCTCTCACATTTCTTCTATCCTTGTTTTAGGTTTTCTCTCACATGTCCAAGTAAACGACGTTTTTTCACAATTCTAGTCAACTATGCTCACTCGACACAATGTTGGCAACAAAACCCACATGCCAGATTTTTCCAAGAACATTGCCCCGCTACTCAATAAAATTAGGGTTTTCAAAAAAAGTCAAAATTTCAAAAAACGGAAAAACTGAGTTTGATCATCACATTGGCGGCTACGACACCCATATGCCGGATTTTTTCAAAAAACGATATCCCCGACAACCCTTTACATCCCCTGCAGCTTCTACACTTACAACTCATTGCATGTTCAAGGAAAAGTCAATTTTTCAAATTTCTAACAATATGGGTTGGCTTAGAATTTCATTCTCTATAAAACCCATATCTCGGAATTTTTCGTGAAAATTGTCCCTAGATAGGCTATTTTTACCCTTTTTCAGAAGTTGTCAAAACATATCCAGGTTTACAGTCAAGAGTCTAGTTTTTCAAAATGCTATTCAATCCAACCAAATACAAGACCAAATCGGTCTTAATTCATGACTTTTTGAAAACCTTTGACACTAACATATGCCATGTTCATCCAATGATCAAATTGAGTACGTTGGAAGGCGTTGACAACACTACAATCAAGCATCTTGATCGCTCCAAGTTGTTCAAGGCAGCTTCTATTCCCATCACATTGTCAGATCTCAAGTTTCTCATTGCATGCATCAAGCATTATCACTCACCTACACAACAAATTCGATCAGTAGATGGGTGAGTTGTTTGCTGTCTCGATCCGAGAGATGTTGAAAAGTGCTTCGCCATTCCACCCCGTTCAAATAATTGTGTCATGATCATGGAGCAATGTGACAAGATATGGCGGACAGAATAGGATAGATCTCAAAAGAAGGTTGCTCAAAGGTGGTTGAAGGAGCAGAAAACTAATTTGCCAAAGAATCTTGGGCAGGGAGAATTCAAGGATGGCATTGCTGTCCTAATTACTTTGCTCAACTGGGTCACAGGTCAAGAAGAACCTAATGTCTTTCGACCATGGATGTTCTATGTCATCTCCCAAATTATCAATAACAAAGAACATTTCATGTTGATCAGTGAGATTCTTTATCAAGAAATCATAGGATTTTTCAAGATCCATGAGTTTCATATGGTTTCTCATCTCCTCTATTTAATTGCATTCCAAGGCAAATTTAGAGTGTTGAAAACCTTTGGAACTCCTAGTGTTCAGTGTGTGTATGAATACTTCCCACAATTGGAGTTTTCACGAGCTGAACAGGATTTCAAGCAGGTGAATGATCATTTTTTGATGAAGACAGTGAGAAATCTTGACAACAAGATGCACATAAGGGTTTCAGTAGATGTCAAATCAACAATGGAGAATTGAGCAGATTGGTTTATTCAATTTCCTACATTAACCTACATCCTAGTGTATGGTTTCTCAGGAGAACCTTTGATGCTACCAAGATACCCGTCTGATAAAGTCTTGTTCATGGAGTTCTTGAGACAAGTTCATGAGAGTCATTCTTTCCTTCGTAACGAGTTGTTCAAGCTTCATCTCAAGTACCTCAAAGAAAAGTGCTCATATGATCCTTTGGGCCTCTATGCAGCTCGTTTGGAGTGTAATCATTCACACAAGCCAGCACTTGAAGACTTTTGGGTCAATTGTGAGGATGAATTCGAGGTTCGTTGGCACCATTATTGTAGACTTACTCTTCCTCAACTTGTTGATTTCTAATCAGAAGACGTTGAAGGTTTGTCAAATGACGAAGGAGAGGATTTGTTGACTTCGTCTGTCAAGGATCAAATTGCTCACCAGCCGCTTCGACAACCAGATTGGTATGTCAAAGAGAACACTTCAATTGAGGATTTGTCAAGCCGAGTTGTCAAGACTAGCATGCTTTTCTTGGATGGCGAGAGAAGGCGAAGGATAGTTCCAGTTGCAGAGCCGCCAATTGTATTTTCTTCATTGCCTTCCACATCACGATCAAGACCCAAAGTGAAGACATGGAGCAATCCACCCGATGGTGCCAAAGTTAGCAAAAGGACAAAAAGAGTAAACGAAACTCAACAAGAACAACAAAAGAAGGTACCTTGAAACAAACTTGAGTACATTGCTCAATTTAAAAGCCAAATATAATTTCTTCATTACAAAATAAAGCCAATGGTGCAAGCTGAAGCCGGGTTCTCATCTCCTAGTCCACCATTATCTCCTCAGCCTCTTCCCATTCAGATAGATTCAAAACCAGAATCACCAGTTCGTGAAGTCTCAATGCCGATTCATTCACCTAGAGTTGACACAACTGCAGCAGTTTCTCCCAAAGAAGACTTTGGGAAGGAAGCAAAAGCCTTCCTATCAGCTTGATCTTTTAGAGTTTGGCAATCCCTATTAGGACACGTCAATCAAGAAGATCAAGAAGCAAGTACACAGAGCAGAATCCTAATGCAGAGATCATCATTGAGGTTCCTACACCACCAGAGGGCAACATACTAGATGAGGTTGAGGTCAGTGATTTCACCTTTGTCAAGGCAAACCTTGGTAGGAGCTCTCCAGCCGTGGATATGAGCCTTTTCAAGGTAGCTGCAGGCAATCTTTAGGAACATTTGATGAAGGACGGAGAAGATAAAGCAACCCTCAAGGCTGAAATTAAGCGGTTGCGACGATATATCTCAGATCTTCTTCATGGAATCTCAGACGTGGCTCCTCTTCTTCCACAGCTTTGAGAAACACCTGTAGAACAACAAAAGTTGGGTCAGTTACTCAATCATGGAAGACTTTTGGAGAACTGGATCAAAGACTTTGTTATCGGCGGCAGATACCTTCTTGCAAAGTTGTACCAATTAAGGTACAACGCTCACGATCTTTGTCAAGGAATTCAGCAACTTGAGTTGAGCATCGCAGAGAACAAGCCAAGGGATGATATCGTCATTTCGCAATTAGCAGTCACACATGATGTTGTTGTAGCAAATGAGGACAAAAGAAAGCTTTTTGATTGGAGAGAGCAACACCTCTTCAAAATAGAAACTTATGAAAAAGTGTCTGCAAAGATGGCTTAAATCAAAGAAATTATCGTCGATGCTCTCAAACTCGTAAGCAAATTCATCACACAAATCCCACACCATTATTTTCATGAGGATGGTACCTATGTTGATCTCAAATGTCGTGCAAGCAGAGTTCAAGAGTTTGGTTCATGATGGTCTTAATGGTGATCCTGTGGCGTCCAAGTTGAATCACTTTGCCGTAATGTCGACAAGTTTCGACAAGATTGTTGAAGAGGTCAAAGAATGTCTAAAGTGTTAGTTTTTGTGATCAAACATGAAAGCAATCAGAAAATGCAACACATAAGGCAATGAACACCACAAGATACCTTGGGAAAACCCTCCAACTTGAGGGGAAAAACCGAACAAATATATCGCTTATATATTTTAGGAGTAAGAGCAGAAATCTGCATGAAACTCCGGCCCAACACAAGGCCAAATTTGATACAATGAATAATAGCACCTCTCCAAGATTGGAAGATGCAAAATATGTTTCTCCTTGAGATCGATCTGCTGCTACAGAATGACGATCTGCTGTTACAGAATGATCTGCTGCTCAAGATAATGCTCTGCTGCTCAAGATCATGACCTGCTGCTCAAGTGTGAACTTCTTCAAGGAGTGTGAATATGATGAATGAACTTAGTGATCAAATCAAAGATCATCACCTTGTATTTATACAAAAAAAAGTATCTCTTCATGTAGGTCGGCCTCATTAAGGAATAATAATAATAATTAAGTGAGTCGGCAACATTAAGGAAGTCGGCCATAATAAATAATAAATATTATTTAGGTCAGCCCCATTTAATTATTCACAATAATTAAATGTTATGTTATAATTTCCAAGTGAAGCGCCTCTTTACTAAATTATCATAATGAAATAAATAGCCAAAAGCTGTATGCAATTTCATGTCTTCGATTAGGCTGAAAGAATGAACCCGAAGCTGCAATAACTTCAACATAAAGTTGATCGCAGATGGAGAGAGGACGTTGAACAGACAATCCATTATCTTGGATAGTATCAAAGTGCCTGAAGATGATGTTGTTAGTGATTTCCTAGAGGAGATGATTGCTCATGGCGGCTTGGAGTAGACAGACTGTTGGATCCCACAGTTTTCTTGAGGATAGAATCAAAGGCAACGGTTAACTCAACATCACTCTTGAGTTTCGATTGCTTATTTCATGCATGTTTATCTCTTCCTTGGGGATATCTTTAGGTGGAGAAGGAACTTTCAATTAGGATTTAGTTAACTAATGTTGGTTATCAGTTGACTCTCATATCAAATACAACTTGCATGTTGCAAAGTCCAGTCAATTAACTAAGGTAGTTTTTCCAGTTAACTATTAGGTTGCATATATTTAGACAGTAATAAACTCTTGCATGTTTGCAAGACTGATGTTAACTCAACGAGATTTTAGGGTTCCCTACTCCTTTGAGGTTCTATAAATAAGAGCACCTTGCTCATTGTATTTTAACAATTTTTGTGATCACAAATTCTTGGGCCCACCTTGCCGTGCAATATTACTATTATGTGTTGGTTCATTTAGTTTAATATAAAGCTATTTTGATCGTTTATTGTGTGTCTCCTTATGCAATTTGCTGTCTCAGATTTATTGGTTTTAAATAATCTTTCTTCCATATCTACACCTCGGATAGCTGTTCCACCTCCTTGGGAATTTAGAAATAGAGATTATCGTTTGATGTTGTTTTCAATAATCCTTCTTTCATATATCTACACCTCGGATAGGTGTTCCACCTCCTTCGGAATTTAGAAATAAAGATTGTCGTTTAGTGTTTGTTTCCAATAATCTACTTTCAGCCTACACCTCCGATAGGTGTTCCACCTCCTTGCCAATCCTGAGAACTAGCTTTCCATTTGATGTTGTTTCCAATAACCTTCATTTCAGCCTACACCTCAGATAGGTGTTCCACCTTCTTGGGAATCCTGAGATAGAGTTTATTAGCAACCATTCCCACTTGCTCCTAATTCCTCTTGCTCTGTTTTTCTAGACGAGATAGGACAGTTTTAGCATTAGCCTAGTTGTAGTTAAGATCTGCGGAAACCAGAGAAAACCTTAGCTGCAGTGTTCTTAGTTTTATAACCTTGTGCCTCTACCAGCTGAGTCAAAAAGATAGGAACTTAGAATACTTTACTTTATACGCATATCAGCAAAAGAGGGAGCTTCCCCTCCTAATTTGTAGAGCAGTTAATACTGTGCATAGCTGTTCGTTGCCAATATGCACTCTGTTGTGACCTTTTTTCACACATCACCCCATTCAGATGGGGACCCCCTAATTTTTTGCTCCATTCTGGTCTTTTGGGCTTTGGTTTGCCCTCTCTCTGGTCTTTTGTCCTTCTGGGGATGTCCCACCATTTGACCTAGGTATAAATATTGTTCAAGTCTGTGAAATTAGGGTTTTCTATCCCTCAGGCTTTCTAAGGTCAAACCAGGTTATCAAATTGAAATCTGAGCTTAGTACAGCAATCACAAGGCTTCCAGCAAAGTCCCACTGAATTTTCATCGAATTCTGACAACTTACTATTTATAGTAAGTACTCAATCGGGGACTGTTTCAGCAGGATTTTGGAATTCTGTCAGCTTTGACACATCCAGAACACACCAAGCTGCTTGCACGTAAATTTTGAGCCAGATCAGACAACTTGCTATTTTCAACAGTTCAGGCTTCAGGGGCCATTTTCAAGGGTCAAACATATGATTCTTCATTGCATGTCCGGAGATTACTTCTGGGTTTCTCGAAACCTTCGCAACGATATAACATGCAAACCGAGACGACCACTTTCAAAGTTCAGCCTTCGGAGGCTATTTTTAGGGTTTGCATGCAGAGTTCTCTAACGCATGTCCGGATATTCCTTCTGGGTTTTTCAAGAGCTTCGCAACAGTGCGACATGCAAGCAGAGAAGATCAAGTTTCAAGGACTTACTATTTTTAGCCAGTAACCGCATGCAGACCAATTTTCTGGGTTTTTCTGGGTTTCTTAAGATCCCACAGGCGATATGACATGCAAAATCATCAGGCAGTGGATGAGTCACTTTTCAGGAAGTTTCTATAAATAGCAGTTTCACCCCGGCCACCCAACACTTCAGTTCAACATACAAAGCGACATGCAAAAGAAACAAAGTCCAACGGAGACCGTTCGGGACACATGCAAGTCAAATTAGGGTTTCCACTTTTATAGGGGATGAAATCCAAAAATAGTCAAAATGAAGTACCTCACCGACATCAGCATACTTCAAGGTACATGCTGGCAAAATTTGAGCGGAATCGAAGAACTTACTATTTTTAGTAAGTCAGGGCACGGCTATAAATAGCAGGTCTGCACCCGAGGTTGGCATGAGCACGACACTCAAGTTATCAGGATCAGGCGTTGCAAGTTTCAGGCAAAACGGAGCTACTGAAGTTAGAAAGTCAAGAACTTACTATAAATAGCAGGTCAGGGCAGAGAACTGGCAAAACAGGTTCACAAGGCAAAGAAGATCAGATGCTGAAATTTTCAAGCAAAACGGAATTGAGGAAGTCAAGGAAATCAAGGGCTTACTATAAATAGCAAGTGGTTATAAATAGCAAGCTGGCATGTGGAACTCGCGAAAGCAAGTTCACCAGGCAAAGAGGGTCATATGGTGAAATTTTCATGCCAAACGGGGCCATGGAAGTCGGAAAAGCAAAGACTTACTAAAAATAGAATGTGAGATCGAAGGCAGGCAGAGATATGAAAAAGATTCTCTAAGTCTGGAAAATGAAAGTGGCCTAGTGAAAATTCGCCCACCTAGTAAAACAGAAGCATGGGGTCTCATTTGCGCCCAAGGAGAAAGAAAGCCTTTGAAAATAATTTAAGGCACGAAACTAAAGTACACCCTCTAGAATGCGCCCTCAAGCAAAATTCTAAGTGTTTGAAAATTTTCCAAGGCAAAAGTGGAAGCATGCTAGTGAAAATGCGCCCTCACATGAAAGCTCCTCCATCAAAATGCGCCCAAAGGTGAGTGAGAGGCCGAAAAGTTGCTAAGGCATAAGATGAAAGTGGCTACCTTCATATGCACCCACAAATAAAAGTAGCACATATAAAATGCGCCCATCTCAAGGAGGGAAAAACGCCTAAGTTTGAAAGTAAAAGCACTAGGGGCAAAATGCGCCCATGTTGGAGGATGCCTAGCAATACGCCTCAGACATGGAAAATAAAAGTTGAGGGAGCTAAATGAGCCCAAGTTGAAGCAAAGATGTTGAAAACGTCTAAGGCATCAAATGAAAGTAGACATGCCTAAATGCGCCCAAGGTAAAATGAGAAAGCCTTGAAATTTTTCTAAGGCAAGTAAATGAAAGTGCAACCCCTCACTTGCGCCCATCTCCAGCAAGTCTAATATGCGCCCAAAGAAGAATGCAGGCCTTTGAAAATCGTCTAAGGCAAGAAGTGGAAGTAGGCATATGTAAATGCGCCCAACCTTATGAAGTGATGTGAAAATATTCTAAGTGAAAGTAAAAGCTTCCTAGCTAGAATGTGCCCAAGCACAGAGGAAAAAGAAACGTTGGAAAAGTTTCTAAGTCCCAAAGATGAAAGCGGAGGCTCCAGAATGCGCCCTCAAAGCAAAGTATCTCCTTCAATATGCGCCTAGCCAAGATGAGTTGATCAATAGCTTTTAAGCAAAGCAAGTTAGAAGCCTTGAATATTTCTAAGGCAAGGAAATGAGAGCTGGAAGTGGTGAATGCGCCCAAGGCAATTGGAAATCTAAAATATGCGAAGGCACAAATTAGAAGCTCCCACATGAAAATGCGCCCAGCTCATGAGGATGCTGAAAGTATAAAATTTTCTAAGGCATGAGACTTAAAGTGGAATACCTCAAGTGCGCCCAAGTCAAGTGTGAAGGTAAAAACACGCCTAAGACACATGAAATAAAGTTCACTAAAGGAATCCACCCTTGAAGTGTTGAGAGGTTGGAAAAATAAATTAAGGCGTGGCAATTTAAAATGTCCTAAAAGTGGACTCCACATAAAAAAAATATGCGCCTATGGTAGAGAAAATGTTAGAAATATTTTCTAAGTAAAATAACATTTCACTGTGAAAAATACGCCCTTGGCATGGAAAGATAGGTTGATGAATTTTAAAATTTTCCAGAGGCAGTTGAATGAGGTTGACGTATATTTTTCGAAGGGGGAGAAATAATATTGATGAATATTTTTCATGGGTTAAATGAAAAATCAAGTGAACCCGTTCAAAAGGCACCCATGGGTTGACAAAGTTGAAAAATTGATTTCCTAAGGGAAATCTTAATATCTTCAGAGGAAATTCGTTTCGACTAGATCATTTGCCTAACGGAAATTAAATCTCAAGGGACGGATTGATTCGAGCAAGCAAGTGATTTCTGTCAGCGGTTTGAATTATTTTAAAAGAAAAAATTTAAAATGTCTAAAGCAAATTTCATCAAATTGAGGATTTAAATGACAGACATTTTAACAGGTTCAAAATAATTTTAAATCTCCCATGAATTGTTTCGAGATAAATTTAATTGAATATGGCGAGAATTTTAAAACGGAGTTCTCAATTAAATCAGAGTGATTTTCTCGCGAGTTGTTTAAACACCAGCAGTTAACTGGCAGACTAGAAGAAAAAATTCGAATTTTTTTACAAGGAAAGAATCTTCATTAATAGCAGCTGCCATAATGACTGGCTGGCGACTAGCCCACTACTGCACCTAAAATGGAAGATGCCAAACAGAGAGAGTGGAGAATTGATGAAGGCGCTAAAAATAGCCCCAGCACTAATTGGCAGGATTCTTCGAGAAGAATTATTTAAACAGTCTCTCCTCTCATTTCTTCTCACAGTTTTCAAAGCTGAGAGTTGCTGAGGAAGTTCTTGAGACATTGAAATCTTTGAAAGTTGTTGAAAGTGAGCTTGAGTTTTCTTTTTTCAAAGTTGAAATATTTTTGAGTTGCTGAAGAGAAGTTCTATGAGAGTTCTTTTTTTTCGAAGTGTTGAGTTGCTGAAAGTGCGAAGTCGCTAGAGGATTTATTTCTCAAGTTGCAGAGATTCTCGAAGTTGCTGCAGATTTTATTTATTCGAGCTGCTGAAAGCTAGTTGTTGTTGGAGTTGAGAAGAAATTGCAGCAATCTCTCTTCATTTCTTCATTCTTCAAGTTGTTGAAGTTGAAAGTTGAAGGTTGACAGAAGTTGAAGCAAAAAATTTGATTTATCTTGTGCTGGAAAATTAGCTACATTGCTGAAAGTTGTTGGTGTGTTGTGAATTTTCTTTGCCAATCGGAGCCCAAGTTGCTGAAAGTTTTTGAGCTCAGAGTTTCTTTATACAATTTGAGGTTTGGAGTTAGAAATTTATGCTGAGAGATTTCATTTTCAAAAGCTAACTCCATATCCACAGCCGTCTCCGGCGCTATTTTATTTCATTAAAAATCTGCAAACTAACTTATTATTATTCTATCTTATTCTTGCAGATGGCTGGAGCAAAGGATATTGCAGGAACAAGCAAAGCTGCAAACACTGAAACGGGCAAAGCAAGCTCATCCCGGCAGGCAATGATCAAAAGGCTCGCCAAGTCATTTCTTCCAAAATCGGCAATTGTTTCAAAGTTGGCAGGATTAAGTGACACCAACCTCGGGTCGTTTAATCTAAATGCACTCAAGTCTAGGATGTACGGACTGGGAGGCCATCAACCGTCAGTCACGGCACATAACATCATGAAGAGTGGTATCTACGCAACCGCTGGTTTTCCACCAACAATTCAATGCCCGGAGCTAATCATGGAGTGTGCGAACTATTACAAACCAGAGCGTAGAACCATCGTCTCTCTGGATGGCCAATTGCTTGCCAACTTCACGCCAGATGCCATCGGAGAGGCATTTGGGATTCCTACTGCTGAAAAGATGTTGTAAAGATCAAAGGAGAGGGCAGATAAAATGTACTCCACCTCCTTCGAGAGGGTTCCTGCGATCATCAACAGAGTCTGGATGCAGAAGCCAAAGCCACCTCGCACTAAACTCCCAAAGCAAATAATTGCCGAAGATATGAAACAGGAATACTGTGACTTGATGATGATGTTGAGCCGAATAAATGGGAGTGCACAAGCCTACTTCTTCGAGCCTTGGATGTTCTACTTCGTCGAGATCATCTTGGAGGGAAAGGAGTGTGTTGACTGGGCAAGAATGATCAGTGATAACATAGATGAACAATTCAAGAGCCTGAGGGGGACGAAAACCTTTTACATCAGCTCGTATGTGATATATATGCTGGCAAGAATGACCAAGTACCGAGGGATTACATACAAGGAGCCAATAGGCTGTGCACCTGATCACTTCAAAATCCATGAGGCCTGCATGCAATTACATCTAACCAACCCTGCCAGTTACAAACGAGCTAATGATGCATTCACAATGTACATCACGAGGACCCTTCAACGGAGAATGCAGCAAAGAATATCCAAAGAGGCACAAGCATTGATCGAGGAATACGGATATTGGCTCATCCAATTTCCGAAATTCACTTACATTAGGCTACAGGGGTTCACTTCGTATCCATACCGGCTACCGAGGCACCCCACCGATCACATTATAATGCTGGAAATATCTAGGCAATTGATCGCCTATGATAAGATTCAGAAGAAGAAAAAGAAGGGTGGACTTGACTTTCCTATTGCCATGGGAAATTCCACTGAGGTGTGTCCCTCCTTGCAGGTAGCTCGAGAGACACAGGATGAGCTGCAATTCTATCATCTATCGTATCACACAGGCAGACAGGATTTCGATCCTTACAGAAACATCCAAATGATACAACACGTTGAGTACCGGCACAAGGCCCACATCGAGGACTTTTGGGCAAATGTTGTTGATGAGGTTGAAATAAGGAAAAGGATGTTTTCTAGGCTTCCCCTCAAATTGATCAAGGAATGTGAGATCATCCCGGTTCCCGACCAGGTGGAAGAGGATGTCAACGTTATACAGCTCGACTATGGTTTAGTCAAGGATACTCCGATCCCACCACTTGATTGGTCCGAGCCAGAAATCATGGACTTGGACACGCTCTCTATTCCGGTGTTGACTTTCACAAAAGCTTGGGTCGATAGACATGTATGCAGACTTAAGAGCAGATCGATCGCCCTTACTTATAACTTGATGGGTGACCCAAGGCCGCTATCAGTGAGAAGGGGAAAACAGGTTGCTCAAACACCGTAAGCACAAGTAGAAGTACCAACCCAGCCGATACCATTGAGGATGGAACAAGCATCACCTATGCACTCACAAACTCAGTCTTCGAGTTTGAGAGTGATTTCATTATTTGCTGATCAGAGGGCAGGATTGGGTGAAGAGCGGGAGCTTGAGGAGGTGGATCAACCCAACATCCGAGAATAAGATAGTATAAGCGTCAGTGCATCCAGGGCTGGCCGACAAGAGGAAGAAGAGAAAACAGTGGCTGACACTCGTTTCCAGTAGATGTTGGACATGACATTAGAGGAAGAGGAAAACACAAAACAAGGGACCCAAAGGTCAGGAGATACGCAGCTCGTGGAAGATGATGAGCCCGAGTAGAACAGTGCAAGAAGAGAGGAAGTACACGAGGTGGAGGCAACGGAGGAGCAGCCCCTCATCATTTGCAATCCACAGCGGATAGTGCCGGACTGGCTCACGGAGAGAATGAGAAAAGAGCCCGAGGATGATACGGATCCAGCTGTCGAGATGGAGGAGTTCCTCAGAAGAATTAGTGCGCCTCCAGAAAAGAAGAGAGCCAGGAAATTCTCGAAGATTTCGACTATCGAGTCAGGCTCCCGCACACTCCAAGTTGCTGTCCCAAGGGAGGAATATGATCGAGCCGAGGAGAGGCCCGAAAACTATGTGATCACCACCGTAGAGTTGGGTCGTCCTACGGGAGCCCAAATTGTCGAGGAGTTTGATAACTCCTATCAGGCGCTAAAAGACCAGTTGCTCAGAACAGAAGGGAAGTATAAGAAATTGAAGAAGGAGCACAAAACATTGATTGGATATGTGCAAAGTCTAGTGCGTCCAAGTGAACAGGCAGACCCAACAGTAGAACTCCCACCTGAGCTTCCGAGGGAGTCAGTTATTGGCTTGGAGGACTTAAAGAAGATGGAGACGAAGGCAGACAAGTGGGTCAGCCATGTTCGGGCTGATACAGAGAAATTTATGGAGGACCTCGCCGATGCTTATCAGCAGGCCTCAAATATTTTGACGCGCATGGATATGGTAGATCAAGCTTGGGGCAATACCCGCATCTATCGGACGAAGACTGTTCTTCGTTTAGGGGCTTTGATGCATATACCTCTACGGACTTTGGTGGATGGAGGTGTGATTCAGGATGGTGATAGGTATGATTTCACCAGTTGGTACTCCTTGGTGGTCACAGGCCGTGGGTTTCACGATGCAGCAAGGGCAGATTCGGCCAGAACCAGGAAGGCAATGGGTAACATCGTGGAGGGAGTTCTTAATACACTGGAGGCCATATTTGCTAGGAGGATGGCCCCAGAGGAAATAACTGTTGATAGCTTGGGAGGCAAATTGGCTCTATTCTTCTCAGCTGCGAGGTCGCTTGTCTAGGACGACTTTGAGAATGTCTCCACTTTCTCCAGTAAAATCCAGAATACCCAGGACGCCTTGGTGGCATGGAGGAAGTCTTACACTCAGCACGGACAAACGGTGGCGGTCTTGGAATTTCAGCTCAACCATATTCCACCAATTTCAGTTCAGGAGGTTGAGGCGGTGTTGGCCCGGTTGATCGAGTTTGCAGTTCGAGAACGGGACAGTGGGAACGCTCTGCTTGATGGGGATCTTCTGGAAGAAGATAGAGGGCATTAATTGCTCGTAGTGGGGAGTGGAGAATCTTTTGTTCATTTATTACCCCACTCCCCTCAATGGCGGTTTCTAGGGCAGAAACCCTAATCAGGGCATAGGTGGCTCGATCTAAGCCCTTTATTGTAATTGAATCCGAACCGTCCATTGAAATGGGCTAACTATAAAAGGGGCATCCCCCCTCATTTGTAATCAATTAGAATTAGACATTAGATCAAGAATTGAATCAGAGCGAGAGTAGAAGGCATATAGCATTTAGCTTAGAAGTTAGCTTAGATTGAGGAGGAAAGGAAGTTTTCCCATTGAGGACTTTGTAAGAAGTTGTTTTGAACACTCTCATAATATAAAGATTTATCATTGTTTGGTGGTTCTATCTTCTATTGTGAGTAGCTAGCAAGGCTTGTTCGTCTTTCCAATTCAAGTAGATAGAGTAAAATAGACTTTCAATTCATGCAAGTAGTCGTTAATTGTGGAGTGTGGTGTTTAGTTTGGACAAGTCTTCCTCTATCCATACCACTAGCAGACTTGCTGACGGTAAGTCTGCCCTGCGTGGTCAACTAGAATTTCAGTACTCAACTTCGATTGTGATTCGTATGTGTTCACTTGCATCGATGTGATGGGGTGCACATGTTAAATCATAATTTGAATATCTTATTTATCCTTTGAAGATTGCACCTACTTTGTCAAAGTTGTCCGACGGGGAGGCGAAACAAAGTTTGGTTTGAAGATTGCTGAAGCTAATCCTCACATTCCACCTCTTAGAAGTAGATTGTAGAATTCCTATCCCTTCTCCTTTTAATTTAGTATTTCCCGGTTAGTTTAGGAATCAGAGCAATATTGTCAAATCCTTTATGTCTTGACTGCTTCACAAAATCGAACAACTACGTAAGTCCCTTTGAATACCCAACCTATTCACATTAGCCAACTGAGTCTATTCGCGTTAAAGCAACCTTGGAGTTGAACGCATGAACTTTCATGCAATCTTAGCATGTGGAATACTTTGATCAAGAGA
Source organism: Sequoiadendron giganteum (assembly GCA_007115665.2). Classification (NCBI taxonomy): domain Eukaryota; kingdom Viridiplantae; phylum Streptophyta; class Pinopsida; order Cupressales; family Cupressaceae; genus Sequoiadendron; species Sequoiadendron giganteum. The sequence continues at coordinate 292,924,444 of CM021110.1, read as the reverse complement.
GAATAGAATGACCGTTGGGCATTTTTATTCTGTGTTGATGTCGTCATAAAAAGCATGTCAACACACTCCAAAGGTGCGAATTGTAACGCCAACAAAGTGAAGACTTAACAACAGAGAGGTAAACAGTACGTTACCATTTGAGATTTAAATCCTATTATAAGGGAGATGAATGCATTCTTTCAATTCAGTCACCACAATTATTGCAATATATATTTAATATATCCAAAACTACAGTTTCTGTCTCAAAGGATTCTATACAAATATTGGGAGCTTATTAAGTACATCAAGGATACACTGTCAAAGCAGCTAATCAGCTAAAACTTTCTAGAGTCGGAACAAATGTTTGATAGTCTGTAGAAGAAAACTTGACAGAGTTATAAATTCCCATTTCAAAATCACCGAAAAGTAAAGTAAAGTAGCTAACAAGGCCTTATTAAGGAGCTGGATGTTGTACCCAAAATGAAATTTTCGGCATTCTGCTTAAATTGAGCTAAACAATGTAAAAATGCCATCGAAAGTATGTTTTAGGTCAAAACAAACCTAAAGTCCTTGTGGGTTTCTGTCAAAGAACCTGTTGTGACCTTTTCCACACATCACCCCATCCAGATGGGGACCCCCTAATTTTTGCTCCATTCTGGTCGTTTGGCTTTGGTTAGTGCGTCTCTCTCTCTATCTCTGGTCCTTCCGGGGACGTCCCATCGTTTGACCCAGGTTGAAGTATTGGTTAAGTCTGTGTAATTAGGGTTTTCATCCTTCAGGCTTATTTATGGTCAAACCAGGTTATCAAATTGAAATCTGAGCTTAGTACAGCAATCACAAGGCTTCTAGCAGGGTCCCATTAAATTTTCACTGTATTCCGGCAACTTGATATTTTTAGTAAGTATTCAATTTGGGACTATTTTATCGAAATTTTGAGAATTTTGTCAGCTTCGACACATTCAGGTAACATCAAGCTGCTTGTACGTAAATTTTGAGCCAGATCAAACAATTTGCTATTTTTAGCAGTTCAGGCTTCAGGAGCCATTTTCAGGGGTCAAACATATGATTCTTCATTGCATGTCCAGAGATTACTTCTGGGTTTCTCGAAACCTTCGCAGCGATATAACATGCAAACCGAGATGACCACTTCAAGAGTTCAGCCTTCAGAGGCTAATTTTAGGGTTTGCATGCGAAGTTCTCTAACGCATGTCCGAATATTCCTTCTGGGTTTTTCAAGAGCTACGCAACATTATGACATGCAAGCGAAGAAGATCAAATTTCGAGGACTTACTATTTTTAGCCAGTGCATGCATGCAGACCAGTTTTCTGGGTTTTTGTACGTTTCTTGAGACCCCACGAACAATATAACATGCAAAACCATCCGACAGTGGATGAGTCACTTTTCAGACAGTTTCTATTTTTAGCAAGTACACTCTGGCAGCCGCCTAACACTCCAATTCAGCAAGCAGAACGACATGCAGAAGGAACGAAGTCGAACGGAGACCGTTCGGGATACATGCAAGTCAAATTAGGGTTTCCACTTTTATAAGGGGTGAAATCCAAAAACAGTCAAAACTGAGTACCCCACCCATGTCAGCATACTTCAAGGCACCTGCTAGCAAAATTTGAGCAGAATCAAAGGACTTACTATTTTTAGTAAGTCAAGGCACGGCTATAAATAGCAGGTCTGCACCCGAGGTTGGCATCAGAGCGACACTCAAGTTATCAAGATCAGGCGTTGCAAGTTTCAGGTCAAAAAGAGCTACTGAAGTCAAAGATCAAGAACTTACTATAAATAGCAGGTGGCTATAAATAGCAGGTCAGGGCAAATAACTGGCAAAACGGGTTCACAAGGCGAAGAAGATCAGATGATGAAATTTTCAGGCAAAACGGAATTGAGGAAGTCAAGGAAATCAGGGGCTTACTATAAATAGTAGGTGGCTATAAGTAGCAAGCTGACATGTGGGACTAGCAAAACGGGTTCACAAGGCAAAGAGGGTCATATGGTGAAATTTTCATGTCAAACGGAGCCATGGAAGTCAGAAAAGCAAAGACTTACTAAAAATAGAATGTGAGATCAAGATCCGACAGGGGCATGGAATTTGTCTAAGTATGGAGAAATGGAAGTAGCCCATGGTAAATGCGTCCAACCTTGTGAAGTGACTTAGAAAATATTCTAAGGCAAGTAAAGTAAAGCTCACCCCTTCATTTGCGCCCTCACTTGGAAACTCTACATGTTAAATGCGCCCAAGGAGGATGTTGCCTGGTGAAAAAGCGGCTAAGGCATGAAAAGAAACCCACCCCTCTCATTTGCGCCCTCAAATGGAAGTAGACACATACAAATGCGCCCATGTTGGGAGAGGCCTAGCAATATGCCTAAGGCATGGAAAATAAAATGTGAGCATGAGGTCTCAAATGCGCCCTCAAGTAAGAGCTAGCCCCATGATATGCGCCCATGGTGAAAAATCAAAGCTTGCCTATGTATTTGCGCCCTCAAGTCAAAGTGGGCAATGTGAAATGCGCCCAAGTAAGGTGAGGAAAGGCTAGGGCGTGGAAAATGAAGGTTCCCTACCTCAAATGCGCCCTCAAGGAAGGTGATAAGATGAAATTTTCTAAGTAGTGAAATAGAAGTAACACACATAAAATGCGCCCTCAAGCAAAAGCTCCCACATACAAATGCGCCCAAGGTTGGTGAAAGCTTGAAAACGCCTAAGGCATGGAGAAATAAAAGTTGAAGCTATGAAATGCGCCCATCTCCAGCAAGGTCTTGAAAGCGCCTAAGATGTTTGAAATATCTCTAGGGCAAGGAAATAAAAGCCAAGGGGGTGAAATGCGCCCTCAAGTGAGAGCTCCACCTAGCATACGCGCCCTTGATATGATGATGACATGAAAATTAACTAAGTCAAGGAAAATAAAAGTAGATAGGTGAAAATGCACCCAAGATGAATAAAGGCTTGAGAACTTTTTCTAAGTGTTTGAAATGGAGGCACATGGTATAAAATGCGCCTTTGAAGTGAGGGTCTTGAAGAATACTCTAAGGCGTGGGAAATTTGCCTAAGACAAAATAAAAATGGACCCTTCAAAATGCACCCAAGGGAGAAAGGTTAGAAATTTTCCTAAGTAAAACAAAAACTCCCTAGGCAAAATACGCCCAAGTTGAGCAAAATGATGGAAAGAGGTGAATGCGCCCAAAGAATGAAAGGACTTAATTTTATTTCTAAGTGGGTGAAGGGGAAGAGGTTGAAATAAAAACCCAAGGGCGAAAATGTTCAAAATTTTCCTAAGTGGAATAAGTATTTCACTACATAAAACACGCCAGAGTTGGATGAATTTCAAATTTTTCGTGAGACATTTAAGTGGGGTGAACAACTTGATGAAATATTTTCTAAGTAGAAAAAAAATTAAATGAACCCGTTTAAAGGGCACCCATGAGTTGACAGAGTTAAAAAATTAATTTCCTAAGGGAAATTTTAATATTTTCAGAGGAAATTCGTTTTGCCTAGATTATTTTCCTAACGGAAATTAAATCTCAGAGGATGAGTTATTTCAAACAGGCAAGTGATTTCTGTCAGCGGGTTGAATTATTTTAAAAGAGAAAATTTAAAATGTCTAAGGCAAATTTTATGAAATTGAGGATTTAAATGGCAGACATTTTAAAAGTTGGAAATGAATCTACAACTCCCACGAATTTTTTCGAATCAAATTTATTTAAACACTGCGAAGATTTTAAAATGGAGTTTTCAATTAAGTCAAGTGATTTTCTCGCGAGTTGTTTAAATCACCAAGAGTTAACTGGCAGACGAAGGGGAAAATTTGAAATTTGAAGAAGAAAGAATCTTCATTAATGGCAACTGCCATAATGACCGGCTGACGACTAGCCCACTACTGCGCCTGAATTAGAAGATGTCGAACGGAGAGAGTGGAGAATTGATGAAGGTACTAAAAATAGCCCTAGCACTACTCGGCAGGATTCCTCACGAAGAGTTATTTAAACAACTTCATTTCTTTCATTTCTTCACACGTTTTGAAGAGCTTGGAATTGCTGAAGTGAGAAATTTTGTGAGAGATTGAAATATTTTTGAGGTTGCTGAGAGTGAGTTTGAGTTTTACTTTGAAAGTCGAAGTTGCTAGAGGAATTTTATTTCCAAGTTGCTGAGAGTTTTCTTTCCGAAAGCCTGAAGGTGTGTTGCAGCAATTTTCAAAATTGTATGCTGCAGAGCCGAAACTTTGTTTCCAAGTTCTTGGAGTTGCTGCAGATTTCCGGAGTTGCTGGAGATTTATTTTTCTGTGGGGATCTTTATTTTCAAAACTGCTGAAAGTCGAAGTGCTGAGGAAGTTGATTGCTGTTAGAGTTGACAAGAAATTCGAAATTTCATATTGCAGCAATCTCTTTATTTCTTCTAAAATTGCCGAAGTCAAAAGTTGAGGCGAGGGATATAATTTATTCTGTGCTGGGAAAATAGCCACACTACTGAAAGTTGGTTTGCTGTAATTTTCTTCGCCAATCAGAGTGCAGTTGCTGGAAGCTTCTTTATAAGCTCAAAGTTTTTATACAGTTTCAGAGTTTTTATACAATTTGAGGTTTGGAGTTAGAAAATTATGCCGAAAAATTTTATTTTTCAAAAACTAAGTCCACATCCGCAGCCGTCTCGGAGGCTATTTTATTTTATTAAAAATCTGCAAACTAACTTATTATTATTCTATCTTATTCTTGCAGATGGCTGGAGCAAAGGATGTTGCAGGAACAAGCAGAGCCGCAGGCAGAACTGCAAACACTGAAACGGCCAAGGCTAGCTCATCCCGACAAGCAATGATCAAAAGGCTCGCCAAGTCATTTCTTCCAAAATCGGCAATTGTTTCAAAGTTGGCAGGATTACGTGACACCAACCTCGGGTTGTTTAATCTAAATGCACTCAAGTCTAGGATGTACAGACTGGGAGGCCATCAACCATCAGTCATGGCACATAACATCATAAAGAGTGGTATCTATGCAGCCGCTGGTTTTCCACCAGCAATTCAATGCCCAGAGCTAATTATGGAGTGCGCGAACTACTACAAGCCGGAGCGTAGAACCATTGTCTCGCCGGATGGCAAGTTGCTTGCCAACTTCACGCCAGATGCCATCGGAGAGGCATTTGAGATTCCTACTGCCGAAAAGATGTTGTACATATCATAGGAGAGAGCGGATAAAATGTACTCCACCTCCTTCGAGAGCGTTGTTGCGGTCATCAACAGAGTTTGGATGAAAAAGCCAAAGCCACCTCGCACTACACTCCCAAAGCAGATAATTGCCAAAGATGTGAAATAGGAATACTGCGACTTGATGATGATGCTGAGCCAAATAAATGGGAGTGCACAAGCCTACTTCTTCGAGCCTTGGATGTTCTACTTTATCGAGATCATCTTGGAGGGAAAGGAATGTGTTGACTGGGCACGAATGATCAATGATAACATAGATGAGCAGTTCAGGAGCCTGAGGGGGACAAAAACCTTTTACATGGGCTCGTATGTGATATATATGCTGGCAAGAATGACCAAGTACCGAGGGATTACATACAAGGAGCCAATAGGCTGTGCACCTGATCAGTTCAAAATCCATGAAGCCTGCACACAGTTGCATCTAGCTAACCTTGCCAGTTACGAACGGGCTAATGATGCATTCACAATGCACATTACGAGGACCCTTCAGCGGAAAACACAGCAAAGAATATCCAAAGAGGCACAAGCATTGATCGAGGAATACGGATATTGGCTCATCCAATTTCCGAAATTCACTTACATTAGGCTGCGGGGGTTCACTTCGTATCCATACCGGCTACCGAGGTACCCCACCGATCACATTATAATGCTGGAAATATCTAGGCAATTGATCGCCTATGATAAGATTTAGAAAAGGAAGAAGAAGGGTGGACTAGACTTTCCTATTGCCATGGGGAATTCCACTGACGTGTGTCCCTCCTTACAGGCAGCTCGAGAGGCAGAGGATGATTCGCAATTCTATCATCTATCGTATCACACAGGCCAACAGGATTTCGATCCGTACAAAAACATCCGAATGATACAAAACATTGAGTACCGACACAAGGCCCACATTGAGGACTTTTGGGCAAATGTTGTTGATGAGGTTGAGATAAGGAAAAGGATGTTTTCCAGGCTTCCTCTCAAATTGATCAGGGAATGTGAGATCATTCCAGTTCCCAACCAGGTGGAAGAGGACGTCAACATTATGCAACCCGACTATGGTTCAGTCAGGGATACTTCGGTCCCACCACCTGATTGGTCCGAGCCAGAAATCATGGACTTGGACACGCTCTCTATTCCAATGTTGACTTTCACAAGGGCTTGGGTCGATAGACACATATGCAGACTTAAGAGCAGATCGATCGCCCTTACTTATAGCTTGATGGGTGACCCAAGGCCGCTATCGGTGAGAAGGGGAAAACAGGTTGCTCAAACACCGGAAGCACAAGTATAAGTGCCAACCCAGCCGATACCGTTGAGGATGGAACAAGCATCACCTATGCACTCACAAACTCAGTCTTCGAGTTTGAGAGTGATTTCATTATTTGTTGATCAGAGGGCAGGATTGGGTGAAGAGCGGGAGCTTGAGGAGGTGGATCAACCCAACATCCGAGAATCAGATAGTATAGGCGTCAGTACATCCAGGGCTGGCCGACAAGAGGAAGAAGAGGAAACAGTGGCTGACACTCGTTTCCAACAGATGTTGGACATGACATTGGAGGAAGAGGAAAACACATAACAGGGGACCCAAGGGTCAGGAGATACGCAGCTCGTGGAAGATGATGAGCCCGAGCAGAACAGTGCAAGAAGAGAAGAAGTGCACGAGGTGGAGGCAACGGAGGAGCAGCCCCTTGTCATTTGCAATCCGCAGTAGACGGTGTCGGATTGGCTTTCGGACAGAATGAGAAGAGAACCCGAGGATGATACGGATCCAGTCATCGAGATGGAGGAGTTCCTCAGGAGGATCAGTGCACCACCAAAAAAGAAGAGGGCCAGGAAGTTTTCAAAGATCTCGACTGATGAGTCAGGCTCTCGCATGCTTCAGGTGGCTGTTCCAAGAGAGGATTGTGATCGAACCGAGGAGAGGCCTGAAAATTATGTGATCACCACCGTAGAGTTGGGTCGTCCTACGAGAGCCCAAATTGTTGAGGAGTTCGATAACTCCTATCAGGCATTGAAGGATCAGTTGCTCCGCACGGAAGGGAAGTATAAGAAATTGAAGAAGGAGCACAAAACCTTGATAGGATACATGCAGAGTCTAGCACGTCCAGGTGAACCAGCAAACCCAACAGTAGAACGTCCACTAGAGCTTCTAAGGGAGTCAGTGGTTGGCTTAGAGGATTTAAAGATGGAAACAGAAGCGGACAAGTGGGTTAGCCATGTTCGTACTGAGACAAGGAAATTCATGGAGGACCTCGCCAATGCTTATCGGTAGGCCTCAAGTATTTTGGCACGGATTGACATGGTGGATCAGGCCTGGGGCGATACCCGCATCTATCAGACAAAGACTGTCCTTCGTTTGGGGGCTTTGATGCATATACCTCTACAAACTTTGGTGGATTGGGGGTGTGATTCAGGATGGTGACAGGTATGATTTCACCAGTTGGTACTCCTCGGTGGTCACAGGCTGTGGATTTCACGATGCAGCAAGGGCAGATTCAGCCAGAGTGAGGAAAGCAATGGGTAACATCTTGGAGGGAGTCCTTAATACATTAGAAGCCATATTTGCTAGAAAGTTGGCCCTAGAGGAAATAACTGCTGATGGCTTGAAAGACGAACTGGCTCCATTCTTCTCAGCTGCGAGGTCGCTTGTCCTGGATGACTTTGAGAATGTCTCCACTTTCTCCAGTATATCCAGAATACCCAAGACGCCTTGGTTGCATGGAAGAAGTCTTACACTCGGCATGGTCAGACGGTAGCGATCTTGGAGTTCCAGCTCAACCATATTCCACCGATTTCTACCTAGGAGGTTGAAGCGGTATTGGCCCGATTGATCGAGTTTGCAGTCCGAGAGCAAGACAGTGGTTACGCGCTGCTTGACGAAGATCTTCTAGAAGAAGATAGTGGGCATTAATTGCTCATTATGGTTCCTGCAGGGGAGTGGAGAATATTCTGTGCATTTATTGCCCCACTCCCCTCAGTAGCGGTTTTTAAGGCAGAAACCCTAATTAGGGCATAGGTGGCTCGATCTAAGCCCTTTATTGTAATTGAATCCGAACTGTCCATTGAAATGGGCTAACTATAAAAGGGGCATCCCCCCTCATTTGTAATCAATTAGAATTAGACATTAGATCAAGAATTGAATCAGAGTGAGAGTAGAAGGCATATAGCATTTAGCTTAGAAGTTAGCTTAGATTGAGGAGGAAAGGAAGTTTTCCCATTGAGGACTTTGTAAGAAGTTGTTGTGAACACTCTCATAATATAAAGATTTATCATTGTTTGGTGGTTCTATCTTCTATTGTGAGTAGCTAGCAAGGCTTGTTCGTCTTTCCAATTCAAGTAGATAGAGTAGAGTAGACTTTGTTTTATGCAAGTAGTTGTTAATTGTGGAGTGTGGCGTTGCGATTTGAGCACATCTTCTTTCATCCATACCACTAGCGGGCTTACTGATGGTAAGTTCGCCTTGCGTGGTCAACTGGAGTATTGGCATTTAACTTCAATTGTGGCTCATATGTCCGTATGCATCGTAGTGATGGTATGAACATGTTGTGTCATAATTTGAACACCTTTCTCATCCTTTGAAGATTGCACCAACTTTGTCGGAGTTATCCGAAAGGAGACGAAGCAAAGTCTGGTTTGAAGAGTGTTTATGTCGATCCTCGTCCTCCACCCTTTAGAAGTAGATTTGTAGAATTCCTATCCCTATCCCTTTTTAATTCAATATTTCCCGGTTAATTTAAGAATCAGAGCAATACTGTCAAATCATTCATATCCTAATTGCTTCACAAAATCGAACAACTACGTAAGTCCCCTTGAATACCCAACATATTCACATTAGCCAACTGAGTCTATTCGCGTTAAAGGAACCTTGGAGTTGAACGCATGAACTTTCACGCAATCTTAGCATGCAGAATACTTTGATCAAGACAGAATAGAATGACCGTTGGGCATTTTTATTCTGTGTTGATGTCGTCATAAAAAACACGTCAGCAGAACCTATGGTTAAAATTCTGAAAAAATGAAAATTAGGGTTTTACGCCCCTATTTGTAAGGAAACCCTTAAAAATAGGACCTTCCCGGAAATGATTGAAAATAATTCTGATAGGGTTAATTGCCTTCACGATCACATTGATCAAGTCAGAATTATCAAAATGCATGTTTTACTCTGGTGGGTCTATTTCTATTTTTCAGGAACAAAGTTAGGAGCTCCGCAACCATTAATGGCAGATTGGCTAGTACCAGGTGCTGAAAGCTAAACCTCAAAAGCTTCAACAAAGAAGCCATAGCGGAAAAAGTCAAAAAGATGTTGTTTCAACGAAGGAGATTCTCAAAACAGAAAAGGCCAAAATTTGGCTAACTCTAGAAAATGGACGTTTTGTCTACCAAGGCAAAACACAGTCTACAGTTGAAAAAGCTGTCCCTCTTGAAGAAAGGCACCCTTGGATGTCAGAGGGCAAATGTAAACATTTGGCATCTTCAACTCAGTCATCCTCTTCACTCTCATGTTGGCTCGACAACGAAACAATCAGCAAAATCATCTGATTCAGAGATCACTGGCGAAGCATCAGCAAAGTATGGAGGATCCATCAACAATGAAGATGCCAAAACAGAGAGCTTCAAGGTAAAAGCACCCCTCCTAGCCAGGGGCGCCCCTCAGTTGCAGGCATCAGATGAATCCATCTGCTATAACTCTATACGTGCTATCTTTCCAGCTTCCTCTCGGCTACGTGATCAATCTGACAGCAGGTCTACAAGACACGCCAAATGATCATGAGGTGAGATCAAGCCCAAAAAGCCAAAATTGAAGAACTGGAAAGACAAGCCAGAAAATGGCTAAGGCATGGCTAAAAGCGCCCCTCTTGAAGAAAGGCGCCCTTTCCTGAAGGCATCCAGATTCAGCCAGAATCTTTACTGCCTCCTAGGATGATCTTCTCAGCTATGACTAGTCTCGCCAGTGAAACCATCAGCAAGAACTTCTGACAAATCAATCATCTGATAGAGGAGGTCAAAGGCAAGCAGTTCATAGCATAAGTAAAACCAGTCAAAAGCTAAAAAGCGCCCCTACTGGCCAAGGGCGCCCTTAAGCTTGAAGGACCTGAACTTGTCTTTTCCAACTGAGAAGTTAGTCATCCTGAGCAAGACCGAGTTGGCTACCCGATGCATCGTCAAGCAGAGTCATCTGACTCATCCATCAACGGGAACGTCAAATCAACGCACAGAGGGTCTGAAAAGGCCAAACAAAGAACAGTAAATGAAAATTGACTAAGGCACAGCCAAAAGCACCCCTCTTGAAGAAAGCCGCCCCTCTTGAAGAAAGGCGCCCTTCATTCTGGAGGCTCAAACTCAGTTTTCTGAGTTAATCTCTCCCAAGCATATCTCGTCAAGTTGATCCCATCTCGACAACGAATCCGTCAGCAACTATCGAAGATCAACCAAGCAGCCAAGATCGAAGATCAAACAGAGGCACTTCAGCCTACAAAGATGATCAAAACTCCAAAAGGGAAGCCTAATAAAGTCAAAAGCAAATGTTGACTTGAGTTAACAAATTTTGGAGGCAAAAAGAGGCCAAACACTCCACAATCAGTGGAAATCACCTTTTTGAACTTCAAATCAGGCTCAATCATGAGTTGGATGCCCAATTGATGCTTGCAACTCCAAATTGACATATCAAAGCATCTAGGCATCCATTATTCATTATTTCTTTGCAGGTTGAAGAGCTCAAGAATGGATATTTTTCTTCTCCAACATTTTTGAAGATTTGACAGAGGGGTTTTCACCGTTCTTCATATTTTTGAAGATCTGTTGCACAGAGGTACTATTTATCAGAGTTTGCATCAAAAGGCATAATTCTTGCAAAGTGGCAATTTATAACTTCCAATCCATCTTCTATCTACTTCCTCTATTTCTGTCTATATTTCTTTGCATGTCACAGGAAACGACATATAATCACAGATCTGGCCAACTGGGTATGATCAGCACAGCTTTTTCAACAAAACCCACATGTTGGATTTTTCCAGAAAAAGTAGCCCTGCTACCCCTATTTTTTAGGGTTTCCGGAAAAAGTCATAATTTTGAAAATCAAACAAACTGGGTTTGTTCAGCTCTGAAGCACGAACAAAACCCATGTGTTGGATTTTTCCGACAAAAATCACTTTCTGGTGCCTCGCTGCCTCTGCCACAGAAAGGCTTTTGCATGTCATAGAAAAACACGTTTTTTCGAATTTCTGACGATCTAGGTTTGTTTAGAGAATTATTCTCAACAAAACCCATGTCTCAGAATTTTTCGTAAAAATTACCCCCGGCAAGGCTATTTTTAGCAGTTCCAGAAAAAGTTGTCCGAGCAGCATCGTGTGCACAGTCAATCTTCAAGGTTTTCAGAACGCAGCTCTCCCAAGACGAATACAAGACCAAATTGGTCTTACTCCATGATTTTCTGAAAACGGCTGGCATTGATCTACGTCGGGCACTGTAATGAACCGGACCAAATTTTTTTTTTTGATTTTTCACAATTGATTACAATGCAACACGCACCCGTTAAGGTTAGCACAAACCAAAACGTTGCGGAAAGTAACTCTAACCAGAATGTACACCAGGATCCCGATGTGGGCAAGGTGTGAGCATTGGTCAGAGGATCTATGCAATGCAAACTGAAGGAACTCTAACCAAGAATGGCGCCGAGTGATGGCGAGCATATGGTCAGAGGATCAATGCAATGCAAACTGAAGGAACTCTAACCAAGAATGGCGCCGAGTGATGGCGAGCATATGGTCAGAGGATCAATGCATGATGACAGAATGTAACCCTAACCAAGAATGGCGCCGATGGATGGCGAGCATATGGTCAGAGGGTCCCTAAACTACTCAACTGAAAGCAAATAGGCGGCAAGCCAGCCTCTTCCACTTATTCAGTGGGGATTACATGTAAATTCAAAATGAAGGGAATGAATTGCTGACAGTACTACTGTTCAGCTTACAGCAAATTAGAGAGCTTGCCAAATATCATAAGAGTAAGAACTCCCAAAGCTATAACAAGATAAGATCCCTCTTCTACAATCACAAACTCTTTGAATATCAGCCCCTCGCACAACCAATGAACTTCCTTAAATCTGGTATGACTGATTTGACAGATTTAATGTAGAACAGCAACATAATAACTCACAAAAATGCACATAACTCACTCTAAACACATCCTATTGACGAGAAATCAAATGCAGATTACTATACTGATATAGGCGCGCAAGATGCAATTCCTAAACCACCCAAAACAAACCTTATTTATTTTTGCACAAACTTCGATGCACTTCAAGATGGTACGGCCCAGCTGCAAGGGCGAATTTCCTCTATAAAATCAAAGAGACCCAAATAAAATCTAGAAATTGGCAAGAATGGTCGCCCCACATAAACAGATTGATAGATTCAATACCCAGAATGATAGCATTTTTATTTCATGAGCTGTGAGCAAATCTTACATTCCTCAATGACATTCAGCAACATCAAAATATGACAGAAAATGCAAACTACAACTCCCAAAATGCAATGACTCAATTGGAAATGCAATTCAAACCTATTACAAGCTAACCTCTCAACTAGTTGCTATCTTTCAAGCAAGAAGATGAGCCTATGCTAGGAGGGATGCTTTCCTCGAAGCGAGTGCCTGAAGACAATTCAGCAGCATAACGGTGTAGTAGACAAAAGATGCCAAATGAAGAGCTGAGGCCTGATTAAATAGACAAGAGCGAAACATCTAGAAGCTTCCAGAAGGCGCCCAAACCCTAATTTCAAATTCACCTTTTCCCTCCAAAGAATGGCGTCCTTTTTCACCCATGAAATATTTCACTTTGTATTTTCTTTTTAAAATAAAATCAATTCTCTCAATAGGCGTCCCTTTCTTCATCTCAATATTTGACATTTAAAGATATAACTTATCTCTCCATGACGCCTAGACCCTCAAAGTTCCCCCTTTTTTTTTTTTTTTAAAACAAACTTAAAGTTGTACTGCTAGGCAAGGGGTATAATATTAAAATATAATATTATAATGAAAATACTTATCTCTCCAAGAAATATGCGCCCAAGGCCAAGAATTGAAGTGCTAGCTGAACCAACTGAAGAAGAGGACCAACTGAACTGAACCCAAACTGTCCACTGCCAAAAATAGAATTTACTAAAAATAGTAAATTCGTGAAGTTGCCCGGAATGCCAAACTGAACACATCACTGCGAAGCTCTCTGAAAACCCAGAAAGAATCCGCAAATAGAATCCCGAACCTCAAGCAACAACCTCCTCAAAACTAGGAAACCCTAATTTCACCATCCGCGTAGCCTACGGGTCTCCGGAATAGGCCAACGATCAACTGAAACGGTCACAGCTGGGAAGGGGACATTACAGGCACACCCAGAGGTCAATCTAGCCAGATTGACAAGCATAGAAACAAGTCCACAAGTTCCATAATGGTTTCACCTCGTATATCTGATTGCCTTCCAAGGCCAATTTAGAGGATTGTAAACGTTGGAATTTTACACATGCAGCAAGTTCATGTGCATTTCTCACGGTTGGAATGATCGTGGTCAAACTTTGCGGTTTCATCATACGACATTCTTCCATTGAGAAAGATCAAGGAAAACGTCAAAGCTGCAAAAGAACGTGGAAGGTAGTCATTCCCAACACAGAGCCGCCATCGGTTAATACTACACTACCTTCTACGTCAAAGTGGAAACACAGACAAAAAGAAAAGGAGTAACCCTCCTAAGGGAAGTAGAATAAAGGAGATGCATACATCAAGTTGCTGACAAGTGATAAGCTGACGATCACCAAACATGTAAACGATCTCCGTATGAAGAAGTCAACGAATGGACAAAAGCACCATTGACCAATGGTGATGAGGTGTCAAACACCTCAAGGAGGACGTCCTACCCTCCAAAGTAGCAATAAATACAACTAAAGTCAACTTGATGCCCCCCTTCCAAGTTGACTCTAGATCTCCACAAATCATGCATGTCAAATCCCACTAATCTAGGATGTCTATTTGACTCCCACGATTTGTGGATCTCAGATCTCCCCAAAAGGTGGATGTCTATTTGGAGACATATTTGTAACATAAATTCACTTTTAGTTAGGTGTCAGTCAACTGAGGTAGACTTCCAGTTTGACTTTTGTTTAGTTTCAGTTAACTGAAGTAGATTTCCAGTTAACTGTTTGATCACCTACTTTTAGACATAGAAATAAATCTTGCTGATTGGCAAGAACTATTTGTTAACTCAAGGAGATTTTAGGGTTGCCTCCTCCTTTGAGTTTCTATAAATAAGAGCCTTAGGTTCTTTATTTGTTTAACCTTGATTTGCTAGCAAAATTGCTGCGCCGTTGCTGCCAGAGTTCGCTTGTTTATATCTGTTCACTCTTGGATGAGAGTTCGTTGGTTGATCGCAATTGTGCATGATTTCGTGCCTTTGCTGTCCCGACCTTTGTAATTCTTTGAAGAACCTTGAAGAAATATATTAGATGGTGCAAGCTTGCTTCATCTAATTATTTGAGTTATTCAAAGTCTTGTTTTTAAATAATGCGTTGTTTCAATCTCCTCCTTGCACAGGTGTCGTCGCCTCTTTGGATATTTTGTAATCAATCATTATCGTTTGATGTTGTTTAATGATCTATCTTGCAGCCTACACTTTGGATAGGTGTCGTCACCTCCTCGGGAATCCTGTTAGAGAGGCCATCATTCTATGTTGTTTCCAGTAAGCTGTTTCCAAGCCTACACCTCGGATAGGGGTTCCTCCTCTTTGGCAAGTCTCAAATCCAGTTTACCGTAAGAGAGTGTTTGCTTGTATCGAGCCCTAACTTGGTATATATCCGAAGGTTCAGAGCCTCGGCCATATTCCATTGAAACGGAGGATTCAAGTGATCCAACCCAATCCATTTCACTCCTACGCCCTCATGCTCTGTTTATCTTGGGGAGGTAGGATAGTTTAGAAGCTTAGTTAGTTGTAGTTAAGATCTGCGAAAACCAGAGAAAAGGCTTAGCTACGGCGCATTGGTTTATGCACCCTTGTGTCCTACCGCTGAGTAAAAAAGATAGGAATCTTAGTACACCCCTTTTTTACAGTAGAAAATCAGCAAAGAGAGATCTTCCTCTCTATAATCCAAAGAGCATGTACTAACACACTTGCAATAGCTGTCCGTTTCCAATAAGCACTCCAGAGGTGCTAATTGAAATGCCAACACTGGATCTTTTCTTATAGGCCTTCCAAGTTTCAACTAATACCAATACAATACCACCATCAACAACTCTATACAACCTAACTTGGTAATTTGTTAGTATCATACAGAAGATTCAATCTAAGACTCTTTCTATATGCAATCAGCTAGCTGAATACTATACCTGGTTAATTTAGTGGATATAACGAGCTCCAAAGGAGTGATATTAAGCCTAGATAATTCTTAGAATATTCCCATATAATCATAAACTATTGCAGTTTAGTTGCAAAAATGGATGTTACCATTTCCAGCAAGTATCTCAATACCATAATAGGACAATGCAGTATTATTGCAAATTATAAATATAAGGTAAATTGAAAAATGTCTCTCTTCCAGTCAATACAAAATTAAAATGTTTGCAAGGTTTAACCCAAAAATAAAACTCACCCCGATATATATGCCGAAATTTCCATTCATTATCATGGAGATCTCTTGCAACTAACTCTTGGGCAGGTGGCTGCTGAGAGAAATCCTGCATAAAATGAGATGGAAACCAATTATTCTTTCTATACCTATCCACAGACTTATCACCAAAGAAAAAGAAAAAATCTCTTGCCTTTTCTTTCAACCAACGAACACTCCCCAACAAATCTTTTTTAACGACCTTTCCATGTTAGTATATAGAAATACATGTTTAGATAAGAGAAAGAACATCAGTTAATAGGACCAGGGTGCATACAAGTGGAGGAAACACTTTTTCAGCTGCACGTCGCGGAATTGAAAATCCACCATGAGTACTAGTATCACTGGGAGTGAGTGTCTTGCAGAAGTAATTAGTTGGCTGTCTACTGGGAGTGTCAGAATCAGGAATTAAATATGATTCCTTCTGCTCTTGCTGCACAACATTCAAACTCAGACTATTACAAACATAACATTTGGTCAAAAGACATTTTGCATAAAAATTTGGAGTCATAGTGAATGGATAAGTTCACAAACAATTTACCTGGCTCAATGGCTGTAAGGTCATTTGAGCATATACTTCATCTGTCTCGATATCTGCCTGATCTTTGACAATTTTAAGGCATCAGAATGTAAACACTTAATATATGTCCAAAATCTTAAAGGAAGAGACCAAACTCACATGCATAGTGACATTGTGAAGCTGACAGATTAGTTCAGGTGGCAGATTTGGATAGTTGGGTATGTCACCATCAATCTTTTTGTTTGTTGATGCAGCTACCTGATATCACTATATCTTGATCAAGTATGTCCTTAGAGGATTGTTATAAAGAAGAAAAAATAAAATGAGGCAAATCAAAGCCAGAAAACACTTTGGAACTTCCTTTTTTCTGGGGCAAAGATAGCCACATTATAAGCTAATTTAAAGTTCAGAGAACTAAGGCAAAGAAACAATGCAGAAACTAAAAACTCCATTAAATTTCATAACAAGGTATATGCTTCTGAATGCTAATAAGCAATAACATAAATCTCACAGATGCAACGTATGTCCTAAATGGGAAAACCTTGAGAAAATTTACTTCTGAAACTATTATAAAAAAGGGTTTTGATCTCTTATTTAATTATGTTAATGAGTAAGATTCTCATACATCCTAGAATGATTACTTCTACAACTCTTTCCATTTACATATAGATGGTTTTTGAAACTTCAGTCACCTCATTACTAATTAGGAGCAGATGAATCTAGATAATTGTCCTCTTAGATAGGGACCTTCCTTAATTACTAATCTTCATTGCTTCTAGAATCTAGATCCATCATGAAATCTCATTCAGTTTACTTCCGTTCAGCTTTTTCCTTCTGTACTATTTTTGTGTTCATTGGGTTCCTCTAGAAATCCTATTGGGAAGCCCCGTGAGTTACAAATTTAACTCTAGCATGAGGACCCCCTCATTAAGAACTACCAACCTCAAAGGGATGCATGGGCAGTCTATATAAAAATTATCTCTTGTGGAATCCAGCAAAATTTTTTCCCACAATAAGAGCGAAGATGCATTTTTTAAATATTATAAGAGACAGTATCCTCACATCAATATTTTTAATGATTGTTGCCATCTTCTATAGAATTCAAAGTAGGACAGATCCACTACAATTATGATGTTGTAATTGTGAAATTAATTAGTTATACAAATATCTGTATAGCATAAGGCCAGGGAAAGATTCTAGATCCTAGTAGTTAGCACTAGAAAGAGGATCCTTCGCACCGAGTTACCAAGTTCATCTCTTGTAAAGTCAAGTCAGCCTTAGATGGATAGCGTGCAATAGCAGAAAATTTTGGATTTGTGAAGGATGGTGATCTCTTGTACAATTAATTTGGGCTGAACCAAGTTCCATAGATAAACTTTAATGATTCATAACTCATTTAATAATCATTCCAACATTGTGCACTGTAGTCACTAGAAAAGTTGGCTCTATTTGTACTTTCCAAAGAAACAAACTTGTATAGTGAAAGGGTTAGAATGATATTAATATAATGCTTGCTGCCAACAAACACACAGCTCAATAATGCAACTTTTACAATATCTAGAAATAAAGATTTGATAAATCTAGCGGCAAGCCTTCCAAATGAATTACAAACTAATATTGGAAATGAATGAACTAGTTTTAGCAGAAAGCCTTCCAGAACAAATTACAAACTTATGTTAAATATGGCAGTGAACCGCACAGAAACACATTATAAATATGCAATTGTTTCAATACTAGTTTTGGTAGCAAGCCTTCCAAAATAATACAATATTATACTAAACTAGTAGAGAACCACATAGTATTTTATGAAGATCTTTTAAATGAGTGCAACTTCTGTAATAATCAATTAATTAACAAAAAAAATAGAAATGATCAAATACTACAAATCAAATTCCAACATCAAGTGATACCAAACTGTTACTCTCCTAAGATTCAAAGCATCACCATAAATGTTATGGCTGCATACCATAATTGTACAGCAGACTGAATGCTATTTAATAGCAGCTCTTCAAGCTTTAAATTTCCTTAAGCTTTGTACAGCAACAATAATCAAACATTCATAACATATAAAAAGTTACCTCCCAAATGAATCGCACTATTATTGCTTGGTATGACAAGAGCTAACCCTTTAAATAAGTGCGTCCAAGCAATAATAAGCAACAGGTCCTTTTTGAGAATATTAATAGCTGTGAACAAGTTAATATGGTAAAACATTACCTTACAAAGCTGCAAGCTTATTATTTAATCAACAAAAATAGTATGCCTGGTTTCAAAATGGTACATCTGGAAGATATATATTTCAACTTAAAATATTACAGCAAACATGGAGTAATTACCAATAAAAATACATTATTTTGGAACTATCCAACTGATAATTAACATAAACTCAGTAAAATCTAAAAACTCTAAACACACAAGTTATAGACATTCACACCAAACTATAAAATATTCTAAAACCCTCACACAACCAAAATGACTAAAACTAAAAAATAACATAAAAACCAACTGAAATCTGGAAATTCTTTCATCTTGGGCACAGCTAAAATCTTCAACATGCTCTTGAAATAATCTTTCTGCACATATGCAATACCTGGATGAAATCACCATTAAAGGACAAGAGGGTTTTGATCCTACAATCCAAAAAGTAAACTGACAGGGTTTCCATCCTCTAGATTTCTGCACCAAAGGGTGTTTTTGTCCTCAAGCATGGAGATGAACAAAATACTCAAGCTCTAAAATAGCAGTTTGATTTCATCAATTGGTAACCTTCTTCTAAGCCCAATTCCTCCTTGAAAGTATAATAATTAAAAAAAATCCCTACATTTAATTAAACATTACTTTTGGGCCCCAGTCTTACCAACACCTTAATAACCTTCTTTTAAAAACAATTGTTTTTAATAATAAAACATAAGTTTCCCTTTAATGGAAATAACATAAAATTATTTGGGCACCTTAAGTTTAAATATTAACTATTCCCTTAGCTTAAAAAGGAGGACAAGACAAAACCAATCCCCAATTTTAACTGCAAGTAAAAAGATACGGACATCCAAATAAAGTACCTGTTGGAAATATTGTCATTCATGTCAAGGGGCATGGAGAGTTTGTCATTGATGGCAAAGTTACATTAATGTAATGTTACAATGAAAGTAGAAGAAATTGCACCCATTCCAAGACTGTTTTATCATCACAAGGCAGTCATTAATTATTTTTATTGCTGGTCGACTCCCTCCTACTTGGTGCCCCTCTTCAATTTGAAATTAAAATAAATAAAATATTTATTATGTATGTGTCGACCTTCCCTAGTGTGGCGTCCTCCTTGTGTGTTTAAAAATAAATTAAATTATTTTTTCTATAGGGGCCGACCCCTACTAGAGCGCCCAAGGTTGAGGTGAAGAGGTGCATTTAAATAAGGAGTTGCATCCATTAGTAAATATAATATATTTACCATGAGTCACCCCCTTTGGATAAGTTATAAGATTTTGTTGCAAAGATATTTTGAAAGAAAGCAAATAAAAGAATATTATTCAGATTTTAAGAGCAGACCGTGAAGAGGAATAAGAGCAGATCTAGAGAAGAGAATATGAAGAGTAAATCAGATCTATATTAAAACATATGAAGAGAGTGTTAATATTGTGAAGGGAGAAATATATGATGCACAATTTGGGGGAAGATTTGTAAGTTAAATTAGAGCAGACCTGTTGTGACCTTTTCACACATCACCCCATTCACAATGGGGACCCCCTAATTTTTGCTCCATTTTGGTCTTTTGGCTTTGGTTTTGCGTCTCTCTCTCTCTCTCTCATCTTTCTGTCGTTCCGAGGATGTCCCATCATTTGACCTGATTGGAAATTTTGGCTTAGTTTGTGAAATTACGGTTTTCATACTTCAGGCTTATTGGAGGTCAAATCAAGTTGACAAAATGAAATTTGAGCTTGGTACTACAATCACGATGCTTCGGGCAGGATCCCATCAAATTTTCACTAAGTTCTGACAACTTACTATTTTTACTAAGTACTCAATTTGGGATCCTTTCCTTAGGATTTTGGAATTCTGACTGCTTCACCCTATTCAGGGCACTTCAAAGTGCTTGCACGCAAAATTTGAGCAGATTCGGACAACTTGCTATTTTTAGCAATTCTGACTTCAGAGGCAGTTTTCAGAGTTTGCATGAAAGATTTTTCAATGCATGTCAGGATATTCTTTATGGGTTTTTTGAAAGCTTCGCAATGATATGACATGCAAGTAGAGTTGATCATTTTTTAGGGACTTACTATTTTTAGCCAATACTCGCATGTAGACCAATTTTTTGGGTTTTTTGAGATCTCTCGGGCAATGTGACGTGCAAGAACATCCAACAGTTGGTTGGTTACTTTTCAGACACTTACTATTTTTTTAGCAGGTTCACTCCAAGCGGTCCCGACACTTCAAATTCACAAACAGAGCAACATGCAACAAAAACGAAGTCAAACGGAGGTCATTTGAGGCACATGCAAGTTAGATTAGGGTTTCCAACTTTGGTGCCTAAAAAGAGGGGCAAAACTTGGGAAAAATGAAAAATTGATGTATCCCATCACGATCAGAATCCTTCGAGCAGTCTACTGGTAAAATTTGAGCACAATCCGACCACTTACTATTTATAGAAAGTCACCTCCAAAACAAGGCTATAAATAGCAGGTCAGTATGAGGGGCAAGTGTGAGCGGGTCAAACAAGTCATGAGGATCACGCGCGGCAAATTTCAAGTCAAACGGAGCTGCGGAAGTTAAGGAAATCAAGGACTTACTAAAAATAGCAGGTAGGCTAAAGATAGCAGGTCAGCATGGACAACAGGTATAAACAGGTTAATCAGGCCACGAAGATCACAACATGCCAGCTCCCAGTACAAAACAAGTGAAAAGCCATGAAGAATCACATGTCTCCGAAACTTACAAAAAATAGAAGGCAAGGGTCAACTGAGGACTTGTAAAAATTCTAAGTCATGAAATGAAAGTGAGCACCCCCCATATGGGCCCAAGGAAGGAGTTGGATGAAGAAAAGTTTTTTAAGGCGTCGGAACAAAAGTTGAAGGGGTGAAATGCGCCCTCAAATGAAAGCCCACCATGCCAAATGCGACCTCAACTTGGAGCCCACCATGCTAAATGTGCATGAGAAAACAAAAGCACCGGGGGTCAAATGCGCCCAAGGAGATGAAGAAGGGGTTGGCAAAATACTTTAAGGCGTGAGAAACAAAAGAAGACCCTCCTAAATGTGCCCATGAAGCAAAGGGGTAGACACATGAAAAAAGTTTCTAAGGCGTGGAAAACAAAAGCTCCACCCCTCATTTGTGCCCTTGACAAGATGGAGACTTCAATGAAATCCCTAAGTGTTTGAAATGATAGCACACCCCTCCATATGCGCCCACCTTGTGAGGTCAAGCTTGAAAAAAATGCCAAGGCATGAAATAGAAGTAGACCCTATGAAATGTGCCCTTGTCCTAGGGGTCTTGGGAATATTTTCTAAGGCATTCCAAAATAAAAGCTAAGAGTATGAAATGCGCCCAAGTGGTGATGGTGATATCAAGATATTTCTAAGTGTTGGAGGATGAAAGTGCAAGGTGGTAAATGCACCCTAGAGAAAAGAAACATTAAGTGGTGGAAAATGAAAGTGGACCCATCAAAATGCGCCCAAGCAAGGAATAAAGGCATGTAAAATTTCTAAGGTACAAAACAAAAGCTCATGGGGTCAAACGCGCCCTCAAGGTAAAAGATTTCCTAGGGCGTGGAAAATGAAAGCTCTACCCCCAGAATGTGCCCTAGCAGAAGAAGTGACTTAAATTTGTTTCTAAGTGTTTGAAGTGAAAATGAAGAGGGTCAAACGCATCTAAAGTGTAAGATGAGAGAATTTTCCTAAGTGAAATAAAACCTCACTAGGTGAAATGCGCCCCAGGCTAGGTGATGAGATTAAAATTTTCCCAAGGCATATGAAATGAAAAGCCAAGTCTCCAGGTGAGCCCAAGAAGAAAATCCTCGAGGTTGATTAAAATTTTCTAAGGCACGTACAAGTGAATGAGTTTAAAAAAAAATTCTAAGGTGTGCAAACAAATCTCAAGGTAAGTTGTGAAATACTTTCAAAGGGGTAAGACGAACATCAATGAATATTTTCAAAGGGTCAAGTGAAAAATTAAAAGACCCCCCTTTTGAAGTGCACCCATGAATAAATAAAGTTAGGAATTATTTTCCTAAGGAAATTTTAATATTTTTCCAAAAGGGAAATATTTTGAGTGGCCTTTGATTATTTCCTAAGGGGAATTAAATTTCGAGAACGGATTGATCTAGCGACTGACTTTAATCAACGGGGTTAAATATTTTGAAGAGGATTAAAATTTTCTAAGGCAAATGTCATGGAAATAAAATTTAAATGTTGGAGATTTTAATGGATTGGAAATTATTTTAATTTCCCCATGAAATTTTAAGATGGATTTAACTGAAGTCAGTGGAAATTTCGAAGTAAATCCAAAATGAATCAAAATGCGAGTGATTTAATTAATGGAGTGTTAACTGGCAGTTTGGAGGGAAAATTTCAAACTCTGCATGGGAAAGAATCTTCATTTTGGGAAAATGCTATGATGGCTGGTTGACAACTCGCCCACCACTTCGCCAGAATTAGAAGATTTCTAATTAGTGGGAGTGGAGAATTAATGAAACTGCTAAAATTGACTCCCACACAAATTAGCAAGATTCTCTAGCACAATTATTTAAGCAACGAAGTTTCTCACTTCTTCTCACCATTTGCACGTACGAGATTGTTGAAGTGAGAAGAATTTTCTTGAAGATGAGAGTTTGTTGAAGTGAGAAGAATTTTCTTGAAGTTGAGAGTTTGCTTAAGTGAGAAGAATTTTCTTGTGAAGTTGAGAGTTTGTTGAAGTGAGAAAATTCTTGAAGTGTTAAAAGTATCCAGCTGAAGTAATTTATTTTTCTAAGTGCTAAGAGTTGAGTGCTGAAAGTATCCAGCTGAAGTAATATTTTCTAAGTGTTGAGAATCGAAGTGCTGAAGTATTGCTAGTGAAAAAATTTCTAAGTGTCGAAAATCTAAGAGCTGAAGTAAAATTTTTGGAGTTGAAGTGTTGGAGTGGTATTTTTCTAAGTGCTGAAAGTATCCAGTTGGTGCGAATTTATTTCAAGTGCCAAAGGCCACATTGCTGAAAGTGTTAAAGCTCAGAGAATTTAAAAGTTTGAGGTTTGGAGTTAGAAAATTTTATGCTGAAGGATATTGTTTTCGAATCTAACTCCATATTGCAGCCATCTCAAAGTAATTTTATTTATCTAAATCTGAAGTCTAACGTATTTTATTTTATTTTGCAGATGGCTAAAGCAAGAAAAGGAGATGTTGCAGGAACAAGCAAGGCTGCAAATAGAGCTGCAAATGTTGAGGCGAGCAAGGCAAGTGCGTCCCGACAGGCAGTGATTAAGACGCTCGCCAAGCCATTTCTTCCATAGTCAAAGTTCACTTCAAAATTGGCGGGATTGAATGATACCAACCTTGGTTCGTTTAATTTGGGGGCACTCAGAGCGAGAATGTATGGGGTGGGAAGCCATCCACCATTAGTCACAGCACACCAAATAATGAAGAGTGGGATCTATGCAATTGTTGGTTTTTCACCAGCAATACAATGTCCGGAGTTGATCATGGAATGCGCAAATTGTTACAAGCCCGAACGAAGGACTATTGTTTCTCCGAATGCCAAGTTGTTTGCCAACTTCACGCCTGTTGCTATTGGAGAAGCGTTTGGGATTCCCACTTCTGAGGGGATGATATACAAGACGAAAGATAGAACTGATAGAATGTATGCCTCCACTTTCGAGAGATGTGTTGGTGTTATTAATACAGTCTGGGTGCAGAGGCCTAAACCTCCTCGCACCAAGCTTCCAAAACAAATTATTGTTGAGGATGTGAAGCAGGAATACTGCGATCTTATAATGATGCTTAGCCGAGTGAACGGAAGTCCACAACCATTCATCTTTGAGCCTTAATTGTTTTATTACATCAGGATCATAATGGAAGGAAAGGAGTGTGTTGATTGGGCCAGAATGATAAGCGAAAACATAGATGAGCAATTCAGGAGCTTGAGGAGAATGAAGAAATTCTACATGAGCTCATACGTGGTGTACATGTTGGCTCGTATGACCAAGTATAGAGGAATAACCTACAAGGAGCTAATTGGGTGTGGCCCTGAACAGTTCAAGATCTACAAAGCTTGTCCACAATTACATTTGACTAGCACCTCTAACTACAAACAGGTGAATGATGCCTTAACCATGCATATTGCGAGGACTCTTCAGCGGAGGACTCGGCAAAGGATATCAAAGGAGGCACAAGCATTGATTGAAGAATACGGATATTGCCTCATCCAATTTCCAAAGTTTACATATATTAGGTTGTAGGGGTTTACTGATCGAATGGTAATGTTAGAAGTATCTAGGCAACTCATTGTCTATGATAAAATTCAGAAGAAGAAGAGGAAGAAAGGACTGGACTTCCCTATCACTATGGGAAATTCAAGTGAAGTTTGTCCTTCCTTGCAAGCAGCCAGAGAAGCTGAGGACGAGCTGCAATTCTTTCACCTTACATACCACATTGGCAAACAGAATTTCGATCCTTACAACAATATCCGGATGGTACAAAATGTGGAATCTAGGCACAAGGCTCATATCGAGGACTTTTGGGCTAACGCAATTGATGATGCCGAACTCAGGAGGAGAATGTTCACCAGGCTACCTGTTGTGACCTTTTCACACATCACCCCATGGCAGATGGGGACCCCCTAATTTTGCTCCATTTTGGTCTTTTGGCTTTTGTTTTGCGTCTCTCTCTCTCTGATCTTTTGTCCTTCCGGGGATGTCCCCGTTCTTTGACCTAATTTGAAATTTTGGCAGTCTGAAGTGAATCTGTGAAATTAGGGTTTTGTTCTTCAGCTGGATTGAGATTAAATCAAGACTGGTAAATTGGCAGCAGAGCTTGACATTGCTTTCAAAAGGCTTCCAGCAAGTTCCCACTGAGTTTTCATTGAAATATGACAACTTACTATTTTTAGTAAGTGCTCAAAACGAGGTCTTTTCCTCAGGATTTCGAGATTCTGACTACTTCAGTGCATTCATAACACATCAAACTGCTTGCACGTAAATTTTGAGCCAGATCAAACAACTTGCTATTTTTAGCAGTTCAGGCTTCAAGAGCCATTTTCAGGGGTCAAACGTATGATTCCTCGTTGCATGTCCAGAGATTACTTCTGGGTTTCTCAAAACCTTCGCAACGATATAACATGCAAACCGAGACGATCACTTTCAGAGTTCAGCCTTCGAAGGCTATTTTTAGGGTTTGCATGTAGAGTTCTTCAACGCATGTCCGGATATTCCTTCTGGGTTTTCCAAGAGCTTCGCAACAGTGTGACATGCAAGCGGAGAAGATCAAGTTTCGAGGACTTACTATTTTTAGCCAGCACATACATGCAGACCAGTTTTCTGGGTTTTCCTGGGTTTCTTGAGATCCCACAGGCAATATGACATGCAAAATCATCCGACAGTGGATGAGTCACTTTTCAGACAGTTTCTATTTTTGGCAAGTACACTCTGGCAGCCGCCTAACACTCCAGTTCAGCAAGTAGAACGACATGCAGAAGGAACGAAGTCAAACGGAGACCGTTCGGGATACATGCAAGTCAAATTAGGGTTTCCACTTTTATAGGGGGTGAAATCCAGAAGTTGTCAAAACGAAGTACCTCACCAACATCAACACACTTCAAGGTACCTGCTGGCAAAATTTGAGCGAAATCGGAGAACTTACTATTTTTAGTAAGCCAGGACATGGCTATAAATAGCAGGTCTGCACCCGAGGTAGGTATGAGCAGGACACTCAAGTTATCAGGATCAAGCATAGCAAGTTTCAAGTCAAACAGAGCTACAGAAGTTAGGCAACTTTAGAACTTACTATAAATAGCAGGTGGCTATAAATGGCAGGTCAGAGCATGGGACAGGCAAAACAGGTTCATCAGACTACAAGGATCATATGGTGAAAGTTTCATGACAAACGGAGCTGTGGAAGTCGGAAAAGCAAGGACTTACTAAAAATAGAATGTGAAGGCAGAGGCATGAAGATTTTGCTAAGTGTGGCAAAACAAAGGCTCATACCCTTGAAGGCGCCCAGCTAAGAAGAGAAAACTTCCAAGTCAAAAATGGAAGCGGCATGTTCAAAATGCGCCCAGAAGGAGGAGAGGTGACTTCAAAATTTTCTAAGGCAAAAATGGAAGTAGGACCTCTAAAATGCGCCCAAAGCTATAAGGGAAGTGAAAGAAAAATCTAAGGCAATAAAATTTCCTCCTCCCTACTTCAAATGCGCCCTCAAGAAGGAGGGGACTTAGAAATTTTCCTAAGTCACAAAATTGCAGCTGCATACCCTAAATGCACCCAAGTCATGAAGTAAGCAAAGAGGGGAGTGAGAGAAAAGTTTCTAAGTATAAAAGTTCCTCCTACATAGGTGAAATGCGCCCAAAGAAGAGAAGGCATGGCAAGAAGTTTCCAAGGTGTGGAAATTCCTTCTCCAAAGGTAAGATGCGCCCAAGCTTGAAAGTGGAGGTAGCATGTGTGAAATGCGCCCAAGGTGGAAGGGGTATTAAAATAGTTTCATGGCGTTGAAAGTTATCCTCCTCACATACCTAAATGCGCCCACATCTTCCTCTAGCATACATGAAATGCGCCCTCAAAAGAAATAAACATGAAGAAAAATACACTAGGCGTGGCAAGTTCCCCCTCATACCCTCATATGCGCCTAAGATGTAAAGACAAGGTAAGACAAATGCTAAGGCGTTGAGGATTTGCCTCCACCACATGTGAAATGCGCCCTAAGAGGAAGAAGTTAAATAAAATATCTAAGGCGTGAAAACTAAAAGAAGGCCCTGTGAAGTGCCCCCTTCGAGGTTTAGAAGAAATTTCTAAGTGAAACAAAATTTCACTAAGAGAAATGCGCCCATGACAAAGAGGAATTGGAAATTCTTCGAGGGCAAGATAAGGTATGAGATGAGTTTGAGAATTCTTCAAAGGCAGGATAAAATGGCCTGGAAATATTCTAAGGGTGGAAAAATAATGCTAAAGGGAGTAAAATGCGCCCAGCAATCAAGAGGAGGTAATATTAAATTTTCCTAGTGCAAGGTAGGGTGCGCCCATGAACATAAAGGGAATTTCTTCAAGAAAATAAGGAAAAATACCAAAGCATAAAAAAGTGAAGACTGCAGGCATGAAATGCACCCAGATTTGAAAATGAACAAACCTTACTGATTTTTATTATTTTTCAAAAAATAATAATAATAATAAAAATTAAATGAACCCCTTCGTCTGGATACACATGAAAACGATGATTTCTAAGGGGAAATTTCTTCTGGGTATGGGATATTTCTCACTGGGAGATGATTTGAGGTTCTTCCAAACCTTGCTCGTGTTGTTTCAGCAGGGATTTTGGCCTGGCACCTGTTCAACAAAGTTCCTAAGGCTCCGAGGGATAAATTTTCTAAGGCATGGTAAAATAAAGCAACAGGGGGTCAAATACACTCACAGGGTGGAGGTGAAATTTGTTCAAGGCATAGGAGAATCTGAAGATGGAATGAAGCTAGAACATCAAGCATTTGGATGTTGAAGAGTTACAAAAGTTTGCTAGAAAAGTGATGAATTCTACCAGATCCGGAGATCAAGCAGTCAGAACATGGAAATTAGGTAAGTAAAGTGAATTTAGATTATAAAGTGTTCTGATACTCTTCTTTTGTTTTGCAGGATGAACGTTGAAGCCAAGGCGTGAGGACTTGATGGAGCTAGACAACGTTGCAACTTGGGAAAGAAGAAATGACAGTGAAGATTTGGCTAAGACACTAAGAACGTGATGCAAAAGAGGCAAATGAGCTCAAGGCAGTAGGCTAGAGAAATGTGAAAGTCACAAAGAAGAAATGTGTCCAAGAGTCAAAGCAACAGGAGGGCTGAACGTCAAATCCTTTCAATTTTATTATCTGCGGAGACAATATTAGAGACTCTTTTGCTCTCCTCCTAACGCAACAAAATTGGCAGAAAAGAACAATGGGAATGTGTTTCCGGACGAGAATCTTCTAGAAGAAGATAGTGGGCAGTGGTTCTGCAGAGAAGTGGAGAATCTCCGGGGCATTCATTGCCCCACTCCTCTCAGTGGCGGTTTTTAGGGCAAAAACCCTAATTAGGGCATAAATGGCTCAATCTGAGCCCTTCATTGTAATTCAATCTAAGTCGTCCGTTGGACTGGGCCAACTATAAAAGGGGCATCCCCCCTCATTTGTAAGGGATTAGAAGTAGACATTAGATTGAGAATAGAGAGGATAGAAGTTAGAATAGATAGAGAGATAGCTTAGAAGATAGCTTAGTTTGGAAAGGAAAGAAAACTTTCCCTTTGAAAGTTTTGTAAGAGGTTGTTGTGGAAAACTCTCATAATACAAAGGTTTATCATTGCATGGTGGTTCTATCTTTTGTTGTGAATAGCTAGCAAGGCCTTTTCGTCTTTCCAATTCAAATTGATAGAATAGAGTAGACTTTATTTTATGCAAGTAATTGTTAATTGTGGAGTGTGGCGCTTTGGTTTGAGCATATCTTCTTTCATCCATACCACTAGCGGGCTTGCTGATGGTAAGTCCGCCCTGCGTGGTCAACTGGAATATCAGTACCTAACTTCGGTTGCGATTCGTGTGTTCACTTGCATCGTTGTGACGGAGTGCACATGTTGAATCACAATTTGAATATCTTTTGTCATCCTTTGAAGATTGCACCGACTTCGTAGAGGTTGTCCGAAGGGAGACGAAGCAAAGTCTGGTCTGAAGATTGTTTAAGCCGATCCTCATCCTCCACCCTTTAGGAGTAGATGGTAGCATCTCTAAGCCTTGAATCCTTTTACATTCAGTATTATCCGGTTAGTTTAAGAACCTGAGCTTCATTGACAAATCTCCCGAAATTTGAAAATCCTTTCTTCTGAATGAGCAACTCACGTAAATCCCCTTGGAATACCCAGCATATTCACATCAACCAATTGAGTCTATTCGCAATAAAAGGAACCTTGGAGTTGAACGCATGAACTTTCACGCAATCTTAGCATGCGGAATACTTTGATCAAGAGGGAATAGAGTGACCGTTGGACATTTTATTCTGT
Source organism: Sequoiadendron giganteum (assembly GCA_007115665.2). Lineage (NCBI taxonomy): Eukaryota > Viridiplantae > Streptophyta > Pinopsida > Cupressales > Cupressaceae > Sequoiadendron > Sequoiadendron giganteum. The sequence goes on along the minus strand of CM021110.1, from coordinate 292,894,932 downwards.
GTTGGTGTGGTCACAAAAAACACGTCAACACTACCCTTGAAATTAATTAGAGAATGTGAAGGCATTCCGGTTCCGGATCAAGTAGACGAAGATGTCAACGTCATACAGCCTGACTACGAGTCAGTAAGGAACACACCAGTCCCACCACCAGATTGGTCTGAGCTTGAAATCACGGACTTGGATACACTTTCCATACGAGTGTTGACTTTCACGAGGAGCTAGGTTCAAAGGCACATAAGCCGGCTTAAAAGTAAGTCGATTTCTCTTACTTATAATCTCTTGGGCGATCAGAGGCCGCCGTCAACAAGGAAAGGAAAGCAGATTGCCCAAGCTGGTGAACCATGAAGAGAAGTGTCGGTCTAGCCAATGCCTCAAAGGGTAGAGCAGGCATCACCCGTACGATCACAAACTTAGTCTTCGAGTTTGAGGGAGCTTCCATTGTTTGGAAGCCAGAAAAGTAAATCCAATGAAGAGCAGGACTTTGAGGAAGTAAATCAGCCACCGCTTAGGGAATCGGACAGCTTAAGTGTCAACGCACCCAGAGGGGAAAGCCAACAAGAAGAAGAGGAAACGACAATCGATAATCGTTTCCAACAGATGATTGACACGGCACTAGAAGAAGAAAATACCACGAGGCAGGAGGCTCAAAAGAAGGTATTCATCAAATGGAGGTGGACGACCCTCAGCAAAGTGGTGTTAGAGAAGAGTTGTGTGAGGAGGAAGTAACGGAAAAGCAGCCCCTCATCATTTGCAATTCAGGACAGGCAGTGCCTAATTGGCTCACAGAAAGAATGAGGAAGGACCTTGAGGATGATACTGACCCAGCAATTGAGATATTGGAATTCCTCAATAGGATTAGTGCACCACTAGAGAAGAAGAGGGCTAGGAAGTTCTCCAAAATTTCGACAAATGAATCTGGCTCTCGCACACTTCAAGTTGTTGCTTCGAGGGAGGAATGTGATCGAGACGAAGAAAGGCCAGAGAATTATGTGATCACCACTGTTGAGTTGGGTTGCCCCATGGGAGCCTAGGTAATTGAGGAGTGCGATAACTCGTATCAAGCGTTGAAGAACAAATTGCTCCATACAAAAGGAAAATACAAGAAATTGAAGAAGGAGCATAGGGCATTGATCGGGTATGTGCAGAACCTTGCACATCCAGGTGAGCAGGAAAATCCAACAGTTGAACTCCCAACAGAGCCCCCAAGGGAGTCGGTTAGTGGCTTGGAGGATTTGAAGAAGATGGCATTGGAAGCAAACAAATGGGTTGGCCATGTTCGCACAGAAACAGAAAGGTTCATGGAGGACCTCGCTCATTCTTATCGGCAGGCTTCTGACGTTCTGGCACGCATGGATATTGTTGATCAAGCCTAGGGCGAGACTCAGATCTATCAGACTCAAACTATTCTTCGTCTCGACGCTTTGATGAATGTGTCCTTACAAACCCTAGTGGATGGAGGCATGATACAAGAAGGTGACAGATATGACTTCACCAATTGGTATTCTTCGATGCTCGCGGGCCGTGGTTTCCTTAATGCACGCGTGGATTCAGCTAGAGTCAGGAAGGGTATGGGCAATATTCTAGATGGAGTCTTGAACACACTAGAGGCTATATTTGCTAGCAGGTTGACTCCAAAGGAGATGACTGCGGATGGCTTAAAGGGCAAGTTGGATCCCTTCTTCTCGTTTGTGAGATTGTTTGTTCAAGATGATTTTGAAAATATTTCAGCTTTTTCCAACATTACTCAGAACACCCAAGATGCCTTGGTCGCTTGGAGAAAGTCTTATACTCGGCACAAGCAGACAGTTACAGTACTTGAGTTTCAACTCAACCACATCCCACCTATTTCAGTCCAAGAGGTTGAGGCAATGTTGGCCCGATTGATCGAGTTTGCAGTCAAAGAGAAGGACAACAGAAACGCCTTGCTAGATGATGATCTTCTAGAAGATGGTGATGGGCATTAATTGCTCATTATGATTCCTACAAAGGAGTGGAGAATCTTCCATTTATTTATTCCCCCACTCCTCTTTATGGCAGTTTTTAAGGCAGAACCCTGATTACGGCATTGTAATTAAATCTGAGTCATCCGCTGGACTGAGCTAACTATAAAAGGGCCATCCCCCCTCATTTGTATTCTATTTAGACTAGACACTAGAGATTAGAGCAAAGAAGAGAATAGATAGAGAGTAGAGCATAGAAGTTAGCATAGCATAGATTGAGGAGGAAAGAAAGATTTCCATTTGAAGGTTTTGTAAGGAGTTGTTGTGAACACTATCATAATATAAAGAGTTCTCATTGCTTGGTGATTCCATCTTTCGTTATGAGTAGCTAGCAAGGCTTCTTCGTCTTTCCAATTCACTTAGAGCTTTAAAGTAGATTAAAGCTAAGTAGATTTCATTTCATGCAAGTAGTTGGTAGTTGTGGAATGCGTTGTTTAACTTGAGCAAGATTTATTTATCCATACCACTAGTGGGTTCACTGATGGTGGGTTCGCCTTGCGTAGTCGACTGAAACACTTTGAACTTAACTTCAATTGCGGTTCATGTGTTGGTATGCATCGTTGTGATGGTATTTACATGTTGGATCGTAGTTTAAACATCTTTCGTTATCCCCTTGAAGATTGCACCGGCTCTGTAGAGGCTATCCTAAGTGAGGCAAAGCAGAACCTGGTTTGAGCTTTCAAGAATTGATCTTTGTATCCCACACTTAGGAGTAGACAGTAGAATCTCTATCCCTATCCTTTTAATTTCAGTATTTTCCCAATTCGTTTAGGAAACCTGAGCATGATCGGTATATCATTTGTGTCCTACAAGTTCTTCTCTTTCGATCGAACAATTGTGTAAGTCCACTTGGAATAACCAGCAAATCACATCAAACCAACTGAGACTATCAACTGCATAAGGAACCTTGGAGTTGAATGCATGATTTTTTTGGCAATCTTAGCATGCAGAATACTTTGTTCAAGAGAGGATAGAGTATCTGTTGGGAAACTTTATTTTGTGTTGGTGCGGTCATAGAATACCCGTCAACAAGATCTTAATGCAGAATTATAAAGGAAAGTATTGCATTATTTGAGAGAATATTTGTGCAGGAAAGTTGTTGCATCATCATCAAGAAGACTTGTGAACAAAAGCGATTACACCATCTACAAACCAAGTTGTGAAGAAGAACACTTGTGTGATAACCATTAGATCATCCACAAGTAGAGGTTTGAAACAAAGTGCATTTATAATCAAATCTTTGTGAAGACAATATCATTCTTTGAAGAATTTGGACGTTGGTGCCTATCAAAATAAGAGATTGGTGTCTCTTGCTAAGTTGGTACTCGGTTGTGGGGATTGGTGTCTCCAGTGGGTTGGTGCCTACAAATTCTACAACCAAGGATTGGTGTTCTCCAGTGGGTTGGTGCTCACAAATTCTACAAGTAGGGATTGGTGTCTCCAGTAGGTTGGTGCTCACAGATTCTACAAGTGGGGATTGGTGTCTCCAGTAGGTTGGTACCTACAAAAGAAGATTTGAAAGAGAAGTACGTCAATGCCTACAAAAGAAGGTTTATAAGAAATGCAATATTTTGTCGTGGTTTTCTCTTACAAGGGTTTCCATGTAAATCATGTGTTCTTCCTGTGTTCTTAACTACTAGATCTTGCATGTGTGTTATTGTTGTGGTTGATTAAGCTTTGAAAAGTAAAAGATTGTCTTATACCGATTCACCCCCCCACCCTCTCTCAGTATAAGCATGTGCTCATCAATACCATACAAGAATTGTGGGCTAGAAATAGGGAGATGAATAAAATATTCATAATGGAAAAAGTTTTTGAGTGTGGACTAAAAACAGCCCTACCTCTTGATTGATTAGTAATGCTTCATCAAATCCATACAATATTAAATTTTGTATCCTCACCCTTACCTCTTTTCATTTATGTTTGGAACATTGTTAATGGTGATGGCATGCAATGCTCGTTAAGGAATATGATTATGAGATGTTATATAGTTTAATAATATTTATAGAATACTATGGCCATTTCAATGAATCCCAATCGTGTGGGAGGTGTTGTGACCTTTTCACACATCGCCCCATTCAAATGGGGACCCCCTAAATTTTGCTCCATTCTGGTCTTTTGGCTTAGGTTTTTGGTCTCTCTCTCTCTCTGATCTTTTTCTCCTTTCGGAGATGTCCCTATCTTTGACCCAATTTGGAATTTTCGCTATCTGTGAAATTAGGGTTTTCATTCTTCAAGCCAGTTTGAAGTTAAATTGAGTTGGCTAATTGGAATCTGGGCTTAGTACTGCAATCACAATGCTTCAAGTAGAGTCCCACTAAATCTTTTTATTGAATTCTGACAACTTACTATTTATAGTAAGTACTCAATTTGGGACCGTTTCATGAGGATTTTGGAATTCTGACTATTCCAGCACATCCGGGTAACTTCAGGGTGCCTACACAAGAAATTTGAAAAGAATCAAACAACTTGCTATTTTTAGCAATTCAAGCTTCAAGGGCCAATTTCAGGGTTTAAACATATGATTTTCTAGTGCATGATTGGAGAATGGATCTGGGTTTTCAAGACCTTCGTGATGGTATAACATGCAAACCAAGATCGTGACTTTCAGAGTTCAGCCTTCAGAGGCTATTTTTAGGGTTTGCACGCAGAGTTTTTCAATGCATGTCCGGATATCCCTCGTGGGTTTTGTGAGGGCTTCGCAGTGGTGTGACATGCAAGCAAAAAGGATCAGTTTTCAAGGACTTACTATTTTTAGCTAGTGCCGGCATGTTGACCAGTTTTTTGGGTTTTTTTGGGTTTTTTGAGATCCCACGGGCATTGTAACATGCAAACTCATCCGGCATCAAATTAACCACTTCCCGAATACTTACTATAAATAGCAAGTTCGCCTCGACTGCCACCCGACACTTCAGCATCAAGAACAAAGCAACATGCAGCAAAAATCAAGTCAAACAGAGGTCATTTGAGCCACCTGCAAGTCAGATTAGGGTTTCCAGCTTCGATGCCCAAAAAGAGGGGTAAAAGGCCAGAATTTCGAAAAACAAAGGCATCCCACTGCGATCAGCATCCTTCAGGCAATCTACTGGTAAAATTCGGGCACAATCTGTGCACTTACTATTTATAGTAAGTCGTCTCCAGAACATGGCTATAAATAGCAAGTCAGCACGAGGGGCAGGTATGAACAAGTTCACCAAGCGATGAGGACCACGTGGTGAAAAATTCATGTCAAACAAAGCTGCAAAAGACGAGCAACTTTAGGGTTTGCTAAAAATAGCAGGCAGGCTAAAAATAGCAGATGAGCTTGGGCAACAGGTATAAACAGGGTAGCGAGGTCACGGGAAACATATCACACCAGTTCCAGGTTCAGAACGAGTGAAAAGCCACGAAGAGTCACACTTCTCCAAAATTTGTTAAAAATAGATGGCGAAGGTAGCTGAGACATCGAAGAAAGTTTTCGAAGTCCACAAATGGAAACTGGCAAGAGGTAGTAGGAAATGCGCCCAAGGCATGAAGGCCAGCATGAAAAAGTTTCAAAGTATGAAATTCCTCCTCATGCCCTCAAATGCGCCCACCTTGTGATAAGACATGGCAAGAAAATTTCTAAGGTTGATGAAATTTCCTCCCCCCTAGGTAAAATGCGCCCAAGGCTACAAGGGGAGTGAAAGAAAAATCTAAGGCATTGAAAATTCCTCCTCCACCCTCCAAATGTGCCCAAGCTTGTAGAGGTGACATGGAAATTTACCTAAGTGTTGAAAACTGGCATGAGAGGGGGCAAAATGCACCCAAGCAAGGCGCATGACTTAAAGGAGCTTGAAAATATTCTAAGTTATGAAAATTGCAGCACATAGGCTGAAATGCGCCCTTGAGGGAAGTGACCAAGAAAGTTTCTAAGTGATGAAGAATTGAGGTAGCACATGCTAAATGCGCCCTCAAGCAAGATGAAAGTTCCTACACCCCACATGAAATGCGCCAAGCTTGGGAGTGGAAGCAGCCTAGGTGAAATGTGCCCAGCAAGAGGGAGGATGTTTAAAATTTTTCTAAGTGTGGAGAAATTCCTCCTCACACCCCTAAATGCGCCCTCATGGAAAGAAGACTTGAGAAAATATTTTAAGTATTTGCAAATTCCTCCACCCTACCTCAAATGCGCCAAAGGCTGCAAGGGGAATGAAAGAAAAGTTTCTAAGGCAAAAGGTTCCTCCTCCCTATGAGAAATGTGCCCTCAAGGTCAAGGTGATGGTGTAATAATATTCTAAGTGTCAAAATGGAAGCTTGAGCCCTCATATGCGCCCAAGATGAGAGGGCAAGCTAGGGCCGTGAGAAATATTCTAAAGGCAGAGGAAACGTTATGCATAAGGGTAAAAATACGCCCTAGGTAACAAGGTGGGTTAACAAAGTTTTAATATTTTCTAAGGCATTGAGAAATTAGAAAATATGCCTAGAGGAGGTGATGTTGAAATTTTCCAAGTGCAAGTGCAAGGTGAAATGCGCCCATGAGCAAGAGAGAAATTCTTCATAAAAAAAGGGCGAAATTACTAAGGCATGAAAATGAAAGTTGATCCATGGGGTGAAATGCGCCCTTCATGGGTGATTTAAGAATTTAATTATTTTCTAAGAGTGAGAAATACGCCTAAGGCTGAGACGAAGTTGGAAATTTTCCAGAGGCAAGGTGAAATATGCCCATGAACAGGAGGGAGTTTCTTCAAGAAAATCCAGAAAAAATGCAAAGGCAGGAAAAATGAAAACTATAGGTGTGAAGTACGCCCAAAATTAAAATGGAGTAAACCTTAGCAATTTTTATTATTTTTCAAAAATAATAAAAAATTAAACTTACCCCTTCGTCTGGATACACATGAAAACAATGAGTTCCGAAGGGAAATTTCTTCTAGGTATTGGACATTTCCCACTGGCAGAAGATTTGAATTTGTTCCACACCTTGCTTGCGTTGTTTTGACAGATATTTTTGTCTGGCACCCGTTTAATGAATTTCCTAGAAAAGAATAAAATTTCTAAGGCAAATAAAAGAAATGCTTCTACGAAAAATGCCTTGGCTGGTGATGTCAAAATAAGCGCCTAGATTACAGTGGATGAAATTTATAAAGCAGACAAGATTGTCTAAGGAAAGAGAAAATGAAACTACAAGTGGTCAACTACACTCACAAGGAAGAGATGAAATTTGTCTAAGGCATGGAGGAATTTGAAGATGAAACGAAGCTCGAACATCAAAGCGTTCAAATGCGTCCTCAAAGTGAAATATTTTCTTAGGCACAAACTCCAAGCACAAGGTGGTGGATGCGCCCTTGAAGAAGACTTCATGAGATGAACACCATGCACCCAGTTGTTGATAAGTTATGAAGATTTGCTAGAAAGATGATGAACTCTATCACATCCGGAGATCAATCCGTTAGAACATGGAAACTGGGTAATTAAAGTGAATTTATATTATAAGTGTTCTGATGCTCCTCTCTTTTGTTTTGCAGGATGAACACCGGAGCCAAGGTGTGAGGACTTGAGGTGACTTTGGAAAAGGAAAAGGCGTTGAATATTTGTCTAAGGCATTGAGAACGTGGTGCAAAAGGAGCTAAATACACTCAAGGCAGTGAGCTGAAGAAACATGAAAGCTACGAAAGGGAAATGCATCCAAGAATGAAAGCAACAGGAGGACTTAACGAAGAACAACTTTTTGCAGGGGGGATTTGAACCGAGTGTTGTTGTGTGCTTGCCTCCTCCTAATGCAATAGAATTGGCAAAGAAGAACAGTGGGAAAGCGTTTCTAGACAAGAATCTTCTGGAAGGGGATGATGTGCATTGATGACAGATAGTGGTTCATGATGAGGAGTGGAGAATCTTCTCTTCATTTATTACCCCACGCCTGTCTGTGGCGGTTTTTAGGGCAAAAACCCTAATTAGGGCATATGTGGCTCAATCTGAGCCCTTCTTTGTAATTGAATTTGAACCGTCCACTGAGATGGGCTTATTATAAAAGGGGCATCCCCCCTCATTTGTAATATATTAGATTAGATTAAGAAATCAAAGAGATAGCTAGGAGATAGAGCTTAGAAGTAGCATAGCTTAGAAGTTAGCTTTCATTCTCTGTGAAAGTTTTGTAAGAAGTTGTTGTGGAAAACTCTCATAATACAAAGGTTTATCATTGCTTGGTGGTTCTATCTTTTATTGTGAGTAGCTAAAAAGGCTTGTTCGTCTTTCCAATTCAAAGTAGATAGAGTAAAGTAGACTTCATTTTATGCAAGTAGTCGTTAATTGTGGAGTGTGGCGTTTGGTTTGGACAAGTCTTCCTTTATCCATACCACTAGCGGGCTTGCTGATGGTAAGTCTACCCTGCGTGGTCAACTAGAATATCGGTACCTAACTTCGGTTGTGATTCGTGTGTTCACTTGCATCGTTGTGATGGGGTGCGCATGTTGAATCATAATTTGAATATCTTACTCATCCTTTGAAGATTGCACCAACATTGTCAGAGTTGTCTGAAGGGGAGGCGAAACAAAGTCTAGTTTGAAGATTGTTTAAGTTGATCCTCAAATTCCACCCTTTAGGAGTAGAAGTTAGAATCCCTACCCTTATCCCTTTAAATTCAGTATTTCCCCGGTTAACTTAGGAATCAGAGCCTTATTTCTGCTTGACGAAATCGAACAATTACGTAAGTCCCCTTGGAATACCCAACATATTCACATCAACCAACTGAGTCTATTCGCACTAAAAGGAACCTTGGAGTTGAACGCGTGAACTTTCACGCAATCTTACCATGCGGGATACTTTGATCAAGAGAGAATAGAGTGACCGTTGGACATTTTATTCTGTGTTGGTGTTGTCATAAAACACACGTCAACAGGAGGCACCTACATTAGTGTCGTGTTCTCATAACATACACCATTTTTGCTCCCAACAAAATGAAGACCCCTTCTTTTGCTTTTTTCTTTCGCTTTTGCTTGTGTTGGCAGTTAAGGAAAAATTTCTTTAAAATCCTTTTTCTTAAAATTGGGGAAGATGAAAATTTCATCATAGGTGGATAGAACATCAAAAAATAACCCAAGTTGCCTTTTCGAGTCCTCTGAAATTCCAAATAATTTTCAAGTTATGGACTTGCAACTGTTTGCTATCCAACCGACACAATTTTCTGGTTCACTACCACATCCCTGCAATTATCTTGTTCAATTAGGTTTACCCATAGTCGCTTGGTTTCCATTGGTATATGTGCTCAATGTTTTCAGACTTCAAATATTGCATTATGTGTCGCTTTTTGGACCTGATCCAATTATAGAGGAGAATTTAATTCTTTGCAAAAATCCGAGTCCTAAGTGAAATGAACCTTTTGAACATTAATTTTCTTGTTCGCGTAGATTTCTCGGCTTTATCCCGTTCAATAAGATTTGCTCGCAATTGCAAGGCTTTCAGTTGATACTAAACTTCCACTTTTCGGAATTCATATCTTCACTTGCATTTGGCTACCGATTTTGAAATATTGATGAATTGAATTTAACCCTTTTGTGGAAGTTTAAAGTCTATCTAAACCGCACATTTTGAAGGTTAATAATCTTATTCACTTCAATTTCCCCACAACCATACATTAATGATGTCATCCTGACGAGTTTTGTTGGAATTTCATTACCAACTAAACAGAACCTATTCTAAGCGTAGTTTTCTGTAATGTCCCCATTTTTAGTGCTACACTTTCTAGTGATTGGTAGCCTATCCCCAGATGCATGCAGGCTAGTCAGGGGCAGAATTAAGGTTTCCAGCTACTTGGAGGTTTCTTTTGCGAATTTGAGGGCTTGCATGTTGGAGTTTTGCAGTCTAGATTTTGGATTCCTTATGGGTTTTTAGAGAGCTTTGTAGTCGTGTGACATGTAACTGAAATAGAGGACTTTCTCGGACTTACTATTTTTAGTAAGTTGCGACAGCTGCCCAAAATGTGGTTGAAATGCATTTGGACACACTTACTATTTTTAGTAAGTGCTATTTCTGCAGTGCTATTTTTAGCAAGGATTCTACAATTCAATTTTGTGGCTATATTTGGCAAGTCAGTTTGAGCAGTTCGGTCTCCAACACCCTTGGTGTTATTTTTGGAAGTGTTTTAGCAACTTGGTATTATGGCTAAATCTGGCAGGGATATTTATTCAGTTTGGTCTCCAGCATTTCAGGTGATTATTTTGGCAAATTTGATATTTGATGACAAATAATGTTTTAAGTGAAAATATTTCTTATGTTATATTGGACGACTTCATAAGGGAATTATTTAAGTTATCCATTATGTATTCACTTTTATCTTTGGTGGACACCTAGTGGAGACATAAGTTATTTTTATAAATATTTCACTTGATAAAGTGGGATGCCTAACTTATGAATTAATGGCAATTTTAATAAAGTCACCTCCTCCTTATGTTGGACGCACGTTATGAAGCTGAATTAAGTTTGAAATGAAATCAAAATGCAATTTGCTACAAGTGAATTTGAATGTCATGTTGGGCGCCCAAATGAGGGGGACATGAATTTGAATTTGGGAGAGAAAAGGTTATAAATAAGAGACTTGGCCTTCATTTGTAGCTATCAAATGAAAATTACAACAAAGTGCTGCCGAAATTGGTACAGAATCGCTTCGAGGAAAGCATACCTCCTAGCAACCTTGGTTTCGTGCTTGCAAGATAGCACCTAGCTAAGCTTTGTGGCTGTTCTTCACACTGAAGAGCAGATTGGGCTTATTGTGATGAAGATATTTGAAGTGTTCTGAAATTTGTGTTCGCTGGTTTTGGTGTTATAGAAGCTCATTTTTTCTTATGGCTCTTTGCTCGATTTTTCTGTGGTTCAGGGCATTGGCTAAATCATTTCTACCATCCTCAGCGCCCCTCTTTGCAAGTTTCAAGAATTTTTGGTGAGCTCCTTGAATTTATCTTGCTGGGCGCCCTCTTCAAGGAGGTTGTACTTTGCCTGTCATTGCATTGGATTGTGTGCATAAAATATTTTGAAGTGTTTGATGCTATTTCTTGGTTCTAACTTGGGTGCCTACCTCCTATGCTTCATTTGCAACCAGTTTCAAGTCATTCGGAGGTGTCTACAACGAGTTATGAGCATTTCGGTGTGATTCCTGCTTGCTGGTTTGCATTTTCTGTTCACTGGTTTTTTATATCAGATTGTTGAAAGTTCAGATTTTGGCTTGTTTCCTAAGTAGTATAGCTTGTGAAGTTTTGAAGATCATCTAATCATCATTTGCACCGGTTTGGACAGCTATAACACTTTGCATCTTGCAGATTACACTTCATTTTGTAACGCTGAATCAATAGTACTGATCAGCTCTTTATATTTTGCAGTTTATCTTGTAATTCCCACTATTAGTGGAAGGGACAGGCCTTTCCGTCCATCTACTTTCTTGCATAAGCACTTTCATTCCCACCGTTTGGTGGAAGAGACAAGCCTCGCCATCTTTACTTTTTGTATTACCATTTCTCATAGTGCTGATCGGCTGAGCCATCAATCTACTCCCACTGAATAAGTGGTCGAGTTGCATAATTTGTATTTCTAGCATTTCAGTTTACAAGCTAACGATCCCCGATGCCATATGTTCACACCTCGCCCGTCATTGGGCTCTCGGTGTACATTCTTGGTGTAGGGTTACATTTCAGTGTTGGATTTGGTTTTGCTAACGCTAGCGGGTAAAATTGTTGATGTAAAAATTGAAAAATTATAAAGGGGTCATTTCATTTTCCGAATCACTTGATTATTCTCGCATTCATACAATAATGACATGGGTAATTAGCAATGTTGACATCATTTATTCCAGAGATAGACCCGATAAATCTTGTACATAATAATGACCTCATCATCTATTTGATGACATCACTATCGGAGATTTCCATCTGAACCTAATTCTTAACACTAATATGACTCAATCCCTTGAAATCTCTTGCATGTAGTAACAACCAAATTTTTCGCAAATACAAGGAAATGCCTCCTAATGGAATCAAAGTCAAAATGAATATAAAATGACCGTTTGGGTTGAAGTTTTCAATACGTGAGTTTTAAAAAGACAAATACAAAGATTTTGCAAAAGATTGAACGTCATCTAAACCCAAATAATTTGAATGACCAAAAAGTAACCATATAACGTTCATTTGAACACTCACAAAGCTCGTTCTCGCCAGCTTCAATTAATGCTTACCTACCCCATACTTGCATTGAATGCATTTTGCTTTTCATGACTTTTACAACTTTAAAATGCATTTTGTCATATCAATTCGTCACAAAAGCAATTAGATAACCAAACGGAAGCAATTTGGGGAGCAAAATGGAGATTGAAGAGCGAATGCAAAGGTGAATACGACAATGTCTGCAGAATTGTTAGAAGCATAATCAAGATAGAGAGTTGTGGTTTACGAAACTATACAATTGGCTATCCCAAAGGTTTGACAACTTTCAACACAATCATGTATGCACCCAATTAAACCTTAATGCAAATTACAACAATTTCTTCATAATAAAATCACATCTTCACTTAAATTGCATGCAAAATGTAATTCACTTGAAACTATGAATGCATGGACTACAGTAAAAATGATTTATTACGGTAAAATTGAAAACCCTCAATTACAAATAAAATAGATTCAAACCATAAATATGCCATTTGGGCAATTGCGTAATTTTCATGTCATACAAAACCAATGAGCAAGAGCAAGAGAGCCAAACAGATGAAGTTAGAGTTTCAAGGGGTTTCTTCATCATTTCAAATTGTACCAATGTATGGGGTCATCTCCGACACAAACTTAGGGCATATTAACAAGGAAGACTTCCATTGAAGGATAACGACCCCTAATGCCACCCATTGGGTGAGGAGAATTGTGGCAAAAGGATTATAAAAGGCTGCAAGATTTCCAATGTCCATGGAGGCCCTGGAACTAATGCTAGAATGCATTCACTGTTACAATGAGAGGAGATTGCTTATAAAAGAAGGAAGAGTTACATAAAATTGAGACATAGAACCTTCAATATCCCAATTTACCCTGTCATGCATCCATTTGAGACATAGGACTCGACAAAAGAATTTAAGGAAGTTGAAGAGAAATGCAACAAACTGTACATGCTAGTTGGATGAATGACGAAAAGAAGCAAAAAGCCTTTACAAGGATGCCCAAGACTCTATACAAGAGCAACTTCAAGGAGGAAATAAGTGATATAATAACCCTATTGAGCAAAGTAGTTAAATTACCAAACTTGAGCACATTCGAACCCTGGATGTATGCATACATTTGGTTCATACTAGATGGAGACAAAATGATCCATTAGGCATGGCAATAAGTAATTCAATTCACAATCAAATGGTGAATTTCAAGAAGACAAGAATGTTTTATTATTTATATGACCTATATAGTGTATTCATGTGCAATCAAATCTGAATTTACAAGATTGCATAGAGTGGGGGAGTTGGGAAATGGACCTAGTCATTAAATTTGTATATGATCACTACCCAAAGCTGCAATGCAAAGAGTCTATCAGACATTATCAACAGGTGAATGATGTGTTGCTATGTGATTTGTAAGGACTATTGAAGGAGATAAAGTTAAGAGGTTATATGTCGATGCACAAAGCATTATTGATCCACATGGATGTTGGTTCATCCAATTCCCAAAGTTTTCATATGTCTGAATGGAGGGTTTTACTGGCAAGCCTTACATGTTATCTAGATATCCAACCGACAAAGTGGTTCTATTGGAGGTTTCTAGACAAATCATTGAATCTCATGAAACCTTTGGGGCTAAACACTGTGGTGGAAGCTTGAAATTCCCTATTCATTTGGGATCCAATATGTTTGCAACAATCTTAGTAGTGCCAAGGCCTCTGATATTGAACTCCGATTACTAGGATTAAAGCCGCCTTTTGAGTTAGCAATGCTTAATTAGGACTTGTTGTGACCTTTTCACACATCACCCCATTGCAAATGGGGACCCTAGTGGTTTTCCCTCTGATGGTTTTGCTTCTGACTTTTGGTCTTTTTGGTGGGGTACTTAAAATTTGAAATTTTGAAGGTCATCCGAGTCATGAAATGATTGTGAACCCGAATCAATGATAGAACGTTGCCAAAGCGCTTAGAAGGCCTTGTGGACGAGGATCAACTGTCTGTTCAGTCAATTCTGACACTTCCTAAATTTTAGGGTTTCCATCCCGGGCCCCTATTTTTTTAGGGACTTTTTTTTTTGCATTTTTAGCACATTCTGGGATCCCTATTTTTTAGGGATTATTTTTAGAAAGTTTCTATTTTTGGAAAATTTCTATTTTTAGAAAGTTACTATTTCGAGAAAGTATGTAGGTCATGGCTTCATAAACATCAACTTCAGAAGGTTGCAAGTAAAAATGGGTAAAAGTTTGAAAATCTGAAAATTCGCCTAAGGCATGGACTTGCATGGAGAAGATGAAAATGGTGAAGTGCAAATGAAAATTGCAAAGAAATCTCAAAGTCCACCCAGCAATGGAGAAAATTGCAAAAACATCTCAAAGTCCGCCATAGGCAAACATGCAAAAGGGTTGGCAAGTCCGCCATATGCAAAAGGAAAATGCAAAGTGAGAATGAAGTCCGCCATGTGCAAAAGGCACTTGCAAAGTGCAAATGAAGTCCGCCCATGCACTTGCCAAGATATGTTGAAGTCCGCCCAAAGGAAAAAATGGCAAATGCAAAGAACAAATGAAGTCCGCCCTAGGGGAGATTGCAAAAAGGTTGGCAAGTCCGCCATAAGCAAGTTGCAAAATACTCACAAAGTCCGCTCCAAGGGTATGGGAAATGAAAATTGCAAAGTGGAGTCAAAGTCCGCCCATGCACTTGCAAAAGCTATGTGAAGTCCGCCCAGCAGCTTGCAAAGGGAAAAAATGCTAAATCATGACAAAGTCCGCCCCAAGGTAACTTGCAAAGAAGTTAGCAAGTCCGCCCAGCAAGGAAAAGAGATGGTAAAAAGGTCTCAAAGTCCGCCCAGCCTAGAAGAAATTGCAAAATACTCATAAAGTCCGCTCCAAGAAGGCTGGAAAGGGGTGAAATGCTAAGGGGTGCGCTCCAAGATGATTGGAGATGGTGCAAATACAAGGAAAATTCGCCATTTTGTGAAATTAAATGACAATTACTAGTGAAAATTCGCCCAAGCATGGATAAAGTAAAAACTTGCACAAGGCAAATATGCTGGAGTCGTGTATCGCATTAAAAATACTCTGAAGAGCAAGAATTTAATTATTTGCCTAGAAAATCAAAGGATTTGAAAATTTGCCTAAGTCCAGACGATTAGAAATTTAATTAAAAAAATCAAATGGTATGTCTGGCAAAGTTGAAATTCGCCCAAGTAAAAAAAAAATCTCTTGGCAAGATTAAAATTCGCAAAGGCACCGAGAGATTTGAAAAATTCGAAATTGCCTTTGGATGAAAAAATAATTAAATATTATTATTTAATTATTTTAACGAACGGATTGGAAACAACACATAAAATATTATTTTAATATTTTATTTTCCAAAACCCATTTAATGAGAAAATTCGAATTTCTCTAGGCAAATTGCTGAGAAAAGAAAGAAGAAAAATAAACTTCACTCGATTGGCGACGAAATTAGAAACTTTCTTTAAAGACTTATGCTAGAGACGGAAATTGCCATTCGAAAGACAAGTGCCAACCGAGTTCAAACTGAATTAATTGGAAACAATTAATTTTTGCTAAATGGGTCAATTTTCTCAGCCTTAAATTGGTTTTGCATTTCATTTTCATTCATTCGTTCTAAAGCGAAGTTGAGAAAATTTGTTAAGGCAGAGAAGTTTGTGAAGTTTTATATTTTTTACGAAGTAAAAGGCTGAAAGTGCGAATTTACTTCAGCAGCAACACAGTTTTTATTGACAGGCAGACTTTACTTCCTCTATGTTTGACAAAGTTTTCTCTTTATGAACGATTTAATTCTTTCATTTCCAGCAACGGTTGTTTTCACGAATTAACTTTTCGAGTTTGCTGGAATTTATTTATGCATAAATAATTTCTGATTATTAAATTTTTCTTTTGCAGATTTATGCTGAACGACGGAGAATCATCAAAGAAGAAAATGAAGTTTGCAAACAAAGGTGCACAGCTGGAGTCTAAAATTATCTCCAAATGGAAGAATGTTGCGGACACTGATCTCGGCCATGTTGACTTGGAGGAATTTCGAAAAAGAATGTACGAAAGTGACACACGCATGCCGACTCCAATTGCGCAAAGGATGATGCGAAATGGTATAGTTCAAGCTGCAGGATTTCCGCCAGCAGTCGAGTGTCCAGAGTTGATGGTAGAATGCGCCTTGCACTATAACGCTGAAGAAAGACAAATTGAGGCGCCTGATGGCAGAGTATTGGCATACTTAGGCGAGTTGGCTATACATGAAACATTTGGCATTCCGGCTTACCACCAAACGTACTACCGGTCGAAGGAGGATGCGCAGAAATTGTACGAAGATAAACAGACTCTTTGCATGGCCAACATGAACAAGAACTGGCTCAAAAAACCTAGATGCTCATCCAAGAGATTGCCCAAGAAATTACTCAGGCCATTTTTTAAGGAAGAATATGGAGACATAGTCTTGTTGCTGAACAGACTAGTAGGCAGTCCTCAAGGAGCGCCTTTTGAAAGTTGGATGTATTACTTCATTGATAAAGTATCTGCTGGGACAAAAATGATCAACTGGTCAAGGATGATCAGTGATAGTATTCATGAACAATTGGTCAACCTGGAGAAAACTGAATCCTTTCATATGGGTTCTTATATTGTGTATTCACTCGCTCGTACATACCGATATACCGGTCTGATATGCAAAGGTGTAGTCGGCAACAACGAAGGAGAGCTCAAAGTTTATAACTGCTATCCCCAATTGCAATTGAGTGAGAAGTCACATTGGCGCAGGGCACATAACGCTTTCCTCATGTACATCACTCGGGTGCTGCAGGGAGGAACGCATCAAAGACTTACACCCGAAGCAAAAAGTTTAATCAGTAAATACGGATCCTGGTTCATCCAGTTTCCAAGATTTACGTACATCCGAATACAGGGATTCACGGAATCTCCTTACAGGTTGCCAATCTATCCTACTGACAAGATGATTTTACTAGAAGTAATTAGGCAACTGGAAACATTCCAGAATATCCAGAGACCGAAGCAGAAAGCAGCTGTCACGTTTCCCTTGTTCATAGGAGACATGGTAGAATCCTGTCCGTCATCGCAGGCAGCAGACAATGCCAGGATAGAAATACAGTTATATCCGTTCACCTCGTACAAGTCCAGAGGGGATTTTGATCCACTCAATCACATGGGAATGGTAAACGGAAGGAAATACAGGCACAGAGTTGACCTTGAAGATTTTTGGGCAAATGCTGCTGACGAGTATGAAGTAAGGAGAAGACTTTGGTCAAGGTTATCCTTGGGCATGATCAGGACAACAGAACTTTTCCGTGTGCCTGACCAGCTAGATGACGATGAAGTGTACATACAGCCAGGATATGATTAAGGATTGCCGCTCCCTCCTGTCAAATGGTCAGAGCCTGAGTTAAGTGATTTGACAACTCTTATGAGACCAGTGGTCAAATACTCACAATGGTGGGTAGATCAGCGGGTACAAACATTGAAGCAACGAGGTGTGCCATTTACCTACGATTTAATGGGCGAGGCTGAATCTTGTTCTTCAAATATTGGCACTTCTCAAGAAAATGAACGGATTGAGCCTATCAACCCGAAGAAGAGGAAAGGCAAAGAAGTGGCAACAAGCGAGAAGCCGATCCTGAAGAAGTCTAAGGCCCTTCACTCAGCCGCATTTGGGAATATCAAGCAGCTACTGATTATGAAGAAGAATCATGGGGAAATATAAGAATTCCTTCGCCAGTGCTTGAAGGAAACACGGAGCCTATGCAAATTGAGCAGGACTTTCACCATTCTCCAACCGGCACAGAGATTTGTGAATCAGATGAGGACCTGAATGACAGGTAAGGCGACTTCCAAGAAGGGATGATTTCAGCCCTAAGGGGGATTCATGAGGACCAGCCGGCACAAGAAATCCAAGAGATTTAGGATATTCCGGACTGCGAAGACAATGGAGTCGAGCAGCCTACAATACCAAACTGGCTTAAGGAAAGAATTAAGGTTAAGGTACCAGTTGCAGCACCAAAAGCAGATGATATTGACGATTTCTTGGCAAGGTTAGAGCAAGTAAATACGAAAAAACCGGCCAAGAAATTCTCTACTATTCAAAGAGATGAGACTGGTAACCGCACAGTGCAAATTGCAGTCCCGACAATTGAGAAACCGCAGGATGAAATTACTCCTGCGATTATGCCATTACTGTGATTGATATTGGTCCATCTACCAAAGGGCAAGAAGTAGAAGATCTGGACAATTCCGTTTCCACCATTAAGTCCAGATTAGAAAAGGAGACTCAGAAAAAAAGGGAATATAAGATGGAGGTTGAGCGCCTGAAGGAGTATATCCGGCATTTGACAAGGCCACTCAACCAAGGCAACCAATCAAACCCTCTGCTCTCAAATGCATCACAAGAGCCGGTAGAAAGTCTTGAGAAAGAACTAACTATTGCCAGGGAAACACAAGAATGGATGGCAAGAAAAGAGGGAGAAGTAATGGCATTTGTGGAGAAGTTAGTACATGCTCATGGGCAAACTTCTTCCTTGCTCACAAGGATTGCAAATTTGACTGAGGCATGGGACGGATTGCAAGACTTGCAAGACAGAATCATTCCTTGCCTCCGTGATATAAGGAAAATTCCTAAGCAAAGGCTGATTGACGAGAAGATTATTGCAGCTGGAGCAGCTGACGACTTCAGCAACTGGTATTGCGCATTGGTCTCCCGTAGGGAACTGCTTGAAAAGGTTAAGACAGAAAGTATCAAGGTCGATGAGCAAGTAAAGAGCATCCAAAATGGCATCTTTCATATGGCTGCGGATATATTGAACAAGGATATTGTTCGAGAAAATGACTTGTGGTTGGATAATATGCAAAGGGAAGTGCAAAAGATTTTCTCCATCATGCCAATTTTGGGCGAAAATCTAACTAAGGCATTTGACCTGTTGACTATCCGTAGTACTTTCTTGCAGCACGAACCAGAATGGGTAGTTGTTTTTGCTAATTGTGCGGACAATTTGGACCTGCTGGAATACAATGTCAGCACCTTGCCAGACATTACCATCGAGGAGATTGGCGCCATTGTGTCTAGGTTCGTCGAACGAGGCATTGCATGAGTGGATAGGGATACAACCGCCAGTGGGTGACTCATCTGTCAGTTAACTAATCGATGTTTTGGGCAACCCTAATAAGGGTTTTCGTGTTTAAATCTGGGCCCTTGATTTTGTTTCAATCTCGGCCATTCAATGTATTGGGGAATTCTATAAGTACCCTTTCTTTTTCATCTCAAACGATCGGAAGAAATCAAAAAAATTGTTATCAGAGGATTAGAGATTAGATTTTCGAGTTAGAATTAGTTTCTTTTAGAAGTAAGAGAAGAGTTGTATGAAATTGTTGTGAAAACCATTGAGATAATAAGATTCATAATTGCATGAGTTGCTTTGAAACCTTTATTGTCAAATGGGTGCATGGTTGCATATTTGCTCTTTCTCGTAGGATTATTATAGATTAAAATTTATTTGTTAGTGGAGCGAGAGATTGATTGTGAGGATTGAAAAATAACTTAGCTCATACTTTTTTCAAATGGATGCTTTTCATTTGATGTGCAAAGTTAGACTGAGCTCTTGATATAAATGCTTTTAAAACGTTTACTTGAATAATATTGTTCGAATTGATGGTGTTATTTATAGTGAAAAATCTCAAGCATAAATCCCAGAAGATTGCACCTGCTTTCGTGTAGTTGTCGTTTTTCGAGACGAAGCAAAGCATGGTTTCCTTTAAGTTGCATTTGATCGTTACCGTCTCCTAGTTCCTTAGGATTAGCATAAGATTTCTCACCCCTTTCCTTTTCTTTTTATTTTTATCCAAAATCAGAAAATCCAAAAGGATACAACACTGCATTCAAACCCTTGCTTTCAAAGTAAATTACTGAAATACTATGCCCCCTTGGGTTACCAGCAAACCTCATACTACCACAGAGCCTATCCGCACCCCAACTTAGGAACATTGGAATTACCTTGTGATCTATCTAGCAATCTTAGCACGAAAGGTGATTTTTATCAAGAGAGGATAGAGCATCTCCGGACACTTTATTCTAGTGTGTTCGTGTGTGTCACAAAACACGCATCAACAGGACCCAAATAAAAGAATGCAAAGGTGGATCTCTAAGGATAAAAGATGTGAACCTCACATCAAGGATTATTGGGCGAATTGTGCAAATGATTTTGCAATAAGGAGGAAATTTTATCAGAGATTAACTCTCAATCAGATGAGAACAATGGGTTTGCACACTATACCCCAACAAATCAAAGAGGATGATGAAAACGTTCTACATGTAGATTATGATAGGAAAAGCATATTTGATGAATCATTTCCAAACTTAATTGGTCACAACCTGAAGTGGCGTCTATTATGGAAATTTCAAAGCCCATCTGTTACACCCCGATTGTATAGCTACTATTTGCATAGGGCAATTGATTGTAATGTTTGAATCATTGAGATGAATAAAACGTGTTTTTGTTATCAAAACGAATGTGTCCTATTTAAATAATTTTCTCATTTGATTGATACTTCTATTGGGGTAATTCTTGTTTAATAGTGCATGCAAGTTCTTGAGTTGTGAATATTCCAACTTAAGATGTTTTGTATACTGTTAATGTTGTGAACAAGTAACTGCCGAGATTGTATGTCTATGGGTGCAGGTATGAGAACCATTCCTCCAAGTGGAGGGGAAATATCACTCGAGAGAGGGGCTTGGTCGAGTAATCGGTAAAGTAAATCAACTAAGCAGACACACACTTCACTAAAAGTTTGGAGGAACTGAGTCAAATAGGTTGGTCTTGATAAGTCATCCATAGGCTTTAGGAGTTTGGGTTACTTCTTTGTGCTTTGTGAGTGATGTTACTTTTAAACCCGACTTATTGTTTTGTGACCTTGGGTGAGAAACATGTTTGGTTATATGTGCATAGGCAAAGTGTATATGTATACACATGTATCCCTCATATACACGTATCTATATGTATAGACATGACGATACAGACCTATGATCGGTAAACTGATATGCCGTACGTATGTGTCGACATGGTATACATGCACGTATGTGTACATGACTGTATAAATGGTTATACGCATGTATATACATATATACGCTACCTATTACCTGTGAATATAATATTATTATAATATTATCTTGGAATTTACATATATACATATATGCACGTATACATTGATAGGTATATTGAAAGTATGCTGACTGGCTTGCAATATACGTATTTACCAAATAATATGTAAATGTGTATATATGTATAAATGTAATTAAATAAGTATATATATATTTAATATTATATATATATATATTATAGTTTTACCGAAATAAATATATATGTATATATAAGTATATTTAAATATATATACATATATAAATATTAAAGTAAAATAAAACTATAATAATATATGTATTATCATAATAGAATATATATATATATATATATTAATTAATTTGAAATAAAATAAGAACCGATATATCTCATACTTATATTTTTAAATGGAGACTTTATTTTAACTATGGAAAAATTGATTAATAAACCAATTTATGAAATATCGATTTTGACTATGGGAAATCGATTTAAATCAAGTGAGATTTAATTGCAAAGTATTTAAGTCATTAAATCGAATTTTATGAGGGAAATATCACGCCAACAACAAAGGAGATATTTCATCAAATGTAAAGCCCAAAATTCTAAAAAAAACCAAAAAAACAGCTGTGATATGCGCGCACGGGAAGAAGACCAAGTCTGAGCAAGCAAAATCGCAGCTTCTGGAGGTTGCGAAAATGTCTGAAAACAAGGATAGCTAGGACTCATTTGTGCTGGGACTCATTCCACTATGGCTAAACTCTTGCCAAGTTGCAAAAATGGAGCCCTTGCTGGAAAACACCTGTAGGTGTCATTCTATTCAATTTCATCATGTGTCTTTGATTATTCTTCTTCAAAAGGGGTAACTCATCTTAATTTTGCTGAGTAAGGGTTATATATGCTGCCAGCATGAGTTTGACATAATCAAAATGATAGTGGTGTCAATTCTCATGCCAAATCTATAGGATGGCATGAGAATTCGACCTCTATAAATAGGAGCTCACTTTTCCTATCAATTCACCAATTTTTCGAGTTATCAAGATTGCAATTTGTTCTCAGGAATACAATCTGCAATCTTATCTATTCTAAGATTATTCTGCAAACATAGAAGTTACCAGTCAATTACCAGTAGGCTGTAATTGTCTCAGCACAGCTATAACCCAGAACAAGCTGAATCATCCATCTTTTGAGGTCATTTCTGAGTTAAAATTCTGACATTAGCGTTGTACAAGCTGAGTATTAAAGGTAGTAACTGGAGAAGAGACTACCGAATTTTCAAAGCTTGAGCTGGGGTGCTGAAAGGTGGACAAAAATCTCTTCATTTGAAAGAAAGCTCATAATCAGGCATGAGAATTTCTTTTACCTGTTCTTACATTGAATCTAGGTAATATGCTAGATAAAAGATTGTTTGGCATTTGTTTATGAGATTGTGTGACATAAGATATGTGCTTGATTGGATGCATATAGGTATTATAATGAATGCATTTACCTTTAGAAAATGAGTAAAAGGGCGTAATTATGCAACCACATTGCTAGTGTGTTAATGAATGCATATACTTAGAGGAAAAGAGTAAAAAGAACATATTTGTTATTCACATTGTGTGTATGATCTCCGTATGTGGAGAATAAGGATAATCTAGTTATCATATTCTAGGTACGAAATAAGGACAAAAGTCAAGTATATTCAAGCAGCTTAGAGTTATAGGTTAAGTGAGATAAGCTAAGGAATTCCTAGGATAAAGATTTCCGAAATAGGAGAGAAAGAATGAATTACTTGTCAAGCTGGATTATTTCTAGTAAGTTAGAATGTCGTAGGTTGGTCTGGGATTATGGATAATCTAGTGAAGGACTTGAACCTATATCTGTTGTCATAGATTAGATTGATGTAGGTTAGTTTGGGATGATTGACAATCCAGTGAAGGACTAAGCCTACACGTAGTGTAAGATAGCCTTAAGTCAAATCAGCCCTGAGTAGTGTATATGATAGATGACCTTCATTTAAAGTACTGAATGAGAATACTTTGGCCAAAGTAGTGAAATGTACGACTTCCACTTAGATGTGAGATAGTTGAGACTTCACTATCAGTTCATCATGATCCTTGCACTAGTATGAGATTGTGAAATAGCAAGGTTCTAGTTGTGAATAGCACACAGCACTATGCTCAGTTGGGTTGTCGCAGCCGGATACTCTACCAATCTCTTCGTTCGAAGGGAGGGCCTTCTATCGAATGATAGATGTGCGGGGGACCGCATTAATAGTCTGTGGTTGGCGGAAAAGCGCCTGAGTAATGTTTCTCCTCCACAACAAGCAACAAATACACCAAGATTTGAAAGGAACGGAACCTGGACCGTCTTACTACTATTTGTGCAAAAGCTTATGTATGTAATTGTTTTTACTTTTGTACTCTGATTTATATTTGCAATGAAAATGGAATTCATGTGGAAATATATATATTGTAACTTGCATATATTTATCAATGAAAAAAGGAAGAATTTTATTCTAATGTCTTTGTTACTTGTTACTTTTATATGTTTGAAGTGAAATGTTGGAAAAAATTTAATTACCCAAGGATGGGGTCGTTACACCATCATTGATGCTAATCAGACATAGTTCAATCAATGTGCACAAGCATTGAAAATGAGGGGGGTAGTCGTCACATACATCAAAGAAAATTCAAAGAAGAGAAAGCCTAAGTCTAATCAAAAGGTTGATTATGATGATTGTTTGATAGAGAGAAAAATTCAAGAAACTAATGTGATACAACCTAGTAAAGCATTTGCAAGCACAGACCAGCCCACTAAAGGGGTAACAGTAGCCACAATGCTCAAAGACCCAAACCAACCAGCTCAGGCCATTCCCAACAATCTTCTTGGGTCTACTTCACAATCATCTTCTAAAGGATCACTCCCAGTAGCAGAGATGATGGCACCTACATTGGGACAAGCAATACAAGGATCATTGCCTACCATGCATACAGGAGATCCGAAAGGCAAATCAATACAATTTAAAGCCCCAACTTCCTCATCTGCAAAATTAACGTTTGCTTCTCCTCCTATGGGGCCTACAATGAAAATAGTTGAGTAGATGTAAGGGGCGGAATTGGATTAGACCTCTTCAATGAATAAAATAAAATAAGGAATTTCAGTTGCACAAATACTGCAACAAAAAGAGAAGTTAAAAGAAGAATTGCTTAAATTGAAATATAAACACAGAAAAGCAAAGTCCACAGATTCTTCAGTGCCTATAATTATTGATAGTGAAGAAGAAAAACAAGATGAAGGTACTAATATTCTCACAACAACCCAACTTATTACTTTACAATCTTTGTGAACAAAGCAAGGAAGGCCCAATTTTGAGGAAGTTTTACAACAACAAAAAAAACGAAGAAACTTCTACAATTCACATTGAACAAGCAGTAAGTACACCGGCTAGTATCATTCTTTTTGAAGATTAGTCTCAAGATGAGGAGATAAATAAAGAGGAAATGCACGAAACAACTTTTCCAAAGATAGGTCCTGAAGGTGAAAACTTGGAGCAACCTCAACAAGAAGTGCCCAATCAACAGGAGGGTATGGAAATCAAATCAGAACAAGGTGTCGATGAAGGTAAGAATACTAGCCTTGCTGAAAAGTACATATTTGAAGTACTCCTAGAAGAGCAACTAGTACAAGAAAACATTCCTTCACATCAGGAAATACAAATACAACATGACCTTTCTCATTGGGAAGAAGGACAAATTCAAGAGGAGATTCAAAAGGACCAAGATGTATTGCAGCAATAGGTTGAGTCCTTGGTTCCACATCACGAGCAAGTGGAAGGTATACAACAACAAGGTCAGTTAGAAGTATCAACTGAAGAAGCTCCTAGTTGGTTGGCAAATGAATTGCAACAACCTATGCAAGTTGAGATTATACCATTAGACTTCAAAAGTCTAATGCAACAAATTGAAACCCCTAAGCCTAAAACAAAGGCTAGGTCTAAGGCAGCAGTCAAAAGAGATGCTTCAAATGTTGGAATTGTTTAGATTGTCATAACATTAGTCCAAAAGTAAAAAGGAGAAACACAGCCAAGAGATTACCAAATAACCACAATGGAATAAGACATTGAAGAACCCCAAATCAATGCGGAAGTTATAGCTGCAAGGCTAAGAAAGGACAAGAAGAGGAAAACAAGAATTGAAAGCACAAATATTTCAGCTTTAGAGTTTCATCAAGCAACTAATGACCCCAGGTCAAATTATTGTACAATTGCCTTCTCATCCAGTTTTGTTATCACAAGATGAAGTGTCTACATTAGAAAAAAGCAAGCACGAGGCTACTACAACTAAAGATTGGATCAAGGAGATGGTGACACAAGGAGAAGATTGTATCAAAAACACCATCTAGAAATATTCAAAAGCACCGGATTGGGAGAATAAAGCTACTAAGCTACACAAAATTTGTGATGATAGAATAGAACAACGTGATATTCATCTTTCCAAATTGCAGCATTGGAGAAGCTAGATGATGAGATCTTGTTGAAAGAAAGCATGGTCACAAATGAGACTATTGCCAAGATGAGTAGTTGATGTTAAAAAAAAGCATGGTCGAGGAATGTCAAGGTAAGACGAAGTTTGTGAAACAAAAAGCAAAAGACTTAAAGTATGATGAATTAGCTTTTATCAATCGGATGATATATCAAACCAATGACATAGAAAGACTAGATGATGAAGAGCCAATTTTGAAGAAATTCAATGAAGATTTTGTTAAAGCCTTGAGGATCCCTTGAACATGTTGAATGGGGATGTTTTAAATAAAGTAATGAAGAAAGTATTAACTAGAGGATTTCATAAAGGTATCAAGGGTAGAAATACAATTTTGGCAAAGATATATAACATCTACCGCACCAATAAATATAGGTGGAAATTATCACAAGATTTTGATAGAAATGAGATTAGCAGAACTCTAACCGCCTTTAGTGACTACAAACTTAGACAAATCGAAGATGTTATGATTGAAGACATAACGAATCAGATGTAGAAAGCTAATTTTGCTTGGTTTTGCGGGGTTCTATGCTCTTTCCGGCTTTGTGGGGATTTTGTTTCCTGCCGGCACACTATTGTTTCGATGGATTTTGAATGTTTTTGAATAATCTAACACTAGCTATCGTATGTGTTACCAATTGTTATTCCTTGAGAAGTATGGGTTTTGAGTAGGGAAAAGTGGAAGAAGCAATGTGTTTTTAGTAGAAGATAATAAATTGCGAAGATAAGGAGTGATTGTTTGGTTGAACTCGATAGTGAAGCCTACTAGTGGATTGCTATTTGAGTTTGCCAATATGATGTTTACATCTTTTGATGAGAATTTTGAGCCCTGCTACTATACCACGTCATCAAGTATGGAGATATTTTAAGGAGATTATGATACTACAAAATATTCAGCCAATTTTCAGCTATTGCAAAGATATAAATCTGGAAAGTGTATTCCCATTTGCTAGTTGTCACTTGCTACAAAGGTGCATGTAATGACCCGACCCTTTGGTAAAATAAAAAAAAATCAAATTTACATCAAAAGAGTAAATAGACGTGCTAACAAGTCAATGCAATATAATTTTTCTTTCCTTTATTGATCATATATGAACAAGATATCATATTAAAATTACAATAAAGATTTCCATTTCATTACAATAACTTCACAAGTACAAGTAACGAGAAAACGTACCTTAACTAACATAGCTCCAATGAGCTTTAGAACAAATAGTAGTAAGAAGGTCCAAGAATCCACTTTTCAAATCTTGGTACTTCAGTAGCCTTCAGTGGAGGAGAAGCATCACTCGGGCGCTTTTCTGCCAACCACGGACTTATAATGTAGTCCCTCGCACATCTATCATTTGATAGATGGCCCTCCCTTCGACGAAGAGATTGGTTGGGTAACCGATACTATTAACCAACTGAGCACAGTGTTGTGTCCTACATAACTAGAACATGCTATTTCACAATCCCGAACTAACATGCATAAAGGTTCACAATGAATTAACAGTGTAGTCTCAAGCATCACACAGTCTAAGTGGATGTTGTACATTGC
Organism: Sequoiadendron giganteum; assembly: GCA_007115665.2. Lineage (NCBI taxonomy): Eukaryota > Viridiplantae > Streptophyta > Pinopsida > Cupressales > Cupressaceae > Sequoiadendron > Sequoiadendron giganteum. The sequence continues at coordinate 292,867,613 of CM021110.1, read as the reverse complement.
ACTACTTTGATCAAAGAGTTTTCATTCAGTACATCAAATGAAGTCATCTATCATATACACCACTCAGGGCTGATTTGACTTAGGGCTATCTTACACTACGGGTAGGTTTTGTCCTTCAATGGATAATTTGTATCCCAGACTTCCTACAACATACTAACCTACTAAGTAATAACCTACTCAACTAAGTATGTACATAGGATAGGTATATCCTTCACTAGATAGTCAATCATCCCAGATATCCTATCGTCAAACAATCTACATTCACATAAGTATACTAAACCTCTCCCATACTGGGTAACCTCTCCTAAGAGTAAAAACCAGCTTCCCTAGTTAAACAAATAACTTAGATAAGAGTGCTTTCAAAAGACTCTTGCATTCAATCAAGCCTAATAGAATAATATATAAGCAACCAGCATTCTCCTATTTTGGAGATAATTACAAACATGTAACAAACAGCTAGAAATTGCTTTAATTTCTCTTTTCCAAATAATATCATTTTACTTCCTAAGCACATACAGAAAATGCACTACAAACAGCATAATAACCTCTCTATGCAAAACAGAAAACACTTTTCCAGCAGCATAAAATCATAGTAAAAGATAGTAGAAGAATATCACATGCCTGTAACCAGCTTTTCCTCAGATGTTGATGACTCAATCTACACTCACAGCAATTCCAGCATAGACAATTCCCTCTCAAAACTCTACTTTTCTCACTCAGAAATGGACAATCAGACTGATAATGGTTGCAGCTGATTAAATTATGAAGCTCTGGTAAATCAATAATGAAGTATGGAAATAATGAACTGACTCAATTCTCAAAATAATACGTCTTTCACAAATAATGATGAATTCTCAATAAAATCAAAATGGTTGCTCTCCAAAAAGATAAGTATACAAATGATAAGTTCTCTAAAGATGAGTAGTCAAGAATGAAGAATTGGGCAGCTATTTATAGAGCTCTAGCCCCCATCAAATTCATTCAAAAGAGGCATGTATTTTGACACCACAGAAATGTGAAATGTTCAACTCGGTATGTGGCGCACTTCCACTCACATACTCAGCTTCAACAGGGTGAATCGACCTTCATAACTGACAGCAAAATGAAGACCAATTCAATCGCACATGGTGAATTTGTGTCAATCGACACCTACAGATTATTTTCCAGAAATGGTGCCAACTTTATAAAATGGCAGATGATTCATTTAGCAGGAAAAAGTCATTCGTTATTTCCAAAACACATAGCTTCCTTAATGGCTGAGTCGACACCATCCATAACTGTGTTTGAATAATTCTTGTTTCCAAATTGCTCGTATTTACCAGGCGCATATTTTTCTAGGGCTTGCTTTCAGCGTTTCAAAAGATGAATGATAATTATTTCGATCTCTATAGTTAAGAGATAAATATGTCATTGAATAGGAATCATTCAATTTCCTATGTTAAATGATTTAAATCAAATTGAATATGAAATAACCCGATTCCATAGTTAAATGGTAAATATTTCGATAAATAGGAAATAAGACGATTTCCTATGTTGAGATCAATTTGGAAAATAATTCGATTTTCAAAATTGAGTTGATATTTAAAACTTGGAAAATGATTTGATTTTCATTATGAGATATACATATATTATATATATTTAATTATAGTTTTAAATATATATTTAAATACCCAAGTATATAAATATATATATTTATATATATCTATATGTTTTAATATAACTATAATTTATATATATATATATTATCTTTAATATATAATTACATATATATATATATATAGATATCGTGAGCCAATCAGCATATCCGATATGTATAAACATACATCTATATGTGTATGTAAATTGTCAAGCAATAATAATATAATATTATTAATATCCACATAATATAGGTTGTGTGCATATATACATGTATATATGTCCACTTCCTAATCACTTACATCCATTCACGTTACCATCATAATGATCGTAATACCACAAGACAGATACAAAGATAAAAATCACTCACAAAGCATGCAAAAGTAAGCAAGACTCCTAATGCAATCTTACAAGCTATGGATGGCTTACCTAAAACCCACACAAACTGACTCAGTTCACTCAATCTAAGGTGACGTGTGTGTATGCTTAGATAGTTCACATTACCGGTTAACCGACCAAACTCCTCTCCTGAGTGATACTTCCCCTCCCCCTGGAGAATGAGCGTTTACCTACAACCACTAACACATTCCTTTGGCAGTTATTTGTTCACAACAGTAAGCAGCATATAAATATATACATCTTCAAAGTTAGAATAACTATAATTCAATAACCATCTATGCAGTATTTCACCATGAATAACATCAATTGAGATAACATCAAATGAAACAACATCAAATGAGATAACATATATATTGATAACAAGGGACAAGCATCATTAATATGTATCCAAAATTCACATTTAGCCTATATAGTAATAATAAATAGTAACCTCACAATTTGGGGTGTAACGATGCGAAAAGGCTATAGGATATTTCAATTGCCAACTATTAGTATGCTAATGTCATCCACTTGCCGCTTTCAAACTACTATCGTTGATTGTTTTGATCCAATCCAAATTGTTGATCATTGTAACCAACGTTGGGTGCCTTATTTCTATAAAAGGGCTAAGGTCATTCATTTTGAAGGATTAGAAATTGCTGATTACTATCAAGCCTAAGTTAGAGAATCCCTAACTTTTGGTTATCTTCATGATTTCTCTTCACTCTCAGTAAGAGTGCTTGTATATTTTTGTAAAGTTGTGTAAACTTGAGGCCAATTTGAAGGTCATTTCCTAATAATACATAATACATGCCTATAACTTGTTACTTTTCATTGAAATATCAAATTGCTGCGCTAGAATTCAGGTGCATTTGAGCCATTTATTTGAGTAATAAGTTCTCCTATGAATATTTGCATTGTTTTGTATGTAACTTTGAGCTTCTAGTGAAATACAAAGCAGTTTAGGTCTCTATTTACATTTATTGAAAGATATGCATGTATGATTGCTGAAAAGAGTCAAGTAGATCCTACTAATTACTTTTGAAATTGAGGAATTAGCAAAGTTTAGCGAAACTTGTGAAAAATTTTAAACAGTGTCAAAAGAATTTGAAGTCTTTCAAGAGACATAAGATTTTGTTGTAGAAATTATATTTGTGTTGTGTGTGAATACAAACCACATCAACAATTAGTCCTAGAGTTCTTCTTCTTATTTCAATCACCAATATGAATTGTGTGTATGAGAAGATGGTGAGAATCATTAGATATGTATGATATTTTTACAATGCAAGAGGTAATATCAGTCATGCAAATCACGAAATCCCAAAGCTGGTGGTTTAACCATAAATGCAAAAAATGGTTCAAATACTTTTACAAGACTCATGTTCAATTGCATGAAGTTGCCATGCACTGTCACCCCTAAGTTTTAGAGACTTAGATCCATATCATTCCTCTAGTATGAGGTTTTTCTTGCATCGTTGGTATTAATGAATGATTCTCTAAAATATTTGATGGTTATACAGGCAAATGACAAGATACTCTAGCAATAGAGTAAAACCTAGAAATAAGAGTATTTAGAATAAAGTCTCAATTGCTCCAATCAATAGTTTATCAATCCACTAATTATCCCTATTCAATGGACGCTTTGAGACCTTAAGAACCAAATTTGGAGAAAACAACATACAAGAACAATCCACCCAACATGATTAACACATAAACATTATAATATAGAATCTAGATAACACAAAGAAGACGAGTTATAAGAAATTTAGTGTTTGCTACTAATGATAGAGATGTACTATACTTATGTCATCACTCATGTATGTCATGAACGATCATACGATCCAACGAATGATAGAAAATATAGGAGTTAAAGACTCCTATGATGATGGATACAACAAATGAGAGTAACCTGCCTAGATGGAATTGCCCTTATAACTAAATTAACTAAGCACTCCTAACTCAAATCTCAACTCTAATACATCACAACTTATTTTTACTCCTTACTTATTCCTTATTTTTCACTGTACCTTTACAGCCCCATGGACCAATTGTGGCCTTTCATAGACATTAATATCACTATTATTATTCTTTAACGATTTATTACAAAATGTGGTCTACATCTATCCACCGATTTAGACCAAATCATTATCTCTCGCAACTACCCAAAGTAGGATGAGATTCATTTGGAGAAGCACAAGCAATGGAGGTGGCTTTGTGCCATATTGGAATGTCAAAGTCCTAGTAGCATTTCAAGAAGTCAAGTGTCACAACAATCAAGGAATTTAAGACAAGTATGGTGAAGTGCTTCTCCCTCCAAGCTGCTACAACACTTGCCTTGAGCATAACACTTGTGCTACTATTGTCTTTGTACTATTTAATACATATGCATATAATTGACTCCCTTTTACATCATTGAAATTCTTGTATTTCTTCCATTTCGTTTCCATAATGAACCTATTTATTTTCTAATTAACTAACCTACATAATATTGAAAAGGTGTGACCCATCACACTAATACATCTTTGGCATCACTATAAGTATGTCATAAGTATTGTTTTTACATCATTTTGTATATATTCAATTCTTTAATATAAAAAGAACATATTTTCAAATCCTCTTCCTTTCTCTATAACAACTTCCTTGTTTATGTATTTGGACAACTCTAACTCCAACAAGGAACATCTAATTAATGCCTCCTTAAATCTCTTGTCAGCCTTCCTATTTTCTTGCATGCACTTTTTAAATCAGCTCTTTGAGATGAAGTTGGTCCTTGTGGTCTGCCATCTTCTTTGCCAATCCTACTACCTTGCTCTTTAAATTATGGTTTTGCGTAGTGAGTCACAAACATATATCTTCTATCTTTTTGCTAACAATCTCACCCAAGTCATGAAGCCTTCTCAAGTTATCAAAACCCTCCATCTCTAGCCCATTCTTCTCTACATTCGAAGAAGTGAAGAAGAGTCAATTGGAATGAAGGTTCAGTTATGCCTATTCATCAATAACAGTTGACAGTCCCATCCTCCACAAACTCAATAAATACTCTGCCCTTTGAAGCTCTATCTAGCATACAACTCCATAACCCCATATGGATCTCATAATATTTATTTTTCACTCTGTTGCATATGATTCACAGTTTCAACATCAAAATGCCCAACAAGAAGCCCCTTGCTTGGGATGGCATGGCTTGCTCTTTCTCTCCTTCAAGGAATCACATATACTCTAGTCATAGGGATGTGGAATCCTCTTGAAGTTTTGGCCAAAAGTGCTTTTCCTTTGTCTTGTGTAATAATCATTCTAAGCTTCAGCTTCATCATGGTTGCTTCTTTGTAATATTCCCAATTCAGGATCTTATGAAATAGGTGATTTTTCAAACGATGTGCAAGCTGAAATGATGAACAAATACCAAATACCCAATTGTAGATTCCAAAATGTGACTGAAATTAATGCTGGTTAGCAATGTATGGTAATTGCAAACTCTTGTTAATGCTATTCCCAAACAGAAAACACACTATCCCACAAGGCCGGTTTGATATTTAGAGACCCTCAAGTGCAATTTAATTGACTGCAACAGAAGTTCTGAAAGTTAATGTGACAGCTGATCTATAATTCACATTATTTGAGCAACAGATGTGACACAAGGATCCAATTTCATTCTCAGATCTGAACCATGGTAAATAAAGTGAGAATATTTATTAGCTTATACAGCCAAACAGAAATATTGATGTAATAGTAAACCTCCTTCAACACTGATCAATATTATATTGTCAAAATTTACCAGCACAAACAAATCAGTAAACTCAGAAGTTTACAGCAATGACAACAAAATCAGCAACTTCCTACATTTCCAGAATGCCAATCATCAATCAATACAATGTTGACGTACAGCGACATGCCAGCACTGTAAGTGATCAAAGGATATCTTCAACAATGTTGCAGCTGGAACCCGCAGCTTCTACAAACAAAAGCTGCGACCCAATGTGTATGCTGCGATCCAGGGTGTAGATGCTGCAATCAACCTTCCTTTTGCCTGGCATATAGAGTGGCTGATGTCAACAGGGGCTGCACCCAGAAATTGCTGCTAAACAGTAATGATTATACAAATCTAAACCCTCTAATTCTAGGATGTCAGTGCACAGTAAGCTAGGGTTCAGAAAGGAGGCTGTGATTGAGAGTTTTGAGTGCTGCAATCTAGTCTCAAAGGCTGTGTTCCAATACCTTTAGGCTGCAGTGACCTAAACTCTCAATTCCTAAATGCTGCAATGAGTCCATTTTGTGGTGTGACAACTTATGACATATAATTTCCACACTACATGGTGTGGCTATCTCAAAAGAGTCTCATAAACCCTCATCCAAAAATGATATGATCTGTTGTTGCAATAGCAAATAGCAATAAACAGAGATCTGCAAAATTCACTATTAATCTGGAAATATCTTCAAACCCCAACTGTAGCTAAAAGTCATGGCCAAACTAAAAATCTAGAAATTTTTCCATCTCTAGCACAAATCTTTATATCTTCAATAAGCTCCAAAAAAATTGACCATTTTACACCAACGCAATGCAACTATAAATCTCAAGATCTTCAGAATTTTCACCAATATTTGAAACTTTGTCCAAAACTGCTGATTTCACTGTACCAACACTATAGCAGCAACATGAAAACTTGAAACTTTGCCCAAAATTCCGATTTTACTGTAGTGACACTGTAGCAGCAACATTAAACTTGTAACTTGGCCCAAAATGCTGATTTCACTATAGCGACATTGTAGCAACAACATTTAAACTTGAAACTTGGCCCAAAATGCTTATTTGATGACATACAATTTGCTTGGAAATATAAATCAAAAAATTACAATCAATGAGCTCAAATGTGATTCTTGAGTAGAATTACCTCGATGGATATTAGGATTCTCATCCTCAATCCAATTAAGAAACCAAGAGAGTTTTCATCCTCCGGATCTTCAACACCAAGGGCTTTTGTCCTTGCTTCGCGATCAAATGGAATGAACAATAGAGATGATTTTGAATAGATAGATGATGCCTTGATGTGAGCCTTGACCTCCTTTCTACAAGTGCTTTGCTTGAAGCCCTCTATTTTATTTCATTTTTATTTATTTTGCTTTCTTCCCCTCCAGGTATTTAAAAACACTTCTTAATTACATCCAGGGGCCCCTTTTTGAATTACATTTTCAATAAATTGTTGAAAAACTCTTTAAATATTACATAGGATCCAAAACAATATTTAAGTTGGCCTTCTGTAAATAAAGTGATTGGACCCAGTAAAAAAATCATTATTTTATTTCCAATCTTCAGTTTTGTTTGAAAGAATATTATTTTTGGTATATCTAGCCCTCAATTCCCTTTTCTATTTTTACAAATTCTACATCTCTTTTCAGTTGCTGGGCTATTCCTGTTTTTTTCTCATTTAAACCCAAGTAATCGTACAATGTCAATGCCATGTAAATGGGATGCTACCATGCTTTCAACAATCAATGTTATCATGGCCATCCAAACCACACCAGCTACACAGTTTGCTTGCATTATCAGTCAAGGCGTGGAAGGAATGGAACATGAAACAAGAAGTAGTGTTGAAGGGAGGATTCTAGTGAGGTAATACTAATAACTTCCACTCTTGTCTTAATGGGTAGAGGATATTTAAGGGCAAAGGATGAAGTAACGACAAGAGAACAACTTACACTCTTATAGCAAAGGCAAAGGATATCTAAAAGAAAAAGTAACTATAGACAAATTCAATTAAATGATCAAATAGGATATATAAAGAAACAGATTACTAATGTCATGCCAAGTCCAACACCAGTAGTTTCTAAGAAAGATTGCTAAACATCACTACTAATGGAAAATAAAATCTAATACACGAATGACATATAAAACCATATTGACAGATAATGATCATTTAGATGAAATATATTAGATAAAAAAAAATCCAAATACTCGAGATGTTTCATAAGATGGGGTGATATAAGGAAAAATTTAGAAAAATATATTTTTATTACAGACAACAATGAAATAGTTGCAAGCATATATAGTATTAAAAAAAAAGACATGCCATATAACAAAAGGTTAAAAGAACTTATTCGTAAACTACAAGGCATTTTACATAAGGAGCAAAGGCCATTATTCTAGGGCATTCTATTAAATGTCAATTGGATTCCCAATAAGGAAGACTTTTAGAGTCCACATGAAAAGATTTTGTTGATTGGCAAGTTTAAATGGAAGCAAAACTCGTGGAATGCATCTTCATTCAAGAATGGATGATGTCAAAATGGGAAGAAATTCATCCAATAAATCCAAGCAGTGTTCCATGGGGTGCGCCCCCCCCCAAAAAAACCTCGCATTTCCTAGACGGGGACGTCTCGAAGACTTATGGACTTGGGGGGGACACCCCCCCACCAGCCCACCAGCAACGCCACCATCCCACCACCAATGTCGCTGTCTCCAAGACGCTGCTAGGACTTCGAGGATGCTGGGGTGTCATCAAGACCATAGAAACAGAAATCTGCAAAAAAACCCAATTAATCGCAACTTTTAAAAAATCTGTAGGTTGGACGATTTTTTCCCATTTAAAACTGCAAAATCGCCAAAAAAAAACGCAAACAAAATCCTGCTAATTTTCACACGAAAAAAGACAATGAGACCATAACTTTTTGCTTACTATTATGCTTTGATAGATTTTTTCCAAGCATCCATAGCTTGTTCAAAAGCACCTGTTTTAGGCTTTTAGCCATAGCAGCAAGGCAGTGAACTGTTTGATAAAATGCTTTGGTAGACATTGTATGAAAAATGTCATAGCATAGACAAGGCAATGAACTGTTTGAAAAAATGCCTCAAAGAAATGTGGTCTCATGGTGATGGAATGCCATGACAATCCATAGCCACAGGCATTCGTCATGGCATTCCATCACCATGAGACCACATTTCTTTGAGGCATTTTTTCAAACAGTTCATTGCCTTGTCTATGCTATTGCTTACTATATGATTTGATAGGTTTTTTCCAAGCATCCATACCTTGTTGGAAAGCATCTGTTTTAGGCTTTTAGCCATAGAAGCAAGGCAGTGAACTGTTTAATAAAATGCTTTGGTAGAAACGTATGATAAATGTTGTAGCATAGACAAGGTAATGAATTGTTTGAAAAAATGCCTAAAAGAAATGTGGTCTCATGGAATGCCATGACAAGCTAATGCAATTGGCAGCTGCTCCTAGTTATTAGTTATGCAATGTGAAGTAATTGCATAACTGCTTAGGTTGACTTTGTAAAAAACTATATTGCAATTGAAATTTTGTCATCTATCAGCATCTATTTATTAGTTATGCAATGTGAAGTAATGGTTTGACTTTGAAAGATGTGCAATGCAATGAAAGTAATCAGCAATACGAATATAAACTACAAAAATCTATTATCTACAATTCATTGGTTAAACTCTTTATTTTATTTGCTCTTTGTATCTCTATGCTATGGAAATGCCTTTCAATTTTTAAAAAAATAGTTTTTAACTCTTGTTCTACAATTTTTTACATTTTTTTTTTTTCAATCTGATTTTTTCCTGATTTTTTCACGATTTTTTCCCAATTTATTCAAAAAATCTTATACTTTTGGTTTGCTGATCTTTTCCCCAAAAGATTTTTGTTGCTATGCAATCAAGACGTCTAGGGGACTTGTAGTTGTCTCCAAGATGTATAATTCTGATACATCTTTTTATAACTATTTATTCAAGTACTATATGTATTTCAGCACCCTGCCGCCCCACTCCGCCGTCCCCTTGCCGTCCCCTTGCCACCCCAAACTTAGACCCCCCGTCCCCGCGTCCCCTGCTGTCCCCCTGTCCCCGTCCCTGTCCCCGAAACCCCGTGGAACATTGAATCCAAGTCAAACCAAAGAGTATCTCTTTCCAAAATGTCACTATACACTTGAATGGACCATTCAAACAAGATGGCACAATGAGATTCGGAAACAAGCACAAGCAGGACATCTTTGTCTATGCAAGTGGGAAATCTAGCAAGCATTTAATAATACAAAGTTGGAGATAGCTAAAATGCAATGTCTAAATTGTATAGAAGACAAAGTAGTAAATTTAGTGCAAGCATTTTTGAGGTTGAAACATTTCTACCAAAAAGGTCCCCAACTTGCATGATTTTGACTATGATGTGGCACTTTCAAAGTGATTTTGTAATAACCACCCTAGATTTTTTTTTTAAATAGTGTAGCTGGGATTGAAATTACAATGCAATATCCGTTCCACTTTTTGATCACCCAATTCCCAAGATGGGCAAGGTGAGAGCATACAGTGAAAGGATCAATATAACAAGTAAATTGCAGCAACTGAAATTAAAGCACTAGGCGGCAAGCTAGCCAATACCAGTTGTTCAGTGGACTGCATATGTAGTACTAAAAGAAATAAACATCCACTTATCTAGTGGGAATTACAAGGGAACATCCACTTATTCAGTGGAAAAGCTTATACAATACTAAAAATGAGGCACAACCCTTTCCACTTATCCAGTGGTGAGTGATTACAAAAATACCACTTATTCAGTGGGATAAGTATCAACATTAAACCAAATTAAACTCACTGGTGGTACTACCATCCAATGTTAAAATTTAGAATGCATGAAGAGTAATAGCTTTCAAAGTATGACTATCTGAAGAATTACAATGTTAGCATATATGCATTGTAAGCATCAAAATAAGAGGATTAGCTACTGATAAGAAGTGCTGATGTAAACAAACTATTGTTACACCCCCAAAAGATGCCAAATCACATGAATAATCAAGTAAACCATGAACCCAACAGAGAGTATACCTTAGCTAGATGAAGATGATAAGTTGCAGGTATGATTTCAGCCTTTTTTTCTGTATACAGAATTGGAACTCTGGAAACTCTGATAGAAGCACACTAACACACCCAACACCCTTAAACTGCATACCACTCAGAAACAATTCAGATAACTCCTTCAACATACACCAAAAGCACCATAAAAGATGACAAAACAAGCAAATAACTTTAATCATCCATAAGCTATTGTAACAGCAAACAAGTTGTTGTAAGTGCAAGTAGAGCAGGTGCCAAATCCTTTAAAACTCACCAAATAGTACTTTGTTCACCCAACAAATGATTTATAGTCAATTGCATAACCTACATGTCTCCAATCCAAGTGAAAACAACTCCTAAAACCAAGTGCTAGGATAGAAAACTCACACACCCCTCCTCAGTTTGTACAGCCCAGCCAAGGAAAGGTACGTCCAGCTTGGTAAGCTGCAGTATCCCCCAACAATACGGCCTGCTAAGGGTTTAATATGGCACCAAGAAACAACAAATAATGATCAAACCAAAACCTTTATACCTGCTATAAATTGTACAGCCAGATTTGAAGGGTATGGCCAGCCATACTCCTCTTCAAGTCGCCTCAACACACATAAATTAAATTCTAAAATCTGAATGCATTTACACCATAAATCTGCAATTCAAAACACTGCAAAGATCTTCATATCTGCTACCCAAAACTAGATCTTTCATTTGAAACACAATGGTGATCTCTCTATGAAACCACTAAGCTAGTTGGAGGGTTTTCATCCTCGAAACTAGCAACTCCAAGAGGGTTTTCGTCCTCAAGAATCGTTGGATGAACTCAGGTTCATTCCAACAACATAACAATATCATTCACAAGTCTAACTCTTCAAATAAGCCCACCTCCTCCTTATATAGTTTTTTGGAGGGAAATATTCAATTTAAAAATATAATAATTCTCTTATTTTCTCAAAAATGACCTTTTGAGAAAGATTATAATATCATAAGGCCCCCCATGTCCTAGGCATCCAATTTTGAGCTCACTTTATATTTTTCAAAAAGATATTACACTTAAGCTGTCACTTTAAAAATATAACATTAGAAACTTAAGTGAATATTTAAATTATTTTACCCAAATTGCGAAAGCACTAAAACAACATCGGAACAAAACTCCGATCATACCATCATGATTCCGAAGACTTGGGATGATGATCGGAGCCAACTAGGTGACTTACTAAAAATAGACTGCTCCTCCATTGGAGAGCACACCAAAATTCAGAAAGCACTTGTAAAAGTGTCATGATGATCCACACTACCAACTTAGCTCATTGCCATGAATAAAAAGTTGAAAACCCTGCAATACTGAACCTATGCACTCCAAGAACTTTGGAGTTCTCCTAAGTCCTGATCACACCAATTAGCCTCGAGAAGAACTTAGAACTACACTAATTGTGCACAAAACACTTTTGCTAAAAATGTGGACATTACAAATTTGGTCATGATTCCAAGCATCAACTGGTTTTTAGTCTCCTACATTTCATTACTTTTATACTCCAATTTAACTTGTTTTTAGGCGATGATGCAACAGGAAAAGGTACAAAAACACAAATACCTAACCGAACAAAGACACAAATTCATACTATTTGTTTGTTGCTCAAATGATGAATATCCTATGCTTCTTGGGCGACATAACAAGGACAAAGCATGGTTTTACTTTGTAGATCTAAGTTTCAAACCAGCCTCCATGCTACTATGGGTTTTTAAAACTTTGAACATATTTAATGACTTTGAAAGTAGTAAAAGGAAAACCCATTGTAGTCTGAAACTTTGTACATATTTAACAACTTGATACATATCTAGTAACTTTAATATTATACTATTAACATATTTATACTAGTTAATAACTTTCTCCAATATAGTTATAAGAAATAAACCATATTAATATAGTTTTTTTGGAATGATTCAATATAGCTAAAAAACTAAGTTTAATATAGCAACTTTATATAATAAACTATAGTTTTTAGGATTGCAAATATATATATATGATTTATTTATTTTTGCATAGACATACTCAACAGCCCCCAAAAATTATTTATAATCGGCATACCATATCCATGTACCCAAATCTGAATCTGATTCCAATTCGGTAACTAGGTTCAAGGTAATATGTGGTATAAATTGACATCCAAAAATTCATTTCTTGTAACAATAACCCATAATTTCCATGGACTTTTCAGTTTCAAAAATGAAAATGAATGCTTGATATCTTAAAATTTCCTTGAGACATAACAGTGATATCTCACTGATCTAGATTGAATACACCAGCACAGAATAATATCAATCAAGTCCTTACATGACATGTACAAATACCAAGGTGACCCAAAGGAATAGGTAGTGTACATGAAGGTTTGCATTAATAGATGTTATAACCTCAATCGAACAATAGAAAAGGAAGAGAGATTATTTGAGAGGATCAGGAAAGGAGCTTGTGGATATGAGATGGGTGAAAAACTGATTGTACAATAGAGATAAGCTAGGGAAAAAGAGAAGATGAGAAAGATGTTGTATGAGTGGAAGAAGATTGTGGTGAAGAAACTAATAAGCATGTGCATTTAGGTGAGACCATAAAATTTTGAAATGGAATCATGAAATTTGGCCTCCACACATGAAGTATTAGCTTCAATCCCAAAAGATGCAACACAAACTTCGAAATGGGCATGGGCATTTAGGTGAGAAGAAGATATGATGAAAAGACTATGAAGACAAGCATTTAAATGAGAAAATAAAATTCAATAATAGCATCATCAACTTTGCCCTCCGCACATGAAGTATTATCTTCAACATCAAATGAAGGGTTAATGACCACTTGTCAAGGTGTGGAAATTTCAGGCTAAAGAGCAGCCCTTGAGAAAGACATTTAGAGAGGAAGACTAATGTTAGACACCAATTGAGTCTCATGGTTTTGATACAATTCTATATTTAGAATATTAATGCTCATGTTCTTAATTAGTTCTTACAAACATGAAGATTATATAACTAAAAATAAAGTAATCATCAAATAGTGTGCATATCATAATGCTAATAGTAAAAGATGTATTAAGTGATGCAATTATTTCATGTGCTCGTTGGTGAGTAATTCCTCCCAACATTCATGTCCAAGTTCACTATGGGATTTTTACTCTATATAAAAGCCTCTGATTTTGTGTCTTTATGATCAAAGCTATTTATAGAAAATTATATGTGGTTATTGAAAATCTTTGCCTCTTAGGATTCATCCCCATTTGGTGATTGTTGCTATGTACTTCTAACATTTACTATAATATAATCTCATTCTAAATCCCATTCTGTTACTTTTTTTGATGTGTTGTACCCTGTATTACTTCTCTTTCATTCCATTACTAAAAGCCCCAAACTTGGAACTTAAGAAGAGATAATAAATAGTTAGACAAAATGGAGTAACATTTTATAATATAATTTGGTGACACTTCCAGCTGCTTCTTTTTTTCCCTTTTGACATCAAGGAGTAGAAAACTGAAATATTTATATTACTAATAAGCAATCAAATGCACAAGGGAGTGCTGCAGAAAATGTTATATGGTTCCATAAGAAAATTATAACTTATAAAATCGCTGCTAAGCCAACTAGTCTCTTTCACAAGTAGTTTCTCATTCAGTTACAAGAATGTAATCAAAGAGCTCATAACAATATGTCACATTCCAATGTCTCTTTAACAACTAGTTTCTTATTTTGTTACAAGAAAGTAATCAAAAAGCTCATATGGACACATCAAATTCCAAGAAACACAGATAATGATGAATTAGTGGGAAAAATCACCTGTTCACTATGTCCTTGAGGAAAATAAACAATGCGTGTCCCAAGAGCAGGTAAAGACACAAGTGGCCCAGCACAAGCATGCCAAAGCTCTGAATTGAGGCACCTTCGTTCTCCTATTTATCAGTCCAAAAATAGATCCATTCATGATATGTTCAAACGAAACATTTATGAATTATAGAAAATAACTGTATAAGAAATTTTAGTATACTAACAGGAACTCAGTACCATAAGGCACAGTTTGAATATGCTACATGATAAAGTAACACAATGTTGACAAAATCACTAATCCAGCAACATTAAAGCTGTGTTATTTAATGATATTACATGTGCCAAAAAAAATCTCTCCTTGGTTTTTAGGCTTTGTTTGGTGGTTTGTTTGGAGAAAGTCACACAATCGGAACAAGAAGGAACTATTGAGTGCTTCAAAATACCAAAAATATCTGGAGATAAATTTGATTGTATTTCAGTATTATGTTCAAATGAATGATTACTACCCAAAAAATTGTAATGTCCCTCAAATGAATGATTACTACCCACAAAATTGTAATGTCCCCAAATCAGGATCTTGCACAATATACAATTTCTATAATTTTTGTGAATATGCAACCGAAATTAAAATATGAAAATGCTATTCATCTATGGTAATTTCCAGAATACTTAATTATAAATGCTGAAAACTGAAATCCTATACTATGCTGTGGTAATTTATGATAATTTTCAGCAGAACTTATTTTAAATTCTAAAATGAATGCTAAATTTAAATCCAAACCCTATACGTATCATGCTCAAATCTGATATATAACAGTTAGCTAAACATTATATGTAATTTTGAAAAAATACAAATTCAAAACAGCACTAAAGAACTTCAATAATTATGAGATAATATTATTATAATCATGATCTGCAAGCTAAATAATAACCAATAATTGTCGCGAACCTACTTACTTGAGCTGCTATGAAGATTAGCATATAAGATAGGGCAGATATAAAATACATTTACAACCCCCTTATTAATAACAAATCTCATTTTAATGATGACGAATACCAAGTCAGCCAAGTCAGAATTTCCAAAATATTATCAGTAATATTTCAAATATCAAGCAATCATACTAAACATTCCACAAAAGGCAGTGCTAGGCATTTAGATGAGTTGCAATCCAAAAATAATACAAAGCAGTAACTTATATGTGATGGGCTCCACTTAATAACAGTCTCCAAGGTATCCAATAGGCAATGGCAGACTTTCGTTAAAGGCTGAGATCATAATTAGGATGATACGGCCGTCACTCATGAAGTTGTTGTGACCTTTTCACACATCACCCCATCAAGATGGGGACCCCCTAAATTTTGCTCCATTCTGGTCTTTTGGCTTTGGTTCGCTCTCTCTCTGGTCTCTGGTCCTTCCGGGGATGTCCTGTCGTTTGACCCAAGTTAAAGTATTGTTCAAATCTGTGAAATTAGGGTTTCCCGCCATCCAGGCTCTTAAGAGTCAAACCGAGTCACGAAATTGAAATCTAAGCTTAGTACAGCAGTCAGAAGACTTCCAGCAGAGTCCCCCTAAATTTTCACTGTATTCCGGCAACTTACTATTTTTAGTAAGTATTCAATTTGGGACTATTTTATTGAGATTTTAGAATTCTGTCAGTTCCACTGCATCCGGGTAACATCAAGCTGCCTACACGTAAATTTTGAGCCAGATCAGACGACTTGCTATTTTTGGCAGTTCGGGCTTCAAGAGCCATTTTCAGGGTTTCCACATGAGCTTTTCAGATGCATGTCTGGAGAATCCTTCTGGGTTTTCCAAAACCTTCGCAGTGATGTAACATGCAAACCGAGATGATCACTTTCAGAGTTCAGCCTTCGGAGGCTATTTTTAGGGTTCGCATGCAGTGTTTTTCAACGCATGTCGGGTTTTTCTTTATGGGTTTTTCGAGAGCTTTGCAACAATGTGACATGCAAGCGGAGAAGATCGAGTTTTGAGGACTTACTATTTTTAGCCAGTGCATGCATGCAGACCAGTTTTTTGGGTTTTTCTGGGTTTTTTGAGGTCCCACGGGCAATATGACATGCAAAACCATCCGGCAGTGGATGAGTCACTTTTTCAGGCAGTTTCTATTTTTAGCAGGTACACTCTGGCAGCCGCCCCCAACACTCCAGTTCAGCAAACAGAACGACATGCAGAAGGAACGAAGTCAAACGGAGACTGTTCGGGATACATACAAGTCAAATTAGGGTTTCCACTTTTATAGGGGGTGAAGTCCAAAAATAGCCGAAACGAAGCACCCCACCAATGTCGGCACACTTCAAGGTACCTGCTGGCAAAATTTGAGCGAAATCGGAGAACTTACTATTTTTAGTAAGTCAGGGCACGGCTATAAATAGCAGGTCTGCACCCGAGGTTGGCATCAGAGTAACACTCAAGCTATCAAGATCAAACGTTGCAACTTTCAGGCAAAACGGAGCTACTGAAGTCAGAAAATCAAAACTTACTATAAATAGCAGGTGGCTATAAATAGCAGGTCAGGGCAGAGGACTGGCAAAACAGGTTCACAAGGTGAAGAAGATCATATGATGAAATTTTCGGGCAAAACGGAGCCTTAGAGGTTGAAAATCAAGGGACTTGCTAAAAATAGCACAACTTGCTAAAAATAGAATGCAAAAGCAATAGCAAGCAGAGACATGAAAATTTTTCTAAGTATGGGAAAATGAAAGCAAGAGCTCTAAAAGGCGCCCACCTCAAGAATGAAATCTGGAAATTTTCTAAGTACAAAATTCAAAGTTGAGCAGAGAAAATGCGCCCACCTTCAAGGTTGATAACTTTAAAATTTTCTAAGTATGAAACGGAAGTGGCACCCCTCAAATGCGCCCTCACCCTCAAGGTTGATAACTTTAAAATTTTCTAAGTATGAAACGGAAGTGGCACCCCTCAAATGCCCTCACCCTCAAGTTGAGAAGAGTTCAAAAGTTTCTAAGTGTTAAAACAAAAACGAAAGTTCAACTAAGGAAATGCGCCCAAGCTCCTCCCTCATATGCGCCCAAGGTTCTTGGAGCCTAAAAAAACGCCTAAGTGTGAGGAAATGGAAGCTTGCCTATCAAAATGCGCCCTCAAGTGTGTGAGAAAGCAGCTAAGGCATGGAAATGAAAGCTTGCCTATGTATTTGCGTCCAAGGAGGATGTGAAGGTAAAAACGCCTAAGGCAAAAACAAAAGCTAGAAGGCTAAGATGCGCCCTCAGATGGAAGCTCACCCCCTCATTTGCGCCCAGGGAGAAGGAAGGCTTTTGAAAATTGTCTAAGGCAAAAATAAAAGCACCACCCCTCATTTGCGCCCATGGAGGTAATGAAGGTAAAAACGCCTAAGTGTGAGAAAGCAAAAGCTCACCCTAGCAAATGCGCCCAAGCTAAATCAATGAGGGATGAGAAACTTGGAATTGTCTAAGTCACAAAACGAAAGTAACCATGGCAAAATGCGCCCTCAGGGTAAATGGGAAGGCTTAAAAGTTTCCAAGTGTAAAAAAATAAAAGTGGACTATGTTAAATGCGCCCTCAAGGCAAGCCAGGATGAATTTATAAAAAAATTTCTAAGTCTGGAAAGCAAAAGCCCACCATGCTAAATGCGCCCATCTCCAACAAGGTCTTGAGAACGCCTAAGTGTTTGAAAACAAAAGCTAGCACATACAAATGCGCCCTCAAGAAGGATAAAAGGTGAAAAATAAACTAAGGCGTGGGAATTTAAATGTGGACTCCACACAAAAAAAATATACGCCTAAGGGAGGATGAGATTTTTTTTTTTTTTTTAATTTTCACAAGGCATGGAGATTTTTTTAATCAGATAAAAAATATACCAAGGGTCAAGTACGCCAACAGAGAAAATGTTAGAAAATTTTTCTAAGTGAGATAACATTTCACTAGGGAAAAATACGCCCTTGGCATGGAAGGATGATTTGATGAATTTTAAAATTTTCCAAAGGCAGTTGAAGGTTGACGAATATTTTTCAAGGGGAAGATTTAATATTGATGAATATTTTCCATGGGTCAAATGGAAAATTAAATGAACCTCTTTAAACGGCACCCGTGAATTGACAGAATTTTAAAATTAATTTCCTAAAGGAAATTTTAATATTTTCAGAGGAATTTCGTTTTGCCTAGATTATTTTCCTAACGGAAATTAAATCTCAAAGGATGAATTATTTCGAGCAGGCAAATAATTTTTAATCACCCGGAGTTGAACATTTTAAAGAGAGAATTTAAAATGTCTAAGGCAAATTTTATGAAATCGAGGATTTAAATGACAAACATTTTAAAAGTTGAAAATAAATTTACAACTCTCACGAAATTTTTCGAGTTGAATTTATTTAAACACTGCGAGATTTTAAAATGGAATTTTAAATCAAGTCAAGTGATTTTTTTCTCGCGAGTTGTTTAA
This sequence comes from Sequoiadendron giganteum, assembly GCA_007115665.2. Taxonomy (NCBI): domain Eukaryota; kingdom Viridiplantae; phylum Streptophyta; class Pinopsida; order Cupressales; family Cupressaceae; genus Sequoiadendron; species Sequoiadendron giganteum. The sequence continues at coordinate 292,848,539 of CM021110.1, read as the reverse complement.
ATCGCCAAGAGTTAACTGGCAGACTAAGAGGAAGAATTCAAATTTTTACAAGGAAGGAATCATTATTAATGGCAACTGCCATAATGACCGGCTGACGACTAGCCCACTACTGCGCTTGAATTAGAAGATTCCGAACGAAGAGAGTGGAAAATTGATGAAGGTGCTAAAAATAGCCCCAGCACTACTTAGCAGGATTCTCCGAGAAGAATTATTTAAACAATCTCTTCTCTCATTTCTCCTCACTTTTTTTTGAAGTTGAAGTTGCTGAAGAAGTTCTTGAAATATTTTCAAAGTTGTTGAGGAGAGAATTTCTTTGAGAGTTTCGGAGTGTTGAATTGCTGCAAAGTGTTGAGTTGCAGAAATTTATATTGTGCTGGGGATTTATTTCGAAATTGCTGAGTATTGAAGTTGCACGAAAGTTGAAGCTTGCTGCAGATTTTACTTATTCGAGCTGCTAGAAGTTGAAAGTTGTTGAGGTTGACGAAGTTGAGACAAGGGATTTAATTCATTTTGTGCTGAGAAAGTATCCACATTGCTGAAAGTTGGTAGTTGGCTGCAATTTTCTTCGCCAGTCGGAAGTGCAGTCGTTGAAAGCTTCTTTATAAGCTTGAAGTTTTTTATACAGTACGAGGTTTGGAGTTAGTAATTTATGCTGAGAGTTTTTATTTTCAAAAAGCTAACTCCACGTTCGCAGCCGTCTCGGAGGTTACTTCATTTTATTTAAAAAATCTGCAGCCTAGCTTATTGCTATTCTATTTTATTTTGCAGATGGCCGGAGCAAAGGATGTTGCAGGAACAAGCAGAGCCGCAGGCAGAGCTGCAAACACTGAAGCAGGCAAGGCTAGCTCATCCCGGCAGGCAATGATTAAAAGGCTCGCTAAGCCATTTCTCCCAAAGTCAGCAATAGTTTCAAAGTTGGCGGGATTAAATGACACCAACCTTGGTTCATTTAATCTAAATGCACTCAAATCGAGGATGTTCGGGCTAGGGGGCCATCAACCATCAGTCATGGCACATAATATAATGAAGAGTGGAATCTACGCAGCTGCTAGTTTTCCGCCAGCAATTCAGTGTCCGGAGCTAATTATGGAGTGCGCCAATCACTACAAGCCAGAACGTAGGACGATTGTCTCTCCGGATGGTAAACTGCTCGCCAACTTCACACCGGATGCCATCGGAGAGGCATTTGGGATTCCGACTGCTGAGGAGATGTTATACAGGACAAATAAGAGGGCAGATAAGATGTACTCTTCCTCTTTCGAAAGAGTCACTGCAGTCATCAACAGAGTTTGGATGCAGAAGCCGAGGCCACCCCGCACTAAGCTCCCAAAGCAGATAATTGCCAAGGACGTGAAACAAGAATACCGTGATTTGATAATGATGCTGAGCCGAGTAAATGGGAGTGCACAGGCTTACATTTTCGAGCCTTGGATGTTCTACTTCATCGAGATTATCTTGGAGGGAAAGGAGTGTGTCGATTGGGCTAGGATGATTAGCAACCACATCGATGAGCAATTCAGGAGCCCGAGGGTGACGAAGACTTTCTACATGAGCTCATATGTAATTTACATGTTGGCCAGAATGACTAAGTACAGAGGGATTTCGTACAAGGAGCCAATCGGCTGTGCCCCTGGTCAATTCAAAATCCATGAAGCCTGCACACAACTACATTTAGCTAACACTGCCAACTATAAACGGGCAAATGATGCATTCACAATGCACATTGCGAGGACACTTCAGCAGAGGACGCAGCAGAGAATATCTAAAGAAGCACAGACATTGATTGAGGAATATGGGTATTGGCTCATCCAATTCCCCAAATTCACATATATTAGGCTATAGGGGTTCACTTCGTATCCGTATCGGTTACCACGATACCCCACTGATCACATAGTAATGCTTGAGGTATCTAGGCAATTGATTGCCTACGATAAGATTCAGAAAAGGAAAAAGAAGGGTGGACTTGATTTCCCTATCACCATGGGAAATTCCATTGAAGTGTGTCCCTCTTTGTAGGCAGCCCGAGAGGCGGAGGACGAGCTGCAATCTTATCATTCGTCATATCACACAGGCAGGCAAGATTTCGATCCTTACTGGAACATCCGGATGATATAGAACGTTGAATACCGGCACAGAGCTCATCTGGAGGATTTTTGGGCAAATGCAGTGGATGAGGCTGAGATAAGAAGAAGGATGTTTTCCAAACTTCCTCTCAAGTTGATTAGAGAATGTGAAATTATTCCAGTTCCCGACCAGGTGGAGGAAGATGTCAACATTATGCAACCCGACTATGGTTCAGTTAGGGATACTCCTTCCCACCACCTGATTGGTCCGAGCCAGAGATCATGGACTTGGACACGATTTCTATCCCAGTGATGACTTTTACCAGGACTTGGGTCGACAGACATGTATGCAGACTCAAGAGCAAGTCGATTGCCCTTACTTATAGCTTGATGGGTGACCCAAGGCCGTTATCGGTAAAAAAGGGGAAACAAATTGCTCAGACATCGAGGGCACAAGTAGAAGTGCCAACCCAACCGATACCGTTGAGGATAGAACAAGCATCACCCGTGCACTCACAAACTTAGTCTTCGAGTTTGAGAGTGGTTTCATTATTTGCCGATCAGAGGGCAGGATTAGAGGAAGAGCGGGGACTTGAGGAGGTAGATCAGCCCAACGCCCGGGAATCAGCTAGTGTCAGTCTATCCAGGGGCGGCCAACAGGAGGAGGAAGAGGAAACAATGGTCGACACCCATTTTCAGCAGATGTTGGACACGGCTTTGGAAGAAGAAGAAAACACAGAACAGGAGACCCAAGGGTCGGGAGATACCCAGCTTATAGAGGAGGATGAGCCCGAGCAAACCAGTGCAAGAAGAGAGGAAGTGCACGAGATGGAGGCAACAGAAGAACAGCCCCTTGTCATTTGTAATCCACAGCAGACAGTGCCTGATTGGCTTTCCGACAGAATGAGGAGAGAACCCAAGGATGATACGGATCCGGCCATTGAGATGGAGGAGTTCCTCAGGAGGATCAGTGCGCCACCAGAGAAGAAAAGGGCCCGAAAGTTTTCAAAGATCTCGACTGACGAGTCAGGCTCTCGCACGCTTCAGGTGGCTATTCCGAGGGAAGATTGTGATCGAACCGAGGAGAGGCCTGAAAATTATGTGATCACCACAGTAGAGTTGGGTCGTCCTACGGGAGCCCAAGTTATCGAGGAGTTCGACAACTCCTATCAGGCATTGAAGGATCAGTTGCTCCGCACGGAGGGGAAGTATAAGAAATTGAAGAAGGAGCACAAAACCTTGATAGGATACGTGCAAAATCTAGCACGTCTAGGTGAACCAGCAAACCCAACAGTGGAACGTCCATCAGAGCTTCCGAAGGAGTCAGTTGTTGCCTTAGAGGATTTGAAGAAAATGGAAACTGAGGCAGACAAGTGGGTTAGCCGTGTTCATACTGAGACAGGGAAATTCATGGAGGACCTCGCCGATGCTTATCGACAGGCCTCAAGTATTTTGGCACGGATGGATATAGTAGATCAGGCCTGGGGTGATACTCGCATCTATCAAACGAAGACTGTACTTCGTTTGGGGGCTTTGATGCATATACCTCTTGAAACCTTGGTGGATGGAGGTGTAATTCAGAGAGGTGATAGGTATGATTTCACCAGTTGGTACTCCTCGGTGGTCACAGGCCGTGGATTTCATGACGCAGCAAGGGCAGATTCAGCTAAAGTGAGGAAAGCAATGGGCAACATCTTGGGGGGAGTCCTCAATACATTAAAGCCATATTTGCTAGAAAGTTGGTCCCAGAGGAGATAACTGCTGATGGCTTGAAAAGTAGACTGCCTCCATTCTTCTCAGCTGCGAGGTCACTTGTCCTGGATGACTTTGAGAATGTCTCCACGTTCTCTAGTATAATTCAGCATACCCAGGACGCCTTAGTGACATGGAGGAAATCTTACACCAGATACGGACAGACGGTAGCAGTCTTGGAGTTCCAGCTCAACCATATTCCACCGATCTCTGCACAGGAGGTTGAAGCAGTATTGGCCCGGTTGATCGAGTTTGCTATCCGGGAGAAGGCCAGTGGGAACGCTCTCATGGATGAGGATCTTCTTGATGGTGGTAGTGGGCATTAATTGCTCATTATGATTCCTGCAGGGGAGTGGAGAATATTTTGTGCATTCATTGCCCACTCCTCTCTGTGGCGGTTTTTAGGGTAGAAACCCTAATCAGGGCATAGGTGGCTCGATCTGAGCCCTTCATTGTAATTCGATCTAAACCGTCCACTGAATTGGACTTATTATAAAAGGGGCATCCCCCCTCATTTGTAATATATTAGATAGAGATTAGAATTGGAATTGGATCAGAGCTAGAGAGTAGAAGGCATATAGCATTTAGCTTAGAAGTTAGCTTTAGATTGAGGAGGGAAGAAAACTTTCCTTTGAAAGTTTTGTAAAAGGTTGTTGTGAACACTTTTCATAATACAAAGAGTTTCATTGCTTGGTGATTTCTTCTTTGTTATGAGTAGCTAGCAAGGCCATTTCGTCTTTCCAATTCAAGGTAGATAGAGTAAAATAGATTTTTATTTCATGCAAGTAGTTGTTAGCTGTGGAATGTGGTGTTTCATTTGAGCAAGTCTTCTCGTCCATACCACTAGCGGACTGGCTGACGGTGAGTTCGCCTTGCGTGGTCAACTGGAGTAATAGCGCTTAACTTCGATTGTGACTCATATGTCCATATGCATCGTTGTGATGGTATGAACATGTTGTGTCATGGTTTGAATATTTTCTCATCCTTTGAAGATTGCACCAACTTTGTGGAAGTTGTCCGGAGGGAGGCAAAGCGGAGTCTGGTTTGAAGATTGTTCGAATTGATCTTTACATTCCACCCTTTAGGAGTAGATTGTAGAATTCCTATCCCTATCCCCTTTAAATTCTGCATTTTCCGAGTCAGTCTAGATACCAGAACAATATTGCCAAATCATTCATGTCCTAATTGCTTCACAGAATCGAACAACTACGTAAGTCCCCTTGAAATAACCAGCAAAACACATCAACCAACTGAGTCTATTCGCGATAAAAGGAACCTTGGAGTCGAACACATGAACTTTCAAGCAATCTTAGCATGTGGGACACTTTGATCAAGAGAGAATAGAGTGACCGTTGGACAACTTTATTCTGTGCTGGCGTTGTCATAAAAAGCACGTCAACAGGTACACCATGACTTTTACCTTGAGTTGGGGATTGAGGTTCAGAAGGGAGACATGTAGGCGAGGGGAAGTTTGATTCTTTGATGAAGGTTTGTGAAGGAGCGAGGTTTGGCAGAGAGGTATGATAGTATGGGACCTTGAAATTGTAACAAAAGTATAGAGGAAAGCAGACTTGGAGGAAAGTCATGTTGGGAAGGGAAACTTTGCAGCTTCAATGGCTTATGTTGACTTAGAAATTTGGTCATGCACCCATACTCAGAAATTTGGAGTTCGTAAGTAGATGCATGGTGAATAATGGGAAAGAACTTGTACACAATTTTGAATTAGGGGGAACATTGGATATAGGAAATGGACATTTTGGACTACAATATAGATAATGGAAAAGGGGATTTGACAAGTCTGCCTCGCTCGAATTCGCTTATTCTTAAGCAATATTGAGCTCGATTCTTTATCTCCTCCAACTTGAAATTCCTTGCAAATACCAGTATTACTGGATTCTTCTCAAGTAGCCTCCCTTGTAGGTAGGTTCCTCCAATGAACCAAATAATTTGTGATGGCTTCACTTCTTGATTTTTTTGTTTTAAGTGATAGATGATGGGTGGTGTTGCAACATCATTCTCCCAAGTGCAACCTTTTAATCCTTGTTGATTTCAGATCTGAAACATGTTTCTCCCAGTGTCCTTCTACCCATTTGCTTGTGCATCTTGTTTGCCTCCTGGGTTGCAACTAATAATTTTTGTTGGGGATGAGTTTTGCCCCTGTTAAATGAAATAAGCCCTGCCCAAAGCAACTGACCACTTGCTTCACACCTTGATGAAGATATAAAATTTTTCCTTTGTAAATGTTATGTCCATTGTCAAGGTAATAGTCATCCAATCGGAGGAATATTTGAAAAAGTTGGCAACCTACCCAATAAAGTCTTTCATGAGGTGATTTGACGATTGTTGATCGAGCAAAGTTGATGATGCCCAAGTTGGCAGCTGATGCATAATAATTTGATTAAGAAATGGTATGCTAAGGATAGGGCAAGTTGCAAGTGAAGCATCTCATATGGACATGAGTGGCATTTGTCCACCCTGAGAATTATTAAGTTGGGGGTTGAGAGTTAAAATGTGAGAGATTTCAGCTAGTTATTGAAGGCACTGTAGCACAAAAACATGTATACAATCTCCATCAAAGTTTGTATCTTCTTTGTTATGCTTAGTCACACCGTCATCAATGGTAATACTGAAGGCCACTTTAAAACTCTGATTTGATTTGCTTCTCCAAATGCATCCCCAGATTTGATACTATGTGCCAAAAAATGAAAAGTCTTTTCCAGAAATGCATGAGCACTCACTCCATAAATTTGAAAATGATTTTATTTTTTCGTTGTGACCATTATATTCTAAAGATTCTTTGTCATGCAAACAGGACACATGGGACTAAAGAACTCTACAAATGATTGAATTTTCATTCCAGTCACCCAAGGGTTTTGGAACACCAAATGGTCTAGTTGTCTTCAGCACCACAACTTTGCCCTTGTATCTTGCTGTGAAAATGTTGATATTTTTGGGTGATGAAGCAACAAATTTCATCAAAGTTTTCTCATTCCGCCCTAGTGACCTTGAAGTGATATACTGTTGGCCATGATTTGTAGCATGGAAAAGTAACATCAGTATTTTTTTGTTCAAACATGTCCATTGGAGCAATAACCCCATGTTGTCTAACAAAAATAGAAATTTGATCAGGGTAATCTTGAAATCTTGCATGAAGCATTTGGCCTGCTAGTACAATTTTATCTTCTGCCATAATTCTCTAGCTGTATAATGGACTGCCTCATAGCTGTTTTGTTTCACTAAATGTGTAATGTCCCTTCCTTAGACAACTCAGCCTATAGCGAAGGTTGGCCTACTATTAGGGTTCCCGTAGGTCAGCAAAATGGTTAGGGGACCCAACCGAGGGTTGTGGAGTTTAGCTGGGAACCTTATGAGCCTTTCAGTTTGGAGTTTAGTTGATGAATCCAGGGTTAAAGTGAAAATTTTAAGGTTTGCTTTAATGGAATAGTAAAAGGTGAATAGTAACTGAAAATTATAAGGTGAATAGTGAAAAGTGCCCCCATCCTAGCAACTCAAGTTGTTTTTAAAAAAGTGGCCCTTTTATTTGGATGAGGAAAGACCCTCAAGAAAATTATTTTATTGACTTTTATTAAAAAAGTCCTTGAGAGGTTATGACAACGCCAGCACAGAATAAAGTTGTCCAACAGTCACTCTATTCTCTCTTGATCAAAGTATTTCGCATGCTAAGATTGCGTGAAAGTTCTTGCGTTCAACTCCAAGGTTCCTTTTATTGCGAATAGACTCAGTTGGTTGATGTGTATATGCTGGTTATTTCAAGGGGACTTACGTAGTTGTTCAATCACAGTGAAACAATGAATGATTTTGACGATATTGCTCTGATGTTCGAATCGATCGGGAAATACTGAATTAAAGGGAAAGGGATAGGAATCCTACAATCTATTTCTAAGGATGGAAGGCAAAACTAGCTTTAACGATCTCCAAACCAAACTTTGTATCGTCTCCTCTTCGGACAACTCTGACAAAGCTGATGCAATCTTCAAAGGATAGGTAGATATTCAGATCGAGATTCAACATGCACACCCCTTCACCACGAAGCAAGTGGACACACAAATCGCAACCGAAGTTAAGTGCTGAAATTCCAGTTGACCACGCAGGGCAGACTTACCGTCAGCAAGCCTGCTAGTGGTATGGATATAGGGAGATATGCTCAAACCAATGTTGCATTCCACAATTAACGCTACTTGCATGGAAACAAAATCTATTCTACTTTACTCTATTCGAATTGGAAAGACGAACAAGCCTTGCTAGCTACTCACAATAGAAGATAGAACCACCAAACAATGATAAATCTTTATATTATGAGAGTGTTCACAACAACTTCTTACAAAGTCCTCAATGGGAAAACTTCCTTTCCTCCTCAATCTAAGCTAACTTCTAAGCTAAATGCTATATGCCTTCTATTCTCTAGCTCAACTCTATCTCTGATTCAAATCTAGTTCTAATAGATTACAAATGAGGGGGGATGCCCCTTTTATAATAAACCCAGTCCAGTGGACGGTTCAGATCTGATTACAATAAAGGGCTCAGATTGAGCCACCCATGCCCTAATTAGGGTTTATGCCCTAAAAACCGCCACTGAGAGGAGTGGGGCAATGAATGTGCAGAATATTCTCCACTCCTCTGCAGGCCCACTACCTGCAATCAATGCACATCGTCCTCCTGCAGCAGATCGTCATCCAGAAGAGCATTTCCTTTCTCCTTCTCGCTGGCTGCAAATTTGGTGAATCTGGCCAATACTTCCTCAACTTCCTGATCGGAGATAGGAGGAATGTGATCCAACTGAAACTCTAAAACTGCAATTGTTTGCCCATGCCGGGCACATGATTTCTTCCAGGCAACAAGGGCATCCTGGGTGTTCTGTATGATACTAGAGAACGTGGCAGTGTTCTCGAAATCATCCTGAGTGAAGGTTTTCACCTCAGAGAAGAATGGCGTCAATCTGTTCTTCAATCCATCTGCAGTTATCTCTTCAGAAGTCAACCTCCTAGCAAAGATTGCCTCCAATGTGTTGAGAACTCCATCCAAGATGTTCGTCATGGCCTTCCTGACCCTGACCGAATCTGCTTGTGATGCATCATAGAATCCCCGGCCTGTGACTACTGAAGAATACCATCTGGCAAAGTCGTATCTATCTCCCTGCTGGATAACACCTCCCTCAACCAAAGTGTGTTGAGGTATGCTCATCAAAGCCCCTAGACGGAGAACAACTCTCGTCTGATAGATGCGAGCCTCACCCCAAGCATGGTTAACTGCCTCCACTCTAGCCATAATATCGGAAGCTTGCCCATAGGCATGTGCAAGATCTTCCATGAACTTTCTTGTCTCTGTACGCACACTGGCAACCCACGCGTCTGCCTGCTGTGCCATTCTCCTTAAATCTTCTAATCCACTGATTGACTCCCTGGAAAACTCAGCTGGGAGCTCGATTGCAGGATTTTCTTGCCCGCAAGGACGGGACAAGTGCTGCACGTAGCCAATCAGTGTCCGATGCTCTACCTTCAACCTTTTGTACTTGCCCTCAACATGGGACAATCTGTCCTTGAGTGCCCGATAGGAATTATCGCACTCCTCTACCACCTGTGCCCCAGTAGGGCGGCCTAGTTCCATGGTTGTCACAATATAGTTCTCAGGAACGGCTTTGTCTCTATCACATTCCTCCCATGGAATTGCCATATGCAAGGTTCGGGATCCATCCTCATCCGTGGATATTCTGGAAAACTTCCTAGCCTTCTTCTTCGTGGGAGGTGCATTGATCGTTTGCAGCAATTCCTCCATCTCGACTGCAGGATCAGTCTCATCCATAGGATCACGCCTCATCCTATTCCTCAGCCAGTCTGGCACCTCCTGTCGTGTGTCTGTCATGATGAAAGGCTGCTCTATCTCGGCCTCTACTTCATGGCCCTCGTTCTGACGAGGCTCATCATCATCTATGGGCTCAGTGTCTCCTAAGCTCTGGGCATCTCGATCGGAAGCAGCATCATCCTCGAGAGCTACCTCAATCTCATGCTGAAACTGAGTATCTTGTGGCAGTGCCTTCATCGGTCTCCTGCCGGTTCTCCTGTTGATTATCCTCTCGGGGCACGTTGATGCTCTGGCCCACGGACTCCCTACGAAGTGGCTGGCTCTCTATTTGTACTGCCTGTTCCGCCTGTTCTGCCTGCAACCTCTCCCTCTGATCAGCAAATAGGGACACTTCCTGTATGCTCGGAGAATGTGTTCGAACCGGCATGTGCAAGGATTCTTCAACTATCACAGGCTCCGGTCGAACTGGCTCTTTTCCCCTAGGCTCTGGAGTTGGATTACTCTGTCTCCTCGGATCAGTTGTCTGCAATCTGCTGTCTCCCATCAAATTGTAGGTAAGGGGAATTGACCTTCCCTTTAGTCGGTGGACATGTCTCTCTATCCAACTCCGTGTAAATGTCAGGATTGGGATACAAAGTGTATCCAAGTCGGTGATCTCTGGCTCTGACCAATTTGGGAGTGGCAAGGGCATGTTTCTTACTGTGTCATAATCAGCTTGTACAACATTTATGTCCTCTTCAATCTGATCTGGCACAGGAATAATCTCGCACTCTCTGATCACTGCCAATGGTATCCGGGAAAACATCCTCTTTCTGACTTCGACCTCATCTACTGCACTTGCCCAAAAGTCTTCTATTTGTGCCTTGTGCCTAAACTCCTCTGTCAATACCCACCTGATATTTCTATGAGGATCGTAGTAGTGTCTGCTGGAATGGTAAGAAAGCTGAAAGAACTGGTGCTCCGCTTCTGCCTCCCTTGCTGCCTGCAGTGATGGGCACACTTCGTCTGAATTTCCCATAGCAATCGGGAACCCAAGTCCGCCCTTTTTCTTCTTCTTTTGAATTTTATCGTAGGCAATTAGTTGCCTAGAAACTTCCAGCATCACTACCTTGTTCGTGGGATATCGGGGCAACCTGTATGGGTAGGAAGAGAATCCTTGCAGCCTTATGTAAGTGAATTTTGGGAATTGGATAAACCAACATCCAAATTTCTCAATCATTTCTTGCGCCTCCCTCGATATTCTGTGATGGGTCCTTTGCTGCAAGGTCCTTGTGATGTGCATAGTAAAGGCATCGTTGACTCTTTTGTAATTGGTAGTGCTTATCAAATGCAATTGCGGACAAGCCTCGAATATCTTGAATTGCTGAGAACCGCAACCGATTGGTTCTTTGTAAGAGATCCCCCTGTATCTTGTCATGCGAGCCAGCATATAGACGAGGTAAGAGCCCATATAAAATGTTTTAGTCTTCCTCACATTGCGGAGCTGCTCATGTAGACCATCACTGATTAACAGTGCCCAATCCATGAAATCCTTGCCCTCCAGTACCAAGTTGATAAAGTAAAACATCCAAGGTTCGAAGACAAACGCTTGGGGACACCCTCCAACTCTACTCAACATCATAATCAGGTCGCCAAACTCTTGCTTCAAGTCTTCGGAAATTATCTGTTTGGGCAACTTCGTACGAGTTGGTTTGGGCTTGATCATCCACCTAGTGTTTATTACATCAGCACACCAGTCCGTTGTAGATGAATACATTCTGTCAGCCCTGCCCTTCGTTTTGTAAATCATTTTCTCGTGGGCGGGGATCCCGAATGCCTCTTCGATTGCTTGTGGTTTCAGGTTAGCCAGCACCTTGCCATCTGGCGCAACGATTGTCCTCTTCTCTGAATCGTAGTGGTGAGAGCATTCCACAATGAGCTCCGGGCACCGGATGGCTGGTGGAAAATTTGCAGCTGCATATAACCCACTTCTGACGATACTATGTGAAGTCACTGATGGGCAATGGCCTCCAGTCCCCATTATCCTTCTTTTGAACGCCTCCAGGTTAAACGAGCCCAGGTTCGTGTCTGCCAGCCTGCCCAACTTTGATGTGAATTTTGATTCTGGTAGGAAAGACTTGCTTAATTTTTTGATTACTGCCTGTCTGGACTCAGCGTGGACGTTCTTGCCTGTAGCTCTTTTGCTTGACTCGGCCATTTTGCAAAAAGGGTAAGATAGTCAGCAAACAAGATTTCATAACAATAAAATATCACTTTTGAGGGTGCCATCAGATTTTTAAATAAAAAGGCTGCAACACTTTGCCACTTTCAGCTGCAAACCTCAACTGCGCCTGTTTACTTCAAGGTTTTCTTAGAAGTTTCTCTACTTGCAGCAACACAATGTCAGATGCTGGGAAATGTTTGCCTGCAGCTATTCGCCCTCAACAGATTTGAAACTTCTTCTTTTAAGTTCGCACTTCTCTTTCTGACTTTGCACTTTCAGCAACTCAATTTCTTTTCTTAAATTCGTACTTCAGCAACTTCGAACTTTAAACTTTGCAAAGCCACGCCCTTGTCAATTCAATACCTCTGCTTGCAAACTCGTATTTCTCAAGAACTCAATTTTCTTTCTCAAATTCGTACTTCAGCCTTCAGCAACTTGAGACCTCTCTTTGCAACTTCGCACTTCTTCAGTAGTTCAAGAAGCTTCTATGTCTATAGACTCCTACTTCAACAAGTCAACTTGAGACTCCAGAAGTTTGCACTTCAGCAATTGAGAAGCTTCTTCTCAAATCGTACCTTTCAGCAAATCCACACCTTCACTCAAATTCAAAATTTTTTAGCCACTTCAAACTTCTTTCTCAAATTCGCACTTCAGCCTCAGAGAATGTTTTGCACTTAGCAATCTGTGAGAAGAATGAAAAGGATTCAAAATCTTATAGCCAGGTCGAAATCCAGTAGAGGCTATACTTAGTGTATTTTCGAATTCCATTTTCCCTCTCTTTTCCAGTCGCAACACTTGTCATCCGGAGCATCAGAATCTTGAGCTTCTAGAATTTCGAAATTCCATCACTCTTGCACAGGCATGCTTCATCATATTTGCTTCTTTAAAATATTAAACCAATCACCCCTTCGAACAATTTTACTTTATCCGGCTAAATCGTTTGATTTCATGCTGTAAAATCATTCAAGTCATCCAGTTCAATTCTTGAGCTAAAACATCCTTCGAGAAGAGATATTCATCTCTTTTGCCTTAGAGAAATTTTAAACTTGTCTTAGGAAATTCATCAAAACAGGCACCGAGTAAAATTCTCTATCAAAACGACACAAGCGAGGTGTGGAGTAAGTTCAAATCATCTCTGAATTGCGAACGTTCAATACCCAGAAGAAAATTTCCTTCAGAACTTATAGTTTTCATGTGTATCCAGATGAAGGGGTACGTTTAATTTTTATTATTTAAAATGATAAAAAGGCTAATGTTTATTTTTTTTCACTCTGGATGTCTTCCACACCTGCAACCTTCAATTTTCTCTGCCTTGGCACCTTTTGTGATTCTCTTGAAAAAATTCCCCTCCTGTCTGGCTTTGGGCGCATTTCATCATGTTCTTGGAAATTTTAATACCTCCTCTTCTTAGGCGTATTTTACACCCTTAGAAAATAATTAAAATTTTGAATCACTCACGAGGGGTGCATCTGAGCATGTAGACTTCCATTTTACCTTCCTTATCTTTCCACGCCCTAGCAAAATTCTGCCTTAGGAAAAATTCCTAGGAAAATTTCATATTTAAATTACCCATGAAGGGCACATTTCATCTCATGCATCAACCTTTGCTTTCACCCCTTAGGCATTTTCACGCCTAGAAGCTAACACTTTACCTTTTCTTTCTCACAAGCAAGGGCGCATTTCATGTGTGGTGGAGGAATTTCATGGCGCATTTCCCCTAGTCAATTTCCACTCTTGGGCGCATTTGAGGTAGCCAACTTTCACCTTTGGGCGCATTTAGGGGGGGGGAGAAAGAATTCCGCCCACACTTAGAGTATTTTCCATCTCTAGGCTTTCTTTCCCTTGGCGCGTTTTACATGCCTCTTGCCTTGGGCGCAAATAGGGGTGTTGACTTCCTTTCTAGGCGCATACCACCCTTGCAAAGGAAGGCGTCATCTTCTTGTGACCCCTCATCTACCTTTGGCGCATTTAGGCCAAGCAACCTCCATTTCCCAAGCGCATTTGCTAATGCTAGGATGGAAAACCCAAGCCTTTCAAGTGTCTTTTCACCTCCTTTGGGCGCATATAAGGGGGTAGATTTATATTTAAACCTTGAGTGCTTTCCTCTTCACCCCACGCCTAGCTAGTGGCTCTTCAGCTTCTTTGCCTTAGTGAATTTTTTGATGTGTTTTCGGTGACCCTTCACCTTCCCTGGGCGCATATAGCCCTTGCTCAAGGAAATCTCACACTTAGAAAATTTTGAAGCTTTCATTCCTCCAGGGCGCATATGAAGGTGTTGGCCTGTCAGTTGTGTTTTTAAAATTTCCAACGCCCTTTATGCCCTAGCCTGGCTTTCTATTTTTAGCAAATTCGGAGAAATTAGGGTTTCATTGATTTTCACCCTGTTCTGAATTGGAACTGGCATGGTTGTGCCTCCATCGGGTGCTGTCATCCTATTCATATCTTATCTGGCGCAATACGTGCTATTTTTAGCCATTTGCTATTTTTAGCAAACCCCAGAATTGACCAATTTTGTATCTTTGTTTGCTTTGAAATTTGTTCCACTTGTACTCGATGCTGAAAGAGACTCATCCACACATTTTTTCCTGACGAGGACGTGCTATTTTTAGCCATGAGGTGACTTGCTAAAAATAGTAAGTATTCAAATCGTGT
>CM021110.1:292602843-292833949 GCA_007115665.2 Sequoiadendron giganteum | reverse complement strand
GATGGAGGTGTAATTTAGAGAGGTGATAGGTATGATTTCACCAGTTGGTACTCCTCGGTGGTCACAGGCCGTGGATTTCACGACGCAACAAGGGCAGATTTAGCTAAAGTGAGGAAAGCAATGGGCAACATCTTGGGGAGAGTCCTCAATACATTAGAAGCCATATTTGCTAGAAAGTTGGTCCCAGAGGAGATAACTGCTGATGGCTTGAAAAGTAGACTGCCTCCATTCTTCTCAGCTGCGAGGTCACTTGTCTTGGATGACTTTGAGAATGTCTCCACGTTCTCTAGTATAATTCAGCATACCCAGGACGCCTTAGTGACATGGAGGAAATCTTACACCAGATACGGACAGACGGTAGCAGTCTTGGAGTTCCAGCTCAACCATATTCCACCGATCTCTGCACAGGAGGTTGAAGCAGTATTGGCCCGGTTGATCGAGTTTGCTATCCGGGAGAAGGCCAGTGGGAACGCTCTCATAGATGAGGATCTTCTTGATGATGGTAGTGGGCATTAATTGCTCATTATGATTCCTGCAAGGGAGTGGAGAATATTCTGTGCATTCATTGCCCACTCCTCTCTGTGGCGGTTTTTAGGGCAGAAACCCTAATTAGGGCATAGGTGGCTCAATCTGAGCCCTTCATTGTAATTCGATCTAAACCGTCCACTGAATTGGACTTATTATAAAAGGGGCATCCCCCCTCATTTGTAACATTATTAGATAGAGATTAGAATTGGAATTGGATCAGAGCTAGAGAGTAGAAGGCATATAGCATTTAGCTTAGAAGTTAGCTTTAGATTGAGGAGGGAAGAAAACTTTCCTTTGAAAGTTTTGTAAAAGGTTGTTGTGAACACTTTTCATAATACAAAGAGTTTCATTGCTTGGTGATTCCTTCTTTGTTATGAGTAGCTAGCAAGGCCATTTCGTCTTTCCAATTCAAGGTAGATAGAGTAAAATAGATTTTTATTTCATGCAAGTAGTTGTTAGCTGTGGAATGTGGTGTTTCATTTGAGCAAGTCTTCTCGTCCATACCACTAGCGGACTAGCTGACGGTGAGTTCGCCTTGCGTGGTCAACTCGAGTAATAGCGCTTAACTTCGATTGTGACTCATATGTCCTATAGTTGGCTTCACTCAGCCAAAAAACTCGCGAGTTTTTTTCAGAAACGAGTTTTTACGAGTTTTACTCGCAGAAGGTACAGTCCGTACTTTTTGCAAAAACTCGCCGGAAAAACTCGCGAGTTTTTGCAAAAACTCGGCGAGTTTTTAAAAAAAACCCGCGCGGCCTGTGTCTTATGTTCGCGGCCGGCCAAAATGTCATTGTCATTTCATTTTTTCACTTGTTTTCACTTTTAGCAGAGGAAAAAACTTGCCCAAAGCATTTTGCACTATTTATCTGTGATTTGGCATCGAGGGGACGAGATTCGAAGGGGATTTTCATCAGATTTCGAAGGCAAATTGGATTTCCAGGTAGGTTTTCTAATTTTTCTTGTTCTTTCTTTTTTTTTCATTTTTTCTTCTTTTTTGTTGATTGTATGTTTAAAAAACATCATGAATGAACTATAAAACAAATTCAAATACATTTATATGTTTAAAAGAAGATTTAGATTCAACAAAACAAGAATTTGTGACACTTTTTTATGATTTTTTAATATATTTTGCAGTTTTTTTCATTTTTTTCAAATTTTCTTCAAATTCTAGTTATTTTTTGTAATTTTGATTCTTCTTGTTTGTTGAAAACATGTTTAAATTTATATATTAGCTTAATTTGTTACTAATTTAAAGTAGTTTTCTAATTTTTACATTTTTTTGTAACCCTAGTTTATTATTTTCTTTTTTTAATCCATTTTTTTTGATGAAAAATTGAAAATGTTTAGAGTTTAGACTTTAGAATCTTAAATTAGTTTACTATTTAGAATCTTAGATTAGTTTAGAATCTATTTTGAAATTTTCAATTTTGATTTAATCTAATTTAGCTTGTTTTTAAAATTTCTATCAAAAAACTAACAAGTTGTGATTTCACTTTGTGTGTGTACTGTGTAGGTAACAGGTTAATTGATCATGGCTTCTGAATCCGCTTCTACCCCTACCTCAGCCCCATCCGTGCCTGGGAGTGGGGAATATGTAGGCACTCGTCCAAAAGGAGCTAGAGATCCCGCTTGGAGATATGCATATGAAGGACCAGAACCTGGATCAGTGTATTGCATTAGATGTAAAGAAATTTACCGTGGAGGCATCAATCGCCTCAAATACCACCTTGCAGGCATCCCTAGACGTGATGCTAAGGCTTGCATAAACACCAATGAGGAAATCAAAAGACAAATGAATGCAATACTTTCCGCTGCAGAAGAAAAAAAGATGCAAAAAGCGAAGGCAAAAGCAGCAATGCAAGCTGCCATAGCTTCTTCTCAAGGTGTTGCAAGTGCAGACAACCTTCACTCACTGTCAGATGATGATGATGTAGTAGCCAACATAGCGGGCTCTCTTCGTGGTCCACGTGTGCGAAGGCAACCCACCACCACCACCATGCCTTCATCTTCCTCTACTAGAGTACCAGTGGCAGGATCAACACAGACACCTAGAGCCACAGGTTCACACATTGGTGATTTTTTTGTGCCTAGAAACACACCTGGTGCACAACCTTCTTTAGAGGCAACTGGGTGGAATAAGGAGGTGCGTGAGCATGCAGATGTTGCTTGTGCCGATTTTTGGTACTTCAACAACATCCCTTTCAATGTGGCAAGCTCACCTTATTGGGACAATTTGGTGACCGCATTGACAGTTGCAGGGAAAGGCTACAAGGCGCCTTCGCGCAAAGAATTGAGTGGAAGGTTAGAAATTAGTTTATGTTCTTTAATTTAATTTTATGTTTCTTAAGTTTAATTTATGATTAATTTAAGTTATTTTTTTGTTTACAAATTAAAATTGTGTACTTAATTTCACTTTGTACTTGTAGGTTGCTTTCTAATGCTACTGAAAGAGCAAAGGCAGTGATACAAGAACAAAAAGAAGAATGGCAACAATATGGCTGCACTATTCTTTCTGATGGGTGGACGGATGGAAAAAACCGTACCATCATAAATTTTTTGGTTTCTTGCAAAAATGAGGTGGTGTTCTTGAAATCCGTAGATGCCTCCAACATAGTAAAAAATGCAGAAAATTTGGCTAGAATGTTGGAGCAAGTGTGCATGGAGGTTGGGCTTAAAAATGTCGTGCAAATCATAACTGACAATGCAGCGGCATATGTGGCAGCAGGAAGAATCCTCCAAGATAGACACCAGACAATTTTTTGGACACCATGTGTTGCCCATGTCCTTGACCTTCTTTTGGAGGACATAGGAAAATTACATTGGGTCACACCGATTGTAGAGGATGGAAGAAGGATCACTAAATACATCTACAATCACCCTTGGGTTCTGAGCTTGATGAGGGAGCACACCAATGGGAGAGACTTGGTGAGACCTGGTGTGACAAGGTTTGCAACGGTTTTCTTAACGTTGCAAAGCATTCTTGGCGCATTGACGGCTTTGAAACAAATGTTTGTGAGTCAAGCATGGATAGACTCACCTTATTCAAAGAAGCCGGAAGGAGAAAGAGTTGCAAGCATTGTCTTCGAGCCCCTCTTTGCACAAAAAGCAACAGAGATTGTGAAGGTAACTTCAAAACTTTGAGTTTGAATCTAAATTCAAATTGAACATTTTCTTAAAGTTAATGTCCTTCATTGTAAATTTGTAAATTACTAAATTGTAACTCTAATAGTTTTTTGCATTTTTAAATTTATATTGTAGGTGTCAGAGCCCTTGGTTAGAGTGCTCCGTTTGGTGGATGGGGATCAAACCCCAATGGGTTATCTTTATGAGGCCATGGATAGGGCCAAGGAGGCTATTAGAAATTATTATAAGGGGGACAGCCTCAAGTTTGATCCCATTTGGGAGATTATTGACAGGAGGTGGAACAATCAACTCCACCAACCTATCCATGCAACAGGGTACTTCTTGAACCCCCGTTTCATCCATTCAGGCACCTATACAGATCCTACTGGAGAGGTTATGGAGGGCCTCACTACTTGCATTCAGCGGATGACATCCACGCCTGATGAGGCAGACTGCATTGTTAATGAATTGCAAAGTTACAGGGAAAAAAGGGGTGTACTCTTCTCTTCAGACTTGGCAAAGAGAGCAGTATCTAGGCTGCCACCAGGTATAAAATTTGAAATTTACAAGTTACAAAAATGAAAATTTGATAGTTACAAGTTACAAGTTACAATTTTCTAACTTTTCTTCTTTTTTTTGTAGATGTTTGGTGGACACATTGGGGTGGAAAAACCCCACATCTTCAAAACTTTGCCCTCCGTGTTTTGAGCCAGCCTTGTAGTTCATCCAATTGTGAGCGCAATTGGAGTTTGTTTGAGGCCATCCACACAAAGAAGAGGAACAAACTCGCTCAAAAACGCCTCAATGACCTTGTCTATGTGCAATATAATCTTCGATTGCGCATAAAAAAGGTAGAGGAGATATCATATGATGATCCAATTGATTTGGAGGAGATAGATCCATACAGTGATTGGACAGGGCGAGGGGAGCAACCTCCATTGTTTACCGAGGATGAGATTTATGATTTAGAGCGACAGGCAATGGAGGAGGGTGGATTTACATTCTCATTGGATGACCTTGAGGATGATCCTGAGGAGGAGTCATTGCCAGTGCCACCACCAGCAGCTGCAGGAGGATCTACATCTAGGATGGAGGTTGAGGAGCCACAGGCACAGCAGGAGCGGAGTCCTATGATTACACGGACACCCTCTTCCGGTCCCATATTGAGATCTAGACATGGGAAGAGGAAGATGTGATTCATGTGAATTTGTAAAAACTGAAATATATTAATGTTTATGACATATGTAGTATTTACTTTCAGTTTTACAAAAACAAATTGCTATTTCATTTTGTTTCAGACTATTATCATATAGCACATTGAGCATTCCACATGAGGATGCCATTTTGTATCCAATTTCTTTCAAATCAATCAAATATAGCTTGTTTCTTATATGTACTCATTTATTGACTCATTGGATGCATCTTATCTTTGAATTTTGCAAAAAAAATGAGTTTTTAGTGAAGTTTAAGCAATTTTTTAAGTTCCCGAGTTTTTTCCCCGAGTTTTTCCCGAGTTTTTCCCGAGTTTTGCCGAGCCGAGTTTTTCGGGCTTGCCGAGTACTTGAAAATGCCGAGTTTTCCAACTATGATATGTCCATATGCATCGTTGTGATGGTATGAACATGTTGTGTCATGGTTTGAATATTTTCTCATCCTTTGAAGATTGCACCAACTTTGTGGAAGTTGTCCGGAGGGAGGCAAAGCGGAGTCTGGTTTGAAGATTGTTCGAATTGATCTTTACATTCCACCCTTTAGGAGTAGATTGTAGAATTCCTATCCCTATCCCCTTTAAATTCTGCATTTTCTGAGTCAGTCTAGATACCAGAACAATATTGCCAAATCATTCATGTCCTAATTGCTTCACAGAATCGAACAACTACGTAAGTCCCCTTGAAATAACCAGCAAAACACATCAACCAACTGAGTCTATTCGCGATAAAAGGAACCTTGGAGTCGAACACATGAACTTTCAAGCAATCTTAGCATGTGGGACACTTTGATCAAGAGAGAATAGAGTGACCGTTGGGGCAACTTTATTCTGTGCTGGCGTTGTCATAAAAAGTACGTCCAAGAAGTCAAGTGCTGTTATCGCATATTAATATCGGTACGGCAGCTATAACAATAAATTAGTAATTGTTGCTAAACAGCAGAATGAATACTCTAAGAAATAATGATAATAATATTCCAGCAAAATAATATTAAAACTGACACAAATAATTGATATAATATATCTTTCACGATAGATATAACAATTTAGAATCAGCAATATACATTTTGCGAAGTATGAAATGAAATGAAATATTTTAATTACGTCCACGAGGCCACAACAGCCTATGGGACCCAGGAACAGCACAAGACCGCCACCAAAAAGGGGAGACCCTAAACGATTTGAGTTCTTCACTCGAGGTCAACCCTACGACGATGAATTATGATGATGTAGTTTGCTGATTTGGCCAACCTTTCCTCCTCAAACAGGGTATTTAAATTATCAACTTGTAATGTGTCCGCATAGCTGGCCCGAATATCATTATTGTAACAACCCCATCCTTGGGTAATTAAAAATTTTCTAACATTTCATTTCAAACATATAAAAGTAACAAGTAACAAAAACATTACAATAAAATTCTTCCTTTCTTTATTGATAAATACTTGCAAGTTACAATATATATTTCCACATGAATTCCATTTTCATTGTAAATATAAATCAGAGTACAAAAGTAAAACAATTACATACATAGCTCGTAAGCTTTTACACAAATAGTAGTAAGACGGGTCAAGTTCCCTTCCTTCCAAATCTTGGTGTATCCGTCACTGCTTGTGGAGGAGAAACATCACTAAGGCGCTTTTCCGCCAACCACGGACTGTTAATGCGGTCCCCCACACATCCATCATTCGATGGATGGCCCTCCCTTCGAACGAAGAGATTGGTAGAGTATCCGGCTGCGACAACCCAACTGAGCATAGTGTTTTGTCCTATACATCTAGAACTTGCTATTTCACAATCCCGAACTAGCATGAAGGATCACGATGAACTGACAATGTAGTCTCAACTATCTCACATCTAAGTGGATGTCGTACATTCCACTACTTTGGCCAAAGTATTCTCATTCAGTACTTCGAATGAAGGTCATCTATCATATACACTACTCATGGCTGATTTGACTTAAGGCTATCTTACACTATGCATAGGTATCGTCCTTTACTTTTGGATAATCTTTTATCCTAGACTAACCTACAACATTCTTCTAAGAAATTTACACAAGATAGGTATATCCTGTTTCAGATTACCTACCTTTAGACATTCTACTTCAAATAGTTACATAAGGGAGGTATATCCTGTTTCAAACAACCTACCTTCAAACAATCTACTTAGAAACGAAACAGTCTAAAAGGGTCTTATACCATTCCTCCTAATCAGGAAATCTTTATCCTAGGAGTACTTTTAGCTTACCTCAGTCATCCCTATAACTTAAGCTGAAAAAGACCTTTCTAGACCACTATCTTCATTTCATTCCTAGTATATGATAACTAGATAACCCTTATTCTCCATATACGAAGATAATACACACAATGTGGTTACATAAATATGCCCTTTTACTCTTTCACTAGAAGTCAATGCAATCATTAACACATTTACAATGTGTTTACACAAATACGCCCTTTTTCTCTTTCTTTATAAGTAAATGCATTCATTAACATATTATCTATATGATTCTATTCAAGCACTTGCCTCTTGCCATTCAATTTCTTAAAAAAGCCAAACAATCCTTTATCTAGTTTATTTCCTAGATTCAACACAAGTTTAAGAAAAAGAAAATACAATAAGAAATTCTCATGCCTGTATAAGCTTCTTTCCAGCTGGAAGTAATCAATTCCTCAAACTGCTAATGTATACAGTTGTGTTTGATCACCAAGTTGAAGGTGAATGCTTCCAACTAAATTCCTCTCTCCCTTTCTCAAAGGTGCTCTCTTTATTGAATATCCTACTCAATTACTATTACCTCTGTTTTTTTCTAAGGCTCAGAATGACTGAACAATGGTGACTGGTAATGCTGGTTACTATCAAAATGGTTACTACAGCAAATGCGTACATGTATTTATGCAGCAATGAATTTCACAAGGCTGAAACAAAATGGCAATGGGGAATTGTGGCTCTCAAAAGCAAATTCGGAATTAGTAATGACAAATTGTGAATTGGTAAAAATCACAAGGTGAAGAGCTCTATTTATAGGTTATCTCATGCCATGCTACAATTTTGGCATGAGAATTGACACCTTACATATTTGAAAATGTCAATTCATGAAGTGGCAGCAATTTTGTTACTTACTCAGCAATTTCAAGGTGATTCGACCTTTAACCAGGGAGAATATTTCAACTCACACATGGTAAAAATACAGCTGAGAGACACCTACAGGCGTACTCAGCAGAGGCGTCCAAAAATGGCGGATTACATTCTTAGAAGGAAAACGTCCATGGTAGTTGCGTCCCACCTGGCCTATACTTCAGGCCTTATCACATTTTTACAAAATGGTGTCTCTGCAGGCCGCGACCTGGTCTCCTGGGCGCACGTGTTTTCAGCCGCGCGACTTCCTCCATTTACCTTTGCAAATAAAAGTTCGAACTTTTGCCAATTGAACTTTGGCGTATTTTCCCTTAATTTCCACAGTGAAAGAATTCGAATACTTTAGCTTTATTTCAATGTTTATAAAAAGTTCGATAAACCCCACATGATTTCCAATGTTAAAAACATTTATTTTCCCTTGATATATTTCATACGGTTTTTACCAAAAGACTATAGAAGTCTAATCCATTTATTCTCTCATCGTAAATTTATATATTATTTACCAAGTGACTATAGAAGTCTTAAGTCTTTTATTTCCCAAGATCTTATTTATTTAAAATATAAATAAATTCACTATATAATATTATTTCTCCAAAGTTGCTTTATAATATTTACTCTAATTAAAAGATTTAAATCTTTTAATTTTACACTTAAGAGTTTTAGAATATTTAAATAAATACATTTATATATTTTATTATATAAATATTATTATAGTTTTTTTAAATATTAAACATATAAATATTTAAATACCCGAGTATTTAATATACTTATATATTTTAATATAACTATAATAATATTATATATAATTACTTATATAAATATATTTATATTTAACAATATAAATATATATATACGTATACATATTTAATTGTCGAATACATATATTGCGAGCCAGTCAGCATACTTTCAATATATATATCTATGTATATATGTATATATAAATTCCAGGCAAATATTTAATATTCCACATTATCGAACGTACGCTTATAAACATATATATACTATACATGTGTTTATATGCTTACTTCTAACGTTCACATCCAAACATGATACCACCATAACGATCATAATCTCACAATCAAGCACAAAGATAAACTTCACACACAAAAGTAGTCAAGACCTCTACTTGCAAGACATACAAGCTATGGATGACTTACCTTATACTCATACAAAACTGACTTGGTTTACTCAGTCTAAGGTGAGTGTGTGCATGCTCAATTGATTTACTTTACCAGTTATCCGACCAAACCCCTCTCCCGAGTGATGTCTCCCCTCCGCCTGGAGGAATGGTTCATGTACCTGCACCCATAGACATACAATCTCGGTAGTTACTTGTTCTCAACATCAACAGTATACAAAACATCTTAAGTTAGAATATTCATAATTCAATACTATGCATGCAACATTCATCAAGGATAACATCAATAGAAGTATCAATCAAATGAGACAATCATTTAAATAGAGCACATTCATTTTGACAACAAAAACACGTTTTATTCATCTTAATGATTCAAACATTACAATCAATTTCCCTATGCAATAGTAGCTATACAATTGGGGTGTAACAATTATACGCTGAGCACTCCATAACAAAATGCCATTCTGTCTCCACCAATCCCATGTCGCAAAATCGACATATTCTTTCTTCCCACTCTTCTTTAGGAACCAACCATCTGCCCGTTTCACATCTAAGACGATGTGAGCTAGTCCGAAGCTGAGCTATCAACATCTTTGCTCTCCATTTAATATTCGCTCCTATGTAGGCCTTTTCTTCATGGTCCCCCTTGGGGTTAAATTCTTTGATATAGTAGTCTTTCTTTCGTCCTGATTGTTTTGTCCATATAGCATTTTTGAATTTTTGCTTCCAATATTTTTTTATTTCTTCATTTGTACTTGGACAATCTTGCATTTTCACACCCCACTTTTCCATCCACTTTTTGTTTTGTTTCATCCAAGTATTCTTTCTTCTATCCAGCTTTTCTTCTACAATCAATTTAGGCCAACGGTGGTTCTCCATGTTTTGCACCTTTTGCAGGTAACTTAGTAACCTAATCATCGTGAAAGCCTCCAAGGGGAAGGTCCTATCTCCGCTAATAAAATCTCATAAGGTATTGCAATTTTGAGCTTAAGGCTGCTGACAATTAGATGCTTTTGAATTCTTTCCACTTGCCTCCATTTCTGATCTGACATGCTGCTGCCCCGAATTTCACACCTATATAAAACCACCGGGTTCACAAGTAAGCCAAACAACGTCCTCTTGGTTTTCCAATCCCATAATTCAGCATTTCTACATCTGTTATGTAGAGAGTAAAGCGCTTTCCAACCCCCTTGGATCCTTTTTGCTCTACAAGTTTCCCAACTGAGCTTGTGGTGAAACTCAAACTCTCAATAATGTTGTTGATATGGAATTTGCTTGCAAATTTAAATCGTTTTCCAGCTGAAGCACAACTATGATCCTTGTGTAGAATTGTCCAAATGGAGATAAGGCTTTTCATCCTCAAATCCAAAGAGATTCCAAGAGGGTTTCCATCATCCAAAAATTGCCAACCTCAAATGACCCCCTTACATTTTTTTTCAAATTTTAACAACAATATCACCCGTCAAAGTGAGCAAATCCAAACCAACACTGAAATGTACACCAAGATCCCAATGACAGGCGAAGTGTGAGCATATGGTGTCAAGGATCGTTAGATTGAAAACTGAATGCTGAAATTACAAATCATGCAACTCGACCACTTATTCAGCGGGAGTAGAGTGACGGCTTGGCCGATCAGCAAATGAGAATGCAATACAGAAATTAAAGATGGCGAGGCCTGTCTCTTCCACCAAACGGTGGGAATGAAATGCTTATGCAAGGAAAGTAAATAAGGCGACAAGCCAACCTCTTCCACTAAAAATGGGAATACAATACATAACTGTAGAAATATAAAGAGTTGATCAATACTACTGATTCGACGTTACAATATAAATGCAATCTGCAAGAAACCAAGTATTAGAGATGCCCAAAGTGCTGCAAATGTTATAGAATGTCTCTCCAACTCCAAAAGACCCCCAACCATGAAAATCAAGCCCAAAAACTCCAAATACTACAATCTGATATAACAGACCAGCAAACTGAAAACACACACCAACAACTAAGAAACTCACTAAAATACTCATAACTCCATCTCTACCCCTCTGAATGACGTGAGACTGAATGCAAATGAAGCCTAGGAGGTAGGCGACCAAGTCTAGAACATGAAACAATAACAAATACCCTCCATTATTTTATGCATGCATTCCAAGGCAATGGCAAGCAAAGTACAACCAGCAAAGAGGGGCGACCAGCAAGATAAATTCATAGACTGCATTAAAAATTCCAAAACCTCGCAAAAAGGGACGCCTAGGGTCTAGGAATAGACTGAGAATCTACCCAAAAGCAAACAAAATTCACACTAAGACTTATGATTACAAATCACTTTCAACACAACAAAACCAGCAACCTGAAAAACTGATAAAAACATCAAAACTCCATTTGTGATGCTCAATCTGCACTCTCTGAATGAGAAGCAGTCTCTAGAAACTCAACTAAGTACTATCTTTCAAGCACGAAGACTAAAGAAGAAACTAGGAGGTACGCATCCCTCGAAGCAGCTCTGAAAATATTTCAGCAACATAACAATACAATAAGCAACAATGGATACCCCAAATGAAGGCCAAGTCTCTTATTTATAACTTTTCTCCTCAATTTCAAATCCATTTTTTCCCTCCAATTAGGGCGCCCAAATGAGATTCTCTTTTTTCCTCAATTTGCAATATACATTTCATTTAAATTCCATTAGCCACCTAGACATGGCGTCCAAAATGAGGGAGAGAAGACTTTAATAAAATTGCAATTAAATCACAAGGTAGGCGTCCAAGATATTAAGTGAAAATACCTTATAAAAAATCACCCTTTATGAAAATAACTTATCTCTCCAATTAGGCGTCCTCCAAGCCTAGCAACATATTTTCACTTAAAATAACATTATTTGCAACTTAATTATTTCCCTTATAAAGTCATCCATTTTAGCATAGGAAATATTGTTTTCATCAAATTATGAAATCACTTAAGTCACCAAACCTACCAAATCAAGCTCCAAGATTGTTGGAGACCAAACTGCCAAAACTGCCCTGCTAGAAATAGCCATTGCATTAAACTACTGAATTGCTGCTAAAAATAGCACTACCAAAAATAATACTTACTAAAAATAGCATACTCCTAAAAATAGTAAGTTGTTCCAAACTCATTTTAACCACAATCAAAGCAGCCGTCGTACTTACTAAAAATAGTAAGTTCGAAAAAGTCCTCCATTGCAGTTGCATGTCACACCATTGTGAAGCTCTCTTAAAATCCAAAAGGAATCCAAAATCCAAACTGCAAAACTCCAACATGCAAGCCCTTGAATTTGCAAAAGAAACCTTCAAGCAGCTAGAAACCCTAATTCTGCCTCTGACTAGCCTACGGGCATCCGGGGATAGGCTATCAATCACTGGAAAGTGTAGTGCTAAAAATGGGGACATTACACAACCCAAGGTTTTCATCTCTAAATGCAAAGTTGAAATTTGAATTTGGAATAACCATAAAGGATAATGGATGATTTGAAGTGAGCCTTGACTTCTCTTTTATAGGAATTTTACAAGCATCTATTTTATTTATTTTACGTTTTCCCTCCAAACATTTAAAAATACTTTTAGATTACATCCAAAGGCCCCACTTTGAAATACATTTTGAATAAAGTGTTAAAAACACTTATTTAAATATTGCATTGGCCTTACAATAGTATTTAAGTTGCCCATTTGAAAATAAAATAATTGTGTCCAACTTAAAGTATTTTTAATTCATTTAGTTATGAAAAGGGACAAGACAAAAAGTCACACAATGCTCTTGTAGGCATGCATCCATGCATATTTAAGTTGCCCATTTGAAAATAAAATGATTGTATCCAACGTAAAATGTTCCCTTCCAATTGATAGGCCGGATGATTTAATGACTTATTTAATTCCTCTTAGTCACCAAATAAAATAAGGGAATTAATTATTGATTATTTAATATTATTCTATTCAAGCAAATATTACCAATAATATTAATTAATTAATATTTATTTAAAGTGACTAAAGTGGGACATAGATATTATAAAGTCACCTTATTTTGAATATTCAAATATTCAAATATTTGTGAAGGAATCGTAATTTCACGAGAGGCTACAAAAGGTGCATTCGGGAATGTATTTTTCATCATTGGAGTTTTATATTTTCTTCTATTATTGTTGAGAGCTCTCGAGCTTGAAGATTGGGGTTTCGGTGGTGAAACAAATCCACCCTAACCTGCGGAAGTGATCAAATTCGTGAAGTCTCCATTGGAGATGAATTTGCAAGAGTACGTTTTATCCAAACAGTTCAAATACATACTCATTAACCTTTCATACTAGACATTCTGATCAGATTGTAATTTGTTGAGATTAATACATTTGTTTCATTGGGTATGGAAGTATATATATACATTTTGGGGCAGCGTGGAAATATTACTATGTGAAGGAAGAATCGAGTGGTCAAAGTAAGTATGATACATGTCATAGCCGCCACCTTATTGTACTTAAATTGCAGCTATTTAGGTACCCCTACATCCATATCACTTATTTTGAAGGCATCAATATTTATCTATACTCCATCGGATTATATGAGATTGGTCAATTTATCTCATGAGGATCAAGCAATATTCAACTCCATCAAACTTTATTAGCAACTCTTCCACCTTGGCAACTACTGTCCAGTCAACCGCATATCTCTTCAAGGACGATTTGGCAATATTAGGGTTTCAAACTAGTCAAACGGGCCAATTGCGATTTCTTTTGGAGTATTTCAGCTTACCTTCCTATAGCCGCTAGGTTTTGTAAAGTATGGGAATCGAATACAGACCAAACCTTTAATTAATTCTACATCGAATGGTCTAGGACAATACCAACAATTGTGGACAGCGAATAATTGAGTCATGCCTATTCAAGAGACCCACATGCACATTGAAGAAGGGGTCAAAAGCATCCATATCAGGTCTTGTGTGCTTGTGTACTTGTGTACTTCATAATAGCTGACCGCCAACAATTGGTAGAGCGAGTTTGTATATATGGGCGGGTGAATATAAGAAGGTTGTGGCAATATTATACTATGGATGCATTAAATAAAGGTTAGCTGCTAATATGCTTATTGCTGTTAATGAATAGTTTAATCTGTGTGAATACCGAATTCCTAAAATTGTATGGGTTGCTTAATATCTGTGAAGTATTGGGATTTCGGAAATAGTATATATATATGTAGATGTCTGCAATAAAATTCAGTACTAAGTGGAATATTGGGAATTTTACATATATGTGTTCCTAGATGTTTGCAATGATGGAAATAATCTAAAATCAGATTTTGCATTAGAACCATTTGTTTCATTGGTTTCTGGAAACTAAGTACAGGCACAGTAATAGGATATTGGTTGACAACATGCTTGCATTGTCAAACCAATATAAGTAAATAGAAAAAACTTCCTATCAGGGATAAGGGCCTTTACAGTGGTATCAAAGTTGGTTTTCCTGCCAACCTATGGGTTTCATGAGTGACAGAGAAAGACGATACTATAATAGGGAGATTAAGAAACAGTGGCAACCTACTCAAGTTTTGAAAGAGGAGATTGCTTCTGGTATTTTGGGAATACACCAAATATCTCCTTTAGGCAGTGGCTCTGACTCCTCTACAAGAGGTGGTGCACATATAGAGGCAAAGATGGGCGATAGAGGGGAAGATCAGAGAGGGGAAGACCTCCTTAATACATCATTGGCAAAACAACGAGTAACCAATTAGCGGATGACACAATTGACGGAACTAATGACCCAAACTTTGCTTAGCAACAACAATAACCAAAACAACCAAAATGGCCATAACGGAAGCAATAATGATCAAGGCGACAATTCGCTTAATAACCAAATTCCTAACCAACGTACTGCACCTGCAAACCCAAGGCCTTTAAAGCTTGTTTTCCCACCCAAAGTAGAGCTTCAAGAAGGCAATGGACCCACATTGATCGAGTTGCAAGAATAACTCAGACAAGACTGTGTTGATGCAAGACTGAGTTTCCAACATGATATTTCCCTCTGTGACTATATAGACCTGACAATGAGACGTATGACCAACAAGGGTAATAGAGAGCATCACAATGATCTTAGGAGGAAGGTTGGTAAATTGAGTTTGCCTTTCTTTGATGGATTAGGGAAGACATCAGCACATGCCTGGGTACAAAAAGTAGATACATAATTCTAGTTGAATCCCATGCCTAAGGATGAAGCAATAAAATACGCTGTCATACATCTAGACGAAGTTGCCCATAAATGGTGGCATCATGGAATGGTTGCAATGGGCCATGATTAGATCACCTCTTATGCTAAGTTTATCGAAAGGTTAATTGAGAGGTTTGATGTCAACGATCTTGAACTCCATCTCAAGGAGTTAGACAATTGAAGCAGTGGGGATCAATGGACAACTACATTGATGATTTCCAGAGATTTGTTGTTTTAGTGACTGTTATTTCAGAAAGGAGATTGTTGGTTTTGTTCATGGATGGTTTGATAGACCCTTTAAAGGGTTGGGTCAAAGATCTCAATCCTAACTTGTTACAAGAGGCAATCAAGAAAGCTAGGGACAAGGTTCTACCTCCCAGAAGGACAAAGGTGATAAGCCAATTCAAAAGGAGGGGCCCAAGAAAAATAGAATGGATGATGAGACTCGACGGGAGTTGAGGAGAAAGAAATTGTGTTTCAACTACAAGGAGCCTTGGGAACCAAGACACAAGTGTCTTGGTAGGGGCAAGGTACATTATATAGAGATTGTATCAAATAGTGAGGAAGAGGAGAAATATGATCATAACCAAGGCAGCGAACAC
The DNA here is from genome assembly GCA_007115665.2 of Sequoiadendron giganteum. Classification (NCBI taxonomy): domain Eukaryota; kingdom Viridiplantae; phylum Streptophyta; class Pinopsida; order Cupressales; family Cupressaceae; genus Sequoiadendron; species Sequoiadendron giganteum. Next base: position 292,818,017 of record CM021110.1, on the reverse strand, counting down.
AATGAGTCAGATGATGAGCAGTCAGGTGCCAATGAGACGGCACCTAAGGGAGCAAAGGGTGGTACTCTTGCTACTATGTCGGGTACACCAAAGTTCAACTCTTTTAGAGTCTGTGGAGTGCTACAAGGATAGAGGATCACAGTCCTAATCGATAGTGGGGCTATCCACAACTTTATAAACTCTGCTTTGGTTACCATGAAGGGTTTGCAGACTATGGAGCATATGGGGTTTAATATCATGGTTGCAGGTGGATATCAAATCCCTTATGAGCAAAAGGGTCCACAGATGAGCATCACAATAGGTAACTATACAGTTACTGATGATTTTTATGTGATGGACTTAGGAGACACCAAGGTTGTTTTGGGCATCCATTGGTTACACTCACTTGGGAAGTATTCATAAAACTTCCAAACCATGGAATTCAAGTTTAAGGTGGATGGCAAGAAAATTGTCTTGAGGGGAATGTCTAATGGTGCTCCTAGAGTTGTCTCAGCAAAAAGAATGGAGAGTATTTGTAGACATGGTGATTTGCATGGACATGAGAGGTATGACTCAAAATTTTCTATTTTTACACATAGTTGGCATCATGGGAATCATGAGTCACCTCTTTTGGAGAGCCCATTCAAGGCTCAAGTCATGGTTATGGATGAGATAGTTGAGGACACACCTTGTGTACCAGCCGGCAGTAATATGCATGCATGTGTTGATGGAGATAATTGTGATTCAGATCTGGTTGGGCATTCAACCATCCGTAAGGAGTTTGAGGAGTCTACTTGTGTTGAAGATTCCTTGGTGGAGTATGAGATCGCCCCAATTTCAAAGTTGTTCACACATGTCATAGAGACATTTGATGGTGATGGGTATCTACTTGGAGGTGTGGAGTCTCAGATGATCCATGATCCAAGGGAGTTTTCAGGGTATATCTTCAGGACAGCAACTGATTGGATTGATTGGAGAGGTTGGGATCACTACTTCAGCATTGGAGGTTGGCATAATGATGAGATCCTATCATCATATGGCATTGGAGGCACCTTTTGCACTATCATAGGTATGATTTTCAGTTTGCTTGGTGCTGTTCTGATTTATATCAGCAGCCTAGTAGGGGTTGGTATGTTTTTCTATGCACCTGTGATGGGCATCTTTCACATCCATAGGAAATCATTCAAAGTGGGATGGATAGTTGATGATGGTGACATTATGAGAGACATCAGTCTCTTCATTTTCAGTGGATGTGATGGTGTGATGAGTTGGTATCCAGGGATTGGTGTAATTGGTACACTACTCCACAAGGCTCACGTTGAGTTGCTTCACAACTTTTGGCATGGTAATGATTGTATCGGAGTGGGGCAGTGGAAGACTCGGTACTAGTGGTCATGCTTCAGAGATCATACCCTACATCACTGGTTGATAGACATGACTCTTTTCAGGACTTTCGTTTGGTTTAGTGTTTTGTCTTTGATAGACTTAGCACTCATGGACGGTGGGACCTTAGGAGTAAGGAGTTGTTGGTACTTGTGGATGATGGTTATGCATCCTTGTTCCTACATCTACACAAGCAAAATACATGGAAGGGGAGCTACATTTTGGAATTTGGGGAATGGTGTAGAATTAAATTCATGTGTGTTGGGCTAATCGTGCTTTATAGCCGACCACCAGAGTTCACTTCACATAACATTTTTCATATTCCCTTGGAGAGATGTAACCACAGGTTGAGGAGTTGAGTGATCACAGAGTACTGGATTGGATAGAGATACTTGTCACTTGACAATATTTTGCAGGATACAGAGTTACAATTGCTTGTGGGCAAGCAATTCCAGGAAGGGAGGACTGTCATGTTCCCTTCCAATTGATAGGTCGTATGATTTAATGACTTATTTAATTCTCGTAAGTAATTAAATGAAATAAGGGAATTAATTATTGATTGTTTAATATTATTCTATTCAAGCAAATATTACGAATACTATTAATTAATTAATATTTATTTAAAGTGACTAGAGTGGGACTTAAATATTATAAAGTCACTTTATTTTAATTTCCCTCTTAAAGTTAAATATTCAAATATTTGTTAAGGAATGGTTATTTCACAAGAGGCTACAAACGGTGCATTCGAGAATGTATTTTTCATCATTGGAGTTTTATATTTTCTTCTATTATTGTTGAGAGCTCTCATGCTTGAAGATTGGGGTTCCGGTGGTGAAACGAATCCACCCTAGCCTGCAGAAGTAATCAAATTCATCAAGTCTCCAAAAGAGACGAATTTGAAAGAGTACGTTTTATCCAATCAGTTGAAATACATACTCATTAATCTTTCATATTGGACATTCTAATCAGATTGTAATTTGCAGAGATAAATACATTTGTTTCATTGGGTATCAAAGCATTTATATACATTTTGTGAAGCAGGAAGGTTGTTATACCCAAAATGAAATTTTTGGCATTCTGCTTAAATTGAGCTAAACAATGAAAAAATGCCATCAAAAGTATGTTTTAGGTCAAACCAAATATGAAATCTTTGTGGGTTTCTGTCAAGAAACCTATGGTTAAAATTCTCAAAAAATGAAAATTTGGGTTTTACGCCCCTATTTTTATGGAAACCCTAAAAAATAGGACCTTCTCGAAAATGATTAAAAATAATTCTGATAGGATTACTTGCCTTCACGATCACACTGATCAAGTCAGAATTATCAAAAATTATGTTTTACTCTGGTGGGTCTATTTCTCTTTTTTAGGAACAAAGTTAGGAGCTTCGCAGCCATTAATGGCAGATTGGCCAGTACCAGGTGCTGAAAGCTAAACCTCAAAAGCTTCAACGAAGAAACCATGGCGGAAAAGGATGAAAAGATGTTGTTTCAACGAAGGAGATTCTCAAAACGGAAAAGGCCAAAATTTGGCTAAGTCTAGAAGATGGATGTTTTGTCTACCAAGGCAAAACACAGTCTATAGTGGCTAAAAGCGCCCCTCTTGAAGAAAGGCGCCCTTGGATCTCAGAGGGCAAATGAAATCATTTGACATCTTCAACTCAGTCATCCTCTTCACTCTCATGTTGGCTCGACAACGAAACAATTAGCAAAATCATTTGATTCAGGTATCATTGACCAACCGTCAACGAAGTATGGAGGATCCATTGACGACAGAAATGCCAAATCAGAGAGCTTCAAGGCAAAAGCGCCCCTGCTGCCCGGGGCTACCCCTCAATTGCAGGCACCGGATGAATCCATAAGCTGTAGCTCTATACATGATATCTTTCCAGCTTCCTCCCAGCTACGTGATCAATCTAACAGCAAGTCCATAAGACACACCAGACGATCACAAGTTGAGATCAAGCAAAAAAAGCCAAAATTGAAGAACTGGAAAGATAAGCCAGAAAATGGCTAAGGCATGGCTAAAAGCGCCCCTCTTGAGGAAAGGCGCCCTTTCTTGAAGGCATCCAGATTCAACCAGAATCTTCACTGCCTCCCAGGATGACCTTCTCAGCTATGACCTATCTCGTCAACAAGACTATCAACAAACGCTTCCGACAAATCAATCAATTGATGGAGGAGGTCAAAGACTGGCAATCCACAGCCAAGATGAAACCAAGCAAAAGCTAAAAGCACCCTTGCTGGCCAGCGGCGCCCTTTAGTTTGAAGGCCCAAAACTTGCCAGCTTCAACTGAGAAGTCAGGCATCCTGAACAAGACTGAACCGGCTACCCGATGCATCGTCAAGCAAAATCATCTGATTCATCAAACATCGAGAACATCAGATCAAAGCAAAGAGGGTCTGAAAAGGTCAAAACGAAGAACAAGTCAATGAAAATTGACTAAGGCATTGTCAAAAGCGCCCCTCTCAAGGAAAGGCGCCCTTCTTTTTGGAGACCTTAACTCAGTTTTCTGAGTTAATCCCTCTCAGGCATATCTCATCGTGTTGATCCCACCTCAACAACAGAACTGCCAGCCACTACCTAAGATCAACTGAGCAACCTAAATCAAAGACCAAACGGGAGCACTTCAGCTTGCAAAATAGACAAAAATGATCAACTTCAAGGTTGGACGCCTAAAAGAAGTCAAACAGAAATGTTGACTTGAGTTAGCAAATTTGGAGTCAAAAAGAGACCAAACACTCCACAATCAGTGGAAATCATCTTTTGGAACTCCAAATCAGGCTTGAATGATGAGTTATCTTCCATACTTTGTGGATCTTAACCCTAATTGCCTTATATTCATGCTAGGCGTCCCTTTCCTCATTATTCTTTTTGCAGGTTGAAGGATAAAACATCAAGTAGCTCCCAAGAACACGTTTTCAAGATATGGCAGGGGTTATGAACGGATCTTCAATATTTTTGAAGATCATTGGTAGTAAAAGCATTCTTTTCCCAAGATTGCTTCCAGAGATAGATTATTGCAAAGTGGCAGTTTATAACTTCCAATCCATCTTCTGTCTACTTCCTCTACTTCTGTCTATATTTCTTTTGCATGTCACAGGAAATGACAGATTATCACAGATCTGGCCAACTGGGTATGATCAACACAGCTTTTTCAACAAAACCCATATGGTAGATTTTTCCAAAAAAAGTAGCCCTGCTGCCCCTATTTTTTAGGGTTTCCGAAAAAAGTCATAATATTGAAAAACAAACAAACTGGGTTTGTTTGGCTTTGAAGCACGAACAAAACCCATGTGTCGGATTTTTTCGAGAAAAATCACTTTCTAGTACCCCTGCTGCCTCTGCTACCAAAGGGCTCTTGCATGTCAAAGAAAAACTCATTTTTCCGAATTTCTGACGATCTGGGTTTGTCTTAAAAATCATTCTTAACAAAACCCATGTTTCAGAATTTTTCGTAAAAACTACCCCCGACGAGGCTATTTTTAGCAGTTCCAGAAAAGTGTCAGAACAGGGTCAAGTGCCCAGTCAATATTTAAGGTTTTCAGAATGCAGTACTCTCAGGTACAATACAAGACCAAAACGGTCTTATACCATGATTACCTGAAAACGACTGACATAGACCTATGGCAGAAAAATCCAGAGGTCAGTTCTGAGGATTTGGAGGGCATGAACCAAATCACGTTGCAAAACATTGAAGAATCCGATTTGTTTCAAGTAGCCTCTATTCCAATCACCTTACAAAGCATCGAGCTTGTAACTGCTTGCACAAAGCATTACAACCCGACTACAAGAGAGATCCTATCAGTAGACGAGAGGGTGATTTGCAGCTTGAAGCCGGTGGACATAGAGACTTGTTTTGTAATTCCACCATGCCCTACCAAGAAGGTCATATCAGTGACAGAATGCGAAAAGGAATTCAAGGCTTCGAAGGATGAGTGTTCGCTTATAATGGTTGAACATTGGCTGAAAACAAAGAGAACCAGCTTGCCCAAATTGGTTGGTAGAGGATAATTCAAAGATGAGTACGGAGTGCTAATCACCCTACTCAGCAGAGTCACTGGACAAGAGGAGGGAAAATCCTTCCAGCCGTGGATGTTCTACATTATTGGCAAGATAATCAACAGGAAAGAACGTTACGACTGGGCCTCCTTGATCAGTGACACACTCCACCAACAATTCACCGGGTTTCTAGAAGAGCACCGTTTCCACATGTGTTCATACCTGGTCTACCTAATAGCCTTCCAAGGCGATTTCAGAACATTAAACACTGTGGGAACCCTGGGTGTGCAAAAGGTACAAGAATACTTTCTTCGCTTGGAGTTCACTCTAGCGGAAAGACACTTCAAAAAGATAAATGACCTTTTTACTATGCACACCGTGCACGAGCTAGACCATGAGATGTACGTGTGTATTTTACCAGCAGCTAAGGCAGCAATGGTGGACTGGGCGGATTGGTTCATACAATTCCCCACTTTCACCTACATACACGTGTATGGCTACAATGGCCACCCCGCCATGATGCCACGCTACCCCTCAGATAGGGTAGTGTTCATGGAATTCCTGAGGCAATTGGCCGAGGTTCACTCTTACCTTTGCATAAAGAAAAAGACTGCTGCAAACTTTCCTTTTCAGATGGGACTCTACAGATGCAGGACTGCAGCCGATGCAAAGTTGATAAGCCAGGAAATAGTGAGATTTAATCTCAAGTACCTCATTGACAGGAGGCCATCCTATGACCCCAGAGGCATCTTCGTAGCTCACCTTGAGCAAAGATCATCACATGAACCTTTCATGGAAGATTTTTGGGTCAACTGCGAGGATGAGTTCGAAGTGAGAAGAAGGAACCATAGCAGATTCAAGCTCTTGTAGATTGCAGAATTCATGTCAGAGGACATCGAGGGCTTATCTGAGGGCGAAGAAGAAGTCATTATTTCTTCCTTCTTCACGGGTCTAATGGATTCACAACCACTCGGCAAAGTAGACTGGTACGCGAAAGAGAGTACGTCTATTGAGGAAAGAACGGGTAGAGTAGTTCGACACAGTCAACTCTACCTGGACAGTAAAAGGACAAGGAAGGTAGTACTTCCCCGATCAGAGCCGCCAGCGGTTCAGTTTACACTACCTTCCACGTCTAGGAGGAAACCCAGACAGAAGAAGATGAGCTTTCCTCTAGAAGGAATGCGGATGTCAGGAGCACATGGGGGAGAAAAGGAATTGCCAGCACAAGCCGGCAAGAGGTACAGGTGGAGACAGCCACCAATTTACCTGAGACAGTTGAGACCGCTGCAACTACACAAGAACCAGTGATTGAAATAATCGTTGTAGAGATGGAAACCATTGTAGAAGAAGTTGCAGCAGAAGCGGTGCCAGTGATAGAAACAGAGCCACCAGCTTCACCACCATCATAGAGGTCACAAAGTCCTATTGATTTGGACTCGCCACCACGAGACATTGCCACGGCACAGTCTCGTTCTTCTAGCATTCAGGGGACCTATGTTCCTCCTCCCAACGATGCTAGCCGAGATTCTATCTGGCTGGAAAGCTCGCTTGGGAGGAAGAGGGAGAGACCTTCTTATCAGCTTGACTTCTCTGAATTCCATCATGTCCCACAAGACATGCCGGCAAAGAAGTTGAAGAAGCAGACACATGTAGAGAAGAATGCAGAGAACGAGGTTATCATAGAGACTGCTGCCCCACCTGAAGACAAAGATATACATAATGTGAGGGTTGAGGATTTCACGCTTTCAAAGGTGAACCTTGGAAAGACCACTCGACAGGTGGAGGCAGACCTTCTTGGAATTGCCTCGGCGAGTGTCAAAGAAAGGATGACAAAAGATGGACAAGACAAAGCAGCCTTGAAGGCTGAAATCCGTCAACTAAAGTTGTACATTTCTAGTTTGATACATGACACTCCAAACTCCTCGGCCTTGCCTCAAGGACTGTTGGATCTCCCAGCTGAAAGAAACCATCACCAGTTGATTACATACGGCAAACACTTGAGACGTCAAGTGGATGAGTTTGTTGTCAAAGGACAGTGTGTGTTGACAAAAGCATATCAGCTGAGAGACAAGGCACATGGACTTAGATCATAAATCCAGAAGTCAGATGTAAAGGCAGCTCAAGAGAGGCCGAGAGAGGAGGCGACAATTGCTGATTTGCAACAAGCATATGAATCAGTTACGACCACAAAAAATAAACACCATCTCTTTGAGTGGAAAGAACAGGTGGCATACAAGGTGAGAGCCTATGATGCCAACTCTGTGGAGCTGATTGAATATAGACGCTTCGTCGCCAATATTATCAACTTCGCAAGAACGTTGGTAATATCCTTCCCTGAGTTAGAATATCAACGGGAAGGAGGGGAATATGTTGAACTTGAAACAGTGCAAACGCGGTTCCAGGATGTCATCCGATCTTCATTCCTTGAAGATCCCAATGGCTGCAAATTAGCCAAAATTGCAGCCATGTCTGTCCAGTTAGATGAAGCAGCTGCCCAATGCACAACCTATCATCAATAGCTTGCAATGGGTGAAGAAATGCTTAGACGCCACATAGTCACCTTGAAAAGCATTAATTGCCCGAGGGCCGAAGAGGTCAATGACTGGATAGAGACTTTGTTGACCAGTGGTGAAGAGGTGTAAAGCACCAAGGAAGGACGTCCCTACCCTCCAAATAGCATTAATGATGACTGAAGTCAACTTGATGCCCCTTTCCAAGTTGACTCCAGATCTCCACAGATCATGCATGTCATATCCCACTAATCTAGGATGTCTATTTGACTCCCACAATTTGTGGATCTCAGATCTCCCCAAAAGGTGGATGTCTATTTGGAGACATATTTGTAACATAAGTTCACTTTTAGTTAGGTGTCAGTCAACTGAGGTAGACTTCCAGTTTGACTTTTGTTTAGTTTCAGTTAACTGAAGTAGATTTCCAGTTAACTGTTTGCTCACCTACTTTTAGACATAAAAATAAATCTTGCTGATTGGCAAGAACTGTTTGTTAACTGAAGGAGATTTTAGGGTTGCCTACTCCTTTGAGTTTCTATAAATAAGAGCCTTAGGTTCTTTATTTGTTTAACCTTTATTTGCTAGCAAAATTGCTGCTCCACTGTTGCCAGAGTTCGCTTGTTTATATCTTCTATTCACTCTTGGATGAGAGTTCGTTGGTTGATCGCAATTGTGCATGATTTCGTGCCTTTGCTGTCCCGACCTTTGTAATTCTTTGAAGAACCTTGAAGAAATAAATCAGATGGTGCAAGCTTGATTGATCTAATTATTTGAGTTATTCAAAGTCTTGTTTTTAAATAGTGCATTGTTTCAATCTCCTCCTTGGACAGGTGTCGTCGCCTCCTTGGATATTTTGTCATCGATCATTATCGTTTGATGTTGTTTAATGATCTCTCTTGCAGCCTAGACTTTGGACAGGTGTCGTCACCTCCTCGGGAATCCTGTTAGAAAGGCCATCGTTCCTTGTTGTTTCCAGTGAGTTGTTTCCAAGCCTATACCTCGGATAGGGGTTCCTCCTCCTTGGCAAGTCTCAGATCCAGTTTACCGTAACGAGTGTTTGCTTGTATCGAGCCCTATCTTGGTATATATCCGAAGGTTCAGAGCCTCGGCCATATTCCATTGAGACGGAGGATTCAAGTGATCCAACCATACCATTTCGCTCCTACGCCCTCATGCTCTGTTTATCTTGAGGAGGTAGGATAGTCTAGAAGTTAGTTAGTCGTAGTTAAGATCTACGAAAACCAGAGAAAAAGCTTAGCTACGGCGCATTGGTTTATGCACCCTTGTGTCCTGCCGCTAAATAAAAAAGATAGGAAATCTTAGTACACACCTTTTTTATAGTATAAAATCAGCAAAGCGAGATCTTCCTCTCTATAATCCGAAGAGCATGTACTAACACACTTGCAACAGCTGTCTGTTTCCAATAAGCACTCCAGAGGTGCTAATTGAAATGCCAACAAGGGTTCTCCCCTCTCTCAACCAACCAAATCACAAAATAATCACAGGCAAACCTCTGCCTGAATCCAACAATAAAGTACAGATTGCAACAACTCGGATTTTATTAACTCAATTCAATTTTTAATTACATAGCAATCTCTATACACAAATCTCCCTACATTCTTCAGAGAAACTCAATCTCCAAATCTAATTCCAATTAAGTGAAATCAGCAACTCTACATGCAAAATTACATATACAATCTCATATGGTATAGCCTCTGTTCTTGACTTCTATCTACCAATCATATGTGTCCAGCCTTATTTTTATTCTCCTCAGCTCTTTTCACTTGCTCGTCCCTTTTATCATTTAAATTCTGCATACTCTTTGCGGTGCTGCTCATTCTCCTATATGGCTGTGATGCATCTACTCCTTCCCTCTTTCATGTGTTGTCTTCTCTAGTACTTAGCTGCCTGTAGCAAATTTTATTTCTTTCTTTTAAATTACTCCCTTCCTCTCATGAGGCGCAGCCTCTTAGAGTTCTCTACAAAATTTTCTTCCTCTATGCAGCCTCCTCTTCCACACACAGGTCGTGCCTTTCTCTCCCTCTAAGATTTTTAAAATTCCTTTTTTTGTTTTTCTGCCCTCTCCTTATAGCGCCAATTCAACTTCTCTCTCCCCTATTGTGCCCCTTCACATTTCTCCAATTTCTCTGCACTTATATGCATTTGATGTTTAATTTTTAAAAATTCACATTTGCATCTCACATTTTCTCCATTTTAATTTTTTAATGTCTCTTTCCATGCTGTCAAGAAGAGTGTTTAAAATAAAGCGACTTTATAATATACAAAGTGTAGTGCTAAAAATGGGGACATTACACAACCCAAGGTTTTCATCTCTAAATGCAAAGTTGAAATTTGAATTTGGAATAATCATAAAGAATAATGGATGATTTGAAGTGAGCCTTGACTTCTCTTTTATAGGGATTTTACAAGCATCTATTTTATTTATTTTATGTTTTCCCTCCAAACATTTAAAAATACTTTTAGATTACATCCAAAGGCCCCATTTTGAAATACATTTTGAATAAAGTGTTAAAAACACTTATTTAAATATTGCATTGGCCTTACAATAGTATTTAAGTTACCCATTTGAAAATAAAATAATTGTGTCCAACTTAAAGTATTTTTAATTCATTTAGTTATGAAATGGGACAAGACAAAAAGTCACACAATGCTGTTGTAGGCATGCATCCATGCATATTTAAGTCGCCCATTTGAAAATAAAATGATTGTATCCAACTTAAAATGTTCCCTTCCAACTGATAGGCCGGATGATTTAATGACTTATTTAATTCCTCTTAGTCACTAAATAAAATAAGGGAATTAATTATTGATTATTTAATATTATTCTATTCAAGCAAATATTACCAATTATATTAATTAATTAATATTTATTTAAAGTGACTAAAGTGGGACATAGATATTATAAAGTCGCTTTATTTTGAATTACCTCCTAAAGTTAAATATTCAAAAGAGACATGGAAAGAGTCAAATAGAGTCATAGGATGTGGTATTAGAAATTTGATACATATGTGTTGAGTTTAGGTTTTGAGCATTCTAAATTTGATCATTGTGTTTATTATAAAACTAGCATTGGTCATTTCCTGAATATTTCTTTATATGTTGATGATATGTTGTTTATTAGCAAAGGGAAAGTTTTGATTTCAAAGCTTAAATCTCAACTCTCAGCGAAGTTTGAAACGAAAGATCTTGGTGCTGCAAGACACATTCTTAGGATGGAGGGTAGAAAATATAGATAGAACAAAAAGCTATGGCTTGGCCAAAGAAAGTATGTGAATTTAATATTAAAAACGGTTTAACATGCAAGATTACAGACCATTATGTGTTCCTTTTACAATTGGAACGAAGTTATCTATTTTGCAATGTCCTACATCCCCATCAAAGATGAAAGACATGAATAGAGTGCCCTACTACAGTGTAGTTGGAAGTTTGATATATGTTATTCTTTGTAATAGACCAAACATTGCCCAGGCCTCAAACAATGGGTGTTCTTTACAAATATATGTCTAATCATGGTAGAGCCCATTGGGATGCAATTTAAATTGTTTTCAAATATTTGCAAAGTACTCCTTGTGTTATCATATTAACTTAATTGGAGACAAGCATTCTCTTGATACTCATAGTTATGTGGATTTAGATTAAGTAGGTGATGTTCATAGCAAAAAAACCATCAGTGTTTATTTGTTTTACTTTATTTGGTGGTGCAATTAATTGAATGAGTAAGCAACAGACTCTGGTTGCTTTGTCCATTATTAACGCTAAATATATGGTAGCAACTCGTGCCTATAGAGAAGCCATTTAGCTTAAAAAATAGTGTTCAGATATTGAATTAAAATGAAGTGCAATGATAGTTCATTATGACAATCAAAGTGTTATTTGTCTAGCAAAAAACCCAGCATTTCATGCAAGAACCAAGCATATTTATGTACAATATCATTTCATTAGAGACATGGTTGAAAATGGCAAGGTGAAGTTGATCAAGGTAGAGACTTTGATGAATGTTGTAGATTCACTAACTAAAATATGTGACCATAGAGAAGTTTAAATGGTGTTTGGAATCTATAGGTCTCTTGGTCCCTAGCGGTACAATTCATAATGGTATGGTTCCCCTAGCTCTTGCAAGATATTCAATAAGTGGAGGAATGTTGGGAACTAAATAGTCTCAGCCTTGGCAACTCCTAAGTTTATTTATATATTATTTTATATTTTTTAACAAAAATTTAGTATTTATATTAATAAATATTTGCACTCCACTTAAAAGGGACATAAAATTTTGAGTTGACATTTTTGCCACATGTCGATGCTTTCAAAAATGAGCTTTTAGTTATCAAAAAATGCTTATTTATTGGTATGATATGGAAGGCCTATTTTTAAGGATGTTATGACAAAATTTATGACAACTATAAGGGCATGATAATCAACATCTACAACAAATTATGATAAGTTCCTTACAAGGTGGGAGTTGCATACTATTCCTAGAGGTTCCAAATGTGTGAGGGGCATGAGAACTTGTGCCTCCTGTTTTAGGAGTTATTTTTTGGTCTATATGGCCATTGTTGGCACCTAGTTTTGGCCCATGATATTAGCCTTTGGTTTACAACCATTTGTAGTAATTTTGTATTGTATTTGCCTATATATTGAGGTTGTGGGAGCCAGTTTATTATGTTGAGTTTGCAAGTACTTAAGTTTTGTTGGAATGCTATCAAATTTCTCATGTATTGTATGTTGGTGAATGCTCCTACGAAGACTTGCTTTGCAAGAATATTGTAACTATTGAAGTTTTACAAATTAATGTATTGAGTTGCTTTGGAGTGTGGGATTTTTCTCTCAAAAGGGTTTTCCCCACATAAATCAATGTATCGTGGTATATTGCTTATTTCAGTTTCCTATGTGTTTCTATATAATTATTTTTACAAGTTAAAATCAATTTTAAAAAGATTTGCATATTTTCCTCTCAAGGTTTAGTATAGGAAGTTGTTTCCGCAACCTTAGCTTCCTTACATATTAGTCAAAGACAACTTCATCTTTCACTCGACATAATGCAGCCTCGAACAATTTGTACAAGTTGTTAGTTGAAACATTGAACTACAGATAGACATCTTTACAACTTGACTAATGAAAAACTCATTTGACATTAATAACACAATAAGAATAATCTAATCTAGGACTACCAATAGGACTATAGGCAAAGTTTCGTAGAGCTCCCAACATGGCACCAACAAAGTATAAAGTGTTTTCTACTAACCTCCATTACAATGCATAAGCTGAAATTCTAATAAATCAGCTAGTTAGCAGGTCACCAATTCAAAACACACTTCAGCACCTTTAACAAATTATCTATTTTCAAATCTCTAATTACAATTTTAATAAATCAGCCCATGAAAGTTGCAAGTTGGAGAGACACTTCAATGTTAATAACAATTTAGCTTCTATTTCAAATCTCTAATAATTTAGTTCCGTAGTTCTAGTATTTTTTTATGGAGGATTTTATATCATCCACAAATTTGTTTTGCTACTCATACAAGATCACAAGCCTATACTGATACCTCTTCTACTAAGAGCCAAGGATTGGAGGTTATCAATTCCGCCAAAGGTGATTGGGTCACAATCTTGGTCTCATCCTTATATCATACCTCCCTCAGGAAGTATGATGGTAGTAGTCATTTATCAGACTTGTTTACCAAAACATGTAAAATATCTTTAAAAAATCTTACAAAATATCTTAAGTTTGACCATGATGGCCACTTCCTGGTTTATTTGCAACACGATTCTAGAATTTAAATTATGCAAAAGCCTTTGGTCAAATAAAGCCTTACGCATTTGCGCCCATCATTTACAGCAGCAAATAACAAGGCACAATTCTAACGTGTTAGCTAAACACAGGTCACGAGGTCGACGCACGTAGGATACATGAAAAGCACAGTTGGCAGCCTACATCTCCGAATCCTGTTTTCCGATGCATAAGCTGAAATTCTAATATCTAATCTAGGTGGAAGCAGGTCCAGAGTTCGACACACGAGTCGTCAAGGAAAATAATAACGTACAGCCAAAAAATTTAGCTAGATACACATCGCGAGTTAAAAATGCGTTTCAAAACTTTTAAAAAACTAAAAATAGAATCCAGAAAATATAAGAAGGCAAAATTCAATAGTTTAGTTAAATGCAGGTCACGAGGTCGCAACGCGTGTACGCGTGAAAAGCATAATTGGCAGCGTGCATCTTCAAACCTCTTTTCCAATAAAAATAGCTGAAGTTGTAATACCTAATCTCACTGGAAGCAGATCATGAGTTCGACAAAAGAGACTAAGAAAAAAATTAGCATACAAGTCTACAGATATGACCAGACAAACGTTGCGAGTTCGAAACACGTTTCAAAATTCAAAGGAAAAACAGTAAAAACTAAAATATTTCAGCTAAATGCCGGTCACGAGGTCGATAGGCGGCTTACACAGAGAAAGCACAATTGGCAGCCTGCGTCTTCAAATCCTCCTTTATAATGAATAAACTTAAGTTGTACAACCTAATCTAGGTAGAAGCAGGTCACGAGTTCGATACACGGACCTTGATGTTCAAAGGAAAAGAAAAATAACATACAACTCTGCAAATTTAGCTAAACAAGCATCCTTAGTTCGACACACGTTTCAGAACTTCAAAAAAACTAAAAACTAGACTAAAATCCAACATGCAGGTGCTTGTTGAGGCTGTTACAAGCCTGCTAGTTCGACACACGTTTCGGAACCTCAAAAAAACTAAAAACTAAAATGTAACAAGCAGGTACCTTGTTGAGGCTGTTGCAAGCCGGCGCCGGCAGAAAATCGCCTCATTTCAAAGAAAAGCCCGCAGGGGCGGCACAAGCGCGTGGGAAACAATAATAATTGTGCGAACGCTTGAAAACATTTGCTGTAAAGTTTTTCGCAGTGGGGTTGGTGTCCATAATATGCAAGCGAGGCGTTATTGCACGGAGGCTTTCTCCACCATTCCTGTGCGTTTGGTGCCTCCATTCCCCTTCGTCCCCACACGCACACATTCCCACATTTGTGTTTGTCTATACGGCTGTACGTGTTCATCCCAAACCCCGCGAGGCCCTTTGTGGGGCCTGCTCGAGTGCGCCAGCCACTTTGCTGCCGTTAGATCTCAAGCTCTGATTACACTGCACCGTTGATGGCATGCGTCCCGTCTTGCGTCCCTTACAGCTCCCTGTATTACAGCTCATCTTGATGTGATTCGTATTTGCTGTATTTTTATATATCATCGTGTTAGCCTGTCAATTTCCCCTGGCATTTCTGCCCGGTGAGAAAATTAAAAAAGCTAACCAACCACCCCTCACCCTTCTATTAATCGACGCGTACGCTTCCCGTGCATTTCAATGGTAGAAATCGGTGTCTCTTTCCATGAAGTTTGCACTGTGCACAGCAATCTTTCAAATGCCTTTTATTGTGGAAATTTGGTAAAGCTCTATTTGTACGGTTTAGATGTTTGTATTGGGATGTGGACTTCGTCCCATCATGCGGTCCGACGCTCACCACACCTGTATACTATGTAACTCCCATCTAGACACTTACCCAATCTCTATAAATATCTTATCTTTCTCTTTTCTATATGGATAAGGACTTTGCATCAATAATTTTTTCAAAAAACTGATGGAGTTATTAATGTATATTATTTAAATAATTTTAATTAAAAAAAATTAAATGAAAATTTATTTAGATATTGTTGTTTTTTTAAATAAATAGATTATAATATAATAAAGATGCATGCATTTAATTTAAAAGTTGTTTTGCAATGTGATAGTTATGATGAAAGGATCAATCTCTCAAAAGTCATTCAAGGGTCAAATCTAATTTTCTTGCACATATGTTGGTTTGAGTCATAGGTTGAACCTCTTTGACTAAGAGTCAAGGACTCAGGGGTATCCATTTCGCCACTTTTAAGATGTCAAATCCTTGCACTTAACAAGACTTGATCTTTGGTGGGCTCATTTAGAATCATTCAACTTCACTAGCAAATCAAGAGCCCTTTGAATTTTTGTGGACAGTGTAATCAAAGAACATACCATCGTCTTCAACAAATTATACTCAACTAATTGAACTCTAACTCTTTGACTTTAATATTTTTTTTTATACTATAATTATTTTTTAATTGCATTAGAGTGAGATGTTAATTATTTAGTAAAATAATTAATAGGTTAAGTTTAATTGTTTGTTAAATGATTTTTTATGTTAAAGAATCATTTCAATTTTCAAAAAACAAATTACGTTAATTTTGTTGAGTTGTTGTTACTATTATGAAATTTGCTTAATTATTACAAATTTTATCAATGTGATACTATAAATTGCTATTATTATTAAATTTGGTTAACTACCATAAACACTAGTATAACACAAAAAGAATACACAATCAAAAAAAGTGAAAGCTAATCTTTATACAAAATATATCTATGTCCATCAAATATATATGTAAGGTAATCATATATGCATCCATACTATGTATAATTAGTGAAAAAGGTCAAAATGTTGTTTTCTTTCAAATAAATGTGAGTCGTTACACTTAGAAGCTTCGCTATCCATACATTAGAATTGATCGATGCATGTACTAATAAAATGAAATCCTAGATTCAAAAAGCATATTCAAGTGATGAAATAAATATACATATATACATTTACACATATATATTAAATAATCATAAAAAACTTTCTATAGAAAAAACCTTGACCATTAAAAATAAATTAAATATTTAATTTTCATAATCTAAAATAATAAGCACAAACCCAATCTTCACATTAATAATAATAATAAACATACCTAATTATTATTACACCAATAATTAACAACAATTTTAATAATATATAAATTCATATCAAAAACACTCTCCACTATTTTTTTATTTTTTAATATTTTTTTTAATTTAGAATAATAATACAAAATATTGATAAAGGTGATAATGATCTCGTGATGGTAATAATTATGATGGCGATAATGTAATGACAACGACTACTTTTAACATCAAATCAAATTGTTTTCTAAAATCTATTGAAATGCATTATACAATTATATAATTTCACTTGCCATTTAACTTTATTGTACAAAACATATACTTGGAATTCCTTTGGTTATGGTGGCTTTTGTCTAATCATCCTGTCGAATCATCTCTCACAATATTTTATAATGGAAGTTTATAGGATTTGAAAAGAGATTTTTTTGAAATGCAACTTTTATGACATATGTATTATCCTTTTCATAGAATGGTGCCCCCCACTCACATTTAAATTGTAGTTTTTGCTTTAAAAACTAAAATGGTTATTTCCAAGTGCACATTAATGTCATAAAATAAATTTTAGTGGTAAAAATTATATGTTTGTAAAATATATATATTTGAATTAGTTTTTATATAATTAGTGGTATATTAAAAGTTAATAAATTAAATGAGTTTAGTTTATTTTAATTCTTACATTTTAAGAGTTTTAAAATATTATTTTTTAATTTAGATTGAAAAAATAACTTGAAATTATATTATATTTAATTTTATGATATAAAATTGATTTTCACTCTTTCAAAATTTAAATTTTAAAAATAATTTTTTCTTCATTTTATTAATCATTGTCCACATACTTAAGTGTGAAATATTTCAAATTATACAAGTGTTAGGGTGTTATATAAAAAGACAAACCTTAATTCATTTTAACACATTTAAAGTATAGAATTAAGAGATTGTACTCACTACCTCCATCATTTTTGAAGGAGCACATATGAGCATTCACAATTACATATAAGCAAATGCATACTTAGCGATAAATATGCATATTGCATGGTTCCGTGATGTCTTATATCTTTGTTCACAAGTTGTTGATTTGTTTTTCCAAGGGATTTAATTAAGGAGAACATGACCTTCACTTAACAAGCTCCTTAAAGGTGTTTGTACAAACATCAATGGCTCATTTCTATAATTTCAAAGACTCGAAGGCGAGGAGAACAAGTTACTAAATTGTAAGACTTACTAGATCAATTTGACACAATACAAGTCACTTTTATGAAGATTTCTATTTGGACAATGAAACCAAACTAGATCAATTTCACATTGCAATTTGATCCAAAACAAAATTAGAATTAAATTTGTTGTCTATCAAAATATTGTAAAACAAAATTTGATATCAAAACATCATCATTTTGAATCATAAATCAACATTTTATAGTATAATGCCATGAAGCCGCCTAAAGCTAAACAACCCTAACCCTTCTTTATTATTTTGAAAAGTACGATTAAATCTTATTTTAATTTATTGCCCTTAGCTCTTAATTATGAGATATTAATCCCATTTAACTGCTCCATTTAAGTTAATATATCTCTAGACATTTATAAAGAGAATTAATTATTTCTTTTTATTTTGGTAAACCTAATAGAACTTACACCCCATCAAGTTTTTTTTGAATTAGGATATTTTATTTCTAATTTTATTTATAGGTGAGAGATTTTTTAAGACTTATATCAATAACTTCGATTTATGAGTATCTTATATCATCCTTTAGGGTTTGGGTATTGTGTTTATACCATTGAAGTTTCATTGATATCATCTTTTCCCTTTAAGAAGAAGTTACTAGCATGAAATGTATTACTCTGAGTCTAGTTTCCAAATATGTAATTTATTTTAATATCTGAATGATATAAATTGATTTTTAATAGGCATGTCTAAAAACCATTGTTTAAACTTTTTTTTACCATACCATTCATGTGTATGTCATCCATATTTTGACCTAAATAAATGTATTTTTCTAAATCCTTTTGGGAAATGATCTATAACACACTAAAGAATGTGCACAATATTTTTTGTAATTTTTTAAAAATTTTGGCCATAATTTTTGTTTTGAAAATTCCTCGTGTATGTCACGCATAAGATGACCTAAAATTATCATTATTTTTTTTCAAATTAAAATGAATTGTCTGAAGAATGTGCACATATAATTTATTTTTAAAAAAATTATTTTAATAAAAAGTTATTCAAATACTAAAAAGCCTTGATATTTCAAGCTAATGGATGAGTTTCATCAAAAATTATTTGAAAAATAGAAAAAATCATCCAATTTAAAAAAAAATAACATATTTGGAATCTACACAGTCTCATCTATAATGGGTTTTAACTTCGTCAAAGAATTCTACAAAAATGTCTTGAGACATATGTCCAAAGTCACTCTTTTCTAGTGACATTGACATGACCTTCAAGTTGTAGGTCAAAGTAGGTCCAAAGCTAATGTTCGAGTCCTCATCTTTTCTCGACCTGAAAACCAAAGCAGAAACCCAACTTACAATTCAAATTTTAAGAAACAAGATCTCGCTTTAGAAATGAAATCTTGTTTCCTAAACGAGATCCCATTTACTTTATTTTAAATTTCAAACATTCAAAAAAGGAACAAGATCCCATTTTGTAAATGGGATTTTGTTCCTTTTTTGACCGTTTTTTATTTTTACTGCTAAAAAATTACTCTCAATTCTGCAACTTGATATGTTATGACAGTGTATGATCGACAACAACTATTTTTGTATATTTTTATCAAATCTTATCTTCTAAAGGCTCTTGAACTTGTACTTTCATTTTAATTTTGGAAGAGGCAACATTGGGAAAATTTTGGAGTGGAATTATGTTCATTTTCTACTCATTTGAAGGAGGAATAAAAAAGAGACTTTTACTATTGAAATTCATTTGTACTTTAAAAATTTGTAATCACGGGATCACAACATCGTCAAAAGAGGAAAGATCGGAAGGTATTGACCCTTAAAGAAATTCAAGCAAAGAGAGAGGAGGCAAACAGACAAAGAGATAGAAGAATGAGGATTCGAGCAATGAATAAAGTTGAAGCATCTGGTTCCATGACTATTGAAGATAGAAACATTGAAGAGACCATGGATGTAGATGATGCAAATTTGCAAGAGGTGAATGTGGAAGATAATACGATTATAGAAACTAATCCTGGTATGTCTTCAAATCCACCTTTCAATGCTATAGACAATGTGAGAATATGTATGAATCTAGGTGCATCTTCAAATCCACTTTTAAATGATATGGAAAATGTGATTCTAGATGATTTAGAAGAAGTTGGTTATAAAAATGTTGAGATCGATTCTATTCATGAATAACTAGTAGAAAATGAAAATCCTTTTGTTGTTGAAAATAAAAATGAAAATCCTTTTGTTATTGAAAATCAAAATGAAAGTGTTGTTGAAAATGAAAATATTTTTAAAAAAATTGAAAGTTTCATTTTGGATAATCTTCCTGATAAGGTTTCTTGGACACAAATAAGAACACATGCCAATAGATTATACAAACAACTTTTTTATCAAAAAAAAACTATCTTTTCAATGTCAACTCATGATGTTGGACTTCCTCTCCTAATATTGACATACAAAATCAAAGATGTGCAAGGGCTCTCATGGCGTGACTCGCGATGGCAAAGCATTCTTGGCTATGCATGGGGCTAGATGTCCAAAAAAGGATAGTTTGCCAGTCGTGTCAATGGTAAACCTAAGCATTTACCTAGCTTAAATAGGAGTGGTCGGTATGCGGCATTTGAGGAGGGGCTTAAAACATATGCTCTTTGCTCTAAGGCGCCTCAGGAACTTTTGCTGCCCTTTTTTCCTACTCTTCCCTCCCTGGCTTTTGATGCTTTTGCTATGAATTTTGTGGATGCATCAAGTGTAATGGTGCCTTCTGGTTTTGATGTGTGATGTAAAAATAGGTCTAATTCTTATCATGTTTGCACCACTTTTTGTCGTGAGCAATCTCTACATGTGAATCCTTGCTCGCTCGACCCTCTAGATTCCTCTGGCTTGCCTCCATCCCCAAAATTGGATAATACCCCTCAGCCTAGATGCGCTCAATTCTCTTTTGGGGACTCTGATGTGTTTTTTCTGATGAGCTAGTCGATTTCAGCAGATCTAATGATTGTATTGCAGTGATTGTGGAGGACTATGGTAATCACTCTTTAGTTTCGAGATGCTTACACAGGAGCCCACCGGTGGCTTCCAACCTCAAGTGGATCAAAATTTATTGGAGTAATTTTTCTACCCTTGCTATTGAATCTCTTGACTTTGGTTTTTCCTTATTACTTTTAGTTCTGTTGAGGATTGCAACTTTGTGTTGTAGTATGGACCATGGTTTTTTGGGCACCTTCGCATTTTTATTTCTCCATGGTCATCTTTCTTTGATCTGGCCACAACCAAGATTACTCTTATTCTTGTTTGGATTAGGCTTTGCAATTTGCCCCTGGTGTTGCGCAATGTGGATCTGCTTAGCAATATGATCAACCAGGTGGGGTCCTTTGTCAAACTTGATTTGATCATGGTGGCCTCTAATCGTTTATTTTGTAGGGTTTACACCATGGTGGATATTTCTAAACCCCTCTCTCATTCTATCTAGATCCATTCTTCTCACGGTGCCTAGACTCAGTTTTTAAATTATGAGGGATTTTCGTTTTGTTGCTTTCGTTGCAACATGTTAGGTTATAGAATTGATGCATGCTCCCTCCAAAATTTGGCTGGGGTTAGGAATGTCTACTTGAAGAAGTGGGTTAAGAAGGTTGGCACTCTAGATACTAAGTTTATTTGGCGGAATCATGGAAGGTTTTTTGAACCCCCCAAGTTTCTAGGTTGAATCCAAAACAACCTATGGTTCCCTCTTCTCTTTTGATCATTCATGTCCATGATAGTTCACTTGATACCCCTTTTGGGTCAGAGGAGGATTCCTCTGAGTCTGATGGTATCTTTCCTTTCATGAATGACCTAAAAGACTAGAACCATGATTATTTTGATGATTTTACTTTAGATCCGCCTCGAAAACTTGGGATTTCTCAGTCTATAAGTTGTAAATTAAAAAATGATTATGGTTCAAAATGTAAGGTTGGGAGGAATTATGAGATTGAAAAGATTCACATTGAAGGCATGAAAGTGGTGGAGGCTAGTTCTTAATGGAGTATGGATGCTCTCCTCCTTCACAACAATCGAAGGGTATACTCTTTGTGGTGTATTGTGCATTTCTTTTTCCCCTTGGTTGTCATTGTATCATGACTCGAATTGTGTTTTAGTTCTTAGTTCCTTTATAGGTTTCTCCGGATTTTTGCTTTCTTTCCACATAGTTCTTGGTTTTTCTTAGTACCTTCTTATATGTGTGGAAGACATTGTATTCATGGAGGCCAGCCATGGAATGCCTAGCCTCACCCTGAACAAGTTGGACTCAGGAATCACAACAAATAGGACTTCCAAAGCCTTAGGTCCTACTAGGACTAACAAAGAAATAACACCAATAGGTGCAATAGAAAACCCATCATGTGTGCAAATGGTAGATTG
Source organism: Sequoiadendron giganteum (assembly GCA_007115665.2). NCBI lineage: Eukaryota > Viridiplantae > Streptophyta > Pinopsida > Cupressales > Cupressaceae > Sequoiadendron > Sequoiadendron giganteum. Next base: position 292,795,796 of record CM021110.1, on the reverse strand, counting down.
CAATTCATCATATTTCTCCTTATGCAAGTTATTTATAAAAAGGGTCTCTTTCATAATGGCATTCACATAACTTGAAGGATCAACCATAATGCCTATTACAGCATTATCATTGATATGAGCGAGAACGTATAACGAAGAGAACTCCTTGTTTAGAGGCAGATCATGTGAAGTGAATGTAATGTTGGGAATATAATTCACATGATCGGAAGGAGGAATATGAATGAATGAGACTACATTAACATACTTAGATGGGGTGAAATCAGAAGATGAAGAAGACAGAGTGGCTAGATTAACAAAGTGTGATGGGAATGGATTTGTGTAGATTTGTAGATGGCTATTCAACTTCACTACAGATTTGTTCGAGTTTTATTTCCTACCATCAAGTCGGAGAGCCCCATCATCAATGCGGTCCTTAATCACATGATGTAGGCAAACACATCTCTTGATGTCATGTATAGAGACTCAGTGGTATTGACAACAAAATTGTACGTCGTATCATTGAGGATACGACTCAAAAAATGGTCTAATCTTTGGAAAATTTATTATTCCATTTTTTAAAAAAATTTGCAAGACACTATTATAAAATTTTGACAATTTAGTAAATATTTTATTTTGTCCTATAGAATTTTTATTTATGGGAACTGAAACCATGTTCACCACAACCATGTTCTTTCTAGATTCACTATAGATTGACATAGTTGTTATGCCATCCTGATGGGAGCGCAAGGATGAATCCCCATATTGGGAAACTATTTCTTGGTACTCACACAAGATGACACACAAATACACAAAGGATGGATATTTCATTAAAAAAAATTATCTTGCAACGTTGGCTGCAAGTTTCTGATGAATACTTAATGCACATTGGAATCAGGTAAAGGATAGGAAACTTGAGAGAACATGGCCTGATATTGAGATATAAAAACAGTTACCTTCTCATGAGTACCTTGTTTATACCAGATGAGATCAAAAAATACAATATTCAACCCAATGTTGGGTTGGAACTGACAGAGAAACTAGTTTACAAGCTAATTGAAAGAGAAAATGGAATTATCAGGTAGGGAGCAATACCATTCCAAAGAGGCATCAAGAGAACGTGGGAATAGTTTTGCTAAGAGTACATCGTGGTGGAATAAATCCATACACACGGCGTTAAAGGATGAGTTGTGAGTTTGTGCATCCCCATGAGTACTACACTTTTAAAACTTTGGAATATCCACCCCTTGAGGGATGGGGGTGTTTAGAATAGCGATAGATAAAGGACTGTGACAACAAAAAGGTTGGAACATAGGTTGGGAGGTTGAGCTAGCCAAATTTTCCAAATTATTTTGCATAAGCCCCATGTTCTACAAGATATCATTAAGGACATGATTAGCGGATGAAGTATGACCACCAAAACCGCATTGGTAGAGCCACTAGCACCAGCACCAATAGAGGCACCAACACGAGCACCAAAAATAGGGACATTTTGAGCCTCGAGTGTGGAAAAAATAAATCCTAGAGGAACCCTATTTAGTTTAATTATATGAATTTGCTCAAGCATGGTGGTGGTGTTGGCAGAGGGACCCATATCAACCATGCACACAAACACCCCAAGCATTGGGATATCCAATTGTCGTCTAGTGATCTTTGTTTCAACATCTTGGGTAGCACTCAAGACAAAGGTGTGGGATGGGACATGAGTCTACAATGTTTTCTATGCCATGAAGAATCTCTAAGCCTCTTCAATCTTTAGTTAACAAATTCCTTAGGTTTTCAACAATAGGAGCCACTTGGGTGAAGGAATCATCTCTTGCCAAGAACCCCTCAAGCTCATAAACTTCATTGATAGGAGGGGTGTATCTAGTAGAGATTCCTATGGGGAACTCTTTGAAATTTGGGCCAGATCGAGTAGGACTAAACCTTTTAGATCCCATATCTAAGTTTTGATAACTTCTTACTGTGTGGCCAAAGGTAGTTGACTGGATCTTAAAGCTCATAAAGAGCATCACAACACACTATCAACTACACGTCCTAGCATGAGAGAATATTTTCTTTTAAACAAAGACAAAGAGAAAAGTAAGGTTCACGTCAGGTTCACCAAAAATGTAACAAAGAGGATCTACCACTCCCAAGTCTCTAGGATAGGGAAGAGTCTAGAGGGGATGGATGGCTCTAGATTACTTCAATGACAAAATCTCAAGTGACAGGGTCATGGATTTAAGGAAAGATTAAAATATGTTTTTGGATTTTTTGGATAGAGGACTTTATAAGTTAGGTGAACAAAGCTCAGAGGTCTCGAGAAATAGATTGAAAAAATATTGACTAGAGGATGAGAGCGTAGACCAAGGATGACAACGCGATGCATTGGAGTCTCTTCAACATGTTGGCATCTCGTAGGGACCAGAGGAAGAGTCTGTTACTAGAAACACTCAAGACCTACTAACAAATCGAATGCTAAAGTTTGATGGTTTTACTAAAACAAAATATAAAAAATACATGAAATGTAAACAAGAACAACAAGAATAATGCTTAAACAACGAATAAACTAATTATTAAGAAAAATGATGAGTTGGAAGAAAAGATACTAAAATCTTGGTAGGCCCAGCCTCCCACAAGCTCCTCATGGACGAAACCTGCACAAAATAAAACATTTAAGTGTTGGGGATTCTTTTCAGGGTTTGCCTTAGTCAAACCCTTATTTGATTTTTCCACCTTCACGGATAGCTAGATAGATAATTATATAGAAATATTGATAAAGAAAGTGACAAGACAAGACATAGAGTATGCAAATATAATAATATGCTAACAATCAGAATGATAATGCTATGAAATAAAAGGTTACCCTCCCTTCTACGAGCTTGGTGAAGCCAAGAGGAAGAGTGGTGCTTCAAATACATGAGATGATCATACAAGAGTGTGGTGTAGAGAGATTGAAACTTGAAAGAAAAGATGTAGAATAGAAAGGAGAGAATGGAAGTGCTAAGAAGTGAGAATGATAAAATGATATAGAAGAATTGCAAGAATGGATGAGAATTGTTAAGAATGAATTAGAATGAGGGAAGGATAAAAATAAATTGTCAAATTGCATGCCAAAGAGTCATTCCCAGGTTCGCCTACGACTATAGAGGCGTCATACTTTGCGGGTAGGTGATAGTGTAACGTCCCAACGGTTACAAGATCTGGAATCTTGTCAAGACATTCATGTGGCATGTGGACATTTGTGTTACACAGAAGCATCCCTGACAAAATTCTTCCAGTGACAAAAAACGATAAGGTAGGGACAAAAATGAAGGCTTAGGATAGTGGGTTTTTGCATTATTGACTTATAAACTAAAGTAAAAGGTGATGTTATGGGAAATTGCATAAGGGTGCAATTTTATGACATAACACATATATACACATATATACACATACATACATACATACATACACATCTATGTTCATTACATATACATATATATACATACATATATATGTATGTGCATAGATACATATATATGTATGTGCATACATATATACATACATGTAAGAGTCATTGCAATTGAAGAACAAACAAACCATACATATAATTTAGTTGAATGTAAATGAAAAAGACTATATGTCAAATGAAACAAGAAAAACATGTTATGCTATCATATCTCCAATTATAACTCTTACAAACCTTAGGTGATCATGTTATCTAATTATATATTTGTATATATGTACATACAAATATATGTGTGTGTGTGTGTGTGTGTGTAAACATATATATGTACAAACATACATATATAGGCTTCAGTTATATATAACTTGAAATAACATTATGATATTTCTATATAACTTCGAACAACATTATGATATAAATTGAAACATTTTCATACATGTAAGAGTCACTTTAATTGAAGAACAAACAAACTATGCATCTAATTCAGCTAAATGTAAATGAACAAGGCTATATGTCAAATGATCACACAATGCATATTATACTATCATATCCCCAATTCTAACTCTTACAACCCTTAGGTGATCATGCATTCGTATTATATATGTATGGATGCACATAGAAATTTACATACATACATATATATGTGAGTGTTTATACACATATGTGTGTGTGTGTGTGTGTGTGTGTGTGTGTGTGTGTGTGTGTGTTTGTGTGTGTGTGAGTGTGTATACATACATACATATATGTGTATGTGTGTATATAATATGTATACACACTCACATTATATATATGTATACACACTCTCTCTCTCACACACACACATATATACATATATATGTGTGTGTGTGTGTGCATATATACATATATATAATCATTTAAGGGGATATATAACTTGAAACAACATTATGATAATTCTATATAACTTTGAACAAAATTATGATATAAAAAATTGAAACAACATTTTCATACATCTAAGATTCACTGTAATTGAATAACAAACAAACCATACATCTAATTCAATTGAATGTAAATGAACAAGGCTATATGTCAAATGAAACAAGCAATGCATGTTTTACTATCATATCCCCAATTCTAAAACACTTAAGTGATCATGGAATATATCTATATATAATTAGTTAGGGGGTTATATATAACTTGAAACAACATAATGATACAAATATTTATAACCATTTTTGATACAACATGATATTAATATATAACTTAAAACAACATTATGATATAAATTTAAACAAAATTATCATACTTGTAAAAGTCACTGTAATTGAAGAACAACTAAAGCATACACCTAATTCATTTAAATATAAATGAACAAGGCTATATGAAATAATAATTTATATATCTCTTCCATATATATGTATCTCTGCAATGTATATATAACATTTGAGGGTATCATATACTCGACTGTTAAGGGTTTCTTGCACCTATCTTTTGGACGACTATGTGTATGTGTGTATGCAAATGGCATAGTTATTTTAATATTCTTAAAGCAACTATGAAATAAGGATGATAGGTGGAATGATATGTATGTATGCAAATGTTTGTGAAGAAAATCATGATATATATGAATAATAAGCATACATTGAATAGTGTATACAATTGGAATCTTATAACAGCTTTGAAATGTACATACTTTGGAAGCTGCAACTGGTGGGTAGAATTGGGGACATAATACTATAACATGCATTGCTTGTTTTATTTGAAATATATCCTTGCTCATTTACATTCAATTGAATTAGATATATGGTTTGCTTGTTCTTCAATTATAGTGACTCTTACATGATTACAAATGTTGTTTCAATTTATATCATAATCTTTTACAACTATTTTAGTTTCATAAAGGGTTATAAAAAATATTATAATGTTGTTGGAAGTTATAAATTACATACTAAAATATAAAAATGAGGATAGCCTAAGTTTAATTTCCAAAACCTATGATAAATGGATCCATCATTTCTAAGATTTCATTAGGATGCAAATAAAAAAGGTGCATAGATTGATTTTCAACCTTCAAGGTGGGTTAATCAAACCTGGATATGATCCTTTTGAGTCTTAGGAATGGATTGGAAATGATTTTGATTGATTTCCCTAATTAGACTATATGACCTAATATGATAAATATAATTTCTTGAAAGTAAACAGAAAAAAATAGTGATTTGCAAATGGATCTCGATGATGTCTGATGATGTGTACCTATCACCAAAAGTTGGATTCAACATGTGCAGAGGAACTAGGTCACCCCTGGGCGAATGGGTCTTTGTTAGGCTTTCAAAAATTAAAAGTTTGATCCTATAACCCTCTATCTAGTCTTTATTCTTGTACTTGCAAATCTTCATCTTTGGATCAAGACCTGTAATAAATCTACAAAATAAATTGTTTGGGTGGCTATAGGGTTTTCCTTAGTCAAACCCTTATTTTTTAATTAAATATCAATAAATAGCCAAAGATATGATAAAAGACTATGTGTGTGAGCCCTAACCTTATGTGCACCTAAGTTTTTTATGAGCTAAATACAAAGAAACCATACTCAAGTGTGTTAGAGTGTGATTCCTATATGATAATGATAAGATTTGATTAGGGAGAAGTTAAAACACCCTAAGTAAATCTGAAAATGTAATGATACCTTGCTTTAGGCTGCAAGTAGAGTGAAGATTGAAGATGAGAGCACTAAGGAAATAAGTCATTAGGTGGAGGGAAGTGGCCAAATGCATTTCCCAACCCTAGAATCTATTATGATCCTCCATAAACTTCAACCTTCAATCATGTGATAAAGCTTGATCAAATTTGCAAATGGACTTGAAGACCTACAATCTCAAGTAATGTTGCTCCAAGACTCTAAATTTCATTTGCTTGAATGTTATCTCTTGTGTTCTCTAGTTTTGAAATGATGAAAAGACAAGGTATTTATAGGTGTTTCTCTAATTTCTTGACAATTAGATCTTGATAGGTGACATTTACAATTTGAATTTTGAATGTTAAAATACCACCAACCTGGATAAAAAGGGGGACCCAATTGCCCATGGGCGAATGGGTCTTGGCCCAAATTTCTAGGACACACTTGATCGGGGGTAATTTAATGGTTGGTTGCATTTGTTCAATGCTTGTTTCAGTGTCATAAAATGGTAAAAATAGGCCTTAGAATACATAATAATTGGAATTAGAGCCTATTTAGGAAGGGTTGAAAATGCATAAATGCAAGGGTCATTAAAATAGGTCCAAACTAAGCTTGGAATTGTACTATCACCTACAAGGGAATACAATTTTCTACACTACATTTAGCTCTCACTTTGACACTAGATGCATATGCAAGATAAAGTACTGAAAAATAAATTATGCTACATGAAAGGATACTTGTATGGATATTATGATTCATTTGTAAATTGGAGAATAAATCCCCCAATATAGTCATCTGCAAAACCACTACATTAGGAATTGCATATTGCAAAATTGATTTGTTAGTTGTTCAAAATCATATTATACTTTGAAATAATCATGTCAACTTCTACAGAGAACCAAATTTGAGTGTAGATGTATGCTCCCTAATTTTGCTTGCTTTATGGAGGTGGAATCAAGGTAGCAATCTAACCACATCAAATTTCTAGGTTTATTTATGTAAATGCTTACAATAGGATTATGAGACCACAACACCATCTATCAGTAAACATTGGATAAGCTCAAGGATGGAACTACAAATCCAACACGATATGCAACATAAGAATTGAAGTTCTCTAGCCCCCATTATGGTGACTTGAGTGAAATGTACCACTAGAAAATTTTACTATATGTTAGTGCAAAATCATCCTTTTGACCATCATTTTTGTGAGACCCCTATTTATGTACTTCTATTTTTCTTGTGATAGATGATGTACCTGATACATTTTCATACACATAGTATTATGATGATAATAAACACTTTATTTCCTTAGATGATACTGATATATTATGGATTCCATGTTCTATATTGTTCATGTAATAATCTTTAAATGGTTATTTATGATTAATGCATTTTGAAATGATGTATTGTATATGATAACTTATGATTGATTAGTTGATTTGTGATGAGATGCAAATGTGATGGATTTATTTTGGATACATATATATATATATAGTACTAACACCTTTTGTTGAGTGTAAATGGATTTTATTGTTGATGGAATTAATGGGGAGTCACTTAGCCACTTGTATTATTTTGTGTAATATTGGACCTTGGCATGGGATCCTATGGGTTATTGGTCATTATGTTGGGATATGTGATTTTTAAGTGCTATGTGTTATGTGGATTATGCTTTATGCAAGTTTTTATTTTTAAAAAATTTAAAGTGAATTTTAATGTGTTTTTAAGAGGTCTAGGGTGTGTTTTATGTGTCAAAAGTTAGCCTAGGACCTAGAGGTATAAGTTAGAATGTTATTTTTGTTATTTGTGATCTTATATAAAGTTTTTAAACCCTTCTTTTTCCCCCACTCATAAAAGTGGCAAAAAAGAGAGGGTGGTTAAGTGGTTGTGTTCGTTATGGGAGGAAGTTATCTCTCCCTCCTCTTTAAAACTCCTTCCTTATGGAGAGGAGAGGGTTACCTTGCTCATTTTTGTGTTTTGGAATTTCTGGTCTTTTTCTTGGAGTTCTTGGGAGGAAGAAGAGGGAGAGGTTGTTGGGAAGAGGAGGAGTCTATCCATTCAAGAGAGTCTACCATTGTTGGGATAATAGTTATTTGAGGTATTCTCCTTCTTTGTTGTTTTACAATAATGTGTTAAGATTATCTTATGAGGGATCTAATTTGAGGGTTTTTGATGTGATGTATTTTATTGTATGTTTTGTGTTGTCTTTTTTCCTTTTGTGTTTTTTGGGGATTCGACCCCCTCTTGTGTAGAGGAGCCTTTGGTCCTCCATGTGCAGGGGTTTCGAGTGGGCATGATTCCCACACATATGGGCTTTTTATTATTTGGGATATGAGTATCCCTTGTGGGTAATGAACATTACCAGGGTATGAGTACCCTTGCATATATGGGGATATGACTATCCCATTTTTACTCTCTATAGATTGAGTGTTGGGAGGAATAATGATGTTGATATGGTTGTGGTATGGTGTAGAATTGATGTGGTGATGTTGTGGTGTTGGTGTGGAGTTTATGTGGAGTTTTATCATGGATATCTGGTTATGATGTTTATGCATATGTTCCCCATTTCAGGTTGATCCCCTATTCTCCCTAAGTGGTTTTACCATATGGAAAATCAATGTGTTGATATATGTTTTGTGTATTTGAAAGGAGTTTGATGTGAATTTTGTGGTGTGTATATGTGATGTATGTTAGTGGTTATGTTTTGGGTTGAGTTTTTCCTTGTGGCTAACTGATTGTCCCATGCTCGGGGGTGGGTTGTCTCACAACCCTATGAATGGGTGGAGAGCCCATTGGCATAATGTTGTTTTTCCACTTGTTTATTTCAGGTTCTTAAATGAAGTTTTTGAAGATGCTATGAAATTTGTGCAAGTCCTTGGGGAAGAAAGATTTGTCATGCTGGTTTTAAAGAAAAAAAGAGAAAATGTCCTTATTTGTTTTGCATTTACATTTCAAGTTCTATGCATCTCGACAAAAGTTGTAATACATTTTCAAAAGAAGGATAGAGTAGTATCATTAGTAGCATTCCAAACCATTAGTTAAAATTATGTTTTATAAAGGAAAGTTTATATGTGTAAAGAATCATTGTACTGTGCTCTATAGATATTCCTACATACATGACCTTCCATTTAATTTTTGAAAGGAAATTTATCAAGAAAGATGTATTGGTATATTGCATAATCTGTATCTTTATAAAAAAAAATATACAGATAAAATATTTAATTACATTTTTACGAAAAAAAATTTAACTAGCTTGTTGTCGAATCTCATTGTGAAATTCAGACTTTAACCTTGCATAGATGTTAGCATGTATTTGCTCTAAACTTAGAAATAAAAAAAGGGGCTAAGTATTCAACCAAATAATAAATATTTTCTAAATATAATTAACGTAGGATTTATGTAATAAATCAGGAAAAAAAATTAACTGAACAAGAATGAGAGGATAAGTAGGAGGTTTCTTCCACAACGAGTTTGACTCGAAAACTACACGGTTGAATCATGATAGCAATATCATAAGAATGAGAGGATTGTTTATGGGTTGGAAATCTAATATGTTTCATTTTGTTTAAAACTTCAAAAAAATCATCAAGGTAATGCTCACGGAAAGTCTAAGTAATAAGTCGCCATGTAATTGCCTTTGTGAATTTCATGGTGGCCACTTAAAAATCACCTATTTTGGTCGGCTATCTACTTTAGAGTATCGACCTCCACCATTAGCATTAATAATCACCATTAGTTATATTATATTTCAATGAAACACATGATCATATATATCTATTTTTGTAGTGTCTCTACCTCAAGATGGCTAGGTAGTTTTCATAATTATTTTTAATTATCCTTAAATAAAATTTAGAAGATAAACAGGTTAAGGTTTGAATAATTAGACAATGTTAGTTAAATGTATTCAATAATTTAAGAATATTAGTGAATTTATAGACGTTAAGTGAAGAAGATTTTTATGGTAATCCTTAAGAATTCTTTGAAATGAAATATCGATTTTGGTTGTGAAAGGAATTCCAAAAAAAAGTTAGAATGTGAATATAAAAAAATGCAAACGACCAACCTAACTTAAGGAAGTAATTTAACTTTAGTTTAAGTTGGAGTAATTGTGTAAAGTTATAATGAAAGTCTTAATTTAAAATTCTAGTAATTTTAGATAGTTGTAGCAATTATTCAAGAAAACCTATTGATGTGAGATGTTGTTACTTGTCTAGTAGGAAATCTTGATTTAAAAAAATTGTAATTTTCATAATGAATGTCCTTCAAACTCTTATCCCTTACTTGGAAAGTTTCTCTAGAAGTTAGTAACTTAGTCCTTCCATGGGTTGAATGATTGAGCATTTAACTCAAGTACTAATTATACAATAAGTAGTTAAATTAAATTTGAAAATTCTACCTTGTAAGTGGGTAAGCAAGTCGCTTCAAAAGAATTTAGAAAGTTTTCAAAAATAGGGAAATAAAATTTTGGTCCAAAACTTTTCCTTAATTCAAGATACAATGACAATTTAAAATATGCCCAATTAGTGAAATTTTTAGTTTTTGTTCAATTTTTTGTCTTAAGATAAATTACTTGCTATGCTAAGGTGACAAAATGAATGTGCTTGTTCTCGATGTTAGAGTTATCTTTAAAATCTTGGTGATATTTGTATGTTGAGAAAGCTTGCTTATTTAAGTTCATTTTTCTTATTAACTTTTAACTCTCAATGGATAAGTTTTATTATGCAATAATATGTTCCTTTATTGTGAAACTAGAGGAAAAATCATAGTTGCAAAGGTAGACATTAATGATTGCTAGTAGTTCAACCATTTAAGAGAGTAATCTTTGCTTTCATTTAGTTTACCTATAAAAAATGTTAGTGCTTAAAACTAGAATCATTTAGAAATAAGAGCAACTAGGAAAGTTAAATTGATGAGATGACATCGTAAACGTGATGTCATCGATTTTAGATGAACTTTTGAACTTGAATTCATTATTTTAGTGATAGCAAGAGAAAAATTAGTTGTATTTGGTTTAAGTGGTAAAAAATTTAGGGCATGACAATTTTCATATTTTCTATTTGGAGATTCTGAGAGAGATACCTTCCTCTAGAGGAGTGAAGATGTCGAGGTAACTATCATATTATCCCCCACAACTCAAGTTCCTATGAGAAGAGGTTGCGGAGGATGTTATCACACCTACAATGAGTTCCTTGTACCTACTCATGATTTATCTCAGTAATTTGCACTCTTTTAATCATTTTTCAAAAATCATGGTGTCCCTCTCCCAAATTGGTGACCCTATCCCAATTTGGAAACCCTATCCTAGACTCCCTATCCCAAAATGATTATAGTGTCTAAGGGAAGTTCCTTTTGCTTTTAAATATTTGGTTGACTATTTTTTCCATGTTACTGATGAATTCCTTTGCTTCTTCCAAGTTTTGCCACACACTTGTCAATGGTTAGGAGGATGATTGTTTTCTCTTCATCGCGAGCAAGTTACATGGCTTACCGAGGAGGAGGAGGAGACCTTGTGTACCACTGGATTATTTTGGATATACCTCATGCCACCCATGAGGTATCATGATGTAATTATGGAATTAGTTGAGTGGTGGAATGCAAATACTTCAATATTTCAACTCCCAACAGGGGAGATGATAGTCACACTTAAGGATGTACATCGCATATTCAGACTTCCTTTCTAAGGTGAGACCTTCCATTTTGATGAGTTCGACATACATCAATAGATGAGAGATGATATTAAGCATTTTACCGGCCACCACATAACTCCCACTGACCCCAAATCTTGCATCGAGCTTGAGTGGCTTTTATATGTTGATGTTACTTTGATTTGTTGAATCATGTGTGTGATTGTCGCCTTAGCTCTTGCACTTGATGGATGAGGAAAAAACCTTGATGGGGGCCTCATTCATGCTATACAAGAGAGGGAGGAGCACTAGATAGTCTATTCTTGGGGTTGAAGCATGCTCACACATCTTTACAATGATCTTGGTCATTTTATCCATCAAGAGCTTTACAACATTGTTCATTGTACCCTTCTTCAGGTGTGGGCCTTCGAGCATATTACATGTACTAGATCAATCATATTTCCTACTAGCACAACCTTTGGTTATACACATGTCTTTTGTTATAGTTTGAGGTGATCCTGACAGTGTGAAGATTTGTTGCATTGGAGAGTCAGGCTCAATCATCTAGAGGAGGATGATATTGTATGAAGATTGTATGGGACTCTACCACAATGGCCAAGTCTTACACAAAAGTTGGCCAGGATGCAACATGATAGGTTATTTGTTGAGTGTCATGACTATATCTTCATGCCATTCTATTATGATTGTGTTATACATCAATTTGGTTAGATACAAATAACTCCTAGCCAATGACCTACATTCTTGAGATCTACATGTAGTGGAGTCAGGCTAGGGGACATCTACCATCCTACACTCGTCGATGTCACCTTTAGTGATTCAGACAATGAGGATCAAGATGCATCACCAACATTCAACCTAGATGATGTAGGAACCACTATAACATATGAGAGATGATGGATTACAACATGCCCCCCACATGTCTTCCCTAACGCTCATTCTATAGGCAACATTGGACCTTTTCCAATTTGAGAGGATGTGAGAGAGGACATGGGCATGGATGGAGATACGACTGATGATGATGATATAGTGAATGGTACAGAGGAAGAGGATCAACAACCAGTGAGAGATGAGCTCGAGGAGCCAGTAGAGGTCGTGGATATCCCCGAGGAGAAACCAACATCTCATTCTCGTATCACCCGAGCACATGCATCGACTACAACATGAATCCACTCTCACAAGCATGGAGAGAGCAATCACACAACTCCCACCATGCTTCCTACCAATCAGAGGAGTCCTGATAGGGCACCCATTATGTCCTATCGAGATCCTGATTGATAGGTTGGTGATCCAAGTGATGTGATATGTTATTTATCTTTTATGTTTAGCTTCAGTTACACTTTATTTATGCCAAAGGCATATCCAATTTGAAAGAGAGCAACCTAAGTTTTATAATCCACAGTTGCCCTCTCTCTATAGAAGTAGGCCTATGATTGAAAACGTTGGCACCATCGATCATCCTTTGCTGAAAAACAACCGATTAGAAGGCTTTAGGCTCCTGACAGTAGGCGTGGGAGAAGCTTGGATAAGGTGAGCAATCTTATATTTCAAACTCCCAATCAAACTCCCTTGCCCCATAGAATATTGGCAAAGCTTTCCTTGATGTCATGTGGAAAGAGATTTGATGTTAAGCATTCAGATCACTTGGACGGTCATCCTTGTACTTAGACAACTATTTTACACCCTTGATTATCATTTTGATTGGATGGAGCACGCCGTCATCTTCATTTCTTTCATTGTGGTTTCCAATGTAAGAAAAATTGAGACGTCATCAAAATGGCCTTCACATCTATCTTCCAAGATAAGTCATCTGAAATTAATATTCTCAACTTCCTCATAAACAATGTCTTCATTGCAAAAGAAACCGCCTCAATAAAAGATGAATCCATCGAATACTAGCAATAATATTAGCCCCTAAAAAAGACACTCAAAAATTCATTAAGCCGCCACATACACTGACAAATTTACCGCATCAAAGAGATTAAATGGAGGGGCCCAAAATAAAACTTAAGCATTTGACCATGAAGAAAAACCGATGAATGGACCTTTGAACAAGAACGCTTATCAGCATAATTATCAGCGTAAATATATTGTTATTTAACAGTCTATGCAAGGGATTTATTTTTTTTGTAAAAATAGGATAATTTTCTATCAAGTGCAATAAATTTTTGTACGAGTATTTGAAAAACTTATTAGTAGACAAATTTAATTTTTTAACATTTTATATGAAGGAATTCAATTGAAAAGGAAAAATAGCCCATCAAGATATGCATTTCATACTTGCAGCCGCCCCACATGGGCTTTTGTGGTGTATACCCTTGCTGTCTATTTTTTCTGCCAACAAGTGAGTTTTTTATAGATTACTTGTAGTTCATGAGTTTTTAGGAAATTTACTCAATCAATGCTCACTTTACACTTGGAAATCGCATTTGCTTGAATGTTTGTACATTGTTTTCAACAAATCCATTTTATGTGACGTCTTCTCTTCTCCGTAGACCTAGTTGTGTAATAAATCAAAGCCAAAACTACAGTCCCTTATGATATTCTCTTGGCTGAATCGATAACCTTGCCATTGGAGGCATCAACTATAACCCAACTACTAAACTATCTAAAGAAGGTTGAAAACATGGATAATCATTGCTGGTCCAAAATAGTTGTGGAGGAGGTTTTAGACCACAGGAAGAAAACATGGATGAAGAAAAATATCCAATGGAACATCAGTTTGCATGAGTGCCCCAACACCAATGTGTAAATAAAAAGGTATGTCACAGAAAAAATTAGGATTGCCATGTGGACGAAGCCAATTAGGCGAAAGAAAACTCACTATGTCAAAGAGTTCAACCCAACTTGAGAGCACCATGGGAAAACTTATTTGGGAGCTGATATTAAAGGTAAAGCAAGGATGTTAATATCTTAGTTGAGGACTAGATCACACCATCTTAGATGTGAAACCGGAAGGTGGACAATGCCTAAGGAAGTGTGGGATGATAGAATTTGCATATTTTGTAGAAAAGGGGTGGTGGAGACTGAATGGCACTTTGTCATGGAATGCACGGCTTATGAGGATATTCGTATTCAGTATGAGGGCAACTTAAAGGCTGAAAACTTGCATGAGTTATTTGAGGAAGAAAGGATCAACAAGACGACTAGTTTTTTGGTCAAAATTCATAGCAGAAGATCCAACAGTGAAAAGAATCTGGAAATCTCTTAGATTTTTGACCCTTGGTCCCTTAGACTGTTTGGTCTCGTGGACATCATTAAAATACCATGCATTCATTCATTAGATTGCCCTCCATCACAACATTGTCCCCTGAGTAATGCGTCATAACTGCATTTACGACATTAGGTTTAGGATATTTTTACTCCCATTTTCACAACCAAACCGTAGAAGTGATCGAATGGGATATTTTTACCACATTAATGAACCATAACTGCTGCCCATTTTTCATGGCAAATAAAACTTCTAATTGTAAGAATAAAAATACCACCAGCTACATTTACGGAGAACAACCTTTCCACAAAGTTTTCTAAAAAGAAGGAATGCAGAAGAACACTTTGGAAATTGTACGACAGTGAAGAAGAAATCAAGCACTTTTTTTCTCCGCTTAATCTACTTTCGCTACTTTGCATAGTTCTTTTACTGTTACTTGTTTTCAATATCTCTCTTATTGGAGTTATTAACACTTTAGGTTGCTCAGGTTGCATGGATGTTTATATATTTGTTTAATTTTCCTGTTATTGAAGCCCTTTTCTTGTATGTAACACTATAAATTTTGATCTGAAATTCTCAAATAGGTGCAGCCCATATTATCTTTGTAGCTTTGTTGTTAGACACGTTTTTAAGTTGTAGAAATGTTACTTAGTTTGTCTAACCATAAATCTCTTTTGGGAATCCCTTTATGGCATATGGAAAAGTGAATCATTGTTAACAGTTAATATATTTTAAGAAATCTTGTCGTGACATGTAACCCCAAATTCTCAAGTCTCTAAAACTTGTGAACTTTAAATCTTTATGAAAATCTTTGGTCATAGGTATGATGGTGGATAGATCATTTGTAAACTAGGTAAGGAGTACATCAAAAAGTGTTTGGTTGTTATTGATGTAAATATAATCACAAGTCTCAGACATTTAGTTATATCTCTCTTGTCAGAAAGCTAGACAAGATTGTAATAATATTTCCCCAATCTAGTTTGACTTGGGGGATTTTGCCTTGTTTTTCTATCATAGCCAAAAGAATCACATCTATACAATTCCTTCCCTTTGCTAAGAAAATAAAAAAGAGACTTACTCACAGCTCTTACCTGGAAACAGTGGTTGAGTCTGAGATTCCAATTCATAATTTGTTTAAAAAATCCTAGTTTTTTGTAGAGTTAGAAATTCCCGCTACTATCTTTTCTATCATACATTCAATGCTTAGCCTTTGTAAGTCAATGAGTAGATATCACATGTCTGAAATGGCTCCTAGAATGGCTTAAGAAAGATCTAAGATAGTGTAGTGGAACCATTTAGATTCCACCAGTCGTTAAGCCCTGAACTCTTTTTAATACATAAATCTATTTTTCCATTACCATCACAATGCCTTGAAAAATTCAAAGAAATCAAATGATTATAGTTTTTGTGATGAAGTGGTAGAATCAAACATGTGTTTTAATGCAATATTCTATGAGCTTTCAGTAAACCCTTCATAGCCTGAGTCATAAACAGTGCTTTTAGAGTGCAAAGAAAATTGAACCCGGCCAATATTTTGTCAGTGATGGTAGAAGTTCTAAAACCAAATTTTACATACAACCAAAATTTTCTACACACATAACATGATGGCATATGAGAAAATAACCCTAAAACATAGAAACTTGAATTAAATTAAAGAAAGTGGCAGGGAATGGCCTTACTGTTCAAGAATGAGATATGCCTAGGCAAGATAAAAGTTGTTAGTCAACAATTCAATTTTTTACAAAAGACATGTGAAATTTAAATTTCTCACACTGTCAGTTCTGACAATAACGATATGCTTCCATAAATAAAGATACTGCATGAATTTGAGGCTGCTCAATCAAGCAGGTGAGTTGGGATTCACACATAGAAAGCTCTCAGCTGCAGAGGATGTTAGGTCTAGCTAGTAGGTTACCATGGTTCAGTTATTCTTTTTTGGGGTAAAATTGTAAATATCTGTGAACCTTGTGCTAGATTTATAAAATATTTATTGTATTTACAAAATTATCATTCAAATCTATATTTAAGAGTTGCATAGTAATTCAATTCATGTTTATATTGCTATTAAGCTTTGATCTCCAAATAAAAAATATAGGCTTGAAGCATAACCTATTTGACATCATGGAGATATGTTTCTTGGTGCTTAGTTTTGAGGAGGGTTTTAGAGTATGTTTATTAAAATGAGAATTACCGTCAAGATCCTAATAATGAACATATTTAGGTTTTATCGTGAGAATAGTGAACAAAATGTTTTAGAGATGAAGAAAAATGTTTCGAGGCAACATATTTCTTTTTGAAATTATATTTTACTAATATATCTATCTTTATACAAAATCTATATAAATTAATGCCGAAAGATATATTCTTACAAATATTAGGCTATGTTAATCATCAAATTATTGACAATAGACATATTGGTTGAAATAAGAAATAGTTTACATAATTTAAAGAGAACCTCAAATTTAGTTTCTTCTTTCAACCAATATGTCTACACAAAATCAAAAAAACCATGCAATTATTTGGCGTACCCCATTGCACTCCAAAAGGGCAATAGCTAGTTTATTATATCTTTCTCTAACTTGTATTATGTTTTCTTTATTACAGTTGGCACACATGAGTGGCTAGACTTCTTCAGTCGAATTTATGATAGGTATGGTTCTGGCAATGCCCCCACACCAAGCGACATGAGAGAAGCATAGGCCACCGCTCAGCGCGGGGTGCCATATTGACTTGTTTGAGCCCTTGTCCAGGTGGACAACATCCTACGATGACGCTATGAGGAACATTGATTTATCTAGAGCCGAGATTGAGGATGTTCGAGCTAGGGAGAAACATACAAGATCTATGTTGGAGGAGCTTAGGGTTGCATATGAGGAGCTTTGAGCCACCTGAGTTCCCTCTGAGAGTGAGACATAGGATTTACTTATGGTCAGAACTCAACAGGTTGCAAGCGGAGCTCAATAGGGTGTAGGAAGAGCTTAGTAGGGTGCAAGCGAACAAAGATTAGATAGACTAGGATCATGTCGTAGTTCTCGTATGTGAGGGTGTAGCCTTATGTTAGATATAGGTCCTACGAGAGTAGACAAGCTCGATGAGATGGTCTTGTACCACTGTCTCTCGACAAGAACCACCACTAGCACTAGGCCTTGCGAGGTCTAGTAGCCATAGGCCCTCCTAGATGTACTATCTTATGACACCACATTTTGTTACCATGGTGACTATGATGTATATAAACTCTAGGATCTATATATATGAGTGTGTTTTTATTTCTACAAATTCTTGTTTAGATTAGATATTTGATGTGATCTATTAAGTAATCTTGGTAAGATTGTTTAATAAATGTCTCTCTGATCTAATTGCTTATGTGATCTAAATTAAACACTTTTGTCTACTTAGATACTACATTTTGATTAAGTGTGATCATGCTAAACTAGATGCTCTTATGATCTAATTTAAAAATTAAATGCATGTAATGATCTAATTTAGCATAACACACCCACAATTGAATAGTATGCAAAACAAAGTAATAATTCAAAAAAATTAATAATTACCCAAAATAACTCAAGACACACTGAGAATTGTTTGTCAAGAATGAAGCAATGCAAGATAAAATAGAAACAATATCTACTTAATCTAATAACATGCTTTAAAATACACACTATTCAAAATACTGTTAAATGTAATATTTGTGTAAATGCATAACGCTGATAGGTTATTTTAAAGGTGTGCCATTGATTTATTTAATTTTATATGCTCCAAACCATAGTTTTCATCAATGACATAAGGTCCTAGCCAATTCGGGAAAAACTTTCCCTTTTCATCTGGAGCAGCATTTACAATTTTTTTGATTTTCATACAACACCAAATCTCCCTTATCAAAAGAGCAAGGAATTACATTATCATTATAATTACGTTGCATTATTTTCAAATAAGTCTGGAGATGTTCAAGAGTTTTTATATGTTGTTCATCGAGCATCTCAAGCTGTTATAAATATTTTTTCTCTATAAGTGTTATTGTCAATAAGGCCCCTAAGAGAGATTCTTTAGGATGAACTTTCTAACTCTAAGGGCATTATTGCATCTGCACTATAAACAATATTATATGGTTTATTTCTTGTAGACATACAAATACTTGAGTGATAAGCCCATAATACATAAGTCAACTAGGTGTGCCAATCCTTGTTATGTTTACTAACTGTTTTGTGCAAGATTTGTTCAAGTGTTTTATTCATTCCTTTTTCTAGACCATTACATTGTGGGTAATAAGGTGTAGAAAAATGATTTTGGATGTGAATTATTTCCAAAAAATTCTTCACTTCGTTGTTCTTAAATGGCGTTCCATTATTCAAGAATAAAGCAGAAGGAAGACCAAATCAGGCAATGATGTTTTTCAAGATGAAACGATAGATTACCTTAGCAGTCATGGAACGAAGAGGAATTGCTTCTACCCATTTCATGAAGTAATTTGTAATGGTAATTATAAATGTATGTCCAAAAGAAGAAGGAGATATTTTACCAATAAGATCCAAACCCCACACAAAAATGGCCAAATAGGAATTTTGGCACGAAGTTCAAAGGTAGGAGCATGAATCAAATTATTGTGCTCTTGACATTTATGAAATTTCTTAACATGATCAAAATAATCTTGTTCCATGTTTTGCCAATAGTATCCTATGCAGATTAGCTTTTGAACTAATGATCTTCCTCCAAAATTCCCCCACAAGCACCCACTTGAGCTTCCTCAAGGGCTATAGAGATTTCAGATTGTTTAAGGCATTGAAGAAGAAGACCATCAAATGATCATCTATACAACATCCTAGGATTATATATCAAGCTGCAAGTTTTTGAATATGAGCTCTAGTGTTCTTAGTAGCGTCAATAGGGAAAAATCCGAGGAATGGAATGAAATCCTTGATAACAACCAAAAATATATAAATTAAGCCATATTAGACCCTAATCTAACAACGAAGCACAAGATGACAATGAAAATCACAAAATAAAGCAAATATACCTCAATTCCAAAGCCAAGATTGATTCTTCTCCATTGATCTTCTCAATTTTTCTTGTTTGCTCTAAATAACCAAGTGTACACAATCTACAATAAGCTCAAGAATGATAGATAAAAGAAAAATGTTGAAGAATATGGTTTCTCAAGATGAATGAATGATAGTGATAAAAAATCTTGAAGAATGTGGTTGGGTTCAAATGAAGTTGATAGTTTGTTTTTATAGGAATTCAAATCAAATCAACAATGTAGATCAAGAGGTGATCAAATTATTATCAATGGTCAAGATTTCTTGAGATGAGGAGGTGAATGAGGTAACTCAACTTATGAAGGATAAGTGAGCTAAATTTAGAGTTAATTGCATGAAAGAAAAAATGGACGAAAGTGTTAGATGAAGGGTGAGTTAGTTTTGCATGAGAATTTTAATAATTAATTATTATGGCATGTGCAAGATTAGGCTAAATAAATAAAATGAATAATTTCATTTATTTAGAGAAAAGATAATTTTAGATAAATTAAATAATTGAAATAATTACTTAATTTAGAGAGTGGTGCATGAATAATTAAATAATTACTTAATTATAGAGGAAAAGGATAATGAATAATTAAATAATTAAAAGCAAGTATTTAATTATAAAGAAAAAGTGAATGATAAATAATTAAATAAATAATAATTTATTTAATTAAAATAGAAGAAAGTAAATAATTAGTGACGTAATTAAATAAACAAAATTGATTTAATTAATCAAAGGGGAATAGGGATAAAGTGAATTAATTAAATAATATAAAATAATTTAACTAATAGAAGAATATGAAATGAATAAATAATTAAATAATTAAGAATTATTTAATTATGTTGGAAAAGACGCAAGTTAATGTAAAAAAATTGTTCGCAAGCTCGAGACATTTTTCAATGTCTACATTTTCCCCTCTTTGATACAATATAATTTGAGCATTGTGTCAAAGAATAATCAGAGAAACTGAGTTTAACACATTCCCTAGTATTTCTCGACATGCCTTGGTGAAAGCGGGATAGCGTGATGCCCCCTCAAGAAATTTGACAAATTTTCAAAAAAATCCAAAAAATTGGTAAATGTCCTAATAAATCAATTTGATCGGTACAAGTACGTTGGTGACAAAAAATTAAGCTTAGCGGCTGATTTGGGACTCCGTATTTGCGTTTGAATGTGAAAGTTGATGCACCCGGTTATGAAGGGGGGTCCTCTTAGGTCAAAATTGTCTATAAATAGTCCCTAGGTGGTCTAAAATAGTCATTTGTGCATTTTCCTTTTAGAATTTCTAGTGCTTTGGAGTGAGATTTTTTATGGAGAAACAAAGCTATGGCGCCAATTCCAGTCAAATCGCATCACAAATATCAAGTTGAGACCTTCTATTAGACTAAGGGATCAGACAATGCAGTATGTGACCCTTTCCTGCTTTGATTTTTTTTTTTAATTTTGCAAGAATCTAGGGGTCAAAAAATGGCCAACAGATGCGGTGAAGTTTTTGCACCACAACTATCATCGGGTTCATTGCATTTGTTGACTGGTGCACCACACTTGTGTAGTGTTCTGCAATTATCTTATAGAGCCACATATGTTAAAATCTCACAAATTTTAATAGCAACACATTTATAATTTTGCACCGCATATGTAGGATAATAAGCTACATTTGAATTTGTGCGACACATCTATGAAAAGGTGTGACACATGTGTTAAAATAGATCACAATTTATTGTATGCCACATAGGTGTGACACATCTGTGAAAAGGTGCAACAGATCTAATTGTTAGGTTATTTGACTTAGTTTCTCACAATTTTTTTGATGTGTAAGAGGTCAAATAGGTTTGTTTAAGCATCTTGAATGACGTAATGTGCTTTGTGAATGCAAGTGAGACTTCTTCCTATCTACACACGCAAGAGGCAACCCTCTACATATTCCTTGCGAGATCATTTTGATGAAATTGATTGGGACACTTTGCATGCATTGGGTTTGTATCATGTGACATTCACTCAAGATCCGAGCTAATCGGGGATTACTGACCACCCTTGCTGAGAGATGGTATTCACAGATGAGTACCTTTCATTTACCAACTAGAGAGGCAATTGTGACTCTAGAGGATGTATGGCTCATCCTTCAACTTCCTATATATGGTGAGTGGGTTTAATACGATCTAGACTCTGGCTTAGCTATGATGCAAAGATGTTTCAATATAGAGGATCTAGGCATCTAGGAGTACGAGATCCAATGGGATACACTTGTTGATAGATATGAGAGGTTGATCGTAGTGGTGTTTAGTGTCATTGCAATCATTTTTGTTCCTAACAAATGTGGACATGGATTTATGATTGGATGGGGCCGAATGCTAGCCATGATGATGGAGGAGGGGATAGTTTAAGCTTGGAGTCCCTATATGCTCGCTATGTTGTAGTTTCAATTGAACAATGTTGCATATCAGGTTTCTTAGTCTATTGGATGTGACACTACATTGCTTATGGTTTGGGCGTGGGAGCATATCATCGTATTTAGATGAGTGATAGATAGGGACTTGCCACCTAAGTTTCCTTATGTATATATCTATGGTGGATCAGTGATATAGACTCATGTTGGTGATGTTAGATATTGGAGACACGCCATTGATCTTATTGATGCCTTCACATGGAGACCCTATAGACAATGTGCAATGTGGGAGGAAGCAACAATAGATGAAGATTTGATCTCAATAGGAGGAGGAGAAGCAAGAATATAACTCTCTTTGTCAACTAGAAATTTAAGATATATTCAAGATCCTCTAAAGCATCATAATCAAAGGGTATATTATATGCTTCATCAAGGGGAATGATGCAATCTAAAATAGGATCATTTGGGAATGGAGAGATATGAGGATCTCCAAAGACCTCCCAAATCTTGACCCAAAGTGTGTGTGGGCATTCAATATCTAAGGTCTCCACAGGAATATTAATGCCAATAGTTGTACCAATCAATCCTATAATATGGTCATTATTATTACCCCAAACTAATTTCTCCTAAGGTGTGTCTAGTTAAGTTAGGATTCCATAAAGATGAAGCAAAAGTTTGAGCCACCTGAGATATATCAAGATGCCTCTATTCTAGGACTCATAATTATCTTTTTCTAGAATTATCACAAAAGGATGACTAGAAAAACCCATGACACCTCTTCAAATAATTAAATTTGAGATCAATACATATGAATCAATCACTAGATTAACCCACCCCCCCCCCCCCAAATTCACTTAATGAAATATATCCCCAACAATACATGATCTTGGCACTTTATTATTAGTGCAATTATAGATGCCACTTACAAAAAATAGCAAAGTGGTCTTGATCTTGGTTCATACAAATGCCAAATTTGGCCACATAAATGAAGTACATTTTTTAGAAAAATTATATAAATCTAATTAAACCACTATAAAGTACATAGAAAAATTATGCACTATTAAAAAACAACACCAAAAAATGTTACCATAGGAGCAAGAACGAAGCCTCATCAGTTCCCAAAATAAGAATTGTTTAGATAGACCTATGAGAATCTACAATTTTTGGAAAATCTAGACACCAAAATATATAATTGTTTATACCATTTCAAATAGCGCAAAATTCTACCCCAAATAAAAAATGGCTCACGAAAAGGAGGTCAGATGATTGAGTTATGACCATTGACAAATTGATCACCAAAACAAAACTACTAATGAAGAGGGGGTTA
This sequence comes from Sequoiadendron giganteum, assembly GCA_007115665.2. Classification (NCBI taxonomy): domain Eukaryota; kingdom Viridiplantae; phylum Streptophyta; class Pinopsida; order Cupressales; family Cupressaceae; genus Sequoiadendron; species Sequoiadendron giganteum. The sequence continues at coordinate 292,772,173 of CM021110.1, read as the reverse complement.
AAGTATTTAAGCATATGTTGACGTCATGATGACTTCAATAGGGAATATTATCTAAACTTTAAAATATTCTTAGGTAAGAAAATTTTTGGCTGTAAAATCTATGTCGCTGATAGAACATTCCTCATTGATGGTGGGTATTTAGCTACTTAGTCGACTATTGTTGGTAGAGCCACAACTAGTTTATCCAGTCACACCATGTAGTGTGAGTTGGTAGCCCACATAATGGGTTTTGTAGCGTAGGTACCCTATGGACTATACAAGGTACATATACATAATTTTTTTTTTAAATGATTAATTAATTCATTTATTTTCCATGACCATATCATTTTTTTGATACAATTATGCAATGAACTTATGCTAGAAAATTGTACGATTCTATGAATGACCTTATTGACTAGGGATAAATTTTCTTCTAAGGGCTTTGAGAAAAAGTATCTAATTTTGACAATTTGATAATCGATCTTAGGGTTCTTGAGCCTTCTAAATGTGATGGTTGTTGCAATTTTCACATAGGATGGAGCAATACAATAATCCAATTATATATGCAAATACACAAATTAAATGATAAAAAATAATTCATAGACAATTTTTTTAACGTGGTTCACCCTTTGGGCTACGTCCACAAATAACTATTTGACTTTATTTAATCTCCAATAAAATAGAGTTACAAAATTACATAAACCTGCAAGAAAATTTGTTGTATGCTCGAAACACAATGTTTCACTCACACCCTCACACTATTGTTTATTGATTATACTGAAGTGCAACCTCACTGCTATGTGTTCCACTAACACCAAATTATGACCAACCAATCTCATTTTGAACATTGTTTTCTAGTGTAGATTCAACATCTTAGATGCCCACAAAAAGGAATTTACAAATGGATTTTCAACCAAATTTAATTACAAGTTCCTTTATTAAAAATTGGGAACTTTTTTCTTTGGGGGCATTGCCCCCAACAACCTTCACTAGGGGTGTTTCCCCCAGAACCCCATCTTGGAATCCACCCTCAAGCCCTTGTTGGGGTGATAGGACCCTTATAATTGCAAGAGGGGCTTCGTCCCCTGCACTTCCTCGTTAATTATTTTGGGGGGAAATTGTGGCTAGCAAAGTGGCTAAAATTTAACCTTAGAGTATGATCAAGATCCACAAACTAATAATATCCCACTTGGATACTAATCAGACTCAACACCAAACCATCTCCCACTTGGAGACTAATCTTGTAGCATTGTTTCCCTTGCAGCTCCCACTATAATGATATGCCTGGACATAGCTATTTTTATTTCCACCAATTTTAATCTTGAAGACCAACTAAATCTAAAGAGGAAATCAATTTCTCCCATGTTAGCGCCTTCGTAAACATGCATACTAGATTGTTACTAGTTTGAATTTTCTCTAGCTTTAATTGGTCATCCTCCAACACTAATCGAATGAAGTGGTATCTCAACTATATGTGTTTTGTTTTTTAATGAAGTGATTTTTTTGGCAATATAAATGACACTTTGGCTATCCATGTATAAAAATTATCAGTGTGCTACTTACCCAATTGCATCCAAATCATCTCTTTGCTTGCTTTAGTTACAAGAACATACTCTGCCTCTATGGTTGATAAAGAAACAACCTTGAAATCCTTTTAACTATTGTCCCACCTACAATAAACACATAACCTATAGTGATTCACCTAGTATCTATGTCACTCGCCAAATCAAAGTCAACATAACCTCACAAATAAGTGTTTGATCCTCCACAACATAAATTTTTGGTAGTTGTCCCTCTCAAATACTTGAGAATCCATTTCAAAACATTCCAATGTTCCATTCCAAGATTGCTCATATATTTGCTCACAAATCCAACAACATGTGCATTATTTGGCCTTATGTATACCATGGTGTACATTAAACTACCAACATCTAAATAATATGGAACCTTTGAAATTTTTCTTCCTCCTCTTATGTCTTTGGACACATCTCCTTAGTCAATTTAAAATGACTAGGAAAAGGTGTGCTAAAAAAAATTGTATTTTCCATATTAAATCATTTCAACCCCTTTTCTACATAATCACTTTGAGATAGAGTTATTTTTTTATTTTCTATATGTCGTGAAATCCTCATACCAAGGATTTGTTTGGTTGCACCCAAATCCTTCATAGCAAAAGAGTTTGCTAAATTTGGTTTTAACTCATTAATATGCTCCATTCTAGACCCCACAATAAGCATATGATCAATATATAATAACAAGATAATATAACTACCATTATCCATTCTCTTAAAATAAACATGATGAATGACACCAATTGTAACCTTGTTAGTCATAATACTATCAAATTTTGAATGCCATTGTAGAGGTGCTTGCTTCAAGTCATATAAACTCTTTTTTAATTTGCACACTAAAATTTCCTTACCTCTGACTTCAAGTCCTTATGGTTGTTACATATAGATTTCTTCTTCCAAATCTCCATGGAGAAATGTTGTTTTCATATCTAGTTGTTCAAGATGCAAATATTTTGTAGCAACAATACTTAGAATAATTTGAATAGAATTCGTTTTTACAACCAAAGAAAATATTTCATCAAAATCAATACATTTCTTTTGTGCAAATACTTTTACCACGAGTTTGGATTTAAATATTTTCTTGCCTCCTTCTTCTTTCAACCTATAAACCCATTTATTTGGAAAATATCTTTTACCTATAGACAACTTGACTAAATACCAAGTCTGATATTACATCATGATATTGCATCAAGGAATCCATTTATTCTTTCATTCCACACTCCCACTATTCCTTGGTATCCACCTACATAACTTCTTCATATCCTTCTGGTTCACTAGCATTAGTTAATAAAATAGAATATAATGAAGGAGAAACTCTTTTAGAAGGTCTACTTATCCTTGTAGAATGTCTAAAATATATTGGAGCCTATCGTATTTATTTGTGTTGTTGAGCATGAGGTACCATGGAATTTTATTTTTTGGAATATCATTCAACACCACATATTATTTTTCTTTCAGCTCATGCTTCTTTTCTTGCACCTGTTCTTTATACAAAACCTTCTCATTAAATATAACATCCTTGCTTCTAATAATTTTTTGATTATTAATATCTCTTAACCGATAACTAAATTCTTCTATTCTGTACCCAACAAAGGTATATTTTTTAGATTTTTCTTCTAGCTTGGTTCTATTATCAATATCAACATGTACACAAGCTTCATAATGAAGGCTTTAGAAAAGAATAAATCACCTTCTTAGCTGCCCACACTTTCTTTGGAATACCACAACCCAAAGGAAATGAAGACCCTATGTTAACTAAATAAACAAAAATATTTACATCCTTTGTCCATAAATGTAAAGGCTGCCCAACATGCAATCTCATGCTTCTTGCAAGCTCTAAAATTGTTCCGTTCATTCTCTTAGCCACACCATTTTCCTATGGAGTCCCTATAACTATTTTTTTCCTACAAATTCATTAAATGAACAATAATATTCAAATTATTTTTTGCAATACTCACCTTTATTATTAGACCTGAGACATTTTAATATTTTTTGTCTCATTTTCAATCAAGATTTTTCATTTTTTTAAAGTTTCAAAATACATCTAATTTTAGTTTTAAGAAATACACCCATGTTTTCCTAGTTGTATTATCAATAGAAGTGATATAATAATGAGAGCCTTCAAGAGAAGATACATGATTTGGTACCCACACATCTATATACACAATCTCTAGTCTTTCATCCTTTTTTGTTTCCCATATTTGATAAATCTCACTCTCTTTTGCTTCCCATATACACAACTCTCTCATGAATCCACGCTAACTTGTTTCAAACCAAGACATAATTTCTTAGAATGGAGAAATTTTTTACCTTTCTCACTCATATTCCCAAGTATGTGATGCCAGAGTGTTATCTCTGTACCCACAACAACTATTTATGTAACTATTGCAAAACTCACAACAACTATTTTTGTGATTATTGCAGAACTCACAACAACTATTGTAACTATTTTTGTAGCAATATTTCTTGTATATTTTTCTACAAAAACTAAATTAGAAGGAATAATATGACATGTACCTAAATATAAAGTGCCTACTTTTACACCTTTAGCTACTACTAACGCACCTTTAGTAACCTTCCAAATTATATCTGTAAATGTAACTATGCAACCTTCATGTCCTAGCTGCCCTGCTAAAATTAAATTCCTATCTAGCTTTAGAATGTGTCTTACCTCTTGTAGTAGCCATTGATTTTCATTCTACAATTTAATTTTAATTCTTCCCTTTCCAATAATCTGACAGGTTTCATTATCTCCTAAATACACTGGTCCAAAATATCCTTGGAAATAATCAAGAAAATAATTTTTATGGGGCATAACATGGAAGGAGGTCCATGAATCTATTATCCATGAATAATCAACATTATATAAGGAAATAATTAAAGCATCATCATCAAATTTACTTACATTATTTTCTTCTTTATTTCCATCTTATTATTTGTCTCCTTCATTGCTCTTTTGAGACCAATATTTCTTGAAATGACCAGGTTTTCCATAGTACAGATAGTCTTTCCTTTCTCTGTATTGTGACCTTATATTATTTGATCTCCCTCATGACTTCCCATGACCTTTAGAGATTCTTCCTCTCTCTTTTGATCTTCCCCTATTTTCTACATTCAAAACATTACCTGATGTTGAAGTTTCACCTTTTCTCTTCCTTTAAATTTTCTCACTCAGAATCACACCAACAATATCACCAAATTTTAATATATCTGAACCGGAAATAGATTTACTTATAACCATAACTGAGCTATTCCATCTTTTAGGAAAAGAACATAAAACCAAGAGTTCTTACTTCTTCATCAAAACTAAAAAATTTATAAGCTAATTGACTGATAGCTATAATAAATTCATTTAAATGGTCTATTTAAAAACCTCCTTCAACCATTTTAATATTATATAACTACTTCATCAAGAATACCTTATTTGGTTAAAAAGTTTACTAGGCGCACTGCAGTTTATAGGGGGTTGTGCTACCCGATTCCTGCGGTCTAATAAAAAAAAGAAAAGAATACCTTATTTGAAGCTAAAGGTTTTTCATATAAATTTTCCAATGTCTACATCAATTCATTCATTTTATTTTCTTTGAATATATTTAATACCACATACGGTACCAAGAAAAACCAAATACTTCCCAGTACCTTTCAGTCTATAATTTCCCATTCTTCATCTGTCATTCCTGATAGTTTCTTTTCTTTCGTTTGCAATGGCTACCACAAATATTTTTGATATAGGTAATCTTCTATTTTCATTTTCTATAACCGATAATTCTAGTCATTGAACTTCTTGACCTTTAATTCCCCTTCTTCAAAAATTGCTCCCACTCAACCGTGAGACTCCCTTACCAAATGACCAAACAACACTGCTATGATACCAATTGTTGGAATTTTCAAGAAGGATGGAGCAATAAAATAAAACAATTATATATGCAAATAAAAAAATTAAATGACAAAAAAAATTCACAGAGATATTTTTTTAATGTGGCTCACCCTTTGGGCTACGTCCACAAAAAGTTGTCCGATTTTATTTAATCTCCAACAAAAAATGTCTCGAAATTACATAAAACTGCAACAATTTTTTGTATTCCCCAAACACAACACTAAACTCACACTTGTGTGTTGTTGTTTGTTCACTAAACTGAATTGTGAAGTTGTGTGTTCCACTAACACCAAACCATGACTAACCAACCTCATTCTGCATATTGTTTTCTATGTGTAGATTCAACATATCACATTCTTATGCCTCTTGGTCTTTGCAACATGAAACTATTTATTTCCATGTTACAAATATATTTAAACCAAATTCAATTACAAATCCATTTATTAAATATTGCCCATTGCACTCTCCCGTTACTTATGTTGGTGGGAAATCACAGCTGGAAAATTGGCTAAAATTTAACCTTAGAGTATGATTAGGCTTTATAAGCTAACAATGGTAGGGTTTGTTTTGGCACAAAAATTATCCAAAATTGTAGCTACCGTGTAGATTTTGCAACCACCTCCTGGTTTCAAACCCTTGTAGATCCAACCTCAGATGTATGGTTTGGATGAAACAAAAAGTGAAACTAACTTTCTTGGATACCCTGAACTCAATGGTGAGCTCATATTTGCATCAAAATGATCAAATTTGAACTTATAATACAAATCCACAAAGATTAACCCCCCAAAATATGATATTTATATCCTTTTTTTCTAATTATCTAAGTCATCATTCAATACAAGAGAAGATAATACTCAAATTTTCAATATCTACTAAGATTTGCATTTAGGTTCTCTCAAATAGACTAACCAAAGGCACCCAACCTACTTTGATACCATGTAAAAGTTGGATATGGAGACAACCACCCAAGATCTAGAGGCCTAATGGAAATCATAATGAAATGAGAAGATCAAAAAGACAACATTAAATTGTATTCCTATTAATGAATGCAAATATACAATGATAATGGATTCTATACTATGAGATTACAAAGGGAACCCCTTGGTCATATAGGAAAAGGCGAGGCGAAGGATATCATAAGATTATATTAAGTGTCTTAAGCTTATGATATGATACATAAAGTGATAAGTATCCTATGTGTACCCTAAGTAGATTTAAGTAAAAAGTGTGAGTAGGACCTATGTGGTGAACTAGCTAGGTAAAATACTCCCTTCACACCAACACAAGACAATCACTTATATTATATGATTGTTGTCAATTCAGATTGCACCCGTATGCTTGAATATTGAAATTCAACAATCTGTTGACACATGGGAACTAATTCCAGGCTGTGGGTATCCTATAAAGAATTAGACCTCCAAATTCTAGGCTGGTTCCTATATCATTTTCTGATTAATACTTGGTTAAATTGCTGGGAAAAAGGATAAAAGACTAAAACTAAAACCAGAACTATGAAACTTAACTATGGTGATGCACCTAAAAATGATGATCAAAGAGGCAGATTGATTCACAATTAACTCTCAAGGATTACTTCACACAACTCATTAATGACAATCTTATTGCAAAAGTGTTTCGAAAGAAGGTTGATTGATCTCTCATGGTAGGAAACTATGTTTCAAAACTTTGAATAGATGAATACAAGCACAACTTAAGACCTGAAACTTGATTTTATTTGAGAACTCATATCAGTGAAAGAGACAGAATTTAAAGGTTTCTGATTTATTAGAACATAGTAAATTTCATCAAAATCAATCATCAATGTAAAAAACTAGTAATGAGAAGGTAAAACTCGAATCCTTTAAGCAAAAAGGAACAACTCCATGTAACCTGTAAACCTGCTACTGCATTAACTTGAAAATAAATGCTGAGTTACAAATCCTTCACTTTGCCGAGTGCAAAGGAGAAAAATAAGAACTAATGAAAAACAAATAAGTTTTTCAATATATACAAAAAGCCTTTCCAAAAGGCATGTAAAAAGGACTGAAAGTCCAACTCCAAGAAAGGGTGACAACTCCAAGGCCAATTATGAGCAGAAGAAAATATCTCTGAAAAGGAGGCCCAAATCCATGCAGAAACAAGTCCACTCAAGCTCAAACTCACTCCCAAGTCATAACTAATACATGCACTATTCCAACTGAACTGCAAATCCCTGAAAAGTGGGCCAAAGCATGCAAAAAATTGCCTCATTTGTATCAATCCGCCCATGCAAAAATGAAACTCCATCTTTGCCTTATTATATGCTTGCATTATTGAATTTATTTAACTCAATGTTATCTTGCCTAAAAATAGTTGTATTAATAAAATGATTTATAATTTTATCATTTAATTAATACCACTTTACATGGGTGAGCAAAAATAACATTAAATTAATTGAATTTAATCAATGCAATCCTAGCCTATGTCTATCACAAAATGTATGATATATCATCATTTTTACCATAATACACACCTCCTGCGCTTCATGCACTATACCAACTATATCTTGATCTAATGGCATTTTATTCCTTATCATAAAGGTCGGCCATATCATTAGGCTTTATCTTGACCTTCAAGTCATGACCATAGGGTAATTGATATAAAAATTGATTAACTTAAAAAACAAGGCCAATCACCCTATGTCGAATTAGGGTAGACAAAAGATGGTCTAACCCTAATCGCTTTACCATTTCGCACCTTCATCCTGGCTATTTTGGAGAAGCTTCTTGTTGCGCCACCATAGTAGAGAGCTTGGGGCTCTAGTTTGAAGCTTGACTCCTCAACAATCTTCCTCAAAGTGGTCGAGGCTTCTCTCTGCAATAAAGGTAAGCCATTTATAGTCTTTTGTGGTCTTCCCATGTGTATTGAAACAGAAAATGAAGAACAGAAGGGCACGACTTGCAAGAGTTCATTCTTTGATTCTTTATTTTCCTTTTTTTGTGTTTGATCCATGCTTTTAGCAATGAGGAAAAGGCCAAATGGCCGCAGCTTAGGAGGCTTAACTGATGGTTCATATGCAACTCCCCTACGAGTTTGTTCTTCTATTTTAGAGAGATGGACTCTCAGGCCACACCATTATGATTGTTGAATCGAGTACCTGTGCTTGTATATTCATGCTAGCCGCCAGACTTAGCAAATCTGGGCTCGAGCTTGAAACTGTAAGTTTCCTAGTTGCTTCTGTAGATTGTCAATACTCTGTAATTTAATTTTATGTTCCTGTAGCACTCAAAACTCGGCCTGTGAGTTTTTTTGGCTATCATGAGAGAGGTCAGTATGCACTTTGCATGGGTCATTGGAAGTCCCGGTCGCAACTTGATATGCCTTATCTTCAAACTAGTTTTTCATGCTTTTCACTTGCTATGTATGTGGTGGTTCATTAAAGGTTGATTATGTATGAATATGCCTTATTCCTGCACCTATGGCCACGGGTTTGATTATGCACCCAAAATAGTTATGTTATTTTTGAGAAACTTCAAAGGCTCGATCCAAGAGATGAACTGTGTATTTAGTACTTTAATGTTTATTGAAAATATCATGGCTCTTCATTTGCTGGCACTGTGTCTTTTTCTGTGAGGGTACTCCTTTTCATTTTGCAGAAATGCGAACCTTCTGTAGCTGCAAACCGTAGCTTTTATCTATTTTATGAAGAATAAACAAAAACTCCTTTCATTTACCACACAACAGTTTGTTAATATTTCTTTGTTTTAATATTGAATCCCTAAAAAGGCTCTGTAGCCTGCAAATCGTTTGATATATCTGGTTTCTTGTTATTGTTTTTCATATTAAAACTTGAGGCTTCGTGAATTTCCTGCATATTTGGCTATCATCGAAGAATGTTCAAATCTATTGCATGCTTTACTGGGTGATTTTAAATCAATTGCTGCCTTAAAACATGCTTTTGTAAGCTTTTCCAGATGTATGATTACCCTTTTGTAAGTTGTTGTCTCACTTTCAGTCGAGCTTCTTACCATCATGCTATTCCGCAATCTTCGAGGCACAACAAATCTAAATTTCAAGGCCATGAATGAACCACTATGGGCTTCGTTTTATTTGCAAGCCTTCATATATCTTTGCTGGCTGTAATAGTTGTTATGTAATGAAACATGGCTGCTGATCATTACCATATGTAGTTTGCATTAGGAATTGCTATTTGATGTTTTTCCATCCATTTTAAAACTGCACCCTGCTGAAACAATATCACTATCTTTTATTGACACTTCAATAGCACTGCTTCAAGTAATTCTACAGCCCTTTGTCCCTCCAACAGCTTTTCCTGTACCTAAATACCCTGAAAATGTAAAAGAACATAATCTTGCTGAATCGGACATGGCTGTAACTTCCTCATTATGATTCTTGGCCATCATGATTCTTTGCTGCTCATAATATCACTGATCCTCTTGTAGACTGTTATATGTTCTTGAAATTATGAAAACACCCTAAAGTGCAAATACTCTATTTCTCTTTAATTTAAAGAGGCTCAATACTTCATTTAATGTAACGTAAAAATGCAAAGTAGAGCTTGAAACAGACTATCAAAGAAATTTATGAGTTCTTTACACTGTTTGATCTTTTCTTGACATGAAAAGCAAAGTTATACTGTATGCTCAAACTGTTTTTCCTGAATCTCTTTGAAATAAAGCTGCTTATTTTAAATATTTCCTTATTTCATTAGCTCTTTTGATAAGATTTTTTAGCATTAATGAACTCTCGTATGTAACCTGAGAGTGTATCCTTTTGATATGCGGAGCTCAACCCTTGTAGGAGCCCGTTTTACTCCACATATCTGATGAAATAATCACGAACATAATGCACCTGTTCTTGCACAGTGAACAAACATGTTAGCAAAAATAAAAGAAGCTGAAAGTCTTCTCTTTTCTCCTTATGTTGTTTGAATTTTCATAATCATCTGATAGATGCCTGATCGACTATATCTTATATTTTTGTTAGTAGCGTAGGCATATGATAGGATTTGATCCGCATTACTCTAACAACATTTCCCTCAAACCTGCAGGTACGCCAAGCTGGAGCTGAAACTGGAAACGGAGCTGGAGCTGGCGTCACAACTGAAAACTTCAACTGTCAACGATTCGTCATTCTAGGCAATGACGAATCACTTTCTACCCTATGCTTTCGCTATTCTCAGTTGCATATTTTTCTTTTACTCATGCATCTTTTCCTTGATTATAAAAAATCAAATAATGAGTCACTCCCACGGCTTGTGTGGGATTCTGGTTCGCATATAAAATAGCAATATTATGCAAACTTGTGATATCATTTTGAAGTGTTTTTTGTATAATATCATTGAAATATACATTGTTATAAAGCAATGCATAATATGAATACTTCAGTAGAAATTTTTAAAACATCTTGTATACCTTTTAGCCTGAATTTGCAATTCCGCTCTACCTGTTTGAGCTGGTGGCAGAAAATAGGTAACAAATTGGCGACCTCTGCGGAGTGTTTGCCTGCTAAACACCATAGACCAGTCATGTAGCTTATCCATTGGGCATGGAGTCAGTTCTTGCTCTTAACCTCCTCTGAAAAACTCTGTAACTCAGCATCACACAAAAACTGAAAGAATCTACTACAATTCTGTTTATGACAGAATCTGAAAACCTAGTGCAGAGACTGCACCTTATTGAAAGGGAAATGATGCTGAATGAAAAAAACTAAAGTGCAATGAGAACTTATTGAAAACGTACTAAAACTTAAAATATCTATTCTACACTACACTACCCAGCTGCGGTAGTGTTCAGACATGACCATTAATTGGTTGTGAGAAATAGCTGCCCTTCCTTAATAACAAACATTGATTCGCATGTTCAGTAACAACTGATACTATATGCAGCACAAGAAGATTCTCGATAAACTGTTGCAATTCTTCATGAAGGATGTAAACAAGCTCACTCACCCTCTGATTAAGGTTAACCAAACTGCTGGTTTGGAAAGATTGGACAAGTTGAATATGTTGTCCGTTTATTGAAACTACATTAGGTATGCTTAGATTCTCAATCCTGGAAAGATACCTAATTGGGAATCCTTTCGAAATACTAAAATGATAACTCCTTTTGGCGATTCCTCCTTTATCAACAACTATTTTTCTATCTTGTTGATTAGGCTGCATTTGCAGTGTATGATTTTCCTCCTCCAAAAATGTTGCTTCACTTTTAAATTGATCTGAAAGAGTTGGTTCATATGAACAAAAAGAAAGAATACTTGCTTCCTTGGCTCGAACAAGCTGATATGCTGCTGGCTCACATGATCGTAACTTATCATCTATGTTAGAACAAAAAACCTCTATGATACCTGAAAAACATGTTCTCATCTAACTTATGATTGTGAATTAAATCCAGATGAGTTCTATTGTTTATTTGTTCTATATCAGTCATAGGCACTGTTACGCACATGATATCTTCATTTTCATCAATAAATTGAGGAAGTTCATTAAACAAATAAGAAAAAATCTATGATTCACTTTTAATTTCCTTGTCATGAACCTGCTCAAGTTGCTCTCGTTTGTCATCTAAGCTTGAAACAAAGATTTCAAGGTCATCCCAAAAAAGGACTTCTTCATAGTCTTCGTTACTTTGCAGCATGAGAGAGCTTACCTCAGATTTAAGAGGATCTTTCTGAAACATAAGTTCTGATCCACTTGCTTGTTCAATTCGGGAAGCTTTATGCAGATCCTTTTCATTGACCTTCAAAACATAAATTTCCCCTTGTTGATTCACATGTTCACGAACCTCAATCTCATCTCGAACCAGCAGTACATCATGCTCTGCAATATCTTCTGAGTGTTCCAAATTAACTGGTAACTCAGGCTCCTGTGTGCTCTCTTCAGCTTGATCAATAAAACCAGGCAATTAATCAAATAAATAAACCAAATGTTCTTCCTCGCATGGTGCCTTCTCAAATGAAGCTTGGTCATCTTATCTCTACAAGTGGAGATTTTTGATTGGTAATTCCTGCGTTCTGTTTTCATCCTTGTCATAAACAGCATTAGAAAACTTTTCAAATGAGTCAAAATCCAAAGGGGTCAGCAGGAAGTTTGAACCAATATCCTCTTCGTTTGTAATACAGTAATTATGAGCTGGGGACACTTCACAAGCAGCAATAACTTTCTGCTCCACTCGCTCCTTTTTTTGCTGTTCTAATTTGTAAACCTCCAACGCTAAACATAATGGGTTTACATTTCTAATCTGCTCCATGAGAAGCAAAGTCTCCTGATCAATCGGCTGCTTTGTAACTATATTGGGCTGTACCAGATTATTTTCCTCTACCTGCAAAGGATGAAAAGCTGTAAAATTTGGGGTTTCATACCTTGGAAGCTCTTCCTCTTGAGACTGATTTGTGAAGTAAGGAGCTATTTGGATATCATGCTTTTGAGCAAGCAAAGATTTAATATGCTCCTCATGGATAGCTAACTCCTTTTTGAGCTTTTCTTCAAACTGTCTCCTTTGTGTTTCCATTTCCTACTCATGAAGGAAGGCCTGAAATTCTAACTCTTGCTACTACATATCAAACTCTTGTTGCATATCAAACTCTTGCTTGGCGATGTTTAACAATATATCCTTGGTGGCGTTCATGCTACCTTTGATATTTTTGACTTCCTGGAGCTGAATTTGAGTGCATGAACTTTGATATGAAGGTTGAGCAGGAGTGGGTGGGAGGTAAGCATGTTGAGCATGCAAACATGCTGCTGTTGCCTTTTTCCCAGCAATTTAACCAAGTATTAATCAGAAAACAATATAGGAACCAGCCTAGAATCTGGAGGTCTAATTCCTTATAGGATACCCACAGCCTGGAATTAGTTCCCATGTGTCAACAGATTGCTAAATTTCAATATTCAAGCATACGGGTGCAATCTGAATTGACAACAATTATATGCTTTGTTTTCAAAGGAAATAATATTAATCTTGTAATAAGAGATGAAATTTAGTGTAACATAGGGTAAATATGGAATTTCAGTGTAATTTGAAAGATTCAACTATGGCACGGTGATAATGTGAAACAAATGATAAGTAAAAATATGTTGTGAATGTGATTGAAATGAGTTAGCAATTTTAATGTGGAGATGAAATAAGAATTAGATTAAAATAATCAATTTGGAGTATTAACATAGTAGGATTAAATGAAATGTGTGTGTATATTTCTTATATGGTCTAACATGAATAATTATGTGGAATTTAGATATGTGTTGTAATATATAAACATCGACTAATTTTTTGATTGCATCTCAAGTATGTGATATAGGATATCAACCTTGGGAAGAAGGGTATTGTGTATATCACCTATGATCCATGCTTGTACATCATTTTTTAATATTGTTTATTTGTAAATAACTATTATGGGTTTAGTTAAGAATGAATTTAATAAGATTTATGTAAGGTTGGACACTTTTGGGTAAAGAATTATCATGAACTCCACCTCTATGCTCCTATGTTTTTATATTATCTTGGTATCTCCCCTAGAATTGATCTTGTTGGCACCCAATTTGACTATGTCCAATTGTGCTTGAATCCTATCTCCTTTATGCACTAAGTCATAACTTTTCCTTATCAAAAACATTTTATTTTATATATCTTCAATGGGCCCCTTTGTTAAAAATTTTACCATAAAAGTCCTAAGTTTGGTGGCCATTATTTAATCTATTGAGTATTTTCAATGTTTGTAGGATTTTTACTTTCTATTAGATGTGAAAGTTTTTCCCACTATTCGATGTTTCCCCCTTCCATCCCATCTAGTATCCACATATTTTATTTACATTATCTCATTCCCACCTTTAAATAATTTTTTGGCCTGACAAGATATTATCTCTTCCTCATTCCTCATCCTGACCTTGGGTCATTCCATACTATAAATCCTTGAAATTCCATAGCCCTTGATTTTCCCCATCCTTGTGATATTTTAATGTGTACATGGATATTTATTGTATCCACATCCTATGTCTAGTCTTGCTATATTTCTTATAAATTATTCCCTAGTCTTCCTTACAAGATTCCCTTTGACATCAAGACATGTGAGTCACATTCCAAAATTCTCATCTGGAATACAATTATACAAGGAATTTTTATAAATTTCACTCCCTATCCTTCTCCTAGGTCCAATTATCTATTGGGACTTGGAACCTTTGGACTTTGATCTCATCTTTTGACCTTGTCTTGATCATTAATTATTCCTCTGATGATCCTCATTCCCAAATGCCTCTCAAGAATTGATTCCCATATTTTCCTTGTTCCTCTTCACTCTCACTCCCTAGACTTAAGACCATTTCTCGTCCCTTTGTTCCTAATCCTAGGTCTATTCCCAACAAAAATGATGCAAGAGCATCCAGTGGTGTAGGGGAAATCTTGCATCACCCAATTTTTTTTTTCCTTATTTTCTTTAGTTGTTTTGAGTCCCATGATGGCACTTAAGGGGTGTAAGACAATGAGAATTTAGAAAAGGTGAAAAATGATCACTTACTATTTTTAGTAATTTAGCCTAAACGGGCTTGTATGGACCTAAAAATTTACCCCAAGGAGTGGAACTGAAAAATATTTTCGATGGCAAAAGAATCATCTCAATACCCTATACCATTTGGAATATATTAAAGTTTTTGTCCCGAGAAATTTTTCCAATGCAACTTCAAATTCAAATTTGAAAACCTTATAAGCCCTCAAAAAAGCTCAAAAAATAGACAAAATGACCTTTAAATATGTAGGTGTTGTAGATCTCTTTGAGAGCTTTCCAACGATATATTATAATAGAAAACCAAACACTCGAGTCAAAAGTTATGGCTCCAGGAAGCTGCCCCACTAAAAAGTGAATTTCTTTAAAATATCTTCCTGGGGAAAAATCAAACGGTTGAACTTTTGGTGCCAAAACAAAAGGGAAAGTTACACTTTCTAGAAAATTATAGGGCGGTTATTGGTGTAAAATGAAAAGGGTTGAGTGGAGGTTTTAAGGTGGCTCCATTAGTGCAGATTGTGGCTCTGAATAATATATTTTCCTTTTAGAGTTGATTTTATTGTAATGAGTCAAGCCCATGTGGCTATAGCACTATAATCTCTAAATCTGTAATTTCATTTTCTAAAAGTAATTGAAGGTGAGTTATTTTTTGTCCCGCATCTTCTATATTGATATCTATTGTTGTGTTGTGTGGGTTTTGGGCAGTGTAGCCCTCATCAACCAATCCTTTGTCCTTCTCCTTATGTGCTCAGTCTCTCTCTAGACATGATCCCCACAAGTTTTCTTCCCTCATCCTATCCTCCATTTCCTTGCATCCTTTCCTCCTTCCTTTTTTCATTGAATTATTTATGAGAAATCCATCACATCCAAAGACCCATTCACATATTCTCATCTATATGTCTTCCTTTCTCCTTAATCCTTGAAACCTTGACAAAAAGGAACAAGTAAACAAGTTAAGTTGCCAAGTTCTAAATTTTGCAAGCTCATGAGTTTTTGAACTTTTCAAAAAGTTGATAAGGTTTTAAAGTTTATGAAAACTATTAAATTTTTTATAGTTTTAAAGTTTATGAAAATTTGTTAATTTTTTGTTAAAGTTTATGAAAATTTGTAATTTTTTTGTTAAAGTTTATGAAAATTTGTTAATTTTTTGTTAAAGTTTATGAATTTTCATGGTTTTCTAGTTCACAAAATTTGAAAAAGGATGAAGAAAAAGATAAAGAAATGGAGTAGACTCACATTATCAGTAAGTTCATTAGTTTGTAAATTTTTAAAAACACAAAATTGGTTCATAAGTTCTTCATTTCCTTGAAAGTGTGACAAGCCAAAGAGAAGGACAAAAAGAAAAAAAGAAAGAAAAATAAAAATGACCAAGTTCAATATGTCATCTAGTTTGTGAGTTTGTGAACTTGTTGAGAGTGTGACATGGTTCATACAAAGGTCAAATTTCTTAAAAAACAAAGAAAAGGTAAATGTAATGAAGTTTTATAATGTGTCAAAAGGGAACCAAGGGGATATTCAAATTCTTGTTACACTATTCCACCCATCCATTCCTACTCCAGGATAGTTCAACTACTAGAAGTAATGGTGTGCAACCTTATAGGGTTCTTCCTACCAATTTTGTGGGTATTATTTCATGCCATAATGCTTTAGGCCTTGTTCACCATTAATGTACAGGACATTTGTAGATCATGGAAGAGAATTCCTACATGCCTTACTTATACAACCAAACATCTTGGTCCATGCTTTCAAGTGCAATATGTGAAGAAATTATGTCTAATGGGTATGGGCATCCCTTGTTACATAAAATTAGGGGATTTTTAAATTTAATGAAGATTTATCATACCTACCCTAATTAAATTTCATGGAAAAGTGCCAAAATATTCAAATTTTCAATGGGTTGATCATTTTTTTAATAAACCATAGTGTAGGATTTTTTTTGGGTTTCAATAATTGTATATACATTCACCATCTAGGCAATTCATTATAGAAGTTGCATAGAGGTAGCTATTAGAATTATATATTTACAACTAAGTGTCTATTTGACTAGTTGTAATTTTTAAAGTATTATAAGCAAAGAGATGTGACAAGGCTCCCTTCATTGAAATATTATCTCACCATATTCATTGGTGTGATTGTAATAGGAATTTGATAAGTGTCACAACACTTTAATTCACTAAAAATATATATTTTTTAATGGTGTATTTTTTATTGTTTTGATTATACAGGAAAAATAGGTTTTGAAGGGACTCGAAACCCTTTACAACTATAGGTAAAAAATGTTGTTCAAAAGATACTACAATAAAACATCAACAACAACCCACAACCTAAAACACCAGAAAAAACAAAATGTTGCTCCCAAGATAAAACACTAACCTATCAGCAACAACCAACCGCAACAAAACAACAAAAAAACAATAAAGCAACTGAGACCCAATAGTAGAAAAATAGACAAAAACAAACAACAGTACACTAATTCAAACTACTTAAGGTGTTGGCCACCTCAAGCTCCTAGTTCCTATGCAATCCCATCATGTCCAACAATTATTTTTTCTTAGCTTCAAAGGACTTCTTCTAGTTAGCCAACCCTCTAACAACAGGGCCTTTACCATCATCCTTACCACCTTTTCTCCCTTTACCTTTGGCCAATTGTTCCTTTTCCATTAACTTATAGAAATACAATTGATCCTCTCTAAGCTCACTGATTTTGTGAAATAAAACCTCCAAAGAGTCTGCACTATTCTTCACTAAAATCTGACAAGCATGGAGAATTTTCTTGATATCCGCATTGGTGTATAATACCTTGGATTCTAAACCAACCAATCACTGCTCACAAAAGGACTTGAAGTCAATGAACGAGCACTCAATCTCAACAATTCTATCAATCAGAATATCTGAAACCAAACCTTTCAGAATATTTTGAAAATTCTCCTTCAAACCCCTTATTTTGATGTTGACCCTATTGAATTCTTGGAGAGTCCATTTAGCCAATTTAAAAGTGCTAGTAGCCCCCGCCCTTGCCATGTTAAGAAGCTCAAACAATAGAGGTGGAATCGTCATAAAGATAGGAGAAGTCCTCTGATAGGGGATCAACCTTAAGAGGCTCTGATTTCGCTTGTTTCTGCTCAACATCCACCTCCTCCTGAACCTTATTCACACCCTCAGGTTCCACATTAGGAGACTCCCGTACCGGGGAATCATCAATTTCCACCACCTTCTCCTCTAGAGCCTTCTCCTTACAGAGCTCCATGATATCCTTAACCAAATCTGTTGAAGCCTAATTTTTCACCTTGGCACTGTGCTTAGAAACCCTTTTGGGCTTATCCTTGGCCTCCATAGTCTTCACGTTCTCTTGGAGCCCTTCCTCCTTACCACCCACCTTAGTATCAACTTGACCAATGTCCATAGCTTCATCCTTGGATGCGAAATCCCCAGAGCCCACCTTTGTGTCATAACCATCAGAATGGGACTCCCACCCATGCAAAATAAGATGCTTGGTTGCCCGTTTTCCTTTAGGATTACCTTTCTTCCTCTTTTTCAAGGGGACAGACATAGGGGATGGAGTCCCTTCCTCACCATCTTCTTTTTCCACTCCTCATCCTCAGCCACACTAGTATCCGAGTCAAAAGAACCAAAATCCTCACTAAGAGTCTTCTCCTTGCCCTTAATTGAAGAGGCATGGACAAGAGCTTTAACATGCTCCATAATTAACAAAATAAGGCCCTCATGAAGGAATGGTGCCCTCTTGTTTTTTAAGTATGCATACACAGAGATATTCATGGAAGACAATAGAAAGAACGTGAAGGAAATAAATAGCCCATGCCTAAAATGGTTTAAAAGAGTAAAATGATGGCCAAGGATAGTAGTGATCTTGCCTTCTAGAGTCACATACCACATTATTACTTCCGCAATATCCGCCCAAATCTTCTTGAGGGACTTCCGCTCATAGCCCCAGGCCTCCATCTTGATGAGTTTATTTCGTTCATCACCTTTGAAGAATTGAACCATTGCCTCCTCGTTACTCTTCTTGTCTTTAAAGAATTTACAACCAACCATAGGAAACCTAGTCACATTAGCAATCAAATCCTCATTGATGTCAATAACCAAGCCCTTAACCTGGAGTTTACGATTATGCCAATAGGAAACAAACTCTACCAAAACATTCAGGTTGTGTCCATGCAATCTTTCCAAGAACGGCATAAAATTCCCATGTTGAAGAATCCTCCAAATTTTCTCCTTCTTTCTCAGGCTTGCACAAGAGTGTGGCTCAATTCTACTTCTGTCGCCACCCATATTCAAGAGCACCAACAATAGAAAACCCTGGCAAGTAGAGTTTATCTGATAGCCAACAAGCCAAATGAAACCCACAAAGTGTGTGAGACAAAAAATAAGATCAAATATTGCATTTAGGTATCAATGTAATTTATTTATCATGTATATCTTTGGTTGAGATAGAATTCTTGTTTAAGGCTACCTTTAGGAATACCCTCTTGGGCCTAGCTAAGCCCAAAGTGAAGGAGAGTGTACCCACTCTCTAAAATTGGCTTGTTATCCCTTGATATTTATTCATGAGCACACTTTTTCATCCTCAAGAATGAAATCTCCTTAGCCTTGAGATAGACAAATCCATTTAGAAGTGTTATGTGTGATATTCAAAACCAACACATGGAATAATTGTTGGGGACAACTTAGTTCAACCTTCGATTTAAAGATCATGGTTAATTAGTAGTAATGATACAACCAAGGGAAGTTGGTCTTTAGTTAAATTTTTTAGAAGATTTTAATGTAAATAAAAACACATACCCATCCACAAACTCACAAAACACAAAATTTGAACAAAGAAAATCAACTGCATTCAAATTTGAAAATGATGTGCAACCATGTTGAAACAATTACAATATTTATTCAATCATATGATCAAAAAAATATATTTTTTGAATCTTTGGCTCTCCATGGCCATTCTCTCTCACTTGTCCTCAAACTCTGTCTTCATCTCTGCTTCCTACAAGATTTGAAAATCTGCTCTCAAAAATTCCATGCTGCTGCCCTCACCTCCACTACTTCCATGCAGCCTGCTCCAACTCTCCCTCTCTTCCTTTTTTTTTAAACTTTTGAAATCTGAATTAAAAAATAATTAAATGCTCACCCCAAAGCGGCATCCCACTCCCTCAATAAAATATACATTTTAATAATTCAAATCTCTATTGGAATCTTCTATGTTTGGTATTCAAACTTGCTCTCACGTTTTTCTGAAGATACCCTCCAAAATGGAGGTCTAAACATAGATTTTTTAATCATTAAGGTCAAAAATACTTGTCTCTTACCAATCCATACCCCCGAGTCTTCAAATTAATGATGATATCCATGTTTCCAGCTCTAAATTTGTCTTTGTAATAACTGAAAGAAATAATTATCATTTCTTGAAGAAAAGGTGAAATTACATCAATAATTTAAAATCCTCCACCATTATCCATGTTGAATTTTTAACTTGCTTCAAAACATGAATATGAGATAAATAAAATCTATCAAACATTACCTTCTGAGACTACATAGATAATTTGGAAAAAAAATCAAACATGTGACTTTGACGCTGCTCAACAGGTGTTGAAAACCAACTTTTTGCATAACTCTTACCCAAAAGCTCATATTCACATGAAACTTTGTCAAGATATGAATAATATCATTAAGATGATTCCCTCCAAAGGATTTTTCTCCAGCATTTAAAAATATTAAAAATTAATTATTTCCGTAAGACTACCTGTGGGAGCCTTAAAACTACAACAGAGCAAAAACTCAAATTTTGAAAATTAAATCACATGAAAGGTTTTCCAATGCTAAAAATGCCAAATGAACCCCAAAACACACCAAAATAGAAATCCAAATTAAAAGCTTGTTTTTGGTTGATGTCGATTGCCAGTCCGCCTAGATGCTCTTGTATCAGAATCGTTGGGTAGGAAATTTTTTGTGAGTAGAACTCACAAAATGGAGTGGAGTAGTAGGACTACTCTTTCAGGCAGCAAACTCCATAACTGATTTAGACAAAATGAATCTCTTCCTCCACCTCTTCCAACACTTAGATAGGATTCTTGTCGTCCTCCTCCATCAAGTGTGCACTCTATTCATCCTTCTTCTTGTGGACTCAAATCCACCATAGACCATCGTTCTTCGCCATATCTCTTCTTTCTTTCTATTTTTCTTCGTGGGATCCAACCCACCACAAATCAACCACCTCCACCAAGTTCCTCCTGCACCATCATCTACAACCTCTATACATAAATATGCAACATTCACATACCCATTTTCAACTACAACTTTATCTTCTACTACTACAATCTCTTCCTTAGAGAGAAAACAATCAACATTTTAAAATTTAAAACCAAAAAATACCTCCTTTGCTGCCCCAACATCATTTCTTCATCCTCAAATCCTTTCATGTATGCATCTTCATAAGGTTGTTTGAATTTCTCCCATGTAGCCATGTCCTCCAAAGGACCATTGTTTGTTGCAACTCTTTTTTTATTGTTTGCACTGAAGATAACTTCATCCAACATTTGCCTCTCAAATAACCTATTTATCATCCTCATTTCTTCTTTCAACAAGAGATCATCCTCTTCCTCACCAACCCACTTGTCAAATTTAGGACCAGCCATGTTCACATTGTTTGATTGTAAACCCTCTTCATCCACTTCACACAATGCACTCCATTCACATGTTGTCTCTGCAACTCGTACCTTATCATCTTCTTCACTTGTGTGGGCTATCCCCACATATTCTTTCTTACATTCAACCCATACCAAAGGGTTGCAACACTCTTTCTTTATTTTTGCTTTTTTTTCACTGTCCTCTTCTAAGAGAAAATACTTCTTCTCATATCTCTCTTCCCATATTCTCATTTCCTCTTTGGACTTCTTTTCTAATATATTCAATTCAGTCCAGAGCTTTTCAAACTCTTCATGTTGCTTCCCATTTTTTTCTTCTTCCCAAAAAAAAATTCTTACGAGCCTCCTCATGACCCATCCCATCCTCTCTAGTATAGACTACCCCACGCTCGACAATCTATCTACACACTCTAACCCTCTAACTTCATTCTCCACCCACAGGCCCTGACATAGATTGCCTCACATTCAGCGCTCTGCCTATGCACTCAGAACCTCTAGCTCTGATACCACTAATGTAAATAAAAACACATACTCATCCACAAACTCACAAAACACAAAATTTGAACAAAAAAAATCAACTGCATTCAAATCTGAAAATGATGTGCAACCATGTTGAAACAATTACAATATTTATTCAGTCATATGATCAACAATTTTTTTTTTTCAATCTTTTGCTCTCTATGGCCATTCTCTCTCACTTTTCCTCTAACTCTATCTTCATCTCCGCTTCTTGTAAGATTTGAAAAGTTGCTCTCAAAACTTCCATGCTGTTGTCCTCACCTCCACTACTTCCATGTAGCCCGCTCCAGTTCTCCCTCTCTCGTCCTTTTTTTAAAACTTTTGAAATCTAAATTAAAAAGAAATTAAATGCTCACCCCAAAGTGGCGTCCCACTCCCTCAATAAAATATACATTTTAATAATTCAAATCTCTATTGGAATCTTCTATGTTTGGTATTCAAACTTCCTCTCACGTTTTTCTGAAGATGTCCTTCAAAATGAAGGTCTAAACATAGATTTTTTAATCAATAAGGTCAAAAATACTTGCCTCTTACCAATCCATACTCCCGAGTCTTCAAATTAATGATGGTATCCATGTTTATAGCTCTAAATTTGTATTTGTAATAGCTGGAAGAAATAATTGTCATTTATTGTTTTATCGGGAACGATTACATGGAGAAAAGGTGAAATTACACCAATAATTTAAAATCATCCACCACTACCCATGCTAAATTTTTATTTTTTTTCAAAACATGAATATGAGATAAATAAAATCCATCAAACATTACCTTTTGAGACTGCATAGATAATTTGGAAAAAAAATTCAAACATGTGACTTTGACGCTACTCAACGGGTGCTGAAATCAACTTTTTGCATAACTCTTACCCAGAAGCTCATATTCACATGAAACTTTGTCAAGATATGAATAATATCATTAAGATGATTCCCTCCAAAGGATTTTTCTCTAGCATTTAAAAATATTAAAAAATAGTTGTTTCTGTAAAACTGTTTGTGGGAGCCTTAAAATTGTGACAGAGCAAAAACTCAAATTTTGAAAATTAAATCACATGAGAGGTTTTCCAATGCTAAGATATGCCAAATGAAACCCAAAACACACCAAAACATAAATCCAAACCAAAAGCTTGTTTTTGGTTGATGTTGATTGTCAGTCCGTCTAGATGCTCCTGCATTAGATTTATTGATATAAAAAAATTCTCTCAATTTTATTAGTGGTGAATCTATTTGGAATTAGCTCAAAATCAATTTACATGGCAAGAAAATCAAGCATGTGGAGAAGAAGACATTCATAAGATCCTCACCATAGTAAAATATGCAATAACACAGTTAGGAGGGAAAAATAAACATGGAAGTTCCCAAGTAAAGGTATTTTACTTGACCAATTACATCAAGTATTGATGTTGGTACTTTAGGAAGAGATAATTTTCTTGAGTTAAAAAAACCAATTTCCACATGCATTAGATGACTCAAGGGATGAAATATTGAGAGATAATAGGAAAAATTATAGGTATGAATTTGGTATGCTTATTATTGAAACATCAATAGGTATAAAAAATAGGAATGTATCCCCTATTACAATATTATAAAAGCGAATATGTTTGACCCTTTATAAGAAACAATTCCAAAGGTGAACATACATCCTAAATCTCCCACACCCTCTCATAAAAATAACCATGAACAATATGCCCCATTCCATAATGCTGATACAAGCATACAATCTAAAAATAAATTAAAGGAAAGAGAAATGGATGAGATAATTGACTTGATATACCATCTCAAAAATAGGTAGTGGGAAATTAAAGAAAAATAGTTATAACTAGATAGCTGGCACAAAGTGCTCAACAATTATATTAGAATCTGTAGCTTAATTAGTAAATAAATCAATAGGGTAATAATCTAAAGAGTATGTGGCCCCAATTTAGGAGACATAGTTAGATATTTCCTACAATGACAGATCCTCTTGGGACTAATATATACAAATAGTTAGACTTCTTTGGTATCCCTAATTTTCCCAATATAATTCCAAATGAGATAAGGGGAAAGATACCAATATTTTAGGGTAATAATTTTATATAGTATAAGAATGTACTTGACACTTTATTAACAACACCAATGAATATGAGATTAAGGATGAGGATGTAATGATGAAATTTTTAGTGTAATCTTTGGAGTAAAGTGCAAAAGAGTGGCAAATAAGTCTCTCGAATGACAATATTGACACATGGGAGGAGTTCATGAGAATTTTTAGTATAACGATAATATATCTCAAAATTTATATAAACTCATGACCATTAAGAAGAGAGTAAACTAAATATTGGATTTTAACCATAGGTTCATCATGAAAATGAGGAATGTGCCATTGAGTCTAAGGCCTAATGACTCTATGAGTCTTGTTCTAAAGTGTTGAAATTTGATGGTAAGATTGGGTACTACCTTAGAGAAAAAATACACAAACTATCAAGGAGGAATACTCATTGCTATCAATATTGAGATTAGTATGAGGGTATATGATAAGAATATAGAGATTATAAATATCAAGATATCTTGGTCTGATAAAAAATCCTCAAGAAATCCATTTACTATTGATAGAAAAATGAATAAATCGATGGGTTTGGTGAAGGACTTGTCATGTAAGGTGGAAAGGAATGCTAACCCTAATGGTTGAAACTCATGTTAATGAAGGTTTTCATTTATATAATAGGCCTTACAATCATGATCAATACAAAAGACCTTATCAACATGAAAAGTAGAATGTTCTTAGGTAGAAGGATTTTAGACAATAAGGTAAAGAGACTCGAGATCCTTTATTAAGAGATAACGTGCACTTTCCAAGCACACCCTTATGGTGTAACATTTTCTTTTTCTTTTTAATAAAATAGGGGTAAGAATTTATTAATTAAAACAAGAAGAAGTATCGCACAAGGCTTTACACAGCTCTGTCAAACTCAACTAAGTTGTCCAACTCTTGAGACAAATCCAGGGGTAATTGACCCCTATCCACAATGTTCCAATTTTGCATATGATTAGAGGCCCACTTGGCCAAACAATCCGCAACATCATTTCATTCTCTAGGAATATGATTGAAAGTAACCAACTCCAAAGAAGCACAAAGATTAAGAATCTGCTTAACAACCAAAGCTAAATGCCAACTAACATCCTCTAAATCCCACCTATTCAACAAATTCACCACCACCTGGGAATTAGACATGATCCTTCTCCACCCAAGCTAACAACCATGCGTCACAACATATAAAATGGCAAGGGCTTCCATTAAGTTGTTAGTATGAAGACCCTTGTAAATAGAAAAGATAAACCGAATAGTCCCAGAACTATCTCGACCAACTCCACTAATGCCAACATGACCAGGGTTTCCCCGAGAAGACCCATCGTGTTGATTTTCAAAACTCCTTGAGGAGGAGGAGACCAACATCCCTCTCTATTTATCTTCTGATGAGGATGTCTACCACGATTTCTTATGAGTTGTCCTTGTTGAGGAGGAAGATGAAGATGATTGCAACAAACAACATCTTGAGGATCCACCGCTTCCGTCAAATCACATTTTGCTGCAACAGTTTCTCCCAAAGAATGGAGAATTTTTCACCACAAGTGATGTGCCACCATCATCACATCTTGAAAAATCATACAATTCCTTTCTATCCGTATGTTCCAAATAATAAAGGAGGGGCCAAGAGCCCAAACAACTTGAAGAAAATAAGAAGAAATAGGGGCCTTGCCCCACCGATCAAAAAACTCAGCCAAAGATGAGACATGCCAATAGGACATGTTCTACACACCCCACCACAAGTGCCAAATCTCCCTAGCAAAGGAGTAGTGGAAGAAGAGATGTGAAACACTCTCCTCGTAATTATGGTGTAACATTCTCTACCTCCCACATGATCTTGCTAATTTTGTGGCTACCTTGGTTGATGACAAGGATGAAGAACTCCAATATGCTTAGATGAAAATGCTAAATATTATGAAAAAGATATTGATTAGCTAGATATATTTGGGTACAACTCCATGGATAAGGAAGATGATTTTTTAATCAATAAAATGTTGCTAATATTTTCCAATACAATTATGGTGGCTCAAAATAATATTAGTTACTAGTTCATTATTTTTTAATATGTAATGGAAATCATGAGGGAAAGTTATAAAAGGAAGAACATATAATGAGGATATAATAATCCTATACTACAAGGACACAATTCTCAAAATGGGTATCAATTGAGGAATAAACAAGTTCTTCTAGGAGAAAATATAGTGCTATGATGCTAAAAGGAAGTGAAACAAATTCAAAAAGAGACAAGAATAAGGAAAGATATAAAGTTAATATTTCTAATTTTATAAATGAGATAATGGAGAATATCAAGGATCCAATGTAGTAGGAAATAAAAAATGAGTATCTCCTAAAGTTAATCAATGTGCAACACATTCAAGTGTGAAAGATGCTCAAAGAGGAAGAGACCTAGTTTCTATAGTTTAATAAAATCCATCTCAAATATTGGGAGTTGATGGAGACAAGGGAACGAACAAGGAGACAAAAGGTGAGGATCTTGTGCCATATGGTTTATTAATTCTTTATATTCTTGATGCGAGTGATATCACCATTCCACATCGAACACCCTTAGCTAATTATAGCCCTAAAGATATGGAACAAGTTATGAGTTAGGTTATCATATTAGTTCCAATAAGGGATCTCCTTAGAATACCCAAACATGGTGCAAGAGTGAGTATATGCACCAAAAAAAAGGGACAAAAAGTGGCCAAATCACTATTTTTTTCGATAATGCACTTGTATTATTGAAAATTTGAAGTAACAAGATTGTGTTATGACTTGAAAAATACCAAGACATAACACAATCATGTTTTATTGTATATAAAAGGTGATCATGTTCTATATATAATACAACATGATTATATTATATGATATATAAAACATAATAAAAATTTATTATCATAAAGAGAGAGAAATTTGGATTGTGCATTCATAGTCATGATCAAAAGAGCCTCAGAGTGCGATTTTTATGAGAAAAATAAGATCCTATTTTACAAATTTTACCCTACCTAAAGTGCTTTGGAAATTCCATGTTAAAGGAGAGGTAAGGGAATATTTTCATTTTTTAAAATCAAATCATGTTTGCATTCTCAAAATAAATAAATAAATTTGGAATATATTTCTTAGATGTTATTATTTTATTAAATCTCATCCTAACCTCAAACCTAATCTAGTTAAAAATATCTAAAGAGATGTCTACATCATCCCATCTCTTCCTACCCTTCCAAAAAAACCTATGAAAAGTCAAGAGGAATTATTAGGGCATTTAGAATATAATACAAAAGTAAACCTGGAAAACTAGTTTCATCATTGAAGGTGACCATAGGAAATCCACACCATATATTACTTTCTTCATAATTGGAAGTAATGATGAAGCAAGTTGACTCAGTTATAAATTAAATTGATCAATAGAAATCTCATAGAGATTCATGTTGTCTATTTTATGCGACAAAGTTATCTTACAATGAAGTGAAGAAAAAAGATATAACTAAATCCCAAACTTGTGATCTTTTTATTGATCCCAAATCAATTCACCCATTCTAGTGACTTTGGAGATATTTCTAATTAATTAGTGCAATCATATTTATATAAATATCTTTATTGGGATAGGTGGTGGATGGTATTTGACCATCCTCCATGTAATAACCATGAGGTGACACTATGCATTTTGAGAAAACTTTACAGTGAGTTTTTCCTTCGGAAAAAAGTATTTATTTTGATATTGATGGAGTTTCAAGGTAGAGGTGGAATCTTTTCCCAATAGAATAGGAGCTTTTTGAATACTAAACCTTCAACAAAGACCACTAGCCCAAAAATTGATGTATCATGTAATGGTCCCATCAACCATTAAGAAGACTCTAGAGGTGTAGACTATCTATGCCAATGCTATTCTCTAAAACACCCTTACCTGACATGGAATTTAGAATTCCTATCCTTGTGTTCCAAGAAGTGATTTGGAGAAAAGACTGCCAAGTTGTAGTTGTCCTACCTCCCACCTATGCTATAGTTAGAATTCTTTCTCTATATGAGATAATGATTCAAAGGGTGTCACCTCCCATGAGTGCACTCACTATCATCATAGATGTATTGGGATAATAGGGCGATTAAGAAGTACAAAGTGGTGAGGTAGAAAGTATGATTATTAATGATGACATGTTACATAACTTGTTTGGTGATCATGTACAAGTATTTTAATATGAAATTTTAAAATATTTTACATTTTATACCTAAATTTTTTAAATTTAAATTGATTTGTAATTATATAATTGAACCAACATTGTATATTTATTATATATTATAGAATTAATTGTACATTATCAACCATCGCACCTACACCATCTAGAATACTTGTTGATAGTGTTAGTTGTAGCATTAGTTTCTCTAAGGTACATTGCAACATGTCTTAAATTTTTATTTTAGAAAATATAATGTTATTGTTATGTGTACATGATTTCTTAGTTAAATATAACATCGTTTATGTGGTTGATGAGTTAAATTATCACACCTCTTGGTCTATGAGAAAAATTGGATGTTGATGTTTGTACAACAATTTCATTCTCAATGTGTCCAACAAATGTATGAGTATGAATGTATGCATTTAATTATCATTATTATGTCTCAAGTAACATAATTAGGTATTTGGAAATAAATGATATATACTAGTTTTACCATGCTATATATTGATGTAGAAACTCTTGTCAAAGGATATAACTCTCTTGATGATGATGAGTGTTTTAGGAAAGAACAACTAGAAAACATTTTTTTTGTAAGTGTGTTTATTCTTTTAATTTAATTTTAAAATAATATTTTTAATTATAGGGTATTTAATATCTAATTTTGTAGTTTTTATATACAAGTTGAGTTGTAAAATAGTGAGGGGCACAAGACAACCAATTTTGGGGATTGAGGTTCACTTTCTAGTTAAGCAAAGAGAGACACCATATTTAATTAATAGTATTTAATACACAAATGTAAACATTTTGTATGCATTTATATCACATTCATAACAATATGTATGATTATAGATTAATGATATTTTTTGTTTTGAGAGACAATGGTTGCATCATGAAACTACCTATGATATTTTGATGAAAATATGTATGTTTTCACAACCTTATCAACACCAATATATATAAATATTTTATACATATTCATAGCTTAAATTGTTTTAATGGTTTGTACATATTCTATCTTCATATTTCCATATATCTCCATCTCTCTATCACTCTTTCTCTCATATGTATATGGTGTGCATAAGGGTTGAATGATGCATATGAAATAATATATATGTTTCATCAAATTTGTGTGAAGCACACATCATGAATAGTGTACATCAAAATCCTATGACCATGTATGTAGCCTTTTTATTCACACACCATGGTTAGTGACACTCAATCTTGTGCATGATCATGAATTTTATATGAAGAGTATAATGAAATATATTTCATTGTGTTATATTGGTTTTTATTAAGCTTTTAATGGTATATATGGGTTTTATTTTAAGGTTGCATCATGCATCATATTTGAGTGACATTGACTCTTATAATTGATGATTATATGAATTTTCATGAGGGGTATAATGACATAGGTCATTGAGTTCTATGGAATTTATTTCAAGGTTCTAATGATATATATTTCATAGATTTATAATGGATTTTTTTGATATTGAATCTTGTAAATTGATCTAATTTTGTACCTTTATAGTTCTCTAGTTCCATGTATTAATAACTAATCTAAGAAAATTTAATTAGGGTTATATATTATTCCTTTACCTAGCCAATAATTGATACACTTGTGTTTTGTACTTACCCATATGGTAGTTTGTAACTAAGACAAGGAGGTAAAACTAATCAACAAATAAATTATAGCTAAAGTAAAATTGATAGGAGAAGGTACCTCCTATTCTTCAAGCTATGACAAATAAAAGAGGGATTTTCCTTGAGGTTGAAGGAGTAAAATAAAAGAGAAATAAAATATTACACATCTAGGATTTAAGTTTTATACCCCAATGGTATCCATGAACAAACCTACTTTATTTATTATTGAGTAGATAAATACAAGATTGCACATGCAACTAAAGATACAAACCAATTCATATCACCATTCATGAATCTCTATAGCATTAAAAACACACATGTAACTTAAATGAATCGGCATGATTCTCTAAATGTGTGTCAGCATTGAGTTCACCTATGATTTGGAAAAGTTGTAATGTTGAATCATACCAATGGATGAAACCTATAACTACTCCTAAACCATAAGTTAGAACCAAAAGTGATGTTTTAAAATGAAGGATTGACCCCCATGTTATGAGGCTTAACCCTCAAGAACACCTTATCTCCAACTGAAAATTTCCTAAAATTTCTATTCTTATCTACATAACTCTTTTTCCTATCTGTTGCTTCCTTCAATCTCCCCTTAATAAATTTCATTTGATCATCAATATCTCTAAGCATATCTGGACCAATTATAATTTTGTCTTCCACCTTCTCCCAAATGATAGGTGTATGACACTTTCATCCATAATGAGATTCAAATGGTGTCATCCCCAAATATGCATGGTAGGAGTTGTTATAAGAAAACTCCACCAATAGAAGATATTCTTCCCATTTGTACTGCTATTCCATACAATACATTCTAAGTAGGTCTTGAATTACATGATTCACTCTCCGTTTGTCCAACTATTTTTGGGTGGAATATTGAACTAAAATTCAATCTTGTTATTAATGATGCATTCAATTTTTTCTAAAATCTAGATGTCATACAAGTATCCTGATTTGATATGATCATCTCACGAACTCCATATCAATGAAAGATCTCTTGGAAAAATCTTAGGCAATGTTAATGAACCATACTTAAGATTTCTTGGAATGAAGTGTGTTACATAGGGTAACTTATCCACAACTACCAAAATGATATCATACTTGTTTTTGGACATAGGCAACCCTTGAATGAAATCCATACTAATCACTTTCCATTTATACTCAGGTATGTCATGTGGGTATAAATTCCCTATTGAATGCACATGCTCATCCTTGACTTATTTTCACTCCAAGCATTAAGCCACATTTTTAATTACATCCTTCTTGAGTCTTGGCCAAAAGTATAGAGATCTCAATTTTTCTACCATCTTGGTTACTCTAGGGTTCCTCAAATAAGGTGCATTGTGAATTTCTTCTAGGATCAACTTTCTCAAGTCCCTTGAGTTTGGAATGTACATTCTTCCTTGGTATCTCAAAATTCCATTTGATTCCAACACATACCCATCAAAATGATGTTCTGATGGGTTCTTATCTAAGGCTTTCTTTACTCTAGAATAGTTATCATCTCTATGCATATTTTTAACTGTTACCAAATTTTTACTACATCTCGATTGCTGGAGCTAGTTAATTTTTGTTATATCTTGAAGTAAAGATTCAGTTAATTGCTACATGGTTTCAAGTTGTTGATTGCATCTATATCAGTTATGCATTATTGAGATAACAGAGTTTAAGAAGTATTCCTTAATGCTTATTGAACAAATGAAGTACAAGCTGATTATACAAATGACTAAGCATTTATTGCTTTCATTTATTTCATGACATTGTTACATTACAGATTTCATTTGATTGCAAGCATATAAATGATAGTACAACTTTGCATTTTTGATGTATTTTCTTTTCAGAATGAAAAGAAGAAGGAGAAATTAAAAGATTCACACAAGTCATGGTTTTAACTAGTTCCATTCATTACAAGAAAGGAAATATACAACTGAAAGAAAATGACAAATAACATAGAACATATCCATCATTGCCTGAGCTGATCTTCAGTTGATGCCTTGTTGCTCACTTCATTCTGCTTTCACTCCTGACTATATCTGCAAAAGATTAAGAAGGGTATCAATTAAGAGCTTGGGATATGAACCATACTACATGCCCTACTAACATAAATATAGTTCAATCCTTGGGATGCATAGAATCAACTAAAAGCAAAGTGCAGGGACCAGAGCTGAAAGAGTAAACATCATCATATTTGTTGATTTTGCTAACATCATTTGTTTCCTGTGCAGATATAGGAAAAGCCATGAAGCTAGTTATTTTATGAAGACATAAAGCATGTGGAGTAAAATGGGCTCCCACAAGGGTAGAGCTCGGCATGCTTCCCCTTAAAGTTACAAGTGGGCTGAGAAAGAAAGTACAAATATCATGCTCATCTGAGCTATCCAACTGAAGGAGTAAAACAAAATTGCAGTAATCAAAGCAATCAAGTTTATTGTTCATTCATAGCTTACAAGTTTGAGTAGTGAAATGAAAGCTACAGGTGGACAAAACTGATTTAATTTAATTGAAGTGCAAGTTTTAAATACTGTCAAATCAATTGCATCTTTGTTGCCATATAGTGTTTTGGTCACTTTTTTTCATGTTGTTCAAACAAGTTTTCAAGCTCATATGTGATAGTGAACATGCATACATAATGCCCCATCAATAGAACACTATTCAATTAAGTAAGCATGTGAAGGAGATTCAAGTTTTCATTTGAATGGAAGATGACAAGCATCAGGTAATCCACTGTAACTATAATGCCTGAGTGCAAAGGTTGCATTAAATGGAGTCATGCATCAATACATATGAAGGTGAAACAATTCTAAGTATGAACAGGTGGCAAAGAGTACACTGTTTTTGAGGGGCTGTTTCATCATTCAAGGTACATTTTGCATGGAGTTAAAGCAAACAAAATGTGGACAGATTTGACAAAGATTAAAATACAAAGAAGTCATTTCCAGAATGGGCAGAATTTACATTGAACATAGCATGAGTGGAGGTTTGGAGTTCATCCCTGAGGAGTGTGAGTGTATAAGAGACTAGAGCAAGAAAATGATCTACATATTTAAATCAAAGAATTTTTGTATGCAGGATGGTGACTTTTAAAAGAAAATGTGCTCCATATGATGTTTGAAGCTTTTCAGCAATACCCATGAAGGATACACTCATTATTATAGCAGATTTTTGAATATTAAAGCTTTATGTTTTAGGGAGGTGCATACAAAGTCTCATGTAGTATTCCAGTGCTAGGGTTTTAACCCTGTGAACCAAACAAGATAGCACAACAAATACCTTCAGAAAATATAACAAGGGGTTTGTCCATAGTACATTTTTTTCATAAGAAGCTCAAAACCCATCTGGGTTTTTCCTCATTAAAAGACATAATTTTATTAGAAATACAGATTTATTCAAATGATGAATACCCATGAGGGGATTTTTTACAATAATGACGGTTTCTTTCATTTTCCAGAATACCCACATTGGGGTTTTGAAATTAAAATGAAGATAGTACAAATTTCAGCTTACCCACATGGGGTTTTCAATAGGAAAGACAAATAAATGTTTTGGTTCAGAATCAAGAGATACCCATGTGAGGGTTATTGTA
The DNA here is from genome assembly GCA_007115665.2 of Sequoiadendron giganteum. Classification (NCBI taxonomy): domain Eukaryota; kingdom Viridiplantae; phylum Streptophyta; class Pinopsida; order Cupressales; family Cupressaceae; genus Sequoiadendron; species Sequoiadendron giganteum. Next base: position 292,738,622 of record CM021110.1, on the reverse strand, counting down.
AAAATGCAAAAATACATGTAATATTATCATGGGTCGAGCCCAAAAAAGTTTAAAATGCTCAAAACTAGCATGTAAGGGCTGCAACCTGGAGGATTTCTTTTGCTATAAAATATTCATCATTCCACATTTAAAAAAAGCCATTTTAAGCTTGCTATCTGAATCTCAAGTAAGGAAAAAACAATGGTATATGAGGTGTGGGTTTTGAGAGGAATCCATTAATCACTGTCAAAGTATACATGGTGCGGCTTGTGCAATGGCCTACAAGAAGCATCAATCTTTAGCAGAGATAAGCTTTAGGAAGCTTTGTTTTTACAAAAGGAACAAAGGAGGAGTTAAAACGTACCATGGTCTACCTATAGGGGGTCTTTCAAGTCCGTGACCAAGCTCTCTCAAAGATTTCAAACCCAACTCAAACTCACCAGTGGCAGACATAATGGAGTCAAGAAATACAGAGGAAAATACATTAAAAAAAATCAGACAATGAGTGCATGTAGAGGCCACGACCTTATGGTTTTTTATTTTGCTCTCAGAATACAGTAAAGCCACAAAAGACTATGAAGATTGTCTTACCATGAGAAAACAACAAAGAGCCGACCAAGATAAGAGGAAGCATGGACAGTTCAAGCTAAAAATTGAGCTCATACATGGCAGCGCCTCCTTTCCCAGGCAAACCCAAAGTCTTCAAAGTTGCAAGTGGAGAATGAAGTGAATTTAGGGTTTCTTCCAAGTTTTGTCTATCCTCATGCCCTAATTCAAAAATGGGCTTTTCCATTGAGATTATTACCTTATGTTTTATCCATTAATGCCTTATACATGACCTAAGTTGAACATTTTAGAGGCCTTCACATGAATTATTTGCCTAAGTTTAGGCTTGTGTTGTTTAAATATTTCATGGTCTTTAGGCTTTAGGGTTTTTGATAATGTCAAAATGATGCCTTAGTAAAAAGAGGAATGGTTAAGTGTCTTGTTTTTTAATTGATTTTGTTAATCAATTAAAAAATTAAAGAATGATCAATGTATGCCTTAGACACTTTGTTTCAATTGATTTTATAGAAATCAATTAGGTATTAGAGAGATGTGCCTTAGTGTAAAATTCAATCACTTAGGCATTTTATATTTTCAATTGATTTTAAAAGAAAATAAATCAAGTACTGATATTTTTAAATTTATTTTTGAAGAAAATCAATTCAATAGGTAATAGAGATGGCTATTATTTTTACGATTTTTTATAAGAAATATCAAGTATTGTATTGGAGAAATAAGGTTAATATTTTTTAAAAGTTTCCATCTTTAATTGCAAAATAAAGCAATTGTAAAGAATCTCCAAGCCAATGTAAAGCAGGAATAAAACAATGCTTTATAAATTATTTTATTTCTTTGCTATTTTTAGCAGATTGATGTTGAATTTTTCCTCTTGGTCAGATTTGAGCTTCTTGGTGGAGAGATAAGGTGCTTTTTTTGCTTTTAAAGCAAAGAAGATCTATTTTTAGGAGATTTTCAGTATCTACATTCAAAAAGTGAGACTTTTCCACTTTTGTGCCATCTTCTTGGGCAATTTTTGGTGTCTTTCTTAGAGATTTTTCTTTGAGCTCCGATTAGGGTTTTGAGGTATATCTTTGAGAAAAACTTAGTGTTTTTCTAGTCCAGATTATTGATTCTTGCTCTCATACAAAACAAAGAGCCTTGTAACTCAGAAATTTGTACTCAGACTTGTAATACTCCTTCAGTTAATTAAATCAACATTCCTACTCAATTTGCGTGTCTCTTGCAATTTCAGTTTGATGTAATTTGTGATTTCTGTTTACAAAATCCTTGTCATGTCCTAGAATTATAGTTTGGTGTAGAAAGTTCACAAAGTGCAGGTTGCATGTTGTATTTAAGTTTGAATCTTCATGCAAATCATTTATGTGTTGAGTGTTCATGAGAAGTTGTTAAGTATTGTTTGTTTTCTGAGAGCTATCCGTGGGTAGAAAAACAGTCACCATTAAGTTCTAAAGATCATTTTAAAATCATAGATTTCATTCAAGTTCATCTTTCTATCCCTTTTCCCATAAATCATTTAGAATAGGATTCATCATTCAAAGAACCAACTCACTCTGGAGATTCCCTTTTCATATAGATCACCCACATCTAAAAAGGGTTTCCATGTTTCAACAAATAGTTTGATTTCTACAAAATCTAACAAGGGTGCATATCTGATTGATAACATTAACCACTTGTTGTCTCAAATCAGACCTTGTAGTAGTCATGGCTGATAAATGCCTTCTTCTACTAAGAGAGTACTTTGTTTTCTTTCCCCTTGATATACTCAATGCCAAAATCATATTCATTGAGGAACTCTAACCATATCCTTTGTTGAGCATTGAGATTGGGTTGTGTAAAATATACTTGAGTCCTAGGTGGTATGTATTTAATTCAAATGACTTCCCCAAGAGGTAATGTCTCCACATCTGTAGAGCATGATGTATGGTTAATAACTCAAAGTCATGTGGTATATATTTAAGCTCATACTACTTCAACTTCCTTGATTCATAACCTGCCACTTCCCCATTCTGCATTAGCACTCCTCCTAGAACTTCTCTTGATGCATTGATTATCATTGTGAATTGTCCATTTGGATCAAGTATAGTCGAAGTTAGAGTTGTAGTGAGATTTTCCTTCAAAAGTTGGAAAGATTTCTCACACTTGTCAATCCACTCAAATGTGTTTCCTTTCTTTTGGAGCGAAGTGATTAGTGCTACAATTCTAGAAAACCCTTCTAAAAACTTCTTGTAGTATATTGCAAGTCCCATGAAGCTTTAGACTTCAGTTAAATTTTGTAGTGTAGGTCAATCAACCATTGCCTTGATTTTCTTTGGATCTACCACTATCCATTATATTGAAATGATATGGCCTAAATAGTGCACCTTATCTTGATAGAAGGTACACTTGGATAGATTTCCAAAAAAAATATCTCCCTCAAGTGTTGTGACACTATCCTTAAATTCTTTTCACACTCCTCAATCTTCTTAGATTAAATCAAGATATCATCTAAAAATATGACACTAAATACATTTTTCATTAAGTTCATGAAAGATGTGAGAGCATTGGTAACCTAAATGACACTAATTTGAATTCTTAATGGCCATAACGAGTCCTAAAAGTTGTCTTGGAGATGTCCTCTTTAAACATCAATTGGTGATATCCAGATCTTAGATCTATCTTAGAGAACATTATTGCCCTTATCATCTGATGAAAGTGTTCATCAATTCTTGGAAGGGGTGCTTATTCTTGATAGTTTCCTTATTCAATATCCTGTAGTCAATGCACAAGTGCAAAAGTTCCATCCTTATTCTTCATAAAAATGACAGGTGCAGCCCGTAGTGACATACTAGATCTTATAAACCCTTGGGTCAACAACTCCCACAATTGGGCCTTCAAATCATACAACTTGGTAGTGGTCATCCTATAGGGAGCCTTGGATTTAGGTTCAATTCTAGGTAGCAACTCAATAGAAAAGTCAAATTCCCTTTTTGGTGGCAACTCTGTTAATTCCTTTGGAAACATATCTTGAAACTGTCTAAGGATAGGGCAATCATCAAGTATTGGCTTCATATTATCAAGGTCACTAATGTGAATGGCATAAATGGAACATCCCTTTCTTTGGGCCTTATTTAGTTGCATAGCTGAAATTTGTCTAAGTTTCAAAGGTCTCTGAAATCCATGAATCTCAACATGATCCCCAAAATCATCCAAACATATTACAATCTTATCTTCACAATTTACTATAGACTTGTGTTCAATCAACCAATCGATTCCCAAAATCATGTCATATGTTCCAAAGGGAGCTACATAAAGGTTGGTCAGCTTGAGTTTGAAAATTGGGAAGTTCTAACTCACTGCAAGAAAAACAAGAATCTACCCTTTTTTTTGCTTAATTTCTATACCGAACCATCCATGAATTAGCCATGTGTCTTGGTTTAACTGAAAAATTTGAAACTATTTTGGATCTACAAAGCATTCAATTGCTTGAGTATCAATTAATAAAGAAATAGGTTGGCCATAGAGCTTACCGGTACATTGAATTGGTGTGGCTTGGAAGTTAGCCTGTTGGTTTTCTACAACTACATGGATTTGATGTTGAGGTGTCCCTTGTTGATTTATTTTCCTTCATCCTCCTGAACATCGAGGGAAAATATTGGCATAGTGCTTTGCTCCGCATATAAAGCATCTTCCACGAAGTGCTCTTGGTCCTTCAAGCCTATCCCCCCTATTGTTGTTGTTGTAGTTGTAGTAGTTATCCCTTTTATTGCATCCATTATGATTCCCTTTTTCTTGATCTTTGGAATTGTTGCCTCACTTTATGTTTTGGATCTATCAACGGTTGCCTCCCTATTGGTTACTATTTTGAAATTTCTTATTTCCAAAACCATATCTAGCATCTCGATTCTTGTGGTAGTTAGCCACCTGTTGAAGTTTTTTCTCTTGTTTGGTATCCTTCTCAAAAAATTCATCCATAGTCAAAGGGTTATGGATGTCCACATCTGCTCCAATCTAAGGCTTTAATCCCAATATGAATTTCCTAATTCAAAATCGCTCATCCAGCTGATACTGAAGTACATACTTAAGAAAAATGGTGAAATTTCCCAATATCGTGTCACTATCATGTTATTGTTGAACACAATGAAATGTTGAGAGGGGGGGTGAATCAACGCATGTTAAAACTTAACCATTTCATTTATAGATTTAACATCACATCACATAAAATGAAAAATAGACAAAAAGAGAAAAGCATGCACCACACAAAATACACCAAGATTTTTAAGTGGAAAACCCAATGAGGGAAAAACCACAATGAAGATTAACTTACAATATATGTAGCTCATTGCTAACAACAATGTTTGTTTAAGGCTCATTTCCTATGGACTTGCAAACTAAGGTGTACAAATTTAGAGCAAGATACAAAGGACCTAATGAGACTCACTATCTCAGAGTAGGATACATTAAAATTATAATGAGAATTTTGAATATGAATTGCTATGAAGAAGCATCCAACACATGCTTATGTTGCAGTCCCTTTTTCACACAATTAACCCTTTACACTGATTTCACACGCTTCATTTTCAACATACTGCTATATCATAGTTGCTTATCAATCACCACTTTCACAAATCATTTTTATCTTCTATATATATCCTTAGCAACAACTCAAAACCTTAATTAGGTCGGCTCCAAGATGACCTTTAGAAGAAACGTTTGATATCACACTGATCGGCTCCAATTATGCATAATATTTGCAAGAGAAATAATTACACACTAACACATGATATTATAGGAACCAAACACATCATAACACATCCTCCAAAATAGAATTACTTAAGTAGGATCAACCATTGATGAAGGAGATAATTTTGTCGGCCTAAATAATGACAACACCACCGAAATTGCTATCTATTCGACTTTACACTACCGTTGAGAGACCAAAACCATCATACATATTAAGATAATTTTTTTTTTAGTTCATGTACAATATCTCCTCAATTTTATCCTAAATAAATTTATTATCATATGCTAGTGCAAGAAGAGAAACCCACTAAATATTATGGAACAAAGAATTCAAAACAAACTATAGCAAACTATCATTTGAAAACTGATCTTTCAGACCACCAAAACATATGAATCTATAAATTAGTGTGAACTAGTAATCACTTATTATATTTGTATAATGACAAGGTTGACACATTACTTCCAGAGGAATACAAAGCATTCCAACAAGCCTTTCTCATTATATTGCACAAACTTGAACACTGACAACTATAACTCTTGTTGTGGAAGGTGTAAAGACTTGAACTTTTGGAAATATAACCTTCACAAAATGACCATATTATATTTTGTACCACAAGACAAAACCTTATTCTGCTGAAGGATGTGGACCAAAATATCTTAACTCTGTCTTATAATATACTATGAATGTCTTAACAAAAAACTTTTGCAACTTATCTACATGTGTGGTACATCAAAATAGAATGATATTAATGTAAACATGTTGTATGTACATTAGAACATATATACCTGAATCCACAAAATTATTAGGCATAAGAAATATCATCATTTCAACCTAATATTGCACTACTAACTTGCACTCTGCACACCAACAATCTCTGGAGTATATACAAACTTCAACGCACACATTTGATATTAATGAAAACTCATATTAAGCTGTCATCAATGACAACACCTATTTCCAACAATCTCCCCCTTTTTCATTGATGGAAACACACATATACCTCTCCCCCCCCTTTGAAATCAAGGGCAAAGGGCATAAAATCTTCTTACTTATATCAACTCAAAACTTGTATGAAATCCCCCTTACTGTATGTTTATAAAGACAATACTCCCCCTGAGATGGAAATGCCTCAAAATTGATGCTATGTACAAAACAAAACCCAAAAAGATACTGTAATACTTCTGCAAAATTTATACAAAGACCAAAATTGTCTTGATTATACCTTTGCACCTTCCTTGGTAGGCAAGATTTTCTTGTGAATTTCTTTGAGTTGCACCAAATTTACAACCCAGTCTTGTTGGTGTGAATGGGGTTATTTCCTAACTAATTATTAGTGGGGACCTATTCACATTATTATAAGTTTACTTAGGAGTCAAGTTTCCTAGTTGTCATTTCTAGAATTTAGTTATAATGGGGCCATGTCTCATTATTTACTTTTAGTTTTTTAAGAATTTAATAATTCTCTCATGCATTTAATATTTACATTGAGAATTGAATGCGTGTGTCCTAGGTTGTTATGACTTAATTGCATCATGTGATAGGATTAAGACACTTGTCATGATCTTTTCTAATCCTATCTCACTCCTTGCCTATATAAGAAAGGATTCATATGTACATTTCATCAATCCAAGCAACTCAGTTGAGTGTTGTGTAAGTTCAATATATCATTGCAATCTTGAGTATTGCATACTAGCAACATCTTGCATCCATTTTTGAAACTTCATGTTCTTTCTTTTCCCTCTTGTGGACAGTTGTTGTTGGTTTTTGTAGATGATCCTAGAGGCTTGAATCCTTGAGTGACTCAAACATGTTCTATGAGCTATATCTCAGCTCCTAGAATTCTGCTTTTGCTGAAGAGAGAATGTTATTTTGGCATTCACATGATATGTACAAATCTTCAACCTCCTTCATATTAATTGGAGCCTACATTTTATTATCAACATATTTTGCATTCAAAAGCAATCCAAATAGTGAAGTATGTTGCACAGATAGTTGTCATTGCACCAAAAGATCGACATGTTCATGCCTGATACAACCATCAGATTTAATGAATCCACATGAGGTGGTTAAGCCATGTCACGAACCCAAGCATTTTGCTACACAACACAAGGAGACCAATGGCTCACACCTTGCAATAATCCCCCCAACACAAGCGAGGGGTTCAAACCTGTGACCCAGGCTCTGATACTAATTGTTGCACAGACGATTGTTGTTGCACCAAAATATTGACTTGTTAATGCCTGATACAAAAACTCGAGTTAATGAATCCACGAGAGGTGGTCAAGCCATGTCATGAAACCAAGAATCATGCTACACAACACAAGGAGATGAAGGGTGCACACCTTGCAAAAAAGTGAGTCTCAGGTTGATTGCTTCCCTTAACTAACCAAACTATTTCTTCAACTCCTCTTTTTGGTCTTGAAGCAATGTCAACTGTAAATGAAATTTTTTTGGTTGAGCTCTTATTGACCCATTCATATGCTTTGACAAATCATATAGCTCGGCTAATTTAGTAATGTGTGACTCAATGGAGTCAATTTTATCCTTGATATTCTTGGTGGAGCTTGGCCACTTCAAGCAAAACTGATACAGGGCAGTCACTTCATTTATGCATTCTCTAAGCATTTTCATTTTTTCTTGTATTTTATTATGTGCACTAGCACACCGATCAAATACTTTTGTCATTCTCTTACCTTTCATTTTTCTTACGGTCTCTTGTTTTTCCTTTTTCTCCAAGTGAGAGGAGTGATCCTTGAAGGAATCTATTAAAATCTTTAATTTTGTTTCAGAGGTAAGGAGACAACAATGTTTACTTTTGATAAAATTTCTTGAATTACCTTTACAACATCATCAATCAATTCACTTTTCTTTTAATGTTCTTGTAAAATTTCCTTCCTTGCGGAGGTATGCAGGATATCACCAAGTTGTAACTTATGGAGGGGAGAAATACTAGACAAGTCTACTTGTCCTCCATGAGTCAGAATGTGTGGGAGTTGGGGAATCACCACTAGATGAAACTACATTTGCATTCCTAGTAGGTCCTTGAAAGAATATGAAGATGAAGATCCCTGGCCAATATCCATAGAAGCATTTTACTTCTCAACACCTTTTCTCTTGCATCTTGAACTATCTCAAGATTATCTTTACTTATCTACTCATTGTTTCCAAAATTCTCTGGTAGAGTAACACTATATTCTAGAGGAGGAACACCAACTTCACCTTGACCATTTGTACCTTGTGCATTAGTATTCACCAGAGGAGCAACCTCCTCATATTTCTTTTCATCAGAATTAGTCACATTGCCTTAAAAATTAGATAGATATATATCTTGAGTAGATACATCACAAATATCTTGCAGGATAGTGTCATTCAAAGAAGCTTGATCCTCACCCATTTTCATTTATTCAAGGATCTTGGCTGTCTTTTCTTCAGACTCTTTCCCTTCTTATTCTATCTCCATTCTGGAGACAATTTTGCAATTCATGCATACTTCATCTACCTTCTTCATGTTGCCCGGAGGTTCCTTGCATTTCTTTCTGACTAGACACATCTTTTATATTTGTATTAACCAAAGGTTCTTGCAAAACAACATCAACATTATTTTGTATTTCATTAATGATTTTATTTGTATTAACTTTAGTTTCATTCAAAATCTTTCTTTTTACATCTTCATTCAGCCTCATCAGAAGATCTATTCTTCTCTTGGTGTAGAGCTCTTTAGCTTGTCTCTGGACAATCTTTTCCTTTTCTTCCTAAGCAATAGGGATCCTAGTTTTGTCAATTCCTTGTAGTTTCAAATCTTCATCAACCTTAATGGCATCTTATCTCCTTTGTCTCAAAGCTTCAACAAGGCTATCTGAAGCTTTGTCAAAAAAATTATTGAAATGAATATTCTGCATCAACATGTACTCAATAACATATTTTTCAATTCTTTTTATATTTTGGAGGAACATCCAAATGTAAAAAAAATCTAAAATTTAATAAATCATACTCAACAATTCTATTATGAATTGCACCATAGTCTAGAGGGTCATGTGTGACCGGAGGAGATTTCTCAGTCTTTTCTTTAGCAATTCATTTCCCTTTCCTTTCCTGTAGGGAGAATTCTTCTTCTTCAATATCTTCAACATCATCTAAATCTTCCTCATTTTCCCTCTCTCTTTTTTTCTTTCATTTAGGCCTAACATGTCCAGCTTTGGTGGCATTTTTCTTTGAAGAGATTACAGATGCTTCTTTTATTTTATTGCCAGATGTTTGTGTGGAATTTGAGGGATTTGGAGCAGATGGAGTAGCATGAGAGGATCTACTAGATCTCCTTATACCTTGACTATTAGAAGATAAAAATTGGCAATAGGAACCTCTACAGGGCTATCTGAAATAGTCTTTGAAGTTGTGCCCAAAATTTTGTAAAGTTCATCTTTATCTTTTATTTTAGAGAATCGTGGAGCACCTATTTCCTTAAGCACTTTTTCAAATTTCATTTTTTGTGGTTTCCTCTATATGTTCCAAATATTTTTACTTTAGGATCCCTAGGTTTTGACAACAAAATATCTACATAACCTTGTACAAATTCATCCTCAACCTCATAAGGCAACTCAAAAATACATGAGGTTTTGGGCTCCACAAATTCCATAAAATAGTGATCCTTGTTCACCATGAAAGTTATCTCATTTTCATACTTCCAAACCAAACTAGATGGTATCATATATCTGCCTTGAATTTCATTTTGTAAATTTCTTAGAAATTCCCCGATAGTGAGTAGTGAATGTTTGCTCATTTTGAAAACCTTTCATATGTTGTTTAATTTGTGCTCCTACTAGAGTAAATTTGTCCCAAATCTTACCCTTAAATTAGGTAGATAATTCAAAAAGAAAAAAGTAAGGCATATAATTAAGCAACCAAACCTAAAGTTGTAGTTGGTTTCTTTTGTTCTTCTCAGGTTGCCCATTAGTTGCTCTCTTAACAATTCACATAGATAAAAGTTGGTGCCTTATTTCACTATTTGATGTGTGATATGAATGGAAGTCATGATGGAAGACTCTTCTTTGTTTATAAAGTAAATATTATATGCAATCCCCATTGATGCATACCAGACACCAGGATCAATGATATCCTTGACTGTTAGGGTTCTCTTGTCAAATTTAGCACTGGTGAGCTCTGTGACCGTTTCATTCTTCACATATTTAAGTACATGGACTAGTTCGAAGGCACAAAGACCAGTAACTACCCTAATTGCATCCCTTGTGATCTTGTAGGGTTTATCCAGCCAAATAAAGTCTCCATGAATACGACTCAAAATAATTCTTACCCATTCCTTATTTTCACAAAAGTCTAGAAATTTTTCCAGATGTCTAACCCTTTTGCAATAATTTTCACATACTCTAGTTTGTATATTCCATTCTCATTAAGTATCTCAAGTCAAACCTTTTCAAAGGAAGAGGTATTTTTGATCTCATTCAGGTAGGCATGGATGTAAAACCTTATGTCCTCGCAATACACAACACCTACTAGAATTTTTGAAAAAGTGCCATCCTTGTCCTGCTCCATTTATTTGAATAGAAACTTCTTGTATTTGGGCCTTGGCCTCTCAACAACATCAGTGAAAGTAGGTGTAGCCATGATAATACTTTCTGATGCTAGGATTTTACAAGCAAAACCAGAGGAATACCTATGAAAATTGTCATTAGGGTTTGCACACAACTTGCTGAAAACCTTCTTCACTACCTTAGCTCTTACGCTCACTTGAAATAGTTTGAATGAAAATAATTTGATCCAAAAAGGAACTAAATATTCCTTACACCAACCCTAGTTTCTCCATAATAAATGCATTTATTTATTCTTAGCACTTCGCAACTTTTATAGTTCGTGTTATCATAGAGATCCATAATCTTTCACGACACTTCTGCAAAAGGTGTATTTTCTCCGAAATCATGACTAACAAAGTTAATATCACTATTTACCATTATGCTAAAGAATTCAACATCTCATGCATTTTAGGTGTTTGATAAGATCTACAATTGTGACTTCCCTTGAGTCAATACTCTCTCTTTAGTTACTGGAGGACTCATCTGCACCATGCTGAGGTACAAATTTATTCTTCACTTTATTTTATTCCTTCTTTCTCCAAAATTTGTTCATATCCTTCTTTTGTTGATTAATGAAAGGATTATTTTGAGGAGAAAAGGATCTTACACCGTCCCTTGCAAAATCTTGCAATGTGTCCTAGTTTATTACAATTGTAGCAGATGATTCTAGCTTGTGGAGAAAAGTGCTTCTTCTTACATTAGATCTACAATTAATAACCCTATGACCAAACTTGTTGCATGTGTAGTAGGAACCATAGAAGGATTGAGAGGTCATAGCATTACCTTTTCTTGTCATTTTACTTCTACATTCATTAGCTTTGTGGCCAATTTCTTTGTAAGCATAGTACTGACCATTAAATGATTGAGTGTTCATAGCATTATACCTTGAAGGCCTCAAAGAGTTTTGACTCATTTTTTACTCAACCACCTTATGACATAACTTATTACAAGTATATTAATTACCATTAAACCATATGCGCAGTTTGTTTAGGGGCAGGTTTTTTGAAATTCTTTTTCTTATTCCGAACAAGAATGAATCCACCACCTTTCCTACTATCTTGGGTTTATCTTTGTATCTCTAGAGGGTGTCTCCTTAGGATTTTCAGCGCAAGAATTATCCTCCCTTGTTTCAGACTGTTCTTATGCTTCTAAGTTATGTTGGGTGAAAATTATGAAATCAACTTTTCAACAGATTACACAACCTAGACTTCAACCACAACTATGTGAGATAAAATCTCTCCTCTCAAAATGGGGAGGCACCCTTCTTACTGCTAACAAAAGCTATGGTAAAACTAATGAAGTATTTACACAATGTACACTACACTTCTGAAATGGGGGGGTGCATCACATTCATGATTCTCTCTTTTTTAGAGAAGATGTTTTACAGTGCTTCACGGTTTGGAAGTTCAGATTCAAAATAACTTAAAACTTAACAAAGAGCAGTAATGCCAATATATCTATCTTGTCAAAGAAAAGCGTAGAGATACTAGATATGATTTATAATAAACAAATAAAGGAAATGGGAAAGCTCACAAAGACACAAAGTTGTTCCGTATCTTTTTCAATGATGGATCTGTGAAAGACGTATCGTTTGTCGCATTAGAAGCACAAATTATTCTTAGATATGCAACAATTCCTTGGACAACATGAATGATTACAAGCACAAAGTCTTGTAGATCTTTCAACCAAAGTATCCAAACATAACGTAAATCCAAATAAGAAATACAATACTAAGTTTATATAAACTACTTGAAGGCCTTCAAATATCATTCACTAATCACCACTAATCTCATTCAAATCAAAAGACAATTGATTCCAACACAAAGTATGGCATCCAAATTTCTTCTTTATTGATTAGATTCAGATTCATAAAATTGAACACATGTTCGTTTGAAAAGGGCAACACTTCATTACAAAATACTAAAAGGTAGAAATTACAATAGAAGTCCCTCTTCTTTATAGAAAAGAGGGAAGAGCTAATCTAGAAAATCAATAGAGTAAAGTTAGGGAAATTAGGTGAGCAAAAATAGGAAACCCTAACTTTGACTAATTCAAAGTGTAATTTATCTTCGTGGAATTACATCTAATATTTTTGGTGTAATTACACTTTACAAAAAGACATTTAAGATGTCAGAAACTATTTACAAGATGCATAAGAGAAAGCATCAAAATGTTCAACACTGGGAGATCGAGAATCTTCTTGGTTCCTTGCTTGGGTGTGGAAGTCTTCATACTTCTTCTTGGTCTCCTGCGTGAATTTGTCATCCAGACCAATGGTGTAATCCACAATGGTGTGAATCCACGTGATTGATTTATTGGCGGATGAGTAAAAATTTTTGCACCTGTCAAGATGCGTCTTGAGGTTGTCAAGAGTGAGCCTTGTATCAGAAAGATCATTTATGGAGGCATCTGAAAATTCTGCACTCTCTACTTGATTCATGATGGCTTCTTTGAAGGTCTCAGAAAGTTATGTCGCCGGAAGGAAAATGTTGTTTTCTTCAAGAATTTTTCCTAGCAACTCCTTGATCCTTTTCTCGAGGATAGCACGATGTAATTCAACATTTTCCTGTACTTGGCAGAGATCTTCTGCAAGAGACTTAATCATCTAAATATGATGCTTCAATGTTTCTCTTACCTCAACATATTTTTCTTTGTCGGGGATCACCCCGACTTCCACCAATTTGTTGAGCTTTACCTGTTTCATTTGCGACCAAAACAACAAGAATCTTTCCATTTCTTTGAGCTCTTGGGAAATAACACCTTCTTTATCCAACTCTAATTTGAGCTGAGCTATTTGAGTAGCCTTTTCATCCGTAGCAATTATAATTTGGGAGCCATGTTCTATAACCTTATTAATGAAGTCATACAACACTTTTCCTTTGGAGGCAAACTTCTTAGCTTGTTTGATAGCTTGGTCCTCCATGCTTACCATTGCTAAGGGTTGTGCATTACTTTAAGATCTTGCAAGATTTCTTACAATAGTAGCATAATGCTCTGCCCTCTGTTTGTATAAGTTCTGAGTTTGCTCCATTTTGTCCAGCCTTCCTGCCAGTATGTTCAAAGTCACTTGCACATCTACCTTAGCACTTTCACTTGTGACCTTGCCAAGCTGGAAGCTTGTCACTATGTAGTCATCCATATTGATATCTCCTTCCTCCTGAGGTAGTATGCCAATCTTTGCATACTTTTGACCTGTTTTGTCAACCTGGAGCCGTGAATATAATTTTTCCTTTTTCTTCCCCTTGGATTTTGGAGTGGCTATCTCTTCAAGATCGAGCTCTTTTGGCGAGATCATTTTCTTTTTTCGCTTCGATACTTGATATACCAACCAAGGGGGAAGATAAGGGATATGAGCTTCTTGATTGATCATCAACTCTCTTGTTACCACCACTTTTGGAGGAATGGCTGGTATAGTGACGATTGGCATAGTGTCCGTCATTACCACTCTAGAAATTGGTACTTTAAGTTGATTCTGCAAAGAGTCACTCATAAACCTGTTAAACTCAGCTTCTGAAGCAAGATCATAGGATGGAGATGACAAGATAGGAATATATGATGGAGGGCTTGACAAAATTTCAACCATTTGAATACTTGTCACCGAAGGAGTATCAAGTGTGGTTCATGATACGAGAAGTGGTGCAATGTCCACTATGGGTATGGTAGATGTAGGAATAGGTGACATGGGAAAAGGTGGAAAAGGAGTGTTTGGAACAGGAAGTGTACGAGGAAATTTTGAAGTTATAGTTGATGATGATTGGGGAAAATATTCAACTACATTCTGAGGTGGAGACATAGCTTGTTTTTCATCATGCCTGATTTCCTGTTGATCACTCTCATGATCTTCTAACTCTTGTTCACATCTTTGGTCACCCTTCAAACTCTTGTTCATCTTCAGAATGTTCTTCCTCATTAGAGTCTATTTCTTCTGAATCCTCTTCTTCAACAGATTGATCACTTGAATTTTCTTCTTTGTAGGAATCTCTCTTCAAAAATAGACCCCTTTCCTTTCGAGCGGGACAATTCAGATTCCGTTATTTCTTCTTCACGGATGGCTCAAGCATCCTTTTTTCCAATAGTGAACTTAATCCTAGGGCCTTTTTTGGAAGAAGTAGGAATAGTCATTGATTTGTCTTTCATGCAGGGTTCTTGTTGTCGACTGACTTCTGCTCTAGATTCTTCTCCTTCAAACTATGTCTTGAAAGTTTTCATCTCAAAGCCATGCTTGTGTAACCATTCAGCAGTGTTAGCCAAAATTGGTGCGAACCTTTCCCTAATGGAATTATTTCCCTTTTTGGACCATTGGATTGTAGGCAAAGGTATTTTTGAGATTTCTTGTTCATCGTAAGCAGCATTCATGATGTCACCAAGATCTATGAACTCCTCCGGTAGGTCAACAACACTGAGATCTATGATTTGTTGTACAGTTAGTCTGCAAAAATCCATGTTATGAAAATCTTCTTCATCTCTATAATCAACCCAAATTTCCTTAAAGTGATAATCGTGCTTATGACCCTTTTTTAGCCTCTTCTTGACATTCTGGTAATCAAAATCAAGTTTGCATTTATAGGTCTTGATTGTCATGACCTACATTTCTGCATAGACTGATTTAGCCTTTTGTACACTTTTGATGGTATACCTACCGATTGTCAGTGGAAACTTAAATCCATCTTTGTGAATCCTTTGATGTTCCTTGTGGACTGAAATTAGTTGTCTGCATAACTCCATTAATATCCACTTTTCTGAAGGATATCTGGGTAACATGTAAGGGCAGCCAGTGTAGCATCCTACCCTTATGTAAGAAAGTCGAGAATTGGAGAAATATACATCTGAATTTACTCACCACTTTATAGGCCTCATCAGACAATCTCTTCTTCTCGAGAGTCAGGTCAAAGCTGAAAAGCAAAGGTGAAAAGAAAGCATCGGTGACCCTCCTGAAATGGTGTTGGCTTTCCTTCAGTTCCAGTTGATAGAAGTAATTGTACACAGGTGTAGAAAGTCGGTTCCCTCCTGTAGATAAACTTGGGAATTGTCTCATCACAACTACAACGTACACCAGGTAAGAAGTCATATAAAAATCCAAGGTGGTTGGCACATTTATCAGTTGTTCATGGATTGCATCACTGATCTGTTTACCCCAATCAATATGAGCCTTTTGTCTTCTTATGATCTGAATGTACTCATACACCCAATCTTAAAAATAAGACGTTTTAGGCAATCCCTTGACTCTGCTTAAGAGTATTATCATGTCTTTGATATCTTCCTTGAAGTCACTTCGTGGAAGTCCCTTTGACCATCTGGAAATAGTATTCCTAGGTTCTTTCAACCATTGGCTATTGATTAAGTACTTAGCCTTGTTCGGATTTAAGTCATAGACTTCCTGTGCTTGCTATACAGAAATATCAATGTACTTCTCCATTTGTGAGACTCTGAAGATAATATCAAAGAAATCTGGATCTAGCCTCAATATCTCCTACCCAAAAGAATCAATCATGCTTCTGCTTTCTTGGATGTAGTGAGATGCAACTTCAAGGACAAACTTCGTATGGTGTGCAAAAGTAGGGAATGTAGAAACAAGTTGTAGGTTACTGTGCACAATAGCTCTCAGAGAGTCTTCGAGAGGCTTTTGCTTGGTTCTCTTTACGAAATCAATGAGGTCTTGATGACCAACCTCGGTGTCTTTAATCTTGTCCACTTTTGAAATTACTACTGTCGGCTGATAAATGCCTTGGTATTTGTATTTCATTTTGCCTTCAACTTTTGAAGACAAAGGAGGCTTCTTAACTATCATATGAGAGCAACTGGAACTAGAGATGCAATCTTCGAGGATCCCTTGACGAGATCTGAAAAGGATCTATAGATAAGAATCAACAATCATTAGTAAAAAAAGTAGCATTGGGATGGGTGAAGCGAGCAACAATGTGAGCATGCATGACATGAGCGACAAGGCACAAAAAATGAGGTAGAAGCGGAAAAACGGGCTCCAGAGTCAAGAAAGAGCATTTTTGGAAAGCATTAGGCAAAAACTAGGAAAAGTGTAAGAGCGCTGATAATCAATGCCCTTGCACTTAGGAGAAAGGAACTTAGGTGCAAAGGTGCTGATTTTCAGCGCCCTTGCACTTAAGTGTAAGGACTTAGCAAAAATATGTCAGGGTGTTAAAAATCAGCGCCCTGACACTTTTTCTTAAGACTTGAAGTTTCAAATGAAGTATGGGAGCGAATATTTTAACATCTTTGACATTTTGGGAAAGGAGATCCCTCTAAGGTATGAGAAAGATGTTTGAATCAAAGCCAATGTACATGTATTCCTCTTCAAAAAATGAAAGTATCTTCATTTCTCCTAAAACGAATGCATTCAAGAACTCATTACACGCGTGGGAGTGTAGAAGAAATACAAAAAGTGAAGGAAAAAGATTCAGACTCATGGAATCTCTCAGAACCAGAGAGAGAGGGAAAAACCGTGCGTGATGCTAAGGAAGAAGAGAGACACACATGATGGAAAAAAAATGCGAATGAGGAAGGTAATGGCGAAACAAAAATGAAAACCCCAGAATGTGTTAACAGAAAGAAGAAAACACGAATCATAAAAAAAGCTTATGAGAAGAAACACAAAAAGAATACGTACCTGAAACAACAAGTAAATCCAAACCAAAAAGTGGAAGAGATCATGAAAACGCAGGTTTGCGTTGAAGAATGGAGACGGCCAACACGTTTGGAGTGAGAGAAAGGAGACAAGAATGAACTAAAAACAACTTAGAATCACTTTTAAGTTATTTAGAAGTGAAATAGAAGACTCAAGTCGAGCAATAAATCATGGCACAAAAAGTGGCAAAAATTGGAGAACGTGTAACAAGTTGGAAAAATAACGCCCATGTAAAAAATCAACTAAGTAAAAAATCACTAAAGTGTAAGGGCGCTAAAATTCAGCACCCTTGCACTTTATTCAAAAATCACTTAAGTGAAAGGGCGTTGAATTTTGGCGCCCTTGCACTTTTCATACTTAGTCACTTTTTGTCCAAGTGTTTAAGCGCTCTTTTTCAAAACTTTTGCACTTTTGATAGTTTTATGAAGTATGAATAATGAGCATTCGTGCAGGTACTCGTATCAAAGGTCTTCACGAGATGAACGTAGGGGGGGTTCTCAAATGAACTATTTGAGACTTTGAAACACATTTTGAGGCGGATCAAAAAATTGCCTCGTATTGCGTGCTTGAACATCACAAACCTAGGAAATGGACAAGTTTCGTAGGGGGGTTATCCGTGGAATGAGCATTGCTAGATTCCATGATAACAAGTTATCATACATATTTGTAGATGCATTTATCATGGGACTTTTCCCTTTTTCAAAACCAAGTATGGATTTCTCTTTTGAGGGTTTTCGAGAGTTAATTAACTCATCAAGAATTTCAGAACCTCCTCTTAGTTTTAGACCTTTTCCAATTTTCTCTTTTGTCTTTTCGAGTTCTTTTCTTATGGAGACAATCTCTTCTTCAAGCTTTTAACATTTAGTAGTTTTGTCATTGAGCTTGGTGTTCAAACAATCCTCAATTCTCTTGCCTTCTTCAACTTTGAATTTTAAACTTGAGATCAAATCTTCAGCTTCTTTGGCTTTCATTTCACATCCATTTCCTCCTATTTGAGCTTTTAGTTTTCCAATTTATTCCTTAGATTCTTTTTCTTTTGCCTTCAATTTTTCAATTGTCTCTTTTGATTTTTCCAGCACGCACTCATATTTGATATTTTGCAATCTTGATTCATCCAGATCTTCAAGAGCAGACTAGAGTTCTCCTTCAAAATCAAATTCACAATCATTCAGATTGATGTCTCAACCCTCAGGTTCCATTGAATCCAAATCAGGTTCTAGAATAAATATCTCATTGATCTTTACTACATACCCCATGTGTTCAAGTGCGGGATCTACCTTAGATGTTAAGCTTCTTAAGGAACTTGGATCTGATACCAATTGTTGAACATAATACAATGCTAAGAGGGGGGTGAATCAAAACATATTAAAACCTAACCATTTCCTTTGCAAATTAAAAATCACATCACATAAAATGAAAGGAGAGTAGAAGAGAAATACATGCACCACAAAATATGCTAGGATTTTTACGTGGAAAACCCAATGAGGGAAAAACCATGGTGAGGATTAACTCACAATATATGTAGCTCACTGCTAACAATAATTATAATGTTTATTTAAGGATCACTCCTATGGACTTGCAAACTAAGGTGTACAACCTTAGATAAAGATATAAAGGACCTGATGAGACTCACTATCTCAGAGTAGGATACATGAAAATTATAATGAGAATTTGGAGTATGAACTGCTATGAAGAAGCATCCAACACATGTTGATGTTGCAATCCCTTTTTCGCACAATTAACCCTTCACATTGACTTTGTACACTTCATTTTCAACATACTGCTCTATCATCATTCCCTATCGATCATCACTTTCACAAATGAATTTTATCTTCTATATATATCTTCTGTAACAACTCAAAACCTTAATTAGGTCGGCTCCAATATGACCTTTGGAAGAAATATTTTCTATCACACTAGTCAAGTCCAATTATGCATAATATTTGTAAGAGAAATAATTATGGATTAACACACAGTATTATAGGACCCAAACACATTATAACAGATCCTCCAAAATAGAATTACTTAATCAAGCTCAATTGCTGATGAAGGAGATAAGTCTGTCGGCCCAAATAATGACAACACCACCAAAATTGCCATCTATTCGACTTTACACTATTGTTGAGAGACCAAAACCATCATGTGAATCAAGATACATGAATTTTAGTTCATTCATAATATCCCCTCAACCTTCTCTTGAATAAGTTTATCATCATATGCTGGCACAAGAAGAGAAACCCACTAAATATATAGGAACAAAGCATTCTAGACACACTGTAGCAAACTGTAATTTGAAAAATGATCTTGCAAATCACCAAAACATATGAATATGGAAAGTAGTATGCACTAGTCATCACTGGTTATGTTTTTAGAACCACAAGGTGAACACATTACTTCCAGAGGAATGCAAAGCATTTCAACAAGCCTTTATCATTATATTGCACAAGATGGAACACTATCAACTATAACTCTTGTTGTGGAAGGTGTAAAGACTTGAACTTTTGGAAATAGAACCTTCACAACACAACCATCTTATCTTTTGTACAACAAGACAAAAAATTATTTTATGGAAGGGTGTGGACCAAAATATCTTGACTCTATCTTATAATGTGTACTGTTAATATCTTAACAAAAACTTTTATAACTTATCTACATGTGTGGTACATCAAAATAGAATGATATCAATATAAATATATTGCATGTACACTAGAACATGTATACCTGCCTCCACAACGTGCTTAGGCATCATACATATCATCATTTCAACCTTATATTGCATTGCTAACTTGCACTTTGCACACCAACAATATTAAGAGTTTATACAAACTTCAACATATACTTTTGACATCAATGACAACACCTATTGCCAATAGTTACCTTGAATCAAATTCTAGAATTTGGTCATCTTCTTGTCAAAGAAGAGTTGAGGTAACCACATATTTCTAAAATGTTGAAGAAAGATTTCCCAAGTTTTCTCCCTTGGCAATAGCTTCTTTTCAGAATTTTCATTGTCCTACCAAGTAGTTGCTTCACCAATGAGTTGATATCCAACCCAAATAGCATTGGTCTCATTGGATAGATTTCAAAGTTCAAAGTACTTCTCCATCTCAATGATCTAGGGTTCAACTCCATCTCCAGTGGTTTTTCCGTCAAATTTAGGCGATGCAATCCTCTTAAGGTCCTTACCTACTTCTTGGATTCCATCCCTAGGATTTCCATGGTCTTCGTTCCCTTGATTTTGTTCCTCTCAATTCCCTCTAACATTTTTTTCTAAGTTGTTCATCTTGTTCCTTATTTTAGTTAGAAGATTAAGGATTTGGTCCGACTTATCACTTTTCTCATTGTTGCTCAGTTCACTATGGTCATTGCTCCTAGTTTGCACCATGGTTGGTTATGAAATGATTTGCATTAATTTTTGCATCTTAGCATAATAAATAAAGGCCTTAGTGTTAAACCTAGAGCTTTGATACCAAAAATTAAGGTTTGAAACCCTAAACTATCTCACAAAAATAACTAACAACTCATTTTCACATTAATATAGAAATAAAATGAAACATATTCAATATATACAAATGACATATTACATATCACATGTAAAAGTGTCTAATCTAGAATAATAAGTACAAGAAATAAGAACAAACATCACATGAAATACTATCTAGTCAAGTACTACAGAGTACAAGATATAATGTATGCAATAATATGACATAGGCTCTCATACCAATCTAGTCATAATAATACAAGTAAAGAACCATAATCATTAGAGAGTCCTTGACTACCACTAACCTAATATTAATTTGTAAACCAAGAGACAAGAACATGGCTCAAAAGCTTTTCTTCCCAACTACGAAGCTTAAGCTTCCCCAAAATTCTTCCTAACTCGAAGAATACCAGACCCTACATGAGAAGCCTAGAAACCTAGAAACAACTAGCAGGATGGAATCTGATGCAACTTGATATCTCTATATGCATCTCATAAATGAACATGCTATGCCCTACTATCATGATATGACAAAGAGAATAAAATAACATCCATCTAGTTCAATGGTACACATAGCTTTGGCCAAAGCAATTAAACTGTAAATGATAGGTAGATCTAGAAAAGAAAATCTACTTCCCTCTATTAGTCCATATTCATCACATGTTCTAAAAGGTAAAGCCAAATCATATATAAAAGAAAATAACATGCATATATCCAATGAACATAAAAATAAACAACTCTTTTCTTTTCATGCAAAATGATTATATGAAGGTCTTTTATTATTTCAATCCTTTCATGCATTATGATGGATAAATGTATATTTGACATGCAATTTAATTATTGACACGTTACTTGATTATGGACATGCAATGTGACTATTGACATGCAATTTGATTTCTAATGATATTTCTCAATTTTATGTCATATTTAATGTACATACAATACTATTCTCAATTTCACACAATATTTAATGTACATGCAATAATAACTTTTTTTTGATGTCATGTAGGTTAAATCCATAAGAAACCCGTTCATAACATATGCAATAAAAGAATTAGATCCATAACAATTAAATGACAGTTTCATATTTCAATTTTACAGTTCACCGTGGAATCATCATAATAGAAATATATTTTTACTAGTGTTAACTTAATGAAAAATACATTATGTTTATATATATAAATATATATAATTTCACGTATATATATCTATATTTATACATAAATAAATATATGTATACTGTTGTTTAAATATATTGAAATTATGAAATAAGATAGTGGATTTATGACATCAACAAGAATTCCTATATGGTTACCATCACAATCTATCCTTTAATTCAAGTATATTACTCATACCATATTTATGCATATATGTACATATAATAATATAGTTGATATGCATAACTATTAATCTGCATTATACATATATTCATTGTATAGGTTTTATAACAACAAAAAATATTCGTATTTAATTGTGTTATCTTTTGCTTACCAAAGAGGGAGTTGGCAGCCTATGGAGAGCTTGCACGCTCCACAAGGCTGTGACATACAACTAAGAAGAATGGATGACACTGAGATTCCCTCATTCATAAACTAAGTTTTAGTACTATAAAAGAGGTTCTCACATGGGAAATATGGGAAATGGAGGTATTGTGGAGACCATAGTTGTTGTGATTATGCACACTCAGATTTATGGCGATTTTACATTTTTTCCCTTATATTAAATGTCCATGCCCCTATTATAGATGTGACAGGCCTTAAAAAATATTTATAATTTCATTTCTAGAGGCATTAGGCCTTACATTTAATCTCTATATTTTCATTTCTTATACAAAATCTATCATAAGAATTCATGTATGTGTATATAACTCAATGCCTATCTAACCAGTTCCTAGATTAATTTGGATTGAAAACCTAGCTAGAAATACAATTCCTCAGTTGGGATTTTGGAGAATTAAAAGGAAAGGACATCCAAAATTGGACCTCCTCCTTAGTTGGTGCCCCTATTCTTGGTTGTTGCAATTTTGATTTCAAAAACAGTCGTGCCATTCCTTCCTTGAGCTATCTCTTTTATGATTTTTTAAATATTTCCATGCAAAAGCTCAACTCCAGTCTTTATTTTTAAAACTAAAATTTTCCTTATGCTAGGATCACATGATTTATCATGCAAATCATTTTGAATTTAAAACTTATTTTATTTTATTTTTACTAATAAGTTATTTATTTATTTATATATAATAATAATATCCTTATTAAATATTATTATTATATATAAATATAAACTAAGAGATTTATTATTACTAAACATTTGAAACTAAAATCTTTTATTTCCCAATTAAATTAGTTTTTGCAAAAAAATAACCATATGACAATTATTATTTAAGCCATAACACATAATAGGAAATGATGTATTCATGCATAACATAATCATTCACAATGCATGATGAATGCAAGTATGCGAGTGTGTGTACGATTTCCATCATACCGACTATTGTTGGGCGGTTAGGTCATCTCTACCTCAACCATGTTCTTGACTTCAACCTATTCCTACAATCATTTGCACTCAATATCTCGTCAATAGGTTAGTCCATAAAACCAAGTCAACCATTGAAAAATTCGCATCATAATAATTCATCATTATTTTAATCACAATAAAATGAATTTTAAAGATAACATCTAATTATCATCCACAAAAACAAATCAATATATGCTTCAAACACGTATTGTCCAATGGTCTCATCTAGTTCTATTCATTATCAAATAAAGTTTATGCAAGAAAAATTGAGACGTGACACCACTAGCAATTTTTCTATAGACTGCCAGTGCACATGACTACTAGGCCAAACCACTAGACTCTAGCCCCCTTTGCGCCACCCAAGGTCACATGGTCAACTAGTGCCTAGCTTTTGGGGGGCTTAATTTTTTGTTTTTTGCAAATCAAGGAAAATTGTGAAAATCATGATAACTTTTCACTTAGCTATTGAAATAGGGCAAACAAGATATTGTCGGAAAGCTTGTTTTGAGCATTATCCAATGGTGCTATCTTTTTGTATTTTTGTATTGATTCATTTTATCACCCATTGAAGTTAGATGTGTTGTTTTGACTGTTGAGCTCACAATTCTTGACATATTTCTTTGTTTTTTATGATTCTAGTGGTGTTGGAATGGCCTTTTAGAGCTCTTCACAACAATCCATGAACTTTTCCATATTTTTCTCTAGGTACATTTTATTTCATTTTGAGTTTTCACATTCTAGTGAATTACTTGGATGTTCTAGCTCCTGGAAAGTCTTTTTGTTTATGTGGGATGCTTTGTTTTAGGATGTTCTTCACGTATTTCTAGCATTTTATCCTATTTGAGATTGTAGACATCTCTTACATACAATTTCTCTTTTGCATATGCATTGAGATGAAGTGTCATTCTGGTGTATGCTTTTCGAGAGATTTCACACATCTTGTTGTGCCTATTGTACTCACACTATGTTATAAAGTGTCATAGGTTAGTTTGTGTGCCTTTATTTTGTCATCACACCTTTGTCAAGTGAGTGTTCCTTCCATGAAAACATTAAATCCTAGTGGTTCTTGCTCTCATGCGTGTGTTCCCTAGTTTGCACACCCTTTTTATTTGTAGGTACTTTCATGTGTGTATTCAGATATTACTTGTTCTCCTATATGCACTTCTTGGTGATAGATTTTTACTGGACATGTCTTGGATCTCCCTTTCCGCATTATGGAGGGTTTCTATTGTTGGTGTTAATGTTTCCTTAGTTTCATTTTTGGAGTGATCTATGTATCTAGCTCTTGTTCATATGTACTAGGTAGATGCAACACCTATTTACCCATACATTTCAGTGAGATGGAGAATATACCATATGGACATTCTTGGATCCCTATTTCTAGAGGTGACCTTCTATTTGCACTTGATTAGTGTTCTTTAGACTATTAGTACCTATGCTATTTGTATCTTTGACTTGCAGATTTTTGCCTTTGTTTTCCATCTAATTCAAGTAGTTTCATTGGTGACACTCATGTAGATTCTTGTCTTCTTGATATTGATCATCATTTGTTTTAGAGGAGGTTCTTCATTTCAGTACTATAGTAGTCATCATTTTATAGTTTTCTATAGCTTCTTCATTCTTGTGCAATGTTCTCCATGTTCCTATTCTTTTTGGTATATTGGTTTTGAGGTTTTTTTTATCCTTCATTCGCCTTTCTTCTTTTGGAGATGAGTTTTTTCCATGAGGTTTTATTCTTTTCTCTAGTTGTGAGAGATTATATTGTTTGTACATGGGTACCTCATCAGGCTTTATTTGTTGGGACCCATCATACACTCTTTGCATTTTATGCATTCACTTTTTAGGGTTTTTAGCTACTCCCTAAGTTCATCTTAGGGGGGTGTCAGAGTAATCATACATTAGCTAATATTTTTAATTGATTATTAGTCTAATTCATTTCATGCGCTTAAGATAAAATTCAAAGTGCTTTTTTCTATTAACTAAAGTGAGCTATTATTAGATCATTTTGTCTCATCACATAGGATGTTGACACTTGTCATGATTTAATCTCTTTATCATTTAGAGTTGCTCTTATAAAGCACTCACCCTCATTGTATTATCTCTTGCATGGAAGGTGTTTTTGTCCGTTGTTCAATCTTGTGTCTTGTGTTTATTCACAATTCTAAAATTGAACACATATCAAATAAATTACCACATTACATATCAAATATTTTCTAATCATTATAGTTGAAAACAAAGATCAACATAGCACAAGTTACCACTTCATAGTGAACAAGGACACAACACTCCAATACAAAATTATCCATGACAAGTTTTACTCAGATATCACAATCGATGCAAATTCTCTTTGACACTTTACCTTTAGATTCAAAACAAAATATTTTTGAACAACTGAGGACTATGCATATGGAATTTGAATCATATATTAATGCTATTAAATTTATGTGGGACCACTATAAAGAATAATGAAGATAATATCATCGATCACATTACATTCATGATTTCTCGACCACGTAATGCACAAAGAGAGATGGAGTTGATCCATGCATGGGTGAACAACCCAAATATAGTTTCGCTGACATTAATTGACTAGCCAGACATTGGTGGATCTCTAATAAATGAATATGTTACATTAGGATTACTTGATATGATATTCCCAAGATTATTTCTAGATGGTACATGTGACTAGTTAGAACCACAAATCAACAAGTACACATACATATATGAAGCACCTGTCATTTTAGAAACAATCAATTCGGTAAACATCTAAGATTTCAATATTATATGGAAAATATGATGAGACATCATGCCCAAACATCAACTATAATCTTTATGAAAATAAATCTCCACAATATGTCAATCACTATAAATGAGCTTCGTGAACATATGTACAATATGCCACAATCACAACTTGCTAATAGATTGATGTGGTTTATAACTTATTCAAGGGGTACAAGACCATATTGGATAAAATATCATGTAAAATTGATAGACATGTTACATCAGATTGGTACACCTACCATTTTATGTACATTGAGTGCAACTAACTTGTATTGACCATATTTACATGCACTAATGCCAGGTACATCGCCAACAACTACAAGAGAAGCACAACTTTAGTGAAAAAAATGTGATTGACTACCCTCATATACTTGCGCAATACATGTACTTACGACACTCTAATTTCAAAAAATAAATCTTTCAAAAAGGAATGAATGTTCAAGACTACTGGTGTACATATGAGTGGCAACATAGACGATCAACACATGTACATAGATTTTTATGGATAAATGGAGCACCAAACATGGATACTATTGATTGGTAAAATGAAGATCAATGAATTTCTATTGAAAGATACCTCAACTTGATTTTTCATACATGGAATTTGAGACATGATACCAATAAAAAAATTACATATAAAAAAATAATTTACATAACACTTACACAATTACATATGTTTACAAACTCCAACAAATACAACAAACTGATTGATTATAATTTATATTGTAGGAATTCCAAAATTTTACTATGCATCCATATCTTAAAAACAAAAGGCAACTTGCAAAAATAATTTATGTTGAGAAGGACTACGAAGGGATAGAAAACATTGTTGAAAGACATACAATGTGTAGAGAGGGTGGATGCCTATGAAGAAAAGCAGGAAAAATGGTTTGTAGGTAATCATTTTTACATACATTATTAATTTTTTTAAATTTAATTTTTAATGTAATTTATTATATATAAATGTATATTAATTATATGAATTATAGGTATAATGCTCCATGATCTAAGTTTGCAAGGATCAAAATTACATGAAGATATAAACATCGGTGAAAAAATAATTTTGCTAGAAATGATGACAAACTTAACTAACACAATTGTTACAGATTACAATTGTGGAGAGAAAATATAGATTGGAAACCTATTCTATCAAAAAATGTTGTAGTTAAATATATTGCTAATTATGCAGCCAAAATAGAGAAAAACTACAAAACATACCAACAAATGTTAATTGTACGTCTTGCAAACATAGAAAATCCAAATGATCTAGCTACAAAAGCTAATGAGAATCTTCTAACTGAAACAATAATAGAAAGGGATATTGAAGCTCAAGAAACAAGTCACATGTTTTTAGAACTTTCATTGGTAGAAAGCAGTAGAATATTTATCAATCTAAATGTATCAATTCAGGTTTCAAACATGTAGTGTTGCACAATGAATAAACATAATATCTTTCATTGATGTATATAGAGACAAGCCTTCTAATATGGAATATATGTCACTAATTGATGTGGAAAAATCATGGATATATAATCCTAAACGAAAATAAGATAACAAATGGAATGCCAGAAAAACAATAGTTGTTGTGAGAGTTTTTCCTAGATTTCAATATATTCCTACACAACTCAGATAAATGGTTTGATTTTTGCTTCTCAAAATTGTTACTCTATAAACCATTTCATGATATTCAAAGAGATATTGACCTGTCTCTCTTCTTGAAGGATTGTTAAAATCCCATTAAGCTCCATGGCAGGTTTGACAAAGAAAAGTTACCACAACCTTGGGACAAGGTTTTTCCAATGATCATGAAGGTTTTTACTTTAGGAGGGTGATTTAAATGTTACTATTTTTATCATTTCCCTCTTCTTAACCACTTCTGTCGTAACTCTCTGTTAAGATTTATTTTTTATATGCTAAGCTCCTTGGAAAATTCAATCAAGGAAGCTCTATCTATTTGAACTTGAAATGCCCAAAAAAATTGCCCATCCCTCTCCACTAGGGACTAATTTTGCACCTTTACCATTTCCACCTCTCCTTGTGTCCTTTAAAAAAATTAAGGCTATCATTTTCAATGAACCCTCGTTCTTTGACTCCCCCCAACAATGACCATTTTGTCTACCCCGAGGAGCTCTAGAAAGGTAAAAATATTCTCCTCCAACATCCGTGCTCTACCCAAACTTCCCCTTGCTATGATTTTGTATAAACCCCCTCCCCAAATGACATTCCTCTTACCACCAATCCTCCTAGCCCCTTGGTGATAAAGCCACCCCAAAGAATCCCAATTATGGATAAAAATAGGCAGCTCAAGGTCTCTACAACCTCAAAAATAGCTCCCGCACCCAATGTTTTGGTAAACAAGACCAAGTGGGGAAATAAAAAACTCTCCCAACAAGATACAAAATAAATCCTTGACCCATATTAAGATTGAGGAGGTAAATATGGAGAGTGAAAATTTGGAGGATTCAATGGAGGAGGAGGTGAAGGAAGCTAGTGGTTCACAACTCAGAAGCTGTAACAATGTGGGACTTGCCAAAAGGAGGTGATGGTTGATGATCTGGACATGGGGGAGAGTTCTACTAATGAAGAGGAGGAGGATGATACCGATGATAAAAGCTTCGAGAACACTAGTAAAAATTGTTTCAAGAACATTAACAACACTGACATCGCCCAAATGGACCAGCCTAGCGAGGCTCATACTTGTACTCAATGTGCTTCTACAACTGTTGAGCTTTCTTCTCTCAAGGTGAAGGTTTTGGAGCTAGAAAAAAGTTGGTGAGCATATCTAAGTTCAATTTCAAAGTGATGCATAGATCAACCACCACCCTCTACATGTTGCAGGAGAAGGCACTAAAGAATGTGGGCGACAAGGATGAGAGTGATAAGGAACTCTACAAGTTCCTTACTGAAGGCTGTGGCCAACTCTTTGGCTAACCTTTTTGGTTTATTTCCTATTTTTTTTGTTGGCCTTGGTGCCTCTTTACTATGTTATGCTTTTAAGACTCTCTTTACTATTTTTGACTATGTGTTGTTAATGGTCTATTTGACCTGGTTTCTTGCCTCTAAGATTTTTTGTTTATAGGGTCAACACCTTGGTTTTTTTGCTTTTAATTATCAAAAACAATGATGGACAATAGTGTCAAATTGGAAAAACTTTAATTATAATAAATGGCGTGTGGAACAAAGAATATTTATTGACATTATTGAAGACATTACCAATTCTCAAAGCGAAGACATCAACATTGTGTGAGATACTACTAGAGAGCATGAATGGGAAATTATATCTAGACTTCATCATGGTCAAATAATATAAATTTAAAAAATAGATATGTTGGACCATAGGAGATATTTTGACAAACAAACTAATTGGTCTAATGAATTTCAAAGTGAACAATACACAAATGAATTTATCACTTTCATTATCACTATGAAAGTAATAGTTGTCTTATTCAAGATGATATACAACACTATCAACTATGGAAGCCTTGACAAGAAATAAGAAAAAATAGTTAACATTAATCAAAGAAATCAAAATGAATCTCCATTGTTAATGATAATTCATGGTACAATAGGAATACAAAAGTCATATGTAATAGGTGCCATAATTGAAGCACTTTAGAATGCTTCAATGTCAAATCGATCTCCCCTACTTCTACTTGCACCCATTGGAGTTGTAACATTCAATATAGGTGCATCAACTATTCATTCCAGATTGAAAATTCCAATCAAAGACTTCAAAGAGATGGAAGGGACAAGATTAACAAGTTTTCAAGAGGAATGAGCACATATTAGATACATGTTGATTAATGAAATGAGTTTTCTTGGTAAAAGATTGGTTGAAAATATAGATTCTCAACTTTGTCAAGCTTTTACTCAGAATGCAAATCGACCCTTTGTAGGTATGAGTCTCATTTAAATGTTAATTATTATATATGATTAATTTTATTAAATTTGTGTGAAATCTACTACATTTCTTTATTTATAAACTAAACATTTCAATATAACATTTATATATTACTTTTAGGAATATCAATCATCTTGGTTGGGGATCTCAAAAAATTACCTCCTATTAATGACATACCACCATATGAAAGCAATAGATAAGCTAGAATACCATGGGAAAAATTTAAAATTGTCATTACTTTAGAGCATATTTTCAGACAAGATGGATTAAACAATGAGCAACAAAGATTCTATCAACTTCTAACAAATATTAAAGATGCAAACCCTACAATAGATGATTAGATATTGCTAATGACTAGTTTTGATGCAAGACTAGATGCAACAACCAATGAAGACTTTGACAATAATGTTCATTTATTTTCAATAAATGATAATGTTCATAGCTACAACAAAAAAAATATACTCATTAAAATATCGAACTGCATGGAGCACGTTTCATCAAAAAATAGAAGTTTCAGTGCAACAAAATGATGTACAGATGATGCACTTGATATTGAATTATTATTAAGTAAAAATGCAAGGGTTATCTTAACATCAAACCTATGGATAGAAGCATGACTTATCAATGGAGCTCTAGGATATGTTTAACATATTGTATATAGACATGAAACAACACCACCCAACCACCAACCTATGTATTGGTACAATTTGACAGTTAAGAATTCCATTCAATGATCAACATCCTTCAAGTGTTCCAATCACAACAACTCAAAGGGGCAAATCAATACAAAAACCATTAAGATTGGCTTGGGCTTTAACTATATACTAATCATAAGGGTTAACTCTTTGAAAATCCACTGTTGATATAGAACCAACTGAAAGAACACGATTAACATTCGTGGAGATGTCTCATGTCAAGTCTATAATAAGACTACGAATTATGCCACCATTCACATATGCCATGTATGAAAAAATGAAGGAAAATAAATTGCAAATAGAAAAATAGAAAAAAATAGATTCAAAGCCTTATAATACAATTGATGTAAGAAATATACTTTTATATTCAATCAAATGTCCCTATCTATAAATGAAATTCATTATGCTTTGTTTCACTTCTATTAAAAATGCATTTTTAACATATCCAAAATCATTTAATAAAAAGAACAACCCCTCGAAAAAGATATATCTCATATTATTTATATAGATTATAATATAAGATAGATATACTAGATAAGCTAGTTGTAGTACAATCGTATCTTATGATGATTCTTTTTAAAAAAATATTGATATCTTTTAAAAATTGTGATATTGCTATCACGATTCAACCATATAATTTTATGAGTCAAACTCATTGACGCTTTTTAAAAAAAAAACTACTATATTTAAAAAAATTATATATCAAACAAATACATAAATATTGATCAATATCATGCGGTATGTGACAGCATCACTTTGCTTAGCCACTTCTGCCACAAGTGCTTGGTGAGTTTCCCCTTCTTTTATCTTTGCTGGAATATTTGGTTCTTGCGTTCAAAAGAGGCGTGAGAGTGGCCCCGTTGCACCAGTCCCTTATCTTATTTTTGATCAAGCATGCTCTTTACCTTGAAACCCTAATCGGCTATTGACAATGCCGACATACCACCAATTCTTCCCCCTCTGTTGTTCGGCCCTACAAGCATTCTTCGCCTCTGTCTTTTTCTGTCCCCCTTCACCGCAAGAAAATGTACATGTACTTCTCCTTTCATCTTCCCTTGATCCAACAACTTTAGATTACCCCGTTTCTCCTATCTTTGCTCCTGCTACTTGAGAGGATTCTAGGAACTGTAATGTAGATGCCCATGCTCTCAACAAAAAACCAAAAGAAAGAGGAAGGTCAGGTTCCTGAGTTAGAGGTTTATATCAGAAAGGGGATTGCAGTAAGAAGGATACTAAAGGAAAGGGAAAGATCACTGAGGAGGAAGAATTGAATGTGGAAAAGAATGTGTCGGGGGTTGAGGACCTTTGCCCTGGTGTCCCTAATGAGCCTTTCAATGTGTTCTGCCCCTCCTCATCTTTAGAAGTGGTGACCTCAATCATCAACTTGCTGACTGACAAAACGAATGAAAAGATCTGGTGTCGCATGGATCTATATTGAAGAGTTATATACTCCAAAAACGAATGAAATGTGCAAAGGCTTCAGGAGAACATCCAAGTAGATTGGGTGTCGCATGGATCTATATTGAAGAATTATATACTCCAAAATTTTATTTGTTGATGTGCTACCCACATATGTTGAGGGCACTGTCAGGCGATACTGTGTTAGTTCCAAACTTTCTTAGCTACCTCAACTTCATGCGGTAACAATTCCTCAGTCATCTGGCTTTATGTTACCATAGGTTGACAAATACACTGACAGAACCATAAACTCAAATTCTAATTGGAACTTCAAAAATCTGCAAGAAAAATAAAAATTACTTATTTTTAAATAATGCAAGATCGTCTAAACGCTGAAATGCTCTGACATCACTAATTTTCTATTTTAATATCTTTTAGCTTATCAAGGTAAATAAGAATTTGGAAGGACTTGATTATTAATTTATAAAAAATCCATTATCAATTGTTTTTCTTAAACATGGAAGCTTATTTTCCGCCGCCACCATTTTTGGTAAGATGAAACATGACTTCATATATCTGTGAATTTTATATTCTATATACATAATTTGAATTCTTGTAAATATAAAGGTTGTCTTTATGTATATATGGCAGATCACATGCTCTTTAAGGTTCATACAATATGCAGGTATTATATGGAGTGCTGATCAAGCTACATTTTCAAGTTCAGAGAAGTCCCAAGACAAATGATGTTCACAATTCAGCAGAAGAGAATCCATTGGAGAAATCTCCGAGACTGCAGGGTTCCATACATAGTCATTGAATCTGTTGGTGCTGCTCCCAGTATAAATGCAGGCAGGACTATCTTCAGTTTGCATTTTCATGTTGTTTTGTCTTGTTATTGTATTATTCTGTAGGTTGTGTGGCATCAGCAGCTCTTCCGGATGACAATGGTAAGGCATGGTTTCCATGACATGAGGAGGGAAGATCATCTCTGTAATCTCCAATTCACAATCATCATGGTGAGCAGGAGGTGCCAATTCCTCTTTTTCTTCTTCTTGCATGAGAAATTCACTCCAGCTGAGTGGTTGCTGGGTACTGTGATCATTTCCTAAAACAGGAAACAAATTGGGTTGTTCTCCTCCATTGATAGAAATTTGGTTGGGACATGAAAATTTGTTGGTCATAATTGTCTGATCTGGCTGTGTAGATGCAGAGGCCACATTGCTCCTAATTGCATTCAATTGAGCAAGAACATCCCATAAATTACTGTTATAATCAGGACTGATGTGAGCATTGTTCATGTTGTCCAGAGCAGGAGCTGTATTTTGATGATGAGGATTGTTTCTATAATTAGAATTGGCCTCAGAATGCGCATTACGCATGTCTTTGGTGAGGCAGCTTATCCTTGCCTTGCCCACCTGATCTTCGTTTCCACCAGAGAGCCTAATGTTGCCCGCATAATCTGCCAAAATCTGTGATATGGGCCGATGAGTCACAGGATCGATTCCCATCTCGCATAATTTCTTTCTCAACCGAGTATTCCAATGGTTTTTCACATCATTGTCCGTCCGTCCCGGCAACTGTGCAGCTATGAGAGACCATCTGCATACATCACATTACAATACAAAGTATGGAATGCAAAATTAAATCTCCATTATATTCTTAACACCCACCAATTATAAGTTCTCAGTGATCTTAAATTAGGAATTTTATTTTAACTCAGTGCACACTAATTTGGTTTATTGATTAAATCCTGAATAAAAATATAAAACCCAAAACTATAAAGCCGCCGCCATGTACAAGAGACCAAATATATCGCCACACAACTGAAACGCTTTTATGTCATCCGAAGGACCTGGTAGGCAAGAATATCATACACTCATGCTTTTTTAAGTTGGTATAATTTTGTTTATGCTTAATTATGACGTTTCACACGTAATATGCCTGGAGTCCCATGTTACAAGAAAACCCAAAATACTTTTTCTTTCTTCTTCTTTCCCTATAATTTGAAAGAATTTTGATTAGAGTGGAGACCTGCTTCCAATGGCGGCATGCAGGTTGAGAATAAGCTGCTCCTCTTCGCTTGTAAAACGCTCGTGCTTCAAATCTGGTCGCAGATAGTTTGTCCATCTCAATCTACAACTCTTCCCACATCTCCTCAACCCTGAAATATACTATGATAAGATGAGTTTACTATAGAATTCATAAACACATATGGTAAACCATTTACTGAAAAGACCACAGACAAGCTCAGCTTCAAACAGTCAGCAACTTCCAAGTACAGTAAAATACATCAATGGGACAACCACCATTTCAGTATGCACTATGCAGTAAGCTGAACTTTGGAGGAAAAAATAAGGTAATCATAGCATTGAGTAATATGCTTTCAGCCTAGATTGAAGTTTAAAAAAATTGAAGGAAATCAATGGGTTAGAAGGTTATTGGTCTTACCAGCTTTATTGGGTACTGATGTCCAATTACCAGTGCCATTCATGGTAATGTATGCGAGGAGCTTGGCATCTTCTTCTGCTGTCCATGGGCCTTTCTTCACATTATTCTTGTCACAGCAAGGAGTCCTCCCCATTATAACCTATATTTTGTGCAAAACCCAACTGCACTCAATGAGGTGGCTTGTGATCTTTATCAATATGCCCAACAATCTTTATCTCCTCCAACTGAAACCCATAATAGATCCAAAACTGCTGGCTCTTGAAATAATTATTTCAATTCATATGCCCAAACTACTGAACATTGTATAGAAAATATAGCTATAAGATAATTAGACCACTCATATATATTTACTGGGATACCATCTCCATGGTTCTAGGCCTAGCTCTTCTTAGATACCCACCAATTAAAAAAGAATTTGTAGATTTGTTGAATCATATACATTGCCTAATGCCTGTGATAAAATGGTAGTTAAGAACCTGACCTTTCAAGGGCAACTTATGCCTGTAACATGATCATACTCTGATGATAACATTGAAAAATACTTACAACTATCAAAGGAAAAAAACTTCACCTTAGATCCAGTTAATTTTCCATCTAGTCACAGAAATGTACCAACTAATGTTAATATTAGCTAATCCACTAACAGCCCTGCAGGATAGGAGAGAATAGTTAAAGAGTAGATAAACAAGATATAAAGGTATATAGCTGTGCAAACAGGAGAGGCAAATCAGCATAAAAAGCATGAGGATGAATAAGCATTGTGTTTCATACCTAGTAATTTGTTCCAAAATTTTAGGGTTTAGCTTCTCTCCTGGGATAAAATGTGGGTAAGGAAACTAACTTCAACTGACAATCCCTTTTCATAATCAGTGTTTGGAGGTACAAGACATGCCATATGCATGTCCATATTCCTCTTTTTACTTTAAATTATAATACCCAGTTAGGTTTGAATTAGGCGTCACCTCACTTGTTTTAAATCTGTAATTGTTTAAATTATTAAGCAACCTAGTTGGTGTGAAAGAATTACAGATTTTCATGACTAAAAACTTCGGTCACCTCTTATGCCATTTATAAAGCACTGTTAACAAAAACAAAATTATTTTGGTGTCTTAAACTTGCTGATCAAATGATAGGAGAATCTTCCTTAGGTAATCATTTATTTGTTTTCTGCATTCACACGTAATGAAATGTATGGTTTGAGCTTGTTTTGGCAAGATAGATAAGAATTAGGGGTTTCAATATATGAAGTGAATAAGAGCAATCATAATCTTTAAATTCAGAATTTTATGATATCATATTTGTCAAATTGAAAAAATCATTGTACCTTCTATTATTTTCATGTGACAAATGATTTATGTGCCCACACATTTGATATGTGTAAGAACACTCAACCTTTGTCCGCATTAATGATTTGTGTGTTGTTGCTTGCCTTGAGAGTCTAAACTTGTGTGTGAAAAACTCCTAGTGTTGATGAACACCTTTAGAAACTTATTGTACAAGGATTTACTCCTTAATCAAGCACATGGAACCAAATTAATAATATGACAACTTTGAAAACATTCATGCAATTTCTCTATAATGTCAATGTCATGTTGATGCAAATGTGCAAATTCTTGTCGTAAGGTTATTGTTTAATGTTTCTTGACCCAAAATCTAAATGTGCTAAATGTCTCTTTGGTGATAATCAGTTAGGGTTTTATTCTTTTATACAACTTTGTAGCATACAATTTGAATGTTTTCATGCTTAAGTTAGTGAGTAACGACTAATGGAAAGGGAATCATCACAATGGCCTAGATTTGAATTAGAATTTTGGGACCAAGGGATCATTTTCATGTTATAGATTTGAATTGAGTTTATTTTTGTGTCATAGATTTGACCCAGGTAAATGAATGAGCAGTCTATGGGTCAAAATTGGTCCCTAGGGAGGTGTGAAGGTAGGATTAGTTTAGGTTTGGGTTAATTGCCAAACTTTACATATAAACACACCCTTAGTAAACTAGTCGGTATATTAAGGACAACTTGGTTAAAGTGAGTATAAAATAAGTATGGAAAAGTGCAAAGTATGCACTCTTTTCCGT
Organism: Sequoiadendron giganteum; assembly: GCA_007115665.2. Lineage (NCBI taxonomy): Eukaryota > Viridiplantae > Streptophyta > Pinopsida > Cupressales > Cupressaceae > Sequoiadendron > Sequoiadendron giganteum. The sequence continues at coordinate 292,701,831 of CM021110.1, read as the reverse complement.
TACATTTCCCTCCACTTTGACTTGCATGCATGAAATACTATCAATATGCATGTTAAATCAATAATTAGTCAATATGAAAGTAAATAGTAGGTAGTTCAAAAAAGGATTATAAATAAGGCCAACAATTCCACATATCCTCTTACAATGAGTGTTCCATTAGATACCTAGAAGTACAAAAATTCTAATTAGTAGCATTTAAAATTCACGTAAAATAGGAACAAACAACAATTACTTGAAAATTCCAATGAATAAAAGTTAAAAATAAAAAAGAGATAAGAGTTGTGAAGGAGTTGCAAAAAGTATGGCTACAAAGGAGCCTACAAAAATAAATTGGTATTTGTTTGGGCCCCTAGGATTTTGCAAAAAGAAAATAGTATTTATGGTATAACAATTTCCTATAAATAAAAATTAATATCTATTTGGCATGGGGGTGGACTCAAAGATAAATTAATATTTGTTGGTCATGATAGAAGCTTGCGACAAGAAACTAATACATTGTTGGGATGGATCTTGTAAAAAGAAATACATATTTGATGGGAATAGTGGGGTCTTACAAAAAAAATGATACGTATTGGGTATGATGGTAGCTTGCAAAAGAAATTGATATTTATTGAGCACAATGGGAGCCATCATAACCATGAGGTAATCACTACAAGCATGGTCATCAAAGATTATTAGTGATATTATATTCCCTCTTCCAATTGGTTGTATATGTAGTATGCAAGGAATTGAAGGTGAGGGAAAAAGTGATGTAAAAGATGTGATCATAAATAAAACACAAAGATCGTGAAATGAGTGAACCATATTAGACAACATCACATGAAAATCATAAGATAATATAAGATAATACAGGTGTGAAAGAATATGTATCAAAGGGTAATAAGATGTCACTAATGTAGCCCCAATGGTGAGGACAAAGTAGTAGCTAAATAAATCATGTAAGCACAAGTGTCGCAAGAGATACAAGCATGTAAGAACAAACATAAAAATCATATCCCATAGGATGTAAACATGAAAGTGCATTTATGAAATGGAATCAAGGTTCCCTCCATTATTGCCCCCAATATTATACAATAATCAAATTATAATAGGCAATGTTCTAGATAAAAAAAACATGGAAGTATAGGTAAAAGTAATTATGTAAGCACAAAATATGTAACAATGCCATATAAGATGTAAGCATGTGGGTGATCCCACAATAGTGTGTCCTACTTTTTGGCCTAAGTGGGGCACTCAAAATTAATATTTTTTAGCATTTTAATGTGTTAGTTGTAGCAAATAAACAATAAATAATTTAAGGGTGATGTAAACTAACGAATTGTGACATTTTCTACGTAGATTCAAATTGTATTTTTTAAAATTAAATTAATAGAATTATTTCTATCATTTTTTTAATTGGGAAAATAGGTTTTGAAGGGGTCTTGAAACCCTTTACAAAAAAGGAAGGTTGCTAATTAAAGAAGAAAATTGAAACCAAGCAAAAATCCAGGGTGACCATCTTCTCTTTACCCGCATCCAGAGACTCGACTTCCAGGTCAATCACCTTATCAAGATTGACATCTTTGTTATCTTTCCTTTGCGTCGACTCCTCGGGAACAAACTCCATACCTCCCAACAACTCCTCCACAACCTCACCAATATTTCCCTTCCCTTTACCCACAACAGGGGCACCTTTCTCCACAAAATACTTCCCCACCTTCCTCATTCCACCATCCCCTAACTGAATTCTTCTTTTAACACCAAGTAGGGGAGGAAAGTTTTCCTTCTTCCCAGTTGCTTTTTAATTCTTCAAAGAGCCAATCCCTTCCCCACCCCCCTCCAAATCAGTACTATTAACACCAATCGACGAAGGTCTCTACCTTCTTCACACTATCTTTTTTTCGTTTTGAAGGAGCCTTTACCTTTCCCTTCCCATTCCAAATCATTGAAGGAACCCTTCGACTAGGAAGAGGAACCCTCTTTCCTAGTCCTTTTCCTAGAGGATTTAGCAAGATCATCCTGGGAGTTTGTTAGTTCCCAAAAATGTAGATTGCAAACCTTGAGCGGATGCCAAGCTCTATGGTCAGGCTTACAATGTTTTTGGCTAATGGATGAAGTTAACCGATGTGGTTGAGGACTCCCTGCACTTGAGGCTCTACTAGACCTAGGCGGGTGTACCTTAATAATTAAGGCAGATTTAAAGGTTATGTGACTTCTTTAACTTTAGGAATCTATCCACAATGCCATGTAAGTGTGAAATAAATGAAAACTTAATAGGTACTCCTAATGTTGAAATTTAAATTGGTGAATGAAGTTTATGTGAAGTATTGTTTTGAGATGAGTGTGATCAATGCCTATTCCTATTGGGTAGATGGAGTCAAGATATGTATGATGTGTGGATCGTCCTTCTTGGCTTAACTCTAATTATTTTGACACTTTAGAAGTTTATACATTGTATAAATGTGTAAGATTGCCAGTTACCAAGCTCTTCTTATGAATCCTAATGACATCTTTCCAAGTTACTGTGATTTTTTGAAACGATTTTAATTCTAGGAAGAAACCAATTTAAAGAATCTCTTAAAAGGACCTCTTCTTATAGAAACCAATCAAAAGAATCACACAGAGGCAACAAATGTGCCTTGACAAATTAAGTATATTCTTGATATATCAATTTGAATAATAGGAAAAAACCACTCTGGAGATAGCAAGATAACATATATGAACTTAAATCAACAAAACAACTGAACACCAAGAATTTGGCCACCAAATTAAACTTTCTTATCCATTATATTACTTCAAAAAAGATAATACAGTTCATATTCTTCTTTTATATGTTGTTGTGTAAAATGTTTATGATAATGACGTGAATACTAATGATGATATATGATAATCCCCAAAACTCAACCTTGGCTTCCCTTATATACGGGAAGCAACAAGCTTCAAGTCATTACATGCAGAGAGATGTCTCTTCATTTATATTTTATTAACATAAACTAAAACTCTTAACACATGAAATTAACAAAGATAACGATGAAGTCCACAACAATCATAACACACCATAGTTCGTTATTCTCCATGAGGCACTCATGACCATTTAAGATCTGTTCAAGGCCCTCTCTCCATGATAATGCATCTATTGTTGGGCGACTTCAATAATACTTTTGATCCTTATGTTGATTGAGAAATAAACATGCTGATTTTGGAAAGATGATCAATATAGTCTTGGCTAGCATATGTATTTGTGTTGGCAATTATGTCTTTCATAACAAACTCTAAAGTAAAGATTTGTTCCAACTATACTTGTGTTTTTTTCATTACCATTGCCTCATCATTCACTTTGTTAAGAGCCATCGATAATAGTGAGCCAATTCGTTCTCCCAAATGCTCTGTTCCCTTAGCTCTCCTTCATCATTGAAGAAATTGAGCAATGTCATATCCAAGGGTTGGTCAAAATCACCAAGCTCTTGTGTCAACACAATACAAAACTTCTCATGCTTGTTAATTAATTCATTATAAACTTTGAGCACTTGGTCACCAATATTTTCCTTAGTTGCTAATTCTTCTTTTTTCTCCATCATCCTAAGATGTAGCCTTTTGTGCTCTTGGTAAGTAGTATGTGTTTTATTGTGGATTGCCCATACTTTGTAAGCATTCTCAAGAATCTTCTCAAATCTCTTCTTTATTAGTTTTGAGACCATTTAAACTTGAGGGATTTCATTTCCACTTCTCACTCCTTTTGTAGAATTTCCTAGCTCTGTTCTTCCAATAAGTGGTTTTAGCCATGGCTATTATTACCCTATTATCAACATCTAACAATGGGGAATAGGTACTTGAAGATGGAAGCTTATCTTTATAATTTTGATCTCTTGCCTCGGGTTCTCATTTTCAATTCTATACATTTTATTATCTTTCACTAGTTTCTTGATTTGGGCTTTAGTAAACTGAGCAACGTTGATATTCAGGTCTCTAGTCTCTAGAGGATTAGTCTCTTCAACTCATTGCATAAGGAGATGGTCAAATTCTTTATCAGGGTCATCAATGATTATAGGTTTCTTATTTAGTGGGTATAAGGCCCACATCAACAAAGTTGCATTATCTGGGTTGAACCCTGATCCGGTATATACTCTGTCCACTCCTTCTATACTCAACTGAATGCTTTTATTCTGGCTTCTCCAAATGCTGTCGAATACAATGGTTGAGCTCATATCCCATTCAAGGAGCAACATAACTCCTGCTCCCTCTAGCAATGCCCTTCCTCTTTTTGGGGTAATGTTATCCATTTTTCTATCCACCTCTTCTTGTAGCCTTTTCAAGGGTAAAAGCACAAACTAGTGTCACACTTTCGACCAAATAAATAGTTTCAAGTGAACTATTTTTGGCCAAAAAATGTTTTGGTCAATTAGGTTTCGACCGAAACCATGTGGCGTATACGTGGCACACAAGGTTTCGATCAAATAGGTTTCGGTTGAATAGGTTTTGGCCGAAACCAAAAAAAAAAATTCCCTTTGAAACTTCAAATTTGGCTTATTTTATGTGCGGGGTTTCTATCGAAAGCGTTTCGGCTGAAACCCTTTCTACAGAAACCCTTTCAGCCGAAACTGTCTAGTTGGCATCCTAGTTGGCAGCCAACTCAACTTTTTTCAGAATTTTCTGAAACTTTCAACTTTAACTAAGTATTTCTCCAGTCAAAATGATTTTTATGAAAAAAAGAAAAATACCCTTTTATAGAGCTCGGAGTGCAGAATCCAAAGATATATATTTTTTTAATATTTTGATTAGTTTTAATATATTTTATTTTTAAACTAATGAAAAAAGGTTGTTAAAATTAAAAAAAGAGGCTGATTAGAAATTTAAAAAAATAGTAAAAAATATTATATTTTTAAAAAAATTATATAGGGCAGAAGAGGAGAGAGTCTTCTTCAAAAGGGTATAATTTGTTTTCTGAAAATGATTAAAAAAATTGAAAATAGTTGACGGCTCGTGAAAATTGTCAAATTCTAACAAGTTTGACTTTAAAACGTTATTACGAGAAAAATATAAATCAAAATTTGATTTTTTTTTCCATGCACAAGATATTGAAGTTACCTATTTGGAGAAAAAAAATTAGGGAGAAATGATTTTTTTTCAATTTGTTTCTTGACGGCCCGTGAAGTCTCGTTTTTCTCAAATTTTCAGCATTCTGAAATTTGTCCTTAAATTGATAAAAACATAATGAAAACATTTTTTTATAAAAAAATGAAAAATTACGAGAAAAAATTCATCAAAAGTTCTACATTTCATTAGTTTACACCATTTTGAAGTTCAAAACATAAAGACCACTTTTATGTGGTTGAAGTTCATAATTTTTTTTGTTGTTGGTCAGTTCCTTTATAAAGTGTGACACATGTTTGTGCTTTTACCCTCAAAGATTCTCCTTCTCTCTTGGGTGTAATACCCTTGATTCCTTCCCTAACTAAATTTCCTTTATATTCACAAATAAGTGAGGTTTTGATAAAATCATCATCAAAAACAAATTTCTTATCGACACCATATCTTACATCATTTGAAAGATCATTTGAGGATTCAATCACAACAATGTTTCTTTCTATTGGAGGTTCATAATTTCCAATCACATGTTTAACTACCTACATGCCTTCATCTTCACTCCCCACTTCTTGTTCTTCAATGGATGTGTCAACTGAGAAACTTATATTCAATGTAGGCTGAGGAGAGAGCTAGTAAAGGGGAGTTTCATTTTCAACTTGCATTTATCCAATTTCTTCATTTCTTCTCTTTGTGAATACCCCAGGAGTCACATCACTAGTTAGCTCTACTTCATGTGAAATTAGGGCATCCAATCTCTTTATAGGATCTTCAATGTCCAAAAAGGCACCTCCATATAAAGGGTCATTGCCTGTTCTCCAGGCTTTTTCCATCATCACCATATTATATAAGTTTCTTCTCCTAGTGGCATAGTGCTCATCAATGTTTCTTGTCAGGTCATCATTTTCAAAAAGTATATGAGGGTAGCCTTTCAATTTCTTGCTTGTCTTGACATCATTTATAAAATGTTCGGGGTTGAACTTCTCCCTTGCATTCCCTTTACGTAAATTATAATGTTCTAGCTTCTTATCAATTAACTCATAACCTTTTTCAGAAACCATAATGAACTCTCCAAAACATAATGCCTCGGGCATCAATGATTGCTTGTTATGAATTTTAAGGTGCATGAAATCTGAGTAGGCCAATTGCCTCACAATCTCAAAGTAAGCAATCCTGTTTGGATAAGTTTTTGGTAGTAGAAGTGGTGCTCCTTCAAACCCATACACTCTAAACTTTGTACAATCATTGTAAGCATACCAATCACCCCAATTTTGATTGACCTTTCTTCTCTCATCTTTGTCCTTAGGTCTTAAGAACCTTTATATCTCAGGTGACAAATTGTAATCACATGGGTGGCCCAGTAGCCTATTGTAGACACCTAAAAATGACATGCTTGCAAGCAATATTTTTTCACCTTTTGCCCTAGCATAATTATGACATTTTAATTATGTTTCTAACCCACATTCAACTATTAATTAAATAATTCATAATTATTTAATTAATTCATAATCTCTCATTCTTCATGATTATTAAATAAATAAATCTTATTTATTTATTTTAATATGTCACTAATTTTCAAAGTCTTCTAGTAATTAAATAAATTCATCAATTTATTTAATTAATCCTTATCATTAAAGTTATCCTGATTATTAAATTAATATATTTTAAATATATTGATTTAATTCCTAAATCCTCTCTTAATTAAATAAATTCATTTATTTATTTAATTAAGTAATTGTCTCTTCTAAATTAAATAATAATTATTAATTATTTAATTGCCTTATGTGACATTTCCCTATTTTTAAATAAAACAATTTATTAAAAAATGACTTCACATAGTTAACCAATTCTTCTTTTAGTAATTGATTTCAAAAATCAATTACTCATTATCTCAAAAATCTTTATTTTGAATTAATTTAATTCAAAAAGGGAAATATTCTTCTACAAATCAAGTAATTTCTAAAAATTACTGATTTTCTAAAATCCCATCCTTTTGTCTTCTGATTTTTACTAATTTCATCTCAACTATCACATTCAGTCTTGATTTAATTCATTTAATTAAATCTTATTCACACATATGAGTATTTTTCCCTAACCCTAAATGAGAGTTGCCTTATTGAATCTTGACCTTTGATTCTAGGGCATTCCTCAATCTCTCATCTTGTCCATCCATTCAAGATTGCATTTTCTATAAAATGACAATCTTGATCTCATTTTCGGATCCATGATCATTTGCTCAAGAGATTTTACTATAGGCATTTCGCTCTCACATTCTAGGCTTTTACTCATTTTACTATTTGCGTAATAGGAATAATATTCTAGATTGCAATAGTTTAAATTTCAAATCCTTCAAAGGTATTGCTAAGGCTAGACATTTTAGAGTTTGCTCACAAAGCTGAGGGCATTCATTTTTATCACTAGCAATCTCAAGAAGGTACAATGGAAGTGAAGCATGGAGGAGAGAAGACATGGGTGAGATCTATCTAATTCATTTCTTTTCATTTTATCCCCTATTGTATTCGATTGTTTGATTTATATTAACTTGCAGGTACAACTAATCAGTTGTTGATGTTTGCAGGATATTTTAGGTCATTACACCTATATATAGGTTTCACAAAATATTCTTCAAAGTACAAATAATACGATCTTACACATCGACTGTCCCAAATAGCAATCAACATCTACACCAATCTAATGTTTCCATCTTCATCTAAATCTCTTATCCTCAAACACTCATCCCACATTCCCTCATTTTTTCCCTCATACAAAATCATATGTATGAATAATGAATAGTGTTTGAACTAGAAGCCTTTTTCTTTGTTTTTGATAGAAATGAGGTCGTTGTGTAGCTCATTGGCTAAGTGTTTGGTGTAATTGAGGGGCTAAGCATCCTGAATCTGAACATCAGTTGTGAGGACCATTGGTGTTATCTCCATAAATGTAGGGGCGTCCACGCCAAGAACTTCACAAACAAAATAATATGTGTATTGGTAGTACTCCTCAAACAAGTTAACATAATATGGAGGTTGTTCTTTCCTTGAAAACACTTTGAGCCGATTTCCCTCATCGCAGGGCCTATGTAGTGGCAATATCCATCTTTTGTAGCTAGTGCTAAGGTTCTTATATTAATTTGAGAGATCCCTTATCTTGAATTTCATGTCAATACTGGTGTCTAGTTGAAACATCATAGATATATAATCTCTAGTAATAGGGATGAAGGAAGACCCATTTTCCAATTTAATCATTCGAGTCTGTGGGTCATATCTATTAGCAATTGCTTTGATTAATTCAACATTGATGACCACATTGGGTACCACCAACTTCCCTAAGTTAAGTCTCCAAGGTTTGGAGATTGGTTGGTGTATGTGCATCTTTCTATAGTGGTATATAAACAAGTTGTATCCCCTTGTTGGGGTCCATATTTCACCCACTTGTTTGTTTATATCGTCCAATTTCTCTACTCGAGGGTTTAATTGTGCATTCCTCCTAGACCTTTGTCTAGTTCCCAGACATTGATCAATTAAGTCCTAATTTAGATGCCTTTCTTCTAATTTTTGTCTTTTATTTTTAGGGTTTTCAAAAGTAGATGCCATTATATGAATTTGTAGAAGAAAAACCCTCCTTCTATGTTTTGGAAATTGAACCAATTTGCAGATACAAAAAATTTCAATTTAGGTTTTTGGGTACTTAATTAGATTACACTTTTCCTGGTCCAGGCACTGTCGTCCACTATTGTACTCCAGTTCTTTCTCTTCTGGTTGCTTTGTGATCTCCAAATATGTTCAGGATTTAATTTTAATGCCTTCAACTCTGGTTCATTAATGAAAATTTCATGTCATCAAGTGAGAAATTAATTGTTTTAAATATGAGCCATTGATTTTTCATCATTGCCACCAAATTATCTGTTCGTCATGTTGTGATCTTGTCAATACTTTTGCTTCATTGAGATGACAAATTTATGGTCTAACTAATATTTCCCTTTTCCCTCGATACCCTTCTTATTGGTATATCCCTTTTATTTCTTTTGAGATTTTGAAGAGAAACCATATAGCCCCATTTGTATGTCAAAATGTCCTCTCAAAACCCCCTTTGATGTTCCCTTATCGGTCTAATACGTTCAAAAGTTTATCACACTGAGGAAACATGTGTTATCGTTTCATCTAGGGGACCAGTATTCTTGTTCTTCCAATATATATTCTTCCCTTCGATGGATTCCTCCACTTTAGTCATTTGCTTATTTGTTTTAAGGCTATTGAGGGGACCGATGTTTGGGTCTCTCCGATATAGATCCCTTTCCCTGACATTCTGATATTTCCCTTTTTAGAGGGACTATGAATCACCTTATTCCGATATTCTGGAGTCCTTTCGAAACCTTCTTGACGTCATTTGTTACCTTTTGTGATAAATGTCATCACCTTATCGAAGAGAAAAATTTACTTGTCTTTCCAATGTATATCCTTTTCTTCGATTAACTTTATCGCTTACATGAAATTGAGGGGACTCATAAATCACTCATCTTGATAGTCCATATTCTCCTCGATTCTTCAGATGTGTATTGTCCTTTTGAAATTTCATTGTCACTTCGATACATTGATGAGTCACGTCTGAGAGATGTTTTTCTATTTCCTAAATGCTAAGGTGTATTCTTTGTGAAAGTCGTACCAAAGTAATTAAAATATTTCTGCCCCTCAGTGGTATAATCCTTGGGTTATCGAAGAAACCCCAAAATATTCTCCTTCGATACACCAAGGTGTCTTCGATAAGGCTTCCATTGGATTATCGAAGGGATACTAAGGAAAGTTCCCTCGATATGATATTCTTTCTTTGATAATATTCATATTTTCTTGCTTTGTTGTTCCTTTAAGGGGACCTTAAAATGACTTTCGCCAGTATGATGAGGTCTCATCGACATGTCCTTGTTACATGGGTAGGATGATGAAGGTGATTCTATTAATATGAATGTTGAAGGGTAGGTAAATGAAATATTTTGAATGATGAAATTAAAAATGGCAAGCTAGGTGATGGGTAGTTTGGCAAAAAATGGATGTTTTGTGAAAAATTTGGGGTGGATTTTTCTAGTCCTAACAACGGCTCCAGGTGGGGATGAATTACTGTGAGGTGATTGTAAGAATTCGTAATTATTCTCTTAGATGCAGATCAAGGGGCGAGGGTGTCTAAAAGGAAAGAAAAGAATAAAAAAATCCTAAACTATTATTCATGGAAAATAATATTAGATTTTAAGAAAATAAGTTTTTCAAGAATTGTCCATGCACTGACAATTCCTAATCTTCACCGGCCATGTTCTACAAGTAGTATGCGTATTCCCCACATTTAATAGTGATGAAAAACAAACCCAACCATAATGCTTTAAATTTACCATGCTTCCCTTTGTCTTGGTTTCTACCATTCCACATAAGGACCATGTCATCCACCTTGAACTTCCTATCTTTTATCCTTTTGTAAAATAGATACTTGGTTTGTAATTGTATCTTCTTGTTTTTCTTTTGTGCTTGGGACCTAACCTCATCCAACTCTGCCAATTGTTTCATTCCCTCTTCCATGGGCTCAGGGACATCTATATCTTCTTGTAAAATGAACTTGTAAATTGGTAAGAGGTTATATATTGAGAGTCTAGCTTGGGCTCCATACATCAGTTCAAAGGGAGATTTTCTAGTGGCCCTTTTTATAGTGATTCTATCTGCCCATAGAGCCAATCTCAACTTTGAATCCCACACCCTCTTGTTGTTATCCAACATTCTCTTAATTATTTTCATGATAATTTTTTTACTATACTTTGCTTGCCCATTTTCTTGAGGATGGTATGGTGAAGCATATGAAATTATTATACCATATGAATCACAAAATTTCTTCAACTCATCCGACCTAAAGCACATGTTTTTATCTGTAATGAGTCTCACAGGAGCCCCAAATCTAGTGATGATGTTCTCTAATAGGAAGTTGATGACTACCTTTCTAGTGGCTTGTCTCGTTGGGATAGATTCTATTCACTTCATAAAATAATCAGTGGCCACTAAGATCCATCTATGTCCATGATCTAGGAGGATCCATAAGACCTTAAAAATTCATAGTCTCAGAATCATATGGAAACAACTCTATTGCATAGGGCTTGCCTACACGGTCCCGACACAACTTAAATTGCATCAAAAGGAGACCACACGCCCGAGATATGCTTGGTCAAAGTTGGGGTCAAACCGAGTACAAGGGCCAGTCAAAAAGAAAGAAAATTTGATCATCTTAAAAATGGTCAAAAGCCACATCATGCTGAATAGCTCATCACCATGATTCTGACGTTGTTCGTTTCATCGAAAAAAGAGCTCAGATGGCCAAGTTATGACCAGTCAAAGTTTTGGTCAAACTTGGTCAAAATAGTGACGTGACATCACCAAAGCTTGACACTTGGCAGAACACATGGAATATGATGTGGCAGGAGTAGTGAGTTGGCATAAATATGGATTAAACCATAATTATTAAAGGAAAAAAATGTATGATTTAAAAAAATAAAATAAGGATTTAGTGGGATTTGATCCCTTAACCCATGCCTTAAAATCCTCTTGCCTTGCCCCATAAAATAAGGAGAGAAATAAATCCCATAAACTCATATTTCAACAAATTAACCCCTTTAACCACCTTTCTCATATTTCAACGAATTATAATATTTTAAGGGGTTAAATAATTTTTATGAAGATTTTTATGTTGAAAAATTGGGAGATATGCAATACTTTGTAAATCATATGGTTGTAAACCATATTGAGAAATTTTTATGTATAAAAAGCGGTGAGAGTTAGGAGTTTTGGTAATTAAGTGAGGTGATTGAAAATTCTCTTGGAGAGAATAATATAAGAAAAATCTCTCAGAGAGAATAATTATATTATTGGGGAAATTATTGTGAAAGGTGGAGAATTTGAATTCTTTGAGAGAGATTACAAGGTGTTGATTATTACACCAAAAACTGTAAAGGAGAGAGAGACTGCGAGGAATTCCTATGTAGGTGGAGCTTGGATATTGTAACAAGGCATTTTCATTGCTTGGCGATATTAATAAAGTGATCTACCTTGAGAAGTGGACCCGGAGACATAGTCTTGATTGGATGAACTCCGTTATCAAGCTCTTGTGCTAACTTATCTTCTGTCTCATTCTTCTCTCTTCTATCTAATTTCCTCTCTATTTCATTTCAGTTTATTTTTCAATTCAATATTTGACTTCTAATTACATCATTTTAGTAATTAGTAATTTTATTAATTTATGTAAAAGTGAACCTAGTCTGTAATTTCAACAGTTAAACAACATAGTCACACAATTATGTCTGAATCGGGAATAATTGTAATTAAGGTTAAATACATTTGAATTCTAAACCTCTACTTATGGATCAAATTGGTATCAGAGCTTCTTATCAGGAAATTGCAAAAGTGAATGTTAACTAGGTTGAAATTGAAGCAAGGAGAAGGTGCACTTATAGAGTTCAATCCCGAGATCGAAAAATGAAGGTCTTTTCCATGATCACAAATGGCAGCTGAACAAAGTCCTACAAAGCTTGATGAGGAAGCTTTGCGGAAATAATTTCTCAAAATGAAGGCTATGGTGGAAGTTCTTTTCCAAGAGAGACAAGAGTGATAGAAGAAAAAGGAACTCAAGAACAAAAAGAAGAATGAAGGTGAATCCACTTCAAAAGATGATAAAGGTAAAGGAGTAGCAGGTGGTAGTGACCCTCCTGAACCTCCATCCCCATCTTCTTCTTCATCCTCTTCATCTTCTTCATCTACTTCTTCAAAAAAGAAACAACCTATATAGTTTGAAACTAATACACCTTTGTTAAAGCTTGATGTTAAATTTAAATTGCCAACTTATAATGGAGAACTAGATGCAAAAAAACTTGATAATTGGATAAAACAAATTGAAGTTTATTGTAGAATTCAGAAGTTTACTGAGGATTCTCATAAAATCCATTTAGCCACTCTTCACTTGGGAGGTACAACCTTAATCTGGTGGGAGAGCATAGCTCGAGAAGATCTAAGCCAATATGGTAAAATTATTTCTTCTTGGTTTGACTTTATAGCTGCACTTAAGAAACTATTCTATCCATCAGGGCATATGCAAAAAGTAGTAATGAACTGGCAATCATTACGACAAGAGAAAGGACAAAGTGTGCAAGAATATACACAAGAGTTTAGGAAGAGGGCTTTAATTTTGGGCATTCCAATTGTACATACAAGAAAATTTGTTGATGTACATAGGTGGATTACATGAGAGTTTGAAACATACCACACTTAAATGTTTAATCCAACTAACATTGATGAAGTTAGTGTGCAAGCTATCCATTTGGAAACAAGCTCAAGGAATAGCCATGACAATCTGTCGATGAACTCAAGTAAGAAAAAAGGAAGAAAGAAAGGGAAAGATAAATCACACTGAATAGCTACTATAAAGAAAGGGGACGAGAAGCCTTATTACTCACATTGCAAGAAGAAAGGGCATGAAGATGCAAAGTGCTGGAAATTGCGTCTTGATCGGAAACCAAAATGGTTCAAGGATCAAAAGGGTAAGAAAAAGACCACAACTATCGCGCATGATCTTGGATCATATTCTAATGATGAAACCAAGATCACAGTTGTGGGTATAAAAGGTAACATTCCTGTTGTCAGTACTAGTTCCCATGCTTCTTCTGTAGAGTGTAATGAAGTACCTGTTGAAAGTAAGAGGAATGAATTGTTTCATATAAGGGCTATTGCAAAACAAAATAAGATTGATACACTCATAGATAGTGGATCACAAGTGAATCTAATCTCTAAACAAGTTGTTAAGGAATTGGGATTAAAAACAACTCCTCATCCTAAGCCATATCCATTAGGTTGGGTGCATGATAATGCTCGGCTACATGTGTCAAAGCAATGTAAACTCCGATTTGCAATCACATCCAAGTTTGTAGATGAGGTAGAGTTAGATGTAATACCGCTTGACATATGTGGGATGGTTCTAGGTGGTCCTTATTTGTATGAAAAAAGGCCATTTTCTATAGGGAACATAATAAGTATCATTTGTTTAAGGCTGGAATTGAATATATTGTAAAAGCTCATCACATGAAGAATGATAAATCTGTTGTAAACATAGGGCATTTGAAGATGATTGTAATTGCAAGCAATACTTTAACCCTCATGTCTGTAATAGCTAGTGATACTAAGCATGGAGATTTGAATCATGATAAGGTGTCACAGACAACACAGTGTGAGGATTAGTTGCAAACAGAGTCAAGCCTTCAACTAGAGGTGGTAAAAGAGGGTTTGAATGTTTCATTTTCTAATAATGTTCTTGTTTAGGAGATTCATAATGTTGATACTATTTCCTTCACATCAGTGTATTCAGTATTGTTGCTTGTTATTCTACTAGTTATTTCTATGTGGATGATGAATGTGACAATGAATATTGATGAACATGCAGTTGATTGTATCAACAAAGCTATCTCATATTTCTTTGTGTTTGTGATGGGTCAAATGTTCAAAATTTTAGTAGGAAGGACATATGATACTGGGCAAGTGGGGTGACATTTCCCTAGCCCAAATTGTACATAAAAACAAACTTTTGGAGGTCCAAAAGCTTCTCAATTGGGAGGAATGATCCAAGAGGATACAAAAGACCTTAAAAAAGCATAGTCTTAGAATCATATGGAACCATCTCCATCGCATAGGGCTTGCCTACATGGTCCCACCACAACTTGAATCACGTCAAAAGGAGACCATATGCTTGAGATATCCTTGGTCAAAGTTGGGGTCAAATCGGGTACAGGGGCCAGTCACAAAGGAAAAAAATTGATCATCTCAAAATGGTCAAAATCTACATCATGCCGTAGAGCTCATCTCCATGATTTTGACGTCGTTCGTTTCGTTGAAAATGGAGCTCAGATGGGGAAGTTATGACCAATCAAAGTTTTGGTCAAACTTGGTCAAAATGGTGACGTGGCATCACCAAAGCTTGACACTTGGCAGGACATGTGGCATATGATGTGGTAGGAGTAGTGAGTGAGCATAAATATGGATTAAACCTTAATTATTAAAGGAAAAAAATGTATGGTTTAAAAAAATAAAATAAGGAGGATTTAGTGGGATTTGATCGCTTAACCCAGGCCTTAAAATCTTCTTGCCTTGCCCATAAAACAAGGAGAGAAATAAATCCCGTAAAATCATATTTCAAAAAATTAACCCCTTTAACCACCTTTCTCATATTTCAATGAATTATAATATTTTAAGGGGTTAAATAATTTTTATGAAGATTTTTATGTTGAAAAATGGGAGATATGCAATTTTTGTAAATCATATGGTTCTAAACCATATTGAGAAACTTTTATGTATAAAAAGGGGTGAGAGATAGGAGTTTTGGTAATTAAGTGAGGTTATTGAAAATTCTCTTGGAGAGAATAATTATATTATTGGGAAAATTATTGTGAAAGGTGGAGAATTTGAATTCTTTGAGAGAGAGATTACAACGTGTTGATTATTACACCAAAAATTATAAATGAGAGAGAGACTGTGAGAAATTCCCATGCAAGTGGAGCTTGGATATTGTAACAAGGCATTTTCATTGCTTGTCGATATTAATAAAGTGGTCTACCTTGAGAAGTGGACCCGGAGACGTAGTCCTGATTGGACGAACTCTGTTATCAAGCTCTTGTGTTAACTTCTCTTCTGTCTCATTCTTCTCTCTTCTGTCTAATTTCCTCTCTATTTTATTTTAGTTTATTTTTCAATTCAATATTTTATTTCTAATTACATCATTTTAGTAATTAGTAATGTCATTAATTTATGTAAAAGTGAACCTAGTCTGTAATTTCAACAGTTAAACAACATAGTCACACAATTATGTTTGGATCGAGAATAATTGCAGTTAAGGTTAAATACATTTGAATTGTAAACCTCTAATTACGGATCAGTCCACCACTAGTCCTGTCTATAATTTCTACTATAAAGTTGATTCCCCACTGATGAAAAGGGGCTTAAATTTTCATTGGTCTCAATGGTAAGGCTCCCTAATAATTTGGTTTACCAAAAAAACTTTGGCATTCTTCACACTTACATATCTGTGGGCATCATTGAAGACTTTAGGCCAGTAATATCCTTCTCTCAATATCTTGTGGGTAGTGGTTTTTTCCGAGAAGTGACCTCCACAAACACCTTTATGCATTTCTTTCAAGATGTCCTCTGCTTGTGTCTCATCTAAGCATAGTAGTAAGATACCATCCTTATTCTTCCAATATAGATCCCCATTCACAAACATATTTTAATGCCTAGAGTGTTAAGTTCCTTTTTTTATTGTCATTTAAAACTTCAAGACATTTCATGAATTTCAAGTAGTATGCTATATTGGTGTACCATGGAGTATGCTCACTGCGAGATACCCACTTTTATTCTTCATACATGTTGCACACTTGTGTTGCTTCTAAATTGGATTCAACCATCAATGTTGCTAATCCTTGACCCCTCACTAATTTAGTAATTTGAATATTAATGTTGAATTCTTGAATTCAATTTATCTATTGACATCTTCTTCCAGTCACCTATGTTTGTGAAAAACATCCTTCACTACAACATTTGGTACGTGTAATTACTTTTTCTCCTACCAAGTAAGGCCTGAATGCCTTGACCGCCTTGATGTAATATTTCAAATTCCCCCCTGAATTGATTTACTAAATAATGAGATAGGTTGTTCATATCCTTTGTTATTCTTTTGCAACATTATAGTCGCCACTGTATGAAATGATGCAAAAGAGAAAATCTGAAACGGTTTATCAAAGTCTGGTAATTTCAACACAGGGGCCTCCTTAATTTCTCTCTTAATTGACACAAACTCATCAATGGATTGTTCTGTCCAGTCAAACTTTGAACCTTCAACATTTTTGAGATTGGTTTCACAATCTCTACAAAGTTTGAGATAAATCTCCTGACAAAAATAATTTGTTCAAAGAAAGATTGGATGGCCTTTATAGTCTTTGGAATGGGAATTTTATCAATAGCTTCCACCCATTCTAGATCAATCCTCATTCCTTCCTTTGAAACAATATTCCCTAATAATTTAACTTTTGTGATAGCAAAATGACATTTCTTTAGATTCAAATATATGCCATATTCCAATGCTTTGATGAAAATCTTTTCTAGAAGTGCACAGTGATCTTCTGCCCTTATGGAATACGTTGTTAGATCATCTTGATAGACCACCATTATAGAATTGATCAGGTCGGAAAAGGATACATCCATAGTCCTTTGAAACGTTGCTCCAACATTAGTGAGGCCAAAAGGCATCCTCACATAAACATATGTACCCCAGGGCGTGGTGAAAGCATTTTTGTACTATTTAGACTCCTTGACCTTCACTTGGTTATACTCCGAGAAACCATCCATCATAGACAATAGCTCACAACTTGTCACCCTTTATAGAATTGCCTCCATGTTTAGAAGGGGATAGTTATCTTTGAGTGATGAGATATTCAAGTTTCTAAAATCCACACACAACCTTATGTCTCCATTTTTCTTCCTTATAGGTACCAAATTTGAGACCTAGGAGGAGTACCTGATTGGCTTGATAATACCACAATCTTGGAGTTTCATGAGATCCTCTTGCATATTAGGTGCTAACATGGGATTTATGGGCCTTTTCTTTTGTCTGAATGGTTTAGCATTGGGCTTCAATGGAATTTCATGCTGGAATAGGTCTTCTTTGTATGCTTTCAAATCTTCATAGGACCAAGAAAACACATGCTTATATTTTTTGAGAAGGCTATAAAAATCTCTCTGAATTTAGGGATGATCTTCTTGCCAATATATACCTTCTTAGGAGCCATCTCTATCCCAAGATAAATTTCTTCAATGTCTTCATGCTTGATAGGCATAGGTTTTAGATTGAATCTGTCACGTCCATTAAATACTCTTTCCAATGCCACAAGGCCCTTGGTATCTTGTTTGTCTTAAGTTGTACCACTTCTTGTTTGAAGATAGTTTATTTTCCATCTATTTCCTCAACAAAAGCATTGAAATATATTTCCTAAGACTCATATTGATCTATACAATGAAGAAACTTAATTAGGTCTTCGTCATCATTGAACACCTGCCAATTATAGATGTTATTCAGGATTGCAAGTCTTATTTTTAATTCCACCTCTGCTACCCTTGCCAATGTAATATCATCTCTCTTTAGATCCATATTTGCTAAGAAATATTCCATGATATTTTTTTATCTCTCCACCCAATCTATTGAGAATACATCAAAAAGTTCAATGGTGTCCCAAACAATATTTCTGTATTGCTTTAATCTTTTATTCTTTAATGAATACTTGGCTTTGACATGAGAGACAATTAACTTAGAGTCTCCATAAACTGTCAACAACTTAATTCCATACCTTGTAGCAATATTCAAGCCCAACAATAATGCCTCATATTCGACTATATTGTTAGTGCATTCAAATTTTCATTCTTCAAATTTTAATAGGAATGAATATTTGAATGCTTTGCCAGTGGGTGAGATGAACACTATTCCTACCCCATTTCCACTTTTGCTACAAGCACTGCCGAAATACATTTTCCACACACCATGTTCGTCAAGCTGAGCTTCT
Organism: Sequoiadendron giganteum; assembly: GCA_007115665.2. NCBI lineage: Eukaryota > Viridiplantae > Streptophyta > Pinopsida > Cupressales > Cupressaceae > Sequoiadendron > Sequoiadendron giganteum. The sequence continues at coordinate 292,683,158 of CM021110.1, read as the reverse complement.
CTATTGATTGGTTATGTGTTTTGTAACTCAGGTTACAATTTTTTAATTCTGAAGTTCCCAAGATCCACATCACAAAAACAATTCATTTGATTTGGGTCAAAATGTTCTATAACATGCTCAGACCTTGGCTCCCTATACAACTTTACCTCTTTTCCATTTATTGGTATTGTTGCATATGACAGATCTAGTTGAACATTTCCCCCTAGTATAGTAGTCCACTACTTGGATAACAACATGCCATAATAGGGAGGAGTGTCTACAATAGTTATATCAGTTTTGTAAGTTGCTTCAGGGTATGCAACCAACTTTAACTCTACATCCCATATAACTCCAACAATAGGGATAGACCTGTTGTCCATTACATAGCATTTTCCGTAAGTAGTGTCCACCCATAGGCTCAATTCTTTCATAACAACAATTGGCATGATGTTTATTGCAGCTCCTGAGTTGATCATGTAATTCTTCGCCAATTTATTGTTGACCAATAATGTAGTGTAGAATGGGTCTATCTGAGAGGGATTTTTTGTTAAAGTGTCACCAAGATAAACCTTAGGTGTCTTTGTGTTCTTATGTTCAATATTATTTACCTTTCCTTATGATCTTTCTTTGATATTATTCTGATTATGTTTCTTATTCGATATATTAGAGATCAATTTGAGGGCACTATCTCTATATTCTTCCACTTTCATCATCTCCAGTAATGACACTAACATTTTGATCTGAGACAATTCTTGTGCTATGTCAAACAAGGGGGTGGTCACTGATTGCTCTATTTTTTCTATCTCAGTGGCATTATTTTCCTCAACTTGCATCTTAGCATGGTCTTTTATCTTCCCTTGCTCTATCTTTGTTGTCTCCTTTGGTATAATTTTCTGAACCTTTTCCTTTTTTCCCTTTTTTTGGTTATCTGGGGCATCCTTCTTATTCTTTTGATCTTTTATGAACAAGCTTCTAGGTGTTTCTTGATATGTATTTATGGTTCTACTTGTTAATTTATAACTGCTTTTGGCTCATGCCACAACAACTAATGTAAGATCCATTTTCTCTTCTTTGGTTGGTGTCCTTAATTGGATCCATGGTGTTGAATTAGATGTATAAGTAGTTTCTTCATCATCATCCTCCTGATTAGAAAATATTTCTTGCTGACTCATATTGACATTGTATTTTTTATTACTCACATAATATTCAAACCCATCCTCCTCAGAAGATGAGTATTCTTCATCAATTTAATGATGGAGTCCCATACCTAACATGTTTATTGTATGATCATCTCTCTCTTGATCATAATATATTTCACTTTCTTGTAGGGACTAAGCCACTATACAATATTCTAGTGAATGTGGTAAATTGCATGCTAAACATGCATTATTTTATACCACGCGTGTCCCATGTTTCTTCAAAGGGTCAAGGGTGTCCTTACTAAAATTCTATCTCTGATTATTATTCACAAGTTTATAATCCTCCCAGTTAGTGTTGTATGGCATATCATGTAGTCTAGGCCTTTCATTTCTATAATGATTTTCCTGTTTGGTTTGATGTTTTTTAGGATTTTATGGAATTCTAGCATTATCTCTCTTGTTAATCATACCCACAACTCTCCTATTTTTTTTAATGTGCACAACAAATTTTTGAGCTTTCACAAGCGTATTGGAGATCTATTCCTAATTTCATACCCAGTTTTAGGGTCAAATACCTTCAGGTAAAGGGCCTAGGCCATACCATCTATGGGCTTTGATCCAAGTGATATTCTGTTGAATATCTTTGAGAACCTTTGGTTTAAATCATCCACTGATTCATTATGGTACTTTCAGATGCCTGTTAATTCATGCACAACAAAGTTTAGGTCATAATGACTTCCATATTGTTCCTTAAATTGATCCTTGAAATCTTCCAAAGAATAGATTGAAGCATCAGACAAATTCTTATACCAATCCCTGGCATTTTCAATTGGGGACAACATAAATAAATTCATGAGGAAATCTTCATATTGTATATAAAAACCATCCATGGCTATCTCAAAATTTCTTATATGGTCTTTTGTCAGAATGGCATGATTTCCAAAAAAATTGAGATTGCATTTCTCATATCATTACTAATTGGATTTGGAAAAACTTGATATCTGGATAAATCTAGTTGTATGTATCTATTTATATTTAGGGCTCCTTACAAGTAGGGGTTTTGGTTAGGTTGGTTGGGTTGGTATTGAGTTCCTTGTTGATACTGGTGGTGAGGCACATGTTGTTGTATATTTTGGTGAGGGTATACATTACCTTGTACATTTTGTTGAGTTATGTGATGTTGGTGAGGTGAGACATATTGCTGACCACGAAATGGTTAGGTGTTGGCCATGGTTGGGAAGTAGTAGGAATATTTTGTGATTGTGGGGTTTGTGGTGGAATATTATGTTGCACGTGATTTGTGTTGCTTGGATTTCCTACTGCATTGTAGGGTGCTTTTGAAGCCTTAGGACCACTTGTGTTCTGGTGTGACCCTTGTGAATTACTTGTACGAGTAGGCCCACCTTGATTGTGGGGTGGTATATATTTTTAGTTACTTGTTGTACATCGAGATTTTATCTATTGTAACTCTTGTTTCATTCATTCTTCTTCTTCCTTGAGTCTAGATAATCTGAGCTCTTCTTGTAGCTTTCGTAGGTTTTTTTGTACCTCCTCAACAGTCTGTGTGTCTTCTGGTGGACTACCATGGGTCTTTATGGATTCCATCGAATCCATGAATTAATATTGGGATCCTTCACCCTATTGAAGTGTCATTCTATAATCATATGGTCTTTGGTTTCATATCCTTTCTTCCTTTGCATGAGCATTGAACTCACTCATTTTTTGAGGGTTAGGAATAAAATGTTGACCAACATTGTTCAAACTATTTTGTTTAGGCTGGTCCTAGAAATGTCTTGATGGGAATCCTTCATTATTGCAAAGTTCTCATCCATGCAAAGGACTAAAACTGTTGTGTGACAAGAGGTTGTTTTGTTGTATCTTGTTGATCACTACGATTATTATTTTGTGTGACCTTTGGTTTACTTGATGTTGCTCCACTCCTATTAGTAGTAACCTTTGAAGGGGGGACCCATGTTTGTCTGTCCACTTACCATTGTTTTTCTTTGGAATTCCCTTATGCAAAGATCTTGTACGATTCATTTTAGGTGAGACTATAATACTTTGATGCCTAAAATCCAATCTTTTTGATCTGATATTTAACTTATCACTCATGAAATGATTTCAAAATTTGGTAGAGTCGCCACTCACTATTCCAAAAGTGATAAAATGGTAATAGTTTATTTTTGTGCTTTGGATGAGATTATTCTTGGTTTATCCCTAGCGAAATCCCTTACTCAGTTATGTGAAGGTGTAATTATAAAAATATGAAATTTTACAACTCTAGTGAAAAGGCCTGGATTCAGAATTGACTAGGCTACTCCTCAGTAGAGTCACCAATCTATTAGTTCCTAAAAATGCAAATTGATAACCGTAAGAGGGTTCCAAGCTCTATTGTTAGGCTTACAATGTTTTTGGCTAACGGATGGAGTTAACCGATGTGGTTGAGGACTCCCTACACTTCAGGCTCTGCTAGACCTAGATGGGTGTACCTTAATAATTAATGCAAATTTAAAGGTTATGTGACTTCTTTAACTTTAGGGATATATCCACAATGGCATGTAAGTGTTAACTAGATGCAAAATTAATAGCTACTCCTACTCCTAATGTTGAAATTTAAATATGTGAATGAAGTTTATGTGAAGTACTATTTTGAGATGAGTGTGATCAATGCTTATTCCTATTGAGTAGATGGAGTCAAGATATGTATGATGTTTGGATCCTCCTTCTTGTCTTAACTCTAACTGTTTTGACACTTTTATAAGTTTATACTTTGTATAAATGTGTAAGATTGTCATTTACCAAGATCTTCTTATGAATCCCAATGATATCTTTCCAAGTTATTGTGATGTTTTGAAAGGATTTTAATTCTTTTAGAAGGAACCCAATTAAGATGATTTTTTGAAGAGGAGGATTTTAATTTTGGGCAAAAAGAAATTTAAAGAATCTCTTAAAAGGACCTCTTCTTATAGAAACCAATCAAAAGAATCAAATCGAGGCAACAAATGTGCCTTAACAAATTAAGTATATCCTTGATATATCAATTTGAATAACAGGAAAAAACCACTATGTAGACAACAAGATAACATACATGAACTTAAATCAACAAAACAACTGAACAACAAGAATTTGGCCACAAAATTAAACTTTCTTCTCCATTATATTACTTCAAAAAGATAATACAGTTCATATTCAAAAGTCTTTTATATGTTTTCATGTAAAATGTCTATGATAATGACATGAATATTGATGATGATATATGATAATCCCCAAAAATCAAACTTGGTTTCCCTTATATAGGGGAAGCAAAAAGCTTCAAGACATTACATGTAGAGAGATGTCTCTTCATTTATATTTTGTTAAACATAAACTAAAACTCTGAACACATGAAATTAAAAAAGATAGCGATGAAGTCCACAAAAATCATAACACACCACATTTCGTTATTCTCCATGAGGCACCCGTGACTATTTAAGATTTGTTCAAGGCCCTCTCTCCATGATAATGTATCTGTTGTTGGGAAAATTCAATAATAGTTTCAGTCCTTATGCTACTCAAGAAATAAACATGTTGAGTTTGGAAAGATGATCAATGTAGTCTTGGCTAGCATATGTATTTGCATTGGAAATCATGTCTTTCATAACACACTCTAAAGTAAATATTTGTTCCAACTGTACATGTGTATTTTCCATTACCATTGCCTCGCAGTTCACTTTTTCAAGAGCCATCGGTAATAATTGAGCCAATTCCTTCTCCCAAATACTCTTTTCCCTTAGCTCTCCTTCATCATCAAAGAAATTGAGCAATTCCATATCCAAGGGTTTGTCAAAATCACCAAGCTCTTGTGTCAACACAGTATGAAAATTCTCATGCTTGTCAATTAATTCATTATAAAATTTGAACACTTGGTCACCAATGTTTTCCTTAGCTACTAATTCTTCTTCTATTTCTATAATCCTAAGATGTAGCCTTTTGTGCTCTTGGTAAGCAGTATGTATTTTGTTGTGGATTTCCCATAATTTGTTAGCATTCTCAAGGATCTTCTCAAATCTCTTCTTTATTAGTTTCGAGACCATTTTAAACTTGAGGGATTTCATTTCCACTTCTAATTTATCACTCCTTTTCTAGAATTTCCCAGCTCTGTTCTTCCAATAAGTGGTTTTAGCCATGGCTTCTATTACCCTGTTATCAACATCTAACCATGGGGAGTAGGTACTTGAAGATGAAAGCTTATCTTTATAACTGGCGATCTCTTGCCTCAAGTTCTCATTTTCAATTATATACATTTTATTATCTTTCACCAGTTTCTCAATTTGGACTTTAGGAAACCGAGCAATGTTGATATTGAGGTCTGCAATCTCCAGAGGATTAGTGTCTTCAACTCATTGCACAAGGAGGTGGTTGAATTCTTTATCAGGGTCATCAATGATTATAGGTTTCTTATTTGGTGGGTATAAGGCCCACATCAACAAAGTTGCATTATCTCAGTTGAACCCTGATCCAGTATATACTCTGTCGAATCCTTATGTACTCAATTGGATATTTTTTCCTGGATTCTTCAAAAGCTGTCAAATATAATGGGTGAGCTCATATCCTATCCAAGGAGCAACATAACTCTTGCTTCCTCTAGCAACACCCTTCCTCTTTTGGGGGTAATGTTATCCATTTCTCTATCCACCTCTTCTTGTAGCCTTTTCAAAGCTTCTCCTTCTTTCTTGGGTGTAATACCCTTGATTCCTTCCCTAACTAATTTTTGTTTATATTCATACATAAATGCCTTAAATTTAGAGGTTTTGACAAAATCATCATTAGAAATAAATTTCTTACTGGCACCATATCTTACATCATTCAAAAGATCATTTGAGGATTCAATCACAACAATGTTTCTTTCCATTGAAGGTTCATAATTTCTAATCATAGGTTTAACTACTTGCATACCTTCATCTTCACTCCCCACTTCTTCTTGTTCTTCAATGGATGTGTCAACTGAGAAAATTATATTCGGTGTAGGCTGAGGAGAGAGCTGGCAAAGTGGATTTTCATTTTTAGCTTGCATTTCTCCAATGTCTTAATTTCTTCTATTTATGAATACCCGAGGAGGCACATTCCTAGTTAGCTCTACTTCATGTGAATTTAGGGCATCCAATCTCTTTATATGATCTTCAATGTCCAAAAAGTCACCTCCATATAAAGGGTCATCGCTTGTTCTCCAAGCTTCTGCCATCATCACCCTATTACATAAGTTTCTTTTCCTAGCGCCACAGTGCTCATCAATATTTCTTATTAGGTCATCATTTTCAAAAAGTAGATAAGGGTAGCCTTTTAGTTTCTTGCTTGTCTTGATATCATAAATATAAAATGTTCGGGGTCAAACGTCTCCCTTGCATTCCCTTTAGGTAAATTGTAATGTTCTAGCTTCTTATCAATTAACTCATAACCTTTTTCAGAAACCATAGTGAAGTCTTCAAAACACAATGTCCCAGGAATCAATGATTGCTTGTTATGAATTTTAAGGTGCATGAAATTTGAGTAGGCCAATTGCCTCACAATCTTCAAGTAAGCAATCCTATTTGGACAAGTTTTTGGTAGTAGAAGTGGTGCTCCTTCAAACTCATACACTCTAATCTCTGTACAATCATTGTAAGCATATCAATCACGCCAATTTTGATTGAAATTTCCTCTCTCATCTTTGTCCTTAGGTATTAAGAACCTTTGTATCTTAGGTGATAGATTGTAGTCACATGGGTGACCCAGTAGCTTATATATAGGTTTCACAAAATATTCTTTAAAGTACAAATAATGTGATCTTACACATCAATTGTCCCAAATAACTATCCACATCTACACCAGTCTAATGTTTCTATCTTCATCTAAATCTCTTATCCTCAAACACTCATCCCACATACCCTCATTTTGTCCCTCATACAAAATCAGATGCATGAATAATGAGTGTTTGAACTAGAAGCCTTTTGGCATAAATGAGGTCATTATGAAGTTCATTGGCTAAGTACTCGGTGTAATTGAGGGGTTGAGCATGCTAACTTTGCACATCAGTTTTGAGGAATGTTGGTGCTATCTCCATAAATGTAAGGACGTCCATGCCAAGAACTTGGCAAACAAAATAATGTGTATTGATAGTACTTCTCAAACAAGTTAACATAATATGGAGATTGTTCCCTTGAAAACATTTTGGGCCGATTCCCTCATCGTGGTGCTTGTGTAGTGGCAATCTCCATCTTTTGTAGCTAGTGCTCAAGTTCTGATATTTTTTTAGGAGATCCCTAATCCTAAATTTCATGTCAATACTGGTGTCTAGTTGAAACACCATAGATATATAATCTCTAGTAACAGAGATGAAGGAAGACCCATTTTCCAATTTAATCATGCGAGTCTATGGTTCATATATGTTAGCAATTTCTTTTATTAATTCAACATTGATGAACACATTGGGCACCACCAACTTCCCTAAGTTAAGTCTCTATGGGTTGGAGACTGGTTGGTGTCTATGCATCTTTCTATAGTGGTATAAAAACAAGTTGTATCCCCTTTGTCGGGGTCCATGTGTCACCCACTTTTTTGTTTATATCCTCCAATTTCTCTACTTGAGGGTTTAATTGTGCATTCCTCTTGGAACTTTGTCCAAAGCTCATAAATTGATCAATTAAGTCCTGATTTAGATGCCTTTCTTCTAATTTTTGTCTTTTCTTTTTTAGGTTTTTCGAAAGTAGATGCCATTATATGAATTTGCAGAAGAAAAACCATACTTCTATGTTTTGACAACTGAACTAGTTTGTAGATACTAAAACTTTCAGTTCATGTTTATGGGTACTTACTTGGATTACACTTTTCCTGGTTTAGGCATTTTCATCCATTGTTGTACTCCAATTATTTGTCTTCTAGTTGCTTAACGATCTCTAAATATGTTCAGGATTTGATTTTAATGCCTTTGGCTCTGGTTCATTAATGGTAATTTCATGTCATCAAGTGAGAATTTTTTTTTTTGAATATCAGTCGTTGATTTTTCATCATCGCCACCAAATTGTCTCTTCATCATGCCACGGTTTGGTTAATACTTTCGCTTCATTGGGATGACAAATTTTTGGTCTTACTGATATTTCCCTTTTCCTTCGATACCCTTCTTACTGGTATATCCTCTTTATTTATTTCAAGCTTTCAAAGAGACTCCATATAGCTCCATTTTGATGTCACAATGTCCTCTCAAAACCTTGGTTGTAGGTAGTTGCTTCGATGTTCCCTTATTGCTTTGATATGTTCACAAGTTTATCGCACTGAGGAAACATGTGTTATTATTTCATCGAGGGAACCAATATTCTTATTCTTTCGATATATATTCTTCCCTTCATTGGAGTCCTCCACTTTAGTCATTTGCTTATTTTTTTAAGGCTATCGAGGGGACCGATGTTTGGATCTCTCTGATATAGATCCATTTCCATGATATTCTGATATTTCCCTTTTCAGAGGGACTGTGAATTACCTTATTCTAATATTTCGAAGTCCTTTCAAAACCTTCTTGACGTTCTTTGTTACCTTTTGTGATAAATGCCATTGCCTTATCGAAGAGACAAATTTCCTTGTCCTGCCGATGTATATCCTTTTATTTGATGAACTTTATCACTTACATGAAATCAAGGGGACTCATAAATCACTCATCTCGATAGTCTATATTCTCCTCAATTCTTCAGATGTGTATTGCCCTTTAGAAATTTAATTATCACTTTGATACATTGATGAGTCATGTCTAAGAGATGTTTTTTTGTTTCCTGAATGTTGAGGTGTATTCTCCTTGAAAGTCATACCAAAGTAATTAAAATATTTCTACTCCTCTGTGGTGTAATCCTTGGGTTATCACAGAGACCCCATAACATTCTCCTCTGATACGACAAGGTGTATTTGATAAGGCTTCTATTGGATTATCAGAGGGATACTAAGGGGTAAAAGCACAAAGCTATGTCACACTTTATAGAGGAAACGACCAACACTCATCCAACTTTTAAACTTGAATCACTAAAAAGTGGCATATGTGTTTTGAATTTTGAAATGATGTAAACTAGTAAAATATGTGTTTTTTAGTAGATTTTATGTTTGTATTTTTAAAAAAATAAAATAAAAAATATTTTAAACTAGTTTTTAATAAATTAACACTATAATTTAGTTGCTAATAAAATGCTAAAAAATGAAGTTTCATGGGACGTCAAACTTTATAGTAAATTTTATTTTTTTTCTTTCAATTTTTTTGTGTATTTATAACTTAAAAATTTAGTGCATAGATATATTTTTTTCCAAATTTAATAAATATTAAATTGTGCATGAATCAAAAAATAGTTGTTTCCATCGGATGTCAACTTTCATATTAAATATTTATCTAAAATGGGAAAAAATTATACCATCTTGAAATAGATTCTTTTATCTAGTGCATCATGTTTTTTTCAATTTTTAAAAATAAGTTTTAGTATTTTTCCTTGGCACAGTAATCAACCTAATATTTTGTGTTGATAACCTAATTTTAGTAAAAATAAAAAATAATATATAAATAATAATTAAACTATTAAAATAAAAATATTTATGAAAACTACACTTATGGATCTACAAAAGGGTATTTTTTATATTTTTGAAAAAATGTTATTCACATTAGTAGGAGTTATTGAAACTTTTTTTAAATAATTTTATTTTTTTGGTAAATTGGACTCAAAGTAGTGCTCCATATATTTTTAGCTAACAATTTTAGTTGAGAAAGTTGTGGAAGTATCTAACTTAGCTAGAATGAATCTTACTAGATCATATGTTTGACCAAAATTGATTTTTAGTTAGAAATACTTAAATTAAGTTGCGTTGATAAGTTGGCTGAAAGTGTGACACAACTTTGTACTTTTACCCTAAGGAAAGTTCCCTCGATATGATATTATTTCTTTGATAATATTCACATTGTCTTGCTTCGTCGTTCCTTCAAAGGGACCTTAAAATGACCTTCACCGATATGATGAAGTCTCATCGACATGGCCTTCTTCTTACATGGGTAGGATGATGAAGGTGATTCTGTTAAGATGAAGGCTATAGGGTAGGTAAATGGAATATTTTGAATGATAAAATTAAAAATGGCAGGCTAGGTGATGGGTATTTTGATGAAAAATAGATATTTTATGAAAAATTTGGGGCAAAATTTTCTAGTCCTAACAAGGTCCTCAAAATACTTAGACCCAACATCCTCCCCTTCATCACTCTCCAAATTATCCCCTGTATCAATCTCAAAGAGAGTATCCTTTACCTTACGCCCCTTATGTAATTTAGGAGTCTCAATTACATAATTGGCCTTGATGTGCTCAACTAACAGGAGCATTAACCCCTCATGCAAAAAGGGGTTGTTCAATTTCTTGCGGTAGTCAAGAATACCATTTTCAAGACACAACAATAGATAATAAGGGAAAGAAACAACCCTATTATCTCTTAAATGACTAAGGAGCATGAAATGGTAACCATAAATCACAAAAACCTACCATCCGATGTGAAGTATCTCATCATAGCCATTGCCACATACCTCCAAATGGGTTTCAAGGAAGTTCTATCATAACCATCGTCGCCCACCTTCTTAAGCTTCAACCCCTCATTGCCTTTTAAGAAATTTTCCACTATAGATTTAGTGACTGACCTTTCCCTATAGAATTTTTTTCCTTTTGAGGAGAGGTCAGACACCTCTGCAATCAATTCCTCAGTAATATTGACTTCCATTCCATATATACGTAGAACTCTATTCTTCCAGCCATTTACAAACTCCCGCGACACCTAGGAATCAAAGCCATGGAGTTTCGAAAAGTATGACATTACACCACACTTCTCCAAAATCTGCTAAACTAAACCATTCACCATTGTTTCATCGCAAGTTACTGGCTCAATTCGACATCTATCACCACCCATCCTGACCTGTCCACTAGAAACTAGAGCTTCTTCCCTAGAAAAGAAAACCGTTAGAGAAAAATAGAAGCAACTAAGCATAAGGAGAAGATAAACACCCACAAAGTATGTAATTCTAAAGAGAAAAATAGAAGCAACTAAGCATAAGGAGAAGCTAAACACCCACAAAGTGTGTAATTTTTGAAGAGAAAAATAGAAGCAACTAAGCATAAGGAGAAGTCAAACACCCATAAAGTGTGTAATTTTGACATCTTTAGTACTGGTTGACATCATGAAACTAAGCTTTCGATGATTTCCCATATCTCTACCATTGAAATCTAGGTAAATAGGCTAGTGCAAATTTCTTATCAAAATAAATATGCAATTATTTCTAGGAGCACCTCCAACCAATGCTTGGAACATGTGACCTTTTTTCATCATTTACAATGGTTAGAATTTTAGTAGGAAGGACATCATTAGAGTCCCAATGCCTAGGTGTGATCACCCCCATATTGGCAATGCAATCAACAAGATTATTAGCCTCTCGAAAGATATGAGAAACATAAACATCATCAAAGGTACCCAAGATAGCTAAGGAATTCTGAATTAAATGTTCTATAGTCTAGGAAGGAGGGCTAGCTCTCTTCAAACAATTAATCACATTCAATGAGTCCCCTTCCAACCAAAGTCTTCTAATCCCCTTCTCTTGTGCTAATTTTAAACCATGGTAGGCAGTCGAAGCTTTTGTGTAGTGGTTTGTCTAGGTTCCTTTATTTGTTATTGAGTGACATTTTTTATAATATATTACTTTCACTATAAATAAAAATTTCAATGATTTCTTGGAATTAGATCTTTAACTTCAATTTTGAGTGTATAATTTTTTTATTACATATTTTATTTATTATTAGTTTTTGAATTATTACCAAAAAAAATTCAAACCTATATTATTCTATAACATATTTCTCTTAGCATATAAATTATTATTTTTTATTTTTAATTAAAACAAATACATCCATGTGGAGTTCAATATATTTTTAAATATTTTTCTAATATTGCTTGTTATTTTCCCAGTGCCTCAAATAGAGGTCAATATTTTTTTATAATGGATTTGTATTTATTATGAAATTAAAAAGTTATAATATTAAAAACATAGTACAAAAATTATCATTTTTAAAACTAAAAAGCCAAAGGCTACATACTTACAAAATATAATTTCTAATTAACTTCATTTGATCTTCCAAAAGATGAATCAAAACTAATTGTTTGCCAAAATTCAATAGGTGCAAGTGAGAATTTATTGGGGGTTTGATTAAATCCTAGACGACTATGTGCATGGGTTTTTGATCTAATCCCCTTCAATCAAACAATGCAAGATTTTTTTTAACATGTAAGTATACACCTTTATGATATCTATCTCTATCACCACTCAATGTGTTAATCAATGGAATTGATGCTCTTGCATTAAAAACATTTGATAGATAAAAAGTGATCCTTTCACTTTTGTTTAAGGTATTAGCTAAAGAATAACTATAACTATTCATCTTGTCCATGAACATCCATGCATAATCCTCAATACATACACCTTTCCATTTTACAAAATATTCTATTGCTTGTAGTCTTTCTAGTTTTATTGTCCTAAATATCTTCAATAGCTTTAAGTTGTTCTAGCATCCATGTCATTCAATTCAATCCTACACTTTATTTTTGAATTATTCCTTCATAATAGTCATATAAATTGATAACATTATACACTAGTAATATGCCAAATCATACTTGATTAATTACACTTCATGTGCATCACTAAAATCAAATTTCCTTATGGTCGTACATGCCCCAAACATTATAATCTTCTAAATATTATAGGTTACTTGCTAAAAAATATATTGCCTTAGTATAAATCTATTTAATCTCTAACTTCACATTCCTTAACTCTCATTTTCATATCAACCCTTTAGTTATACCAAGCATTCATTTTCTCTAATTATTTCACTTCCTCATATAATCATTTCAAATTATTTATACAATCCTCTCCTTCAACACTTATCATATGTCAATCTATGATATCCCTTGACATGAATGCATTCCTAGGACTCTAACCATGCATAGTCTAAAATGTTGTTTTCACTATACTCTTATTCACTAAACTAGTACATGAAAATTCTACTTGTGCTAGCACCATAACTTAATTTACTATCATTTTGGCTACTAAACATCTTTGTAAATTTCTTGAACTTGTTTTTACTACTCATGTTTATCAATTATTCTATGGGTGATATGTTGAACTAAATTTAAAATTAGTTTTTATTCTCTTCCATAATATATTCTAGAAATATCTAACAAATTTGTCTCTATCATAAACTATACTTCTAGACAATTCATGTAATCTCTCTATCTCTTTGAAAATTAAGTTAGTTATATACAATGCATCATTAACTTTATTTTACATACTGCTAAATATACCTTATTTGAAAATATATTAGCTACAATAAATTTTGAATTGTATCTTTTTTTAGTTCCTGGAAATCCTAATACAAGATTCATACTTATATCATCCCAAGGTTTGTCTAGAATTGAAAATTATTGATATCAACTCTAAACATATTTCTTCACATCCTTATGCATTGGAGGAAAATATTAATCCTTACTTAACAATGCTATTATCTTATAAATCCCAATATGACCAACCAATACACCACTATGCTTTTCAATCAAAATTTCCCTCATTAAACTCCTAGTAATATACAATTGATTTATTTTTAAAAATATAACATTCTAAATCAAATAATCTAGCCACTTAGTCCTATCTAAGCTAATAGTTTCTTTACTTTATTTTCATTATTTAAAAAATAAATATATCATTCTCATATAATTTTTGTATTATTTGAAAACTAATAACTTCAATTCTCATTTTAATTAGTAAATTATGTATTCTACTTAATGTATCAATGATTCTATTTAATTTCCCATTTTTATGCTTCAAAACAAAAGAATAAATTTGTATGAATTTAATCCATGGGTAAATCCATAGTAATGACTCCCAGACTTGAAATATTATATATTTCAATTTGGATGGGGATGAAAAGAAGGAAACACCTTCTTTCAAAGGTATTTCTTCAAATGAAAGTGCCTTCATTAAAAAGTGAGTAAAAAATAACCTTCAAATGAACATGATTTTTTTATGGTTTTAAATAAAAAACCTTTGAATGTAGGTAATTTTCATAAAAGGAAACAAAAGAGCTTTGAATGAAGGTCCCTTTTTTTCCTTATATAAAAATTAACTACGTTCGAAGGTATTTTTTAATTCTTTTATCATGAAAAGGAACTAACTTCATTTGAAGGTCCTTGGCTATGTTTAAACAAAGGTACCTTCATATAAATGTCCTTTAGAAAAAAGGTCCTAGAAGTGACCTTTCCACCTTAAACCTTATATTTTCCATAGAATTTTCTATTTTCAACCTTGGGTTGGACCAACAAATGGAATAAACGTGATAGGATAATTATCCAGGATTGTAGCCCCCAAAGTAAGCTTTTTAGAAAGTACAATTTTATATATATTTAATTTGGTTATTAGATTTATTTTCTATTCTTTATTTTAGTGATCATCAAGGTATTGATATCCTTATTTCAACATTTTTTATTTGGATACATATAGAAAAAATTATGTTATATTTTATAAACCTATGCATAAATTATAATTAATCTCATTTAAAAATATGCAATTTTTTTTATGAAAAAGTATCTATGCACTAGACATTGTTGTTACAAATCTATGTTTAAAAAATTATAATTTTATCATTTGTATAAAAAAGTTATGCTATATGGTATAAATGTCAATTTTAAAAAATACTGTGAACTATTTAAAATAAGTTATGAAAAATTATATAAAAAATTTGATAAATTATTTACTAAATTAAAAAGAAAACATTTAAAATGTATACAGGAAATCTCGAAAATCACTAGTTCACATCATCTTCAAATTCTTAACGGTTTAGTTGTTATGGGAGTAAGAAAGTAATTTTTTTGTTAAAATGTTGATTTCAATGTCCCACTTTGACCAAAAAGTGGGACACACTATTGTGGGATTAGTCTGTCTCACATCTCTTCGATTTAAATTACCTTGGCTATTTAGATATTACAATTCTTAATGATCTATATACAAAAAAAGAAAACTCCACTTCAATTATTGAATTATAGTATAAGATTCTTAATCATATAATAAAAAATATTTTCTTTGCATCATTCAAATTGTCGCTTGAATAGGTTACTAGTCTCCCTTCTTTAATTAATATGGCTTCTATTATTCTACCACTTGCATCATAGTCCATGTGAAATTCCTTATCAAAATATGACGATTCTAACATTTTTTATTTTGTAACTTACCTTTTTATCAGTTCAAAATTTTGGTATGTTATTCAAACCCACTTAAAATCCCTTTTGTCTCCTCTCATGGTCTCATTTATTGGTACACATATAGTGCTAAATTTTCTAATTAGATTCTTATAGAAACTCGTCAATCCATGGAACTTATTCACTTTGAAATACTCTTTGACGTTAGGTAATTTGTAATTGTTTTTACCTTCTTTAGATTCATATTCAAATCTTCAATTGATATTATCTAAATCCTAGTTATATTGATTCTTCTTTCATGAAATTGCTCTTCTTGATATTTATTAGCAATTTCTCTTCTCTCAAAATTTGCTAGACTATTAAATCTTAGGGATTTCAGAGTTACAACTCATATCATCAATAAGATCTTTTCTTCATCTAAATTAATTGTGAATGATTTGAGTTATTAGCAATTTTGAATTACTTACCTTTTACATTCATTATTAATGTATTAAAGTATATCTTGAAATTTAAGTTATTATACTCATAGATAAATTGACAATATCAGGTTGAAAGGTTTTCTTATTTGGTGCTTCAACTTGCTTGTTCATCACCTTCTTTTTTCATTTCCTTTTTTATTATTCTCTTATTTTCCACTTTTTAACTAACACTAACCAATTTAAATTTCTATCACTAAAATAAAATAAGTCATCCTACTTCAAGAGTTATCTCAAGTTATAATGTTTATTACTTATTGTTTTCAATAAGAATTAGAATGTCCCAAAAATCCTATAAAAACACATCACCAAAACATAAAATTTAGTTATCATTAATCAATTATATTGTCAAATTATTTTATTAAAATATAAATTTAATTTATTTTCTTGATTTTACATTCTATATTTATTCGAAATAAAAAACTAATTCTAATGCAAATGTATCAAATAATACATAATTAAATTATGTAATTTTAATTTTAATTAAAAAATATAAAAATAATTATATGTTAAATTAAATCAAAACACACACAACCTTGATGCAAAGGTCATACAAAATAATTTCAACTTTCTTGGTCCCCAAATTTGAATATAAAATTTCTCAAAAAAAATTAAATGTCAAATTTATCTAAGATTAGAAGAGACCTTTGACCCAATTTTACAATCTGAGATGTGATACAAAGGCTATACAATTTCTAACCCTAAGATGATGGAAATAATGTTGCACACTTGTCATATTTTCTATAGTACTAATGTAGCATAAACATAATTTCTAATGTAATATTGATGTAATGCTAATGAAACGATAACACATAAGGGATGACATGTCTTTTGGAGGGTCTCCAAATCTCTAACAAAAAAACTAAAAATTTGTGATAAAGCTAAAATAGTATTGTTAGGAACAAAAAGAAGATAATTTTTCTCTTTGATGCAAATACCAAAAAGAATAATGATGTAAATATTTTGATAATTGAATACAAATGAAGGAATTGTTGATTGATTGGGTGAGAACATTGCCTTTATTTGTATACCTCTCATAATGTATGACATAAGACTACATACTAAATAATTAAATCATTGAATCTAATATGTAAAATATAACAACATATATAATTAAACATGCAGATTCCATATCATCATATATTAAACTTATGGTATAACACAAAGTTATCAATTAGTAGTAAATCAACAAATGGTTCTTACACTCTAAGTAGGAAAAAATACAACTCATCTATGTTTATACTCACTAATCATTCACTCGAAGTTACATTATCAAGGTCTCAAAATTAATTTTATCAACAACCATGAATAATAACATCTAAAATCAAAAGATTTCACTTAATATTATAGAATTTATACCTCAAATACTCCAAGAAGAGACAAAACTAAAGTATTCAAAATCTAAATAAGAAACAACTAAATAAAAAATACAAACCATGTGTTGCCTCAGTTTTTGTCGACCCCCATTTTCAGTCGAGTCCCGTTAGAAAAATTAGGAAGCTCAATAAGGGTGTGTGCAAGAAGTCCATTTTTTGGCAAAAAAGGGTGTGTTTTCCCTAATTTTCAGAATTTGTCTCATTTGACCTAAAAAATTTAAGCACTTAAAGATTGAATCTTCAAAAAGTCAGTAATATGAAATGTAGTACTCCAAGTCTAGTTTTCAAACATGTAATTTATTTTAATACCTAGATGATACAAATTGATTTTCAATAGGCATGTCTAAAAACCATTATTTAAAAGTAACTTTTTTTTACCATACCATGCACATGTACGCCATCCATATTTTGACCTAAATAATTGATTTTTTTTAATCCTTTTGGGAAAATATTTGCAACACACTGAAGAATGTGGACAATATTTTTTTGTATTTTTTAATATTTTTTTGTTAATTTTGTATTGGCCACATTTGTTGTTTTGAAAAATCCTCATGTACATCATGCATAAGATGACCTAAACTTATCATTTTTTAATTTATTTTCAAATTGAAAAGAATTTCCTGAAGAATGTGGACATATAATTCATTTTTCAAAAAAGTATTTTAATAAAAAGTTATTAAAATACTAAAAAACCTTGAGATTTCAAGTTTATGGACCAATTTCATAAAAAAAATAATTGAAAAATAGAAAAAAAATCTAATTGTAAAAAAGTTACATATTTAGAATCTACACAATCTCAGCTATAATGGATTTTAATTTCATCAAAAAATTCTTCAAAAAATGCCTTCAGACATATGTCCAAAGTCACTCATTTCTACTAACACTAACATGACCTTCAAACTGTAGGTCAAAGAAGGTCCAACACTAAATTTTCTAATTAGCTTCCTATAGATACCCGTCAATCCATGGAACTTATTAACTTTGAAATACTCTTTGATGTTAGATAATTTGTAATTGTTTTTACCTTCTTTAGATTAATATTCAAATCTTTACTTGATATTATCTAAATCCTAATTATATCGATTCTTCTTTCATGAAATTGCTCTTCTTGATATTCATTAGCAATTTCTCTTCTCTCAAAATTTGCTAGACTATCAAACCTTAGGGATTTAGGAGTTACAACTCATATCACCAATAAGATCTTTTCTTCATCTAAATTAATTGTGAATGATTTAAATTAGTAGCAACTCTTAATTAATGTATTAAAATAAATCTTGAAATTTAAGTTTTTATACTCATATAAATTGACAATATTAGGTTGAAAGGTTTTTTATTTGGTGCTTCAACTTGTTTGTTGATCACCTTATTTTTTTATTTCCTTTTCAAATTATTCAGTTTTCTGTCACTAAAATAAAAGAAGCCATCCTACTTCAAGGTTATCTCAAGTTATAATGGTTATTACTTCTTATTGTTTTCGAGGAGGATTAGAATGTCCCAAAAATCCTATACAAAAATATCACCAAAACATAAAATTTAGTTATCATTAATTAATTATATTGTCTAGTTATTATTTTATTAAAATATAAATTTAATTTATTTTCTTGATTTTACATTTTATATTTATTAGAAATAAAAAACTATAATTCTAATGCAAATGTATCACAAAATACATAATTAAATTATGTAATTTTAATTTTAATTAAAAAATATGAAAATAATTATATGTTAAATTAACTCAAAACACACACAACCTTGATGCAAAGGTCATACAAAATAATTTCGACTTTCTTGGTCCCCAAATTTGAATGTAATTTATTTTATTTTTTTAAAATGTCAAATTTCTCTAAGATTAGAAGAAACCTTTGACCCAATTTTTTGACCCAATTTTTTAATCTGAGATGTGATACAAAGGCTATACAATTTCCAACCCTAAGATGATGGAAATAATGTTGCACACTTAGTCATATTTTTCTATAGTACTAATGTAGCATAAACATAATTTCTAATGCAATATTGATGGAATGCTAATGCAACAATAACACATAAGGGATGACATGTCTTTTAGAGGGTCTCCAAATCACTAACAAAAAATGCTAAAAATTTGTGATAAAGCTAAAATAGTTTTGTTAGGAACAAAAAGAAGATAATTTTCCTCTTTGATGCAAATACCAAAAAGAATAATGATGTATATATTTTGATAATTGAATATAAATGAATGAATCACCTTTATTTGTATACCTCTCATAATGTATGACATAAGACTACATACTAAATAATTAAATCATTGAATCTAATATATAAAATATAAAAACATATATAATTAAATATGTATATTCCATATCATCATATATAAAACTCGATGGTATATCACAAAGCTATCAATTGAGAGTAAATCAACAAATGGTGTTTACACTCTAAGTAGGAAACAATATAACTCATCTATGTTCTATACTCACTAATCATTCAATTGAAGTTACATTATTAAGGTCTCAAAATTAATTTTATCAACAACCATGAATAATAACATCTAAAATCAAAAGATCTCACTCAATATTATATAATTTAAATCTCAAATACTCCAAGAAGAGACAAAACTAAAGCATTCATTCAAAATCTAAATAAGAAACAACTAAATGAAAAATACAAACCATGTGTTGCCTCAGTTTTCATCAACCCCCATTTTTAGTTGAGTCCCGTTAGAAAAATTATGAAGCTCAATAAGGGTGTGTGCAAGAAGTTGTCCACTTTTTGGCAAAACAGGGTGTGTTTTCCCTGATTTTCAGAATTCTTCTCATCTGACCTAAAAATTTTAAGAACTTAAAGATTGAATCTTTAAAAAAGTCAGTAATATGAAATGTAGTACTCCAAGTCTAGTTTTCTAACATGTAATTTATTTTAATACCTAGATGATACAAATTGATTTTCAATAGGCATGTCTAAAAACCACTGTTTAAAAGTCACTTTTTTTTACCATACCATGCATGTGTACGCCATCCATATTTTGGCCTAAATAATTGTTTTTTTTTTAATCCTTTTGGGGAAATATTTGTAACACACTGAAGAATTTGGACAATATTTTTTTGTATTTTTTAAAATATTTTTTTGTTAATTTTGTATTGGCCACATTTTTTGTTTTGAAAAATCCTCATGTACATCACGCATAAGATGACCTAAACTTATCATTTTTTAATTTATTTTCAAATTGAAAAGAATTGTCTGAAGAATGTGGACATATAATTCATTTTTCAAAAAAATATTTTAATAAAAAGTTATTAAAAAACTAAAAAACCCTGAGATTTCAAGTTTATGGACCAATTTCATAAAAGAAAAGTATTCCAATTGTAAAATTTTTACATATTTAGAATCTGCACAATCTCATCTATAATGGGTTTTTATTTCATAAATTTTTTTTGCAAAAACCTCTTCAGACATATGTCCAAAGTCACTCTTTTCTACTAACACTAACATGACCTTCAAGTTGCAGGTCAAAGCAGGTCCAAAGCTAAGGCTCGGCTCCCCAAGCCTTTTTTCCAACTTGAAACCCATATCAAAAACTGGGCTGAAAATTGAAATTTTTAGAAATAGGATCTCATTTGTTTTTTTTAAAATTAATCCTTTACAAAATGGGATTACATTTTAGATGGGATCCCATTTCTACAAAATGAATCCTATTTTTGGCTTAGGGTCCCAAAGCGAAACGAGATCCCATTTTCTAAATAACAGGATCATGTTTTGTTTTTACCAATTTCAAGTTTTTTCTAAGTGAGAAACTCCCACTGGAAGTGGACTCATCTTCTTGAATTTACCCATAACCTCTGTCAGATTTTAGAAAGGTTCTTAGAACCCTTTTGGGTTCCAACGAGGTTATCCTAACCTTGTAAAAATCCAACAAGACAAAGTTGTGTAGGTTAAATTTTCCTTTTTGTCTTGTGCCGACTGTTATCCAAGTTTCGGGAACCCTTCCAACTTCCAAACCAACAAGGTTTCCACAACCTTATGAAAAGCTAACAATTTTATGAATCCCTTTAAAAAATGGTTCAAAGTCCTTAATTAAAGTTTTGGCGAAGGATTATTCTCAAAAGCAATCCATTATTTGGAATAATTGAGAGGTTTCAAAACCTTTCTTGGAACTCGACAAGGTTCTTGAAATCAATCAAATCTTCGATCGAGCTTCTAAGTTATTGCTTATTTGAAAATTCAAAAAATATCAGGGGTGGGCGTGGAAGAGAAAGCTCACATACACCAATAATAAGATGTGACATTAATGCTCCCTCTTGGCCTAAGAGAATTAAATATAAATACACTTGAGCATTAATAAGGGTCATTTTGACAAGCAATCGACGATGAATTGGTAGGGCGAAGAGAGGAGAATTTGTAGAATGAAATCAAAGAAATCACAATCATACGAATTCTAGCTAAATTGAAGGTATATTTCTATATTTCTTTTCAGTCCATTATTAGAACTCAAAAGGCAAAAATTGATTAAGTCTCAAGAGATTCTAGCACGACATAGGACTTGGGGAAAATCTAAATTCTTCAAACTCATATACCCTCTGTTAATCCTCATAGCACAGTGAAAATGAAGTTCAAATATTTGGGTTATGAAAATCTATATGGTTTATCTAGTACTCTCTCTTAAATTGGCTACACAAAATTAGGACATGTGTCAAATTAAAGGATTTTTGGGAAAGGATAGAAAAGGAGAATAGGTCCCTGATCACACAAAGGTTAATCCAAAGTGGGTTGTTGCAGTAGTTTCTTTTCCTATAGTAGTGAAATGTTCAAACTTGTTCCTAGGATGCACATAAATCACTATGATTCTCAAACCTGAGAAATGAGAACTAGTGATAACAGGCTGGTAGTTAGATTGAGTAGTGATACTTTTAGTAATTTTCTTCAACTACCTTAGAGAGATGAATTCGTCGCTATTGATTATACCATTTCTTACCAACATTTTACATAAAATAAAATCCAATGCAAGAACACAATTGTAGGTGTCAATAGTTAGCAATGCCAAAAAAGGAAACTCTCAACTACCAAAAAGGTTACACTAGTCCCATTTTGTAGATGAAATTTTAGATATCATAGTCTCCTTCACAAGCTAAAAGGTAATAAAAACACCCATGATTTTGGATAATGGATGTACATCTATTTCTTATTGTTATAATTCATGGACAATAATTCATTAATCAGGTGATCCTTATTAGCAATCAAATTTATTTAGAAATATAACTCAATTCCCATTAAATAGAGCCTTCTACATTATCCTCCTTTTTTTATGATATCCCTTGCACAAGGCCTTGGCCAAGACTTCTCTCGATGAGTGCACTTGATGACTACACTCATATTTATGATTACTATATTCAATTACAATTAGATAAGAGCTAGAGGAGCTTCAGAAGGGGCAATAGTGCCTTCACCATGTGAGGGGTAAGAGAAATCCAAAAAGGAATGAGTCTAAGAATAACCCTAGAAGCTGCCCAGTTAATCAATAATTACAATAGCTACTTTATACAATTTTAAAGATTCGCTAATATAATAATTGGGGATTTTGATGGTTTGCCCTACAAGCTATCGAATTATGTTGATGACAAGTTTGTTCTCGTTAAAATATGTAGACAAGTAGCTAAGGTAAGTAAAAGATATCATGAGAGGAAGAAAGAAGGGACCCCTTTCCCTATTGACCTACCACATTATCAATGTAATTCTATGTCTAATGATTTGAACATGGAAAGAGACCTTGTGAAATATACGATGTAGTTTTTCAAAAGGATATTTCCATTTGATAGTCAAAACTTTGTAAGAAGCAACCTATAGTTGGTACCTGGTTTCCATCATCTTCTAGAGTTATAAGACTACTGGGAAAATTGTGTTGATGAGTTTGAAGTGTGGAAAAGAGGGTGGATGAGATTGTCTTTAAGGAAAATAGTGACTTTCAAGTTAAATTGGGATATCCAAGGCATCGAAGATGATGAATCGGACATAGTGGATCCCATTTTTATTGAACATATACTGAATTATCCTATTCTATCAACAAACCAGAGTTTCCAAAGGAAATTAAAATCATTGAAGCTAAAATTGTAGTGGTGCCCAAAAGAACCGAGGAATGGGTAATGAAGAAAAATATAAAAAAACATAATCCCACCTTGCAAAAATTAGAGAAAACTACATAACATGTCGAGAGTAGCCAAAGGAGATCCCCATCTCCTAGGCCAATGCAATCTATTATATAAAATTCTACCTCTATTGGTCGTGGAGATGATGATGAAGATCCACCGAAGAAAATGAATTTGGAAAATACTTGTGAAGGGTCCACAAGATGAAAGAATCAAAGAGATAAAGAAAAGGGAAGATTAAGTCTCGTTCTAAAATAATTGGGAGATGATAATGCTATTGATATATCTTCATCTCCATCCCAAGTAATTAATTCATCTTTTTCACATTCTTCTCCCAGTTCTCCTCCTCCCAATGCATCTCAACATCCTTCTATGCAAGTTGAAACAAACTTGCATTCCTCTCCAAAGGTTGAGGTATCTGACACACCACCTCTCAAGATATCTCTCTAGTTTTCTTCTCTATATTCTAGGATTTTTTTTGTATCCCCTTCTACTTCATGGTTAGAGCAATCCTTGACAAGAAAAAGGATTTTTTTTGAATTGAGCATCCTAAATAAATATATTTTAGCTCAATTTCTCCAAATAACCCCTCAACCTAAAAATCCTAAAACTACTTCCAGACTATTGAGTGATTCCTCCTCTAAAAATATGTACGTTGAAGTCACTCACCCTTTTTCACAAAAGGATGCTAGTCATATGATTGTAAAATATTTCAACTAGGATTAATTTGGAGCCTTCTATGAGAGATGGAGATGTTCATAATTTTATTGTGTTAGCTACCAAGTTGGTGGAAAGGACAGAGAAGGATAAAAAAACAAAAAATCAACTAAAGCAACAAATTAATGCTTTAACCAAATGTTTAAAATATCTCGTCAAATTACCAGCTCAACCCACTGGCTATATCAAAGTTGCTTTTGATCCAAGTTCAACTAGTGGAAAGGAGATAATTGATAAAACCCACACATAGAAATCTTATGGAAAGACCACTGTAGAATGGATTAAGGATATCATGGTGAGGGGAGTTAAATTCATTGGAGAGATGAATAAAAATTGTAAAGATATTGAGGTACTAAGAAAATAAATTGATAATCAAATAAAACATGGATTTCAAGTGATGGCTAGGACATGTGTGACTTCTATGGTGTTGGTCTAATTATTTTTTGCATTTTGTTGCATGCTTGCTAACTTGATTCCCTTCTCTCTCATGTTCCCTCTCATTGGTTTTTCTCTCGTGTTGGTGAAGGATATCCTTTGTCTTGGTTTCCATTGACTGTTCTTCAACACTTCTTCGGGTTCCTTCAAAAGCTTTATGTTGCATTAGTTTGGTTTGGTTCATGGCGAGATCGAGGGGCGGGGAGGAGGGGGGGGCCGGGGGGGGACTAGGGGTGAGATCGGGGGGTCCAAGGGGTCCCTTACCATTTTCTTTCACGAATGTTGTTTGAAAGGATGAGGCTACAACTTTTGGGCATCAGGATGTTGTTACTTTTCTCATGCAACCTACACATGGTTTTCATTCTAATAAACATGTTGAGCATCCTAAATGATCTAATGGTTATCTTCAAAAGAGTGATGCTCTTGTTGTGGTCATTAATCTTGGACTTCTAGCTGGGGATCTTTTGTATTATTCTGAGCATGTGTTGATATGCAAATTCATGGGTATAAGAGAATCTTTATCTCTCCTTAAGAATTGGGCTCATAAAAACTTGGCAGCCTCAAGGAGATATGGAGGTGACTCTCATGGTACATAGTTATTTCATTCTAGTTTTCTCGTGCATAGCTAATCACAATCTGGATTTTGAAAGGGGTCTGTATTTTCACAACCAAGTTGGTTTGTTTATTAAGCCATGACATGTTGGATTTGACCCAAATGTTGAGCTTCCATCCAAATTTTTTGTTTGGGTTCAACTCCTTCGACTTCCAATGGAGTTTTGGCACCCTAATATTTTACACTCTATTGCAACAATTCTTTGTAAACCAATGGGCTCATCTCATCACACGCTTGAAAAAAGGTACTCTCTTATGCTCATATTTGTGTTGAGATTGATCTAAATACTCCTTTACCATCATTTATAAAAAATTAGATTGGGTAGCATGCAGTGGATCCAAAACTTAGATAATGAAGCTATTCCATTATGATGTTGTTTTTTTCATGTTTATGGTAATCTCCAATGTAATTTTCCAAAGAAACCTTTTATCAATCCTCAACCTTCTCCTAGGATTTCAAAGAGAAGGGTGATCTAAAGGGTAAATTACCAATCTCTTCTGATGGAAAAGAGGACAATGCTTTTATTCTAGTGAAGACTCAAAATAAGGGAAATAATGCCTCTCACCAAAAAAGGATGTGTCAAAGGGGTTATCTAATAATAGATTTAATGTTTTAGAATCTTTTGATGATATAGATATGGGTCTTATGGACAAGCCCTCATATTTACAAAACTTGATCTCTCCTGATAATGTTCATGCAACCCAAGTTCCTCTTACTTTTTCTCATGAGATTCAAGTACCTCCTGATATTCTAGTAAATCCTAATATTCAAGTTATTCCAACACATGCAAGTTCTCCTTCATCTTTTTGTCCATCAAGTACTCATGTGGAGGATCATGAAGTTGTGGGTCCCAGTTTAGTAGTGGTCCCTTTCGTAACTTTGTCTGATTCTAAATTAAAGGAGGATTCTTAGATAGTGTTGGCTAAATGGCCAATGACAGTGTCGGCTCCTTTGGGTCTTCACCAGAAGCCTCTTAAAAAGGCTAATCTTGATAAAGGTTCTAGAGTGGACCAAAAAAGAAATATAAAGAGAAAGTAAAGATGATTGGGGAAACTTTGGTTGAATCTAGTGTCATTTGTACCTTAGATTCTCATTTCTCTTCCTCCCAGAAATGATAATTTTATCATGGAATGTTAGGGGTTTAGGTAGTACCCCTCATCAAAAATTTGTTAGTGATCTTATCTGAATTCATCGACCAAATATTTTCTTCATTCGAGAAACTAAAATTTATGTGGAGGAGATGCAAGCTCTCTCCTCTAATCCTTGGAAAGGTTGTCAATGTCAATGTATTGGAGCTTAGGGTTTAGCAGGAGGGGTGGCTTGTCTCTAGGATCCACGTCAACTTTCTCCTTATATTTGAATAGCTAGTAAATTCTCTATTTCTTTGGTGGGTACTATATTTTCTTTTGGGGATTTTGTTTTTCTCTCTAATATATATTCTCCTACTTATTTTCATGGAAAGACTAATTTATGGTCCCATATCCGATTGGTTCACTCCTCTTTTATTCCTTTTCCTTGGATTATGGCTAGAGATTTTAATGTTATCCTTTCTCTTGAAGAGAAACTTGGACGTTTGAGTAGGCTTGATCATTCTTCCACCTTGTTTCAAGATAATATATCTTTTGTAAATCACTGATACATTTGACTCCAAATTCCGACGAAAGTTCGTCAAAATTTCGATGAACTTTCATTAGAATTATTTCGTCGATTTTTCGACGAACTTTGAAACGTCAAAATTTCGATCTAGCCAACGATGTTGGGTCGGAATTTCAATGTTTCAAAGTTCATCGAAAAATTGACTTAATAATTCCAAAGAAAGTTCATCGAAATTCTGACAAACTTTCATTAGAATTTGGAGTCAAATTTATCAATGAATCTAATTGATATCAAACCAAGTGGTGGTATTTATACTTCGAACAATCAACAATGTGGTTTGGACTCTATTTCTGAGCAACTAGATAAGTTTTTGGTTTCAGATGGTTGGATTGGGGATAAATGCACTAATTCATCTAAAACATTGGTGTGGTTATGATCATTGGCCTATTAAATTTTCTTCTTCTATAAATTATCTTACCTAAGAAAGGCTCCTTTCAGGTTTCAATTAATGTGGCTTCATGACCATTCTTTGCATGAAAATATGATAGATTGGTGGGTTTTAGGGAGACCCTCTTTTGGTACCGCTATGTATTTCTTCTTTAAAAGACTTCAATTCATTAAATTTCAGCTCAAAAGGTGGAACAAAATTAGCTTTGGTAATATTTTTTGGCAGAAGAATCTTGTTCAAGAGAACTGAATGATGTCACTTTCCAAATTAGAGAACTTGGTATGACTCGGGTTCATCTTTTGGAAGAGTTTTCTTTTTCAAAAAGATCTTCAGGGATGGAATCTTCGTGAAAAAAATTAAATATTTCTTGGTTACAAGAAGGTGATCAAAATACTTCTTTCTTCCATAATTCTATACAAGACAAACGTAGTGGTAATGTGATTTCTTCTATTACTTCTTCTCAAGGAGTTACTTTGACCTCTCTTGAAGATATTAATAAGGAAGTTGTTTTTAACAATTTTCTTCTTTATTCATGGAATGTGATCCTATTGATGTGGAGAAAGAAAAACTTATTTTGGATTGTATTCCTTCTCTTGTCTTTGGTCAAATGAATGATATGCTTATGGCTCCTATTGATTTGGAGTTGAAGAGAGTTGTTTTTCAAATGAAGAAAGGGAAGACTCTTGGTTCTGATGACTTTCTCATCGATTTCTTCCAAGAATTTTGGGATATAATAAAAGATGATCTTTTGGAGGCTGTTTGTGAGTCTCAGACTAATAAGAGGATGCTAAAATCCATCAACTCAAATTTTTTGGCCTTAATTCCAAATAAACTAACTGCTAATTCTTTTAATTTCTTTAATCCAATTGCTCTTTGTAATGTTACTTACAAGATCATTACTAAACTAATGGTCAATCGTTTGAAAGTGGTTCTAGATCTCCTCATCTCTCTTGAGCAAGGGAGCTTTGTTAAGGGTCATTTAATTCTTGATGGGGTTGTTATTACGGTTGATATTCTTCATTTAATGGTTTATTCTAAGGATAAGGCTATGTTTATAAAACTTGATATGTCCAAGGTTTATGATAGAATTCAATGGTCTTTCTTAAGGAATGTTCTCTTCTTTTGGTTTTTATCCTGATTGGATTGCTTGGGTCATGAGCTATGTGGAATCTTCATCTTTCTTAGTTCTTCTGAATGGGATTTACTCTTCTCTTTTCTTTGCTTCATGTGGGCTTCGATAAGGGGATCCTCTTTCCTCTTATCTTTTTATTCTTAAGGCTGAAGGTTTGGGAATGTTTCTTACTCATCAAAGACATCTTGGTTTCATTCAGGGCTGGATTGCAGCTAGAGGTTTGGATCCTATTTCTCATCTTCAATTTTTTGATGATACTACTTTGATGGGTGTTGGTAAAATTGTGGAAGCAGTCATCCTTCAATATTCTTTGGACATTTATCTGATTGCTTCTAGTTAGCTCATTAATGAGGAAAAATCAAATATTTCCTTCTTTAATACTCCTTTAGCCATTCAACGACAAATTGTAAATATTTTGCGATTTAATATAGGACAAATTCCTTTGGATTATCTTGGCATCCATTTGTCTATAGGGAATCTTAATCATCTTTATTGGAAAAATATTCTTGACCACTTTAGGATGAAATTTACTCTTTAGAATTATCGTTGGTTATCTTTTGATGGTCGTATTACTCTTCTGAAGTCTATTTTGTAGGCTCTCCCCATTTATTAATTTATGGTTTTCTCAGCTCCTAAATTTTTTTGAAGGAGTTTGATGCTCTTTCTCAGAAATTCTTATGGGCTGGAAATTTAGATATCAAAAATGGAATTTAGTTGGATGGGGTAAGGTTTTTCATCCTAAACAAAATGGGGGTCTTGATCTTAGATGTGTTGATTTCAATAGTCAAGATTTGGCAGCTAAACTTTATTGGAGATGGTGTATGAAAAAGGATCAACCTTGGGCTAAAGTTCTTACTTTTAAATATCTTCATGGTGTGTCTCCTCAAGAAGTCCCAAGAATCGATTTAACTAGTATTGGCTCTATGGTTTGGAATACTATTAAGAAGGGTTCCTCTCTTATAAAGAGAGGTTTGTTCTGGATTGTTTAATTTTGGTGATAAGTCTCTTTTTTGGATAGATTCTTGGGATCTTCATTCCCCAATTTTATCCATTCCCTCATCTCCATCATTTGAGCAATATCTTTCTTGATGTTGGTTGGTCTAAGGTCTCTCATTTCAAAGAATATTTCTAGGTGGGGAATATTTTTATTGCTTGTCGGAAAGCTATCACTTCTTGGCCTTTAGGGGGAGATCATGTTGCTAGGGATGAACTTGCTTCTATCCTTGATAATTGACATTGTTCTTCTCTACAAACGAAGGATGTCTTGGCTTGGGGTTATGATAAAAAAAGGACTTTACTCTATTTCTAAGGGATATGAGGTCATCAATGATAAAAAAAAATGGTTTAGTGGACTTTCCTTGGTGAAAAAAGATTTGGAATAAACTTTGTTGGCCTAAATGTAATTTTTTTGTTTGGATTTTATATTAGAATAAATGTCTTACTTGGGAAAATTTAAAAAAGAGGGGATTTCAAGGACCCTCTAAGTGTGTCCTTTGTGGAACTCAAGAGGAAGATGTTTCTCGTCTTTTCTTTTAATGTCCTTTTTTGGTGAGTCTTTGGTAGCAATGGTGGTCTTGCTGGAATCAACCATTTATTCATGCTACTTCCTTATTTGAATTTTGGGCTAGTTTAGGGTGTCCCCCAACTTTTGCTTCATTCTTGTTTGTTTATTAGGATATTGGCCCTATTTTTATCCTTTGGCCAATCTAGCTAGAGAGGAATCGTTGTATTTTCTAAGGACACCAAAACCTCATCAGATATATTTGGCAAAAGGTCTTGAACTTAGTGAATGAGACTATAGATGCTAAGTGATCTTTTGATCAGAATCATACTTTCTTTGGTCTTTTGATGGTGAAAAACTTACAGTTGGCCTCTCTAAAAGGTTTAGCCACTCTTGGCTTTCATGCTAAACCTTCTTCTAAAATTAATAGGTCTAGAAAGTGGTCTCCTCCCCCTCTAGGTGTTTTTAAAATAAATATTGATGGCTCCTCTAGGGGCAATCCTGGTATTAATTGCAAGTATCGGTGGTCTTGGACATGACAGTGATGGTTAAATTTAGTTATTTTTCTCTATTGCTATTGGGTTTAGTACAAACAATTAGATAGAAGCTCAGGATCTTCTTGTTGCTCCAGAGAAATATTGTGCTTTGGGCTAGAATAATGTTATTTGTGATATGGATTCTATGATTCTAGTTTCTCTTTTGAACAAGGGAACTTTTGATGATTCTTCTTGGTAATCAGTATCCTTGGTGGCTTAGGTTCGTAATCTTTCTACCTACTTTCATTCCATTTCCTTTGTTCACATTCCTTGGGAGTTGAATTTTGTTGTTGATTGTCTTGCTAAATGGACCTCTGTTGTTGATTGAGGATGGAATGTTTCTATCTGGGATTCAGTGTCTCCTACATAGGTTACTCAATTTTTCTATCTCCTTCATGATGACAACCTATGATCATGGTTTTTTCCTAAGTTTTATTGGTTCTCTTGGTTTTTGGTGGGGGTGGATTGGTGGAAAACCACTTTGGTTATTTCTTATTTTACTTTCCATGGCTGCTATTGATATTTGGAAATATTTAAGTAATTTCATCAAACTTGTTTGATTAATATAATTTTATCCTTTTTGCTCGAAAAAAAAGAAAAAAGAAAATAAATTGATAATCAAATACATCAACAAAGCATGAAGATTTAATCTAGTAATGATCTAAAAGAAATTATTGAATTAGGATTAGAGAGATTAGTAGATGAAAAAGTATTGTTTAATGCTAATGATAATCAGTGTTTTATGTGGAAGAAGAGTATAGAGTGAAAATTTTCATTCTTCAAACAAAACACCTTGGAACAAAACAAATTACTCAAAGAATGTAGTCAAATTAGAGCAGATATTCCAAAATATCTCTCAACCATAAATGTCGAACTCTGAAAGAAGGATGATTCTCAAGATGAAGATATAGAGACATTGAAGAATGGTATTAAAGAAACAATTGAAGGTTTGTTCGATAAACAACATTTTTGTACATTGATGATATGAGAAAACTAAGTATTATTGACTTTGCCTTGTTTCAATATATTGGGCATTCAACAACTTTCTCTAGCAAATTGAATATGATTCGAGGAAACAAAACATTGTGGAAGTTGAGAACCAAAAATGTTATCATCCCTCAACATAGCAAGATACCACCTATTGCCAAAGTTTTCCAACTGTACAAAGGCAAACGTGTTACGCAATCAATTCAATCATCACAAGAGCATAGGAATGGCGAGGAATCTGGTAGTGTGCCACCTCAACAAGGAGGTATTTTATTGTCATTTGATAATATGAGCTTTAATTTGTGAGGAGCATTAAAGTTTTCAAGATTTTAAAGGATTCTTTAACCTCCAAGAAACAATTACTTTACAAGATTCGGTTACTCTTGCATGTATATATTAGATAAGTTGTAATGAAGAAGGGTCTTCCTCTTCTTCTCTTCTTCTTCCTTGATCTCTACTTTTGTCTAAGTAATATAGGAGTTAGAAAAAAGTGAACAATTTTTTGTTAATTTTGAGAAGATATTGTAAGTTTGTAAGCGTGAAATTTTAGACACTTGGAATAAAATTTATTATTCTGTGCATTATAATCGATTTTGTTGGTTATTATACTTTTGTGCATGTATAAGAGCTATTTTAAGTGTATGTCTTTTTCGCGATGACAATCATTTATGAGTTAACAAATCTATTGGTTTATGCTCCTTAGAACTTAAATTAGCTTGTGTTATAATTAGCTTCATGGATAGATCACTTTCTAAATAAGTGTATATTATTCTTTAAATTTGATAAAATCATCAATATCACTTATTTACCTTTAACTTCTTTCGGGTTAAATCATAAATGTGATAAATTTCACATTTAGAAAATAATAGGATTTTAGCTAATGAGGGAGTTGTACCTCTAAAATTGTAATGTCCATAATAGGAATGATACTAAATTTACCCTCCTGGTGATGTCCCTAATAGGAATTATGCTAAGTTCACTCTAGACTATCAACCCCCAATCAATGGTTAGAGGATATCTTAGCTTGTTTTAGCTCTTGCATACAAGTTAGAGATCAATCACAAGATTAGTTTGCAATTAGAATGTTAGTACTCTATATTGAACATTGGAATTAAGTATGAATAGATCTATGTTGAGCATCATAACCAACATTTTCTAATTGATTCCCCCCCTCATGTTACACCATGGTATGGAGGTAGGATTACGATGGTTAATCCCATGATTGAACTAGACCCAGACGTAGCACCCTCGAATATCCTTGGAGGCATAACCCCTCTGGCCCGTGTGGGCTCATTATGTCCCATCCTTGGGTGGCGTATCTAGTGGAGATCAGCCTAGACCCAAGGACATTACCCTCAAATAACCCAAGAGGCAATACCCCCTTGGCCCTCATGGGCTCATCATGTCCCATACCTGAGTGGCGTATCTAGGAGACTCCATTTCATGGATTTCCCCTTTGTAATCCTTCTTCCTCCACATGATGGAACATGAATAATGTGATATAAGTAAATTAACAATATATATACTGATATAAATAGATTGAAAATGTGCATATAAATGTATATAATTTTTTTAATCTATCCTAGATAAAAATAAACAAGAATAAACCATAATAAACAATAAATAATAATAAACAATAATGAATACTAATAAATAATAAATAATGATAATTGAAATAAACGATGATGAAAACAATTATAAATCCTACACTACAGATTATGACAAAATATAATTGAAAATACACAGTAACAAGCATGCCTACTTTATACTTAAGCAAATCGCCCTTCTAGTGATCGAGGTATTCACCCGAGTGTAGCAATATATTCTTATTTTCGTATATGTTTTTTTTTGTTAATGGTATTATAATATTTAGATTTATTATTATAATGTTTTTGGCTATTTTAGTCCATGGTAATCATGATTTAGGTAATAGTGGTTAGATTATTATTAATATTATATTTATAATTATAATATTATTAATGATAATTATAATTATATTTAAATTGTAATTATTAATGTTTGGATTTTGATATTTATTTGTATTTTGATATATTTGGTGTTTATGAGAAGAAAGTTATTTTTGAATAAAATAATTTACCCAACTATTGGTAAATGATTCTTCATATATTTGGGTGTACAGAGCGTAATTTATACTTTTAAAATAAGGATTAGTATATTAACTAACACCATGAAACCATTAAGGTCTACAAAATAAATAGCTGTCAACATTTAGTATACTCATTTTATTTATCGGTCACTTCCATAACACGATCCTTTTGTTTGCTTTCTTTAATTCAAAATCATAAACATGAATTATTATTTTAGGTAGGAAGGATCCAAATTGTTCCTTCCCTAGGATTTCTATCTATTTCTTTAGGTAGTCACATCCAAGTTTTATTGTAAAAAAGGGGCAACCTGGACAATTGCCGACTTCTAAATCTTAAGGAATTAAAAAATATATGAATATTCAAATCTAATGACTCCAAACTATTAATAAATTTTACCACATCACTTTTATTTTTCTAAGATGTTCTCTTGACTTATAATTTTACAACTCAAGCTTAAAATACCTTTAAAGAATCTCAAATATCAAATGCTAATTTGTATTTATTCTTTATTTTGGAGATAAAGAAACAAAGAACAAAATTAAATGCATTATGAAATCTCTTTACAAAGCTTCTTGGGAATGTTATTCTATGAGTATAACTATCTCACCTAGAATAGCCTTCACAAATCCTCAAGGACAAGTGTCTCTAATCTTAAAGGCCTATGTAAGTTCTTTAATGGAAACACTTGAAGCCGCCATGAAGCCCCCAACTAGTGCATGTTCTCTACAAAGCCAAATACAACACCTATTGAGGGTAAGCCTAAAGAATGGGCAATATATGGGTGAGGAAGATGGATGGTAAGCAGTATTGTATAAATAATAATTAAAGTGCATGGGAATGGTATTGAATGAATTAGGGGATAAACTTTGCTTAGCTCAAATGAGGCTAACAAGTGTTCATTGTCTTATATAAAATGACAAATAAATATTGTGTTGAATATCATTCACATCACATAATAATAATGCTTCTAGATTGTCTTAATCAATTGGGTCAAACTTTTTTTCAAGATTAAATAAACAATCTCCAAATTATCGACAAATCAATACGTTTATGACATTTTCTAAGATAATAGTGCTAAATGATAGAGGTGAAATGAGAGGTAAAGATACAATATTAATGACAAGATTCACAAGTGGCAATTCATACCAACCATAGATCACAAACTAATAACAACTTGAGAATCACTATCCACTTCCAAGCAGTTTATGTCTTTAACAATAATTGTCACAAGCCCCTTTAACCATGACAACAACTTCTCTATAGTTATTATATGTTCCTAAGAGCAAAGAAAATGCGTGTATATGATAGCTCAAGTAGTGTCTAAAGTGTTGGATAAATGAGTTAAACCCAAACTATAAAAGGACCAATTCACAAAGTGGGTTGGTAGCTCAATGATAGAGCATCCTAGGATTGAATGGAAAGTACTAGGTTAAAATCCTAATTGGTCCATGAAAATTTTAACATTGTATTAGAGTCAAGTTAGAAGCCTCAAGCATTTGCAATATGGTTCAAGCCACTTGAACTACAAAAGAACTAGTCACAAAGTATTCCGATAGCTCCCATATAGAACACCCCAACAACAAATAAACAATCCTTAATTCAAATTTCAAATTTAGCCCAAAAAATTAAAAATTAAAAAAAATCATCAATCCTCATATCTCTGAATGTATCATTAAAATGGATTTAAGGAATGCCAAAGGTGCAGGATTCAATTAAATAGTATCTGTTATATCTCTGAATGTACCATTAAAATGAATTTAAGGAAAGCCCGAGGTGCTGGAATCGATTAAATAGTATTAAATGCGCATTAACTAGTCCAAGGAATTGCCCATTTATGGAGGAATTAATGAACACAACTCATCCATAGATCATACATGCCAAGAGAGGACAATAAAATATCCACATAAAGATCAAAAAATATGCTATCCATTTACATATAGGTAATAAGTATCCCTCTGAAACAGAAAAATATGCTATCCATATACATGTAATAAGTATCCCTCTGAAACAAGAATATTTTCATAAATACCAACGATTTCTCATCAAGTAGTGCAGCAGAAGAATAACAGACCTAGCAATATTCTGCTATAACAGACACACTAAACAGAAACCAATCTCATAAATATCATAGAGATTTTCATGACAGGATGAACATAACATACAAGTCACAACTGTATACATTTGTATTTTGTTTCTGTCACCTGCAAATACAGAAACCAGATAAACACAAAAAGAACATGGATGTGCAAGATCTTTAACCCCCTGTCCAGAATGGAAGCCACTGATCATGGAAAACTGATTGATAAGAAACCATATAAACACAAAAAGAACATGGATGTTCAAAATCTTTAACCCCCTGTCCAGAATGGAAGCCACTGATCATGGAAGACTGATTGATAAGAAACCATAATCATCAACATAAAGACCATTAAAGCCACTCCCCATGGTGAGCTCCCACCTGACTCATCATCTGGTATCCTTCTCCCTGATCCACCCCACAGTAAACCCACAGAGGGGGGCCTCTCCATTGCAGAAGACCATCTTATCAAAAACAACATTATCAGTGGTAAAACCATCATCAGAGTCCCCAGCTGTTCCTTTGTCTCCTCCCACCCAGATTCATAGGTCATGTACCATGATATAAGCCTAAGAACCATTACTGTGAACAGTAGAAACAAAAAATGAGTTGGAACGGCCATGACTCAAACCTTCTCTCTCTGCTTAAGAAAACTTCATGTAATGAATGTCAAATCCAAAGTAAAGTTAAGCCGTGCATTGAGATGGTTGTGGGAAAAGTGATCTGAGTATTTCAGACCTCATGTTTTTGAAGAACAATAAATTCCTGACATTGATGGAGATTGAGAATTAATGAACCCTGTTAGAGTTTGATAAAAAGCCCCACAGAAATGGTCTTGCTATAAACGTAGAGTAACAAGAAAACACAAAACATGGTTAAAGATTCGTGGTTGTATTGTACATAACTAGTCTTTTTGGTTGTTCATTTGAATAAATTTAGATGATTCATGGTTAGGTGAAAATGTTATTATTTTGATCACTGTTAGGTGAGGTTAGGGTTAACTCTTTAATATTATTATTTAGATTAGCTATGGAAAAGACTGAAAGTGTTGATTAAGTGTTATTGATTTGTATTGAAAGAAGCAAAAAGAATATGTTGATCTTACTTGAGATAAAATTGATAAATACTTGAAAATATTTATGTGTTGGTTTAGTTTGTAAGTTGAAGTAGTGATTTTAGTTGATATATTTAATTTTTAATTGTTAATGTAGATTGTATTTATTTACAATGTATACAGTCTTATATAAATAGTTAGTATATTGTGGTCAACATGCTAGTTAATGTGGGAGCCAAACTTTGCGGAGATCATAATTTTTCATTTAGTAAGTTGTTTGAGTCTATTTTTCTACACAACTTGAAATCTTGAAGACATCCTTGTCATCATAACTACTCCAACGAATTATAGCAATGTTTGGAACTTTATTTAGGTCAACTATAACCATCTAAAGCCTGAAAATCGTAATTTAATATTCTTTGTTTTTGTTTGTTCATTAAAGAGTCAAACTTAATAATCTAGTGTTTAATGGTGATCTTGGGTTAGTAGTCATTATCGAGAATCATTTAATTGTGTAGAGGTTATGTGATTATTTTTTACGTACATCCATATACTTAATGCAAAATTACTAAAATTAGCAAATTTTCAAAATTAGTTTTTTAGGTTATTCTAGGGGGTTTTCTTTGGTCATTTTTTTGTGGAAGCATTTATTAGAATTTAGTGAAAGAGCAAGAACATTCTAGAATGTAGAAGAGTAATAATTGTACTACAAAAATTGACTTTGTATTTGGCAAGTTGATGTATGAGAAGGAATTAAGTATTGTATGGTAAAATATTTGTTTTTTTTTTCACTTATGATTAGATATTGCTTTGTATTCTTTACACTTTGGGTTACATCACCATTTGTTTACATGGGGAACCACTCCCCACATAAACAACCAACAAATATTTTGACCACAACATGCCAACTATTTAATCATTTTCTAGTTAGCATGTTGTGGCACTAGTTGTTAAAAAGAGATCAAACCATGAGCTCAACCTTTCAAAGAAATGACTTTATGAATTGACTTGTCAACAAATATGTTGCCATGTTAGCTGTCCAAAATAGTTGAACCCTTGACCTTAACTTTTCAAACAAATAACTTTGTCAATTGCCTTGTAATTAGGAGTGTCATCTATCCAAAATGTAGACACCTAAAATTATTTGAACTTATCACACATCCCAAATTCTCCTTTCAACATCATTTTCCTCATTATCCCATATTTCCTCAATTTAGTTAAATAATTTTCAATTATTTGATTAAATTCATTATTTTCCTCTATTAATTAAATAATTAACATTATTTGATTAATCAATTTTTTTCATCATTTCTCAATAATTTCCTCTTTCCACCATGATTAAATAATTTCGATTATTTAATTAATTCTATTTTTTTCAATCCCATTTGATTAAATAATTTTAATTATTCAATTAAAAATCCTAATTTTCTTCGCATCCTTAATTATTAAATTCGTAATTTTCCTCCAACTTGCACAAACCATATTCATTTTTCAAAAAGAGAATATTCCCTTTTCAAAAAAACCCTCCAAAATATCTAAATGGCATATTCCCTCCAAAAATAATATTTCATAATTCAAGTTCAAATTTGAATAGATATTTTCCCTCCAAAATATCTTTAACCAAATTTCCATGAAAATAGGAATATTTTGGGCTCTCATTCATCCTCCACCCTTGATCTTCCTTGATCTCCTTGATTTCCTCTCATCCGTCGATCTTCAAATTCAATCTCCATCATTGATCAGACATTTTGAAATCTATAAAACAAGTTATTCATCCATGAAAATCATTACCAATTTGTTGGAAGTTTGAATAGCTTGTGTTGTCATTGATGTCAACAAGTCTATGGAGAGATTGTTGGAAGTTTGTGATGATGCTTGGTTAGTAGCATTATTTTGTCATTAGTGGTGTCACTGATGTTAACCTCTAGTGTTGTTTTGATAAGCTTTTGTTGGTGGATGTTCAACCTCTTGTGTGTGGTTGAGTTGCGCTAGTCCCATTGGTCTAAGGAAGTACTAAAGATGATGAGAATGTTACAACCCATTGTGCGAGTACTTATTTACTTTTACCTAGCTATGTGAAAATGTTTTAAATGTGCGTGTATGCTTTATGAATTTTGGAAATATAAATAAATGAATATTTTGATTTAAATGAAGTTATGGAATGATTATGTCTATGAAATAAATGTGATGCAAAAGGTTGTAATTGATTAAGCTAACTACATTCTCTATGCACTAAGTTGGATGCAGGTGCAGGTACAGGTTTAATCCTCTAGTAGAGAGGGGAAGTATCACTCAGGAGAGGAGTATTGGTTAGATAACCCCAAAATGAGTTTAACTGAGCTTTCACACACTCACTTCTAAGTTTAGTCAAGTCTAGTCTATAGCCTGAAAAAGGTAAGTTACCTTATTCCTGTTTGTGGATGAACTAGGAGAGGTTATGGTTTTGTTTGAGATCATTCTTGATTAGTTAAGTGTTTGAGTTTATATCAATTGTGAGTTCTTCTTAATGTGTTTACATTTGATCGATGTGATATATACATTGAATGTGTATATATGTATATATGTACATGTCTATAATGAACTCATGCACATAAGTACGTACACGAGTATACATAGATAGACGTATCTATGTATGCTTATGGACGATATACCTATATGCAGGAGAACGTTGGACAAACTAGAAATTGGTGTTATTGAATTATATGTATGGATGATATGTTAAATAGATATACAATATATATATATATGTGTGTGTGTGTACATATTATATGTATTGATATACCATATGAATTGACATAATGGAAACGTCCATACAAGTGTATTAATACATATATAAATATACATATGTATATATGTATATATATCTATACATATGCATTATTATTATATGAATGAATATATGTACATGCATTCGAATATCAAAAGATGCATAAAATAATTGTGTAAGTTGATATATTTATATATATACATATATATAATAACATGTTTATATATAATAACATGTGATGTTATTACTATATATATGTATATTATATATATAATACATATATTATATAAATATAAATATAGATAGTGATGTTTATACTATAAAGCGCATGGAATAAGTGAAACACATTTTATTCATATTTGAAATGAAGCACATGAAACTATATGCAAATGATAAAAGATTAAAACTGATGTTAATATGTGGCCAATGCTATAAAATGCGTGCAGTGATATGAGCCAAGCTAATATGTGGTATTTAAAGGTTGACCAAATCGACATAGGAAGTACACCAATCTGCAACACATAAATAAACTCTGACCGAGTCTTTGAAACTTTAAACAAACCAAAGGAATAAGGAACATGGTGTTTTGGTGGCGCCAAATTGAGAAGGCACAAACTATGTAGGAGTCTTTACCTGCAATACGAATTACAAATGTGAGACAATGAGAATATATGAATTGGTCAAGACATGGAGCTGGCAAAATTAGGTCGATCTATAGCAGACCATTACCTTGTATTTTTACTAATCATTCTTGTTGTCCAATGGATTAAGGCGATTCATTCTTTTGATATGTATGTGTTTCATGTACGTTGTTTCTAGTTGCCACCTTTTGTTAACTTTGCTAAGCTGGGTTGTGAGATTTTAGTTTTGTTACCTCGTTTCTTTCCTTTTGTTGCTTATTATTTTGTATAAATAGATGAGCCTTTCACCTCATTTAGGATGCATTCTTGCTATCATAATTTTGATTTTTCTGAGTGTTTCTCTGTTGTAAAATTGAGTTGTGAGGTTGAGAGATTTTTGGTAATAGTTAAGTGAAGATTTTAGAGAGTTATCTTTGCGGGATTTGGTCAAGGGAGGAATTTGTGAACTATTTGGTGGAGGCTATGCTAGGATACCTGATTTATCAATTGGAGCTATTTGATTACAGGCATGCTAGTTCTCTACTTTTCTATTCTATTTTAAGTTGAAAAGATTGCTTGCTTTTCTTATGAGTGATGATTAAATTGTTTGGAAATAGGAAAGTAATTTCTTTGTGTTTGCTATACCCAAATAAGGGAATTATCTTAGCATACTACGTATATAGAAATGAATGTTAGCGTGATTTACTATAGGCTATATTAAGTCATGCTTAAATAGTCATAGTTGTTTATAAGGGAGTTAGTGGAGGTTTTTTTATGTTTCAATTTAAGATTTTGCAGTGTAATGATAAGAGGGAATAGGTTGTTCATGGGATTAAAGATTACCCAATGAAGGGAATTTCCTGTGCATAGGATATGTATGGTATTAACAAATTGAGGTAGGGAGGGAACCATAGTGAGTCTGTGGTTGGTGGAAAATCGCTTGAGTGATGCTTCTCCTCATCAGTTGGGCCCAAATATTTGAAGGTGATGGACAACCTAGATCATATATGTTTCTATTGTTGGAAGCTTTGAAGCGCTATGGATGTGCTTGTTTCCGTTGTATGAAAGGATGTAAACATGAATGATGTACTAGAGTGATTCTATATGAGATAAATATTATGGAAAGATTTGTGAAAATTATAATTGAATGCAATGGAAGTTTGAAATAATGTTTATTTCTTATGTGCATGTAATTTATATTTTAGAAAAGAAAAATCTATTACTATGTAATGGCATCATGGTTTATTCACTTGTGGGATAAAAATTAGGAATTTTTTAGTAGAACATTGGGCATGTTACAAAGAATGTGTTTGTGGTGCTTGGTTTCCAAGTGCTTTTAAGAAAATTTGAATAAAAGAGAAAACAGTGTGGTTGAGAGGTGTTTTATATAATAGAGTAGTGATCTGGTTTTTCTTTGCATTTCTTCTATGTTGAAGATCTACTTATGTGGTTTGAATATGATGATTAGAGGTGTTTGAAGGTGTTATATCAATAATTTATTATCTTGGATCATTGTGCAAAGAAAGTTGTGTTCACCAGTGTGTGAAAAATGTATTGCAGTAGTGTCTAGGAGAAATGGTTTTGCTCTGCATTTCTCCATAGTATGGTTTTTGGTCTTGTGGATATGAGGGTGTGCTTACATTTCCCATATCTATCTTTAGTCTAATTTTTTCAAATTTTGGTGCTTCTCAAGGTTGGATTCATGTGTTACAGTATGTGGAAGGTTAACTAGGTGTACTAGATGAATGCGTTCTTCAGGTGAAGTTGTGAAGGAATTTGTTGGATTCCAGGGTGTTTGTGGAATACTCCAGATTGTGTTCAAGTGATGTATGTTGTCTAAAATTTGTCTTTGGATCTAAGAAAGCGTGTACTTAAATGATTAATGGTGTTTACATAGGTTCAACCAATCTTGGGTGTTTACACCAATTGCAAAAATGCTTTGATGTTTGTGGAAGCATGGTGTGGTGTATATTTATGGACTTAGGTCCTATTTAAGGTGTGGTGTGGTCCACTTTCATTCCTTTCCACCACGAGAATGCTTAGTGTTGATCTAATTTAAATTTGCACTATTAAGGTGCATAACCATCCTTGCCAATCACTTTCAAGGTTGAGGATGGCTATATATGTGTTGAGTTGATAGAGGATGAAAGTATGAAGTGTGTGTGACGAGAATTGTAATGTGAAGTGCGAAAGTGTGAAGTGCAGTGTGAGCTTAAATAAATAAGACTACTGGAAGAAGTGAGCAAAAGGTGTCTAAATTCTTTAGAGAGAGTGCAAATGTACTAGTGGTGTAGTGGTGGAACTTTTTTGTTACTATGAGATGGATTTCTCATTGTAACAATCGTCTTTCTTCTTTTCTGTATTCTGACAATAATCCCTTCTTTCATCTGGGAAGTGATCCCTCTAGTAGTGAGCCTATTGTATTTGGTGTTGCAATTGCTTTATACTGTGAGCTTATTGTCACCGTGTTTTTTCCCTTCTTGGGTTTTCCACATAAATCTGGTTTTTTGTTGTGTATAATGTTGTGTTTTTAGTTTCAATTATTTGTTTACATGTTAAATCATTCTAACATATTAAAGGCTAATAAGGTTAATGTGGATCTAAATGTCAATGTGGGTTTGATGTTTTAATGAACAATAGATTCACCCCATCTTAGTTGTCTTGTGCATTCAACAATTGGTATCAGAGAAAGGTTCTTTGGAATAAAGCTTAATTGGTTGAGGTAGATATAGGATGGTACACAACTAGGAGGCTCCTATGTTTGATTGATATGCATTTTTAAAGACCGGGATAGAAGGTTTCCTTAGTTTCACTAGGGTTTGGAGTTTGGAAGTTTGTTGAATCTAGATATACTATACTTGCAAATGGTCTGAGCACTGATGATGAGATCAAGGCCTGTGAGAAAAATGGGAAGGCAAGGCATGCTCTTTTGAGTGGTCTTTCTACTATCGAACTTGTAAAAGTCATGAAATCTACCAGTGAGATCTAGAAGAAGTTGGAAAGTTTTTGTGAAGGAGATGAAAAATTCAAGCAAGCTAAGATGCAAAACCTAAAGATTGAGTTTGAAACCCTATGGATGTTAGATGATAAATATATTACAAGATACATGCAAAAATGGACGAATTTGTCAATTCCATCAAAGGCCTTAGTGGAAAACTTGACGAAGATGAGGTGTTAAAGAAGGTACTAATAACTCTACCTAAATCCTCTAGTCATAAAGTTTATGTTATTGAAGAAGCTCATAATTGAGATCAGTATTCTAGAGATCATTTGCTTGGTACTTTAACTGATTTTGAATTAAGAGAGTTTGGTTCAAGTATTTCAAAGAATGAGACTGATTTTAAAGCTGGCAAAGCTGAAAAGAATGAATAATAAGGTTTAGATGATGTTGATGATGTAGACGAAATTTTTATGAGGATATT
This sequence comes from Sequoiadendron giganteum, assembly GCA_007115665.2. Classification (NCBI taxonomy): domain Eukaryota; kingdom Viridiplantae; phylum Streptophyta; class Pinopsida; order Cupressales; family Cupressaceae; genus Sequoiadendron; species Sequoiadendron giganteum. The sequence continues at coordinate 292,639,809 of CM021110.1, read as the reverse complement.
GAAAAAGTTTACTAGAAAATACAGAGGTAAGTTATCTTTCAAATGTTTCAATTGTGGAAAGATTGGTCATTATGCTTCAAGATGTCCTATCAAAGCTTCAAAAGATAAATATAACGAGAAAAAAGGTAAATCAGTCTAGAGAATTTATTATGTTAAAGAAGATGCTAGTATATCTGATGAATTTGATTACCTTGATGATGCGGATAATGAATGCTTGTTCATGGATTTAAATGATGAAACTAATTTTGCTAACTCTAAGAGATGTATAAAGGAAAGTAATCCGAAAACAGGTTGTAATATTGAAGGAGAAATCGTGACTGCTCTTCATGCTAGAGAAGAGAAGAATAATTGGATAATTGAGAGTGGGTTCTCAAATCACATGACAGGTGATAAGAGTAATTTTTTTAAACTTGAAAAGTTTGAAGGTGGTTAAGTTTGGTGATGATACATCTGCTAAGATATGTGGAAAAGGTTGAATTAGTTTTGATGGCAAGCATAATATAGATGATGTTCTTTATGTTAAGGGTATGAGGTATAACCTTTTGAGTGTAGGAAAAATGTGTAGCAAAGGATATAACCTTGTGTTTCAATATGATGGTTTTGAGATAAAAAAAGGCTCTAAAACTATGGTTGTTGCAAAAAGAAGGACAAATGGAAATATTTATCAGCTTAAAGGTGCTAATGGTATGTGCTTTATGACTCAAATTAATGAAAGTTGGCTATGGCATAGAAGAATGTGTCACAAGAATTTTGACAGCCTAGTGAGAATCAAATCAATTCAATCTATGAGAGATCTACCAAATATTACAAAGCCCATCAATGTTTTTTGTAAGGAATTTCTTATTGGAAAGAAGCTAGAAAGAGTTTCAAAGTCAAAGAACAATCTTCTACTTTTCTCAAAAAAAAATTAGAAGCTCTAGATAAGGTTAAGGAATTTAAAGTTTTGGTTGAGAATGAAATGGATATGAAAATCAAATGTTTGAGATATGATAGAGGTGGAGAGTTCACCTCCAATGGGTTTAATAGTTTATGTGAAGTTCAAGGAATAAAGAGGTATTTTTCAACCTCTAGGACCCCTCAGTAGAATGGAGTGGTTTAAAGGAAGAATATGATTGTTCAGGAAGCAGCAAGAACTATGATGAAAGAAGCAAACCTACCGGAAGTGTATTGGAGAGAAGAAATTCATACTACAATTTATATATTTAATAGAGTACAAGAAAGGACAAACAATTCAAAGACTCCCTGAGTTATGGTATAGAAGGACTCATACTGTCAAATATTTTAGAGTATTTGGAAGCAAACGCTATATCAACAGAGATGAAGAGAACTTAGGAAATTTTGATGTAATATTTGATGAAGGAATCTTCCTTGGATATTCTACAAAATGGAAAGCTTAGAGGTGCTACAACAAGAGGCTGAAAAGGATGGTTGAAAGTGCAAGTGTCAAGGTGGATGAAGATCTACATAAAAGTTCAATGATTATAGTTGGATATGAATCAAATGAGTACTCTTGCAGAGAAGGAGAAAGAGATAAAGGTAAGGAATATGAAGTATATATTGAAGAGGAAGAAGCTCTGGAAAGGATCCCTAAAACCCCTAAGTATGTGCAAAAGAAACACTCTAAAGACCAAATCATTGGTGACAAAAGAAAAGGTGTATTGACAAGAAGAAAAGTTTCTATGATAGAAGAACAAGTAAACTTATGTTTACTTTCTGAAAGGGATAATTTTGGTTCTCTTCTATGGTAGGGAGATAGAACAACAAAACTCCAACACTTTCATTCAAGAACAAACCCTAGACATCTCATCTTCAAGTGTGTAAGGGAGGAAGAGATATTCAAATAGGGTTGTTCTAGGGACTGATTGTAAACTAATGAGGGGTTCACCACAAAGCTAGGGCTTGGAAAAATATATGAAATGCAATATCTAATGATTGATCTCAATGATGCATAAAACTTCACTAAATGAACTATAAATGCAAATAAATCAGAATAAAAATTTGGAAAAGTAAAAAGGAGCACCTGGAAACCTGAGAGAGCTTGAATGGAGGCCTGAAATGCTGAATAACCTAAAATTTAGCCTATTGGGACTCATACACCACTTTGGGAGTATTAGTCCTAGATCTGGGTTTCTGTGCAAGAACTAGTTTTTGGCAAAAGGGTATTCAAAACTCCAAAAATCTAAAAAATTACCTAAATTGGGACTCATACGCTAGGACTGGCATACGAATCTAGTTAGGGTTTTCTATAACTTCAAAGTCCGAGTCTAGTCTTCAATGTTTATTTTTTCCTTCCCAATTGATTTTTGGATCTGAAACCTTGATTTTAGACCTATAGATGACCTTTTTGTGAAGATAACAACCTTGCAAGTGAGGAAAACTCCAACAACTTTCTCCAAGCTTGTAACCTAATCTTCAATGATCCTCCATGCTTCAAAACACCTAGATCTACAATAAAACATGTAAAGAGAAGAAAAACTTGTTGATTTTTAGTGAATGAGGGTTTGCCTTGGTCAAACCCCTTTTAGGTAATTAAACCAAATGATGAAATAGTGAAAAAAGGACATGAAACATGGGATATGAAACATGAACAATGATACTTTGAATGATGCCTTGTAAATATGAAATTCAACATGAAATGGCCATGAAGGATGTAGATCTAGATCTTGATATAAGTGTAGAACAATGCTTGATCTTGGATCTTCAACGCTACATCAAAACACTAGATCAACAACTGATGAAGAAATCTGCTCTTGAATGCCTTAGAAATTATCTTGAATGCTCTCTAGATGATCTTGTGAAGTCTTGGAATGATTAAATCTTGAGTGTTTGACTTGATATCATGTGGGATTATTGAAATAATAATTTGAGACCTTGTTTATATAGGCAATCCATCTAATATCCCATTAATTGGATCCCACAAGCCGACATTCATGAAATTTGAATTTAAACCCCAATTTTCTTGCTCAAAACCTTAAAAATAGGCCAAATGGGACTCATACACCAGATGTGGTGTATGGGTCCCACCTGGATGGGAATCATACGCCCAAGGTGACATATGGGTCCCATAGGGCCTATTTGGAGAAAGTGTCGGGGAGTGAAGAAATCAAGTTTATTTGTTGATATTGTTGGGATTTTGGTCTTAGGGGCCTATTAATGATGATATTAAGGTCATAAATTCAAGAGAGCCAAAAATCCAATGTTCAAGTGTAAATAAATACATTTTACAACATTAAATTAAGGCAATGCTAGGTTAATTTAGCTAAAAAGAGCCCTAAATCCAATGCGAATGTGTTCAACACATTACAACACTAGATTGGGGCAACATTAGGTCCAAGGGACCTAAATTTAATGTGAAGGTGTAAATAAATACACTTTACAACACTAAATCAAGGCTGAGTTAGGTTTATTTAGCTTTAAAAGGGCTCAAAACCTAATGTGGATGTGTAAAACACATCACAACACTAGATCATGGCGATATCAAGTCCAATTTATCATTAATTATTCTCAAATTAAGTGTGAAAATGTACACGACGACATTTTTCGACACTAGAATTTCAAAAGTTGAACCTAAAACAGTGATTGAGGCATGCAAAGATGAGTATTGGATCAAGGCTATGGAAAAAGAAATAGTGCAAATTGAGAAGAAATAGACTTGGGAACTTGTCCCAAGACTAACAAACAAGAATGTGATTAGAACTAAGTGGGTGTACCGAAATAAACTAAATGGGAACGAAGAAGTTGTTAGGAATTGTAGTGTAGAAAAATGTACACCTCTACATTTTCAAAATATGTTTGGGTCCCTTAATTAAATTGGACTTAATTAAGCATCTAATTGACCCAATTATGCATCTAAAATCCTAATTAATCCCATTTCTTGAAAGGGAAACTTGTATTAAACAATTACAAGCATTAATTAAATTGCCTTGAAATTGGTGTGTCCTAGGTTTGGGGCCTAGGATCCATTCTCCCAAGAGAAAATGGGTCCCCCTTAAGCTTTAGAACCCAATTTTTAATGTTTTTGGTGGAATTTTATCATCCCAAATTCAAATTTTAAATGTTGGCTTATAATGTTTAATTATTGGGAAACTAGAAAATCATCTATAAAATTATAGTTATTTTATCAATTCAAAACATGTAGCAAGAGGGAAACTTTCATATGAGAAAATATTATTGTCAAGAGCATTGAAGAGCAGATTTATCAAGCATCTACAACAATAATCAAGATTAAGATCATCATGTCAAAGTTATTTGTATTCATGCATATTTTTGAGTTAACATTGTGAAGTAGGTTTCAAGTTTTAAAGCATCAAATCAAATGTCAAATCAAGCATCCAATCAATCTATTTCATGCAAGATTTAATGCTTGGAGAGATTTATTAGATTTCAATCATTCTAGGATCTCCATTCAAGGGTTTGGTGAGTTGCAACTTAGCATTGCTCATTCATCATTCCTTCCTTTCTTTATTGTTTCCTTTCAAGGTTTAATTACCAAAATTAAGTTTGACCAAGGAAAACCACTATTCATAAATAAAAAAATTCCCTCTCTTGTATATATGTAGATCTTAGGTTGAAGAAAGGATTAGAATTGAAGATCTCAAAAGTGTAAAATTGCAAAAGTTGTCAAGATTACAAAAACTCAAATCTCAAATTTATTTTTGACATTTTTGTAGTGAAACCTATGGGAAAAGGCATCTCATATCCATCTATAGAGGCTCTCGAAAATTGAGGAATTTTTTTGTACAAATACCCATTCGCCATTTCAGGACACCTTGTGACACTTTTGGTGACAGGTTTTTCGTATCTTACCTTCTCCAAATTTGTCAAGAGTTTGTTGTTTATGTTACTATTATGCTTCATATACATGATTCAGGTATTACATTGCATATTTGAGTTTATTTACTATTTTATTTTTATCTCCCAAGAGTGTTGTTCAGGATGATTTTACACATTTTCTGTCATAAAGGAAATTGCAAGATTTTTCATAGAACTGACTCACTTAAATGCTGGAAGTCAATTCTATTGTTGGGGGATCTCATTTCCTAATGAAATAGATTAAATATAGGTTCATTACACCCCATTTTTACCTTTCTATTTTTACTAAATTATTGGTGAACCCCCCATTTTAGTGAAGAACCTATTTTTCGATGTTTCATTTTGGTGAACCCGACATTCTTGCACTATAATATTTTTGATTTGGAGTCCATTCAAACCCTAGATCTAGGATTTGCATTATTTTGCATTGCATTGCATTATTTTAATTTCATCTAGGGTTGTCAAAATTGCATTCGTTTGCATCTCATTTAGGGTTTTAAATTTATATTTTGCATTATTTAAAATATGAAAAAAAAATGCATATTACATTGATTTTGCATAGTACTTGCATATTAGTGTATTTTTAGGCATTTACATTAGAAAATTTAGTCAAAATTGTATTTAAAAACTATCATCTTTGTTCAATTTTTATCCTTTATTGCACTTTCATTTAGACACCAAAATTTGAAAAAATCTGCTACAAAAACTACAGTTTATAGCCTGGAACAAAGAACACAAATAATAACCTAGAAATTGCTTTTTTTTCATTTTAAGAAACCTTGTACAAGGACCCATTTTCCCTTGAGTGAATAAGTCCTTGAGGGCTCATGAAAACCAACTTTTTGAGCATTTTTGTGGACCCCTGCACGTCCCAGATCTGTTGGTAAATCACTGTTTCAGTCTAACAATTTTTGGGATTTTTTTTGTTTTATGCATTAGGTTTAATCATCCATTTAGTTTAGGCATTGCAAATTGAAAAAAAATGTTGCATTTCAATTTTTTTGAACAATTGTTGCTTCATGTTTTCATTACATAAGTCTCTTGTTATCATACTTTATGTTCTATTTTCAAATCTTGTTGAATACTCTAAGAAATTGTTGTTACAAGCAAATGAATATGAAGTCATTTATCCTTTTTTCTCGTTTTTGATTGATCCTTCTTCTATGTGTGAAACTAACTTAGTGAAAGAGAATAAAATCATGGAAAATCATGACAATCGATTTTTTCTTCTCCCAATATCTCTCATATTTGTGAAGAATATATTTTGGTGTTAGAGGAGCCCACCATTGAGGGCCATGAGAATCCTAGTTGTCTCTCTTCTCCTACTTGGGAATAAATTATTCAACAAGAGGATGCAATCATTGTAACCACTGATATCTCCCCTACTTGTGATGAAGTTATTTTAGAAGATCCAACCATTGAATTTCATGAAAATCTAGTTTGCTCCTCTCCTAAAAACTCTCCTACTAGGGAAGATATCATGGTGCAAGAGGATGATAGCATTGATACACGTGTTTCAAATAATAGTAATGTGGCTTCCTTAGATGAACATGATGAGGTGACATTAGATTCCCCTTCGCTAAAAGATCACCATAATGAGGATAAATCTTTTGAGGTTATGAACATTAGATCTCCATTGAGTCCTCTAATCATTAGACCTACAAGTCCTTTAATTATTGGACCTCCTAAGCCTCAACTTATCCTCTATCCACCCTCACAACAACCACAAGTCCAAATCAAACATTTTCTTATCCTAAGACCAACTCAAAACCAAACTAAAAATCTTGGAGCTATCTTAAATTTTGCAAGGAAACTTACAAGTAAAAATGTTTCACAACAACTGAGTTACCATATCATTGCTCATACACCATACCATTTCTCATACATATAACACAAGGAATAATAGGCAACCACAAACTATACCTACTTCACTACCATTACCTCAACCTATCTTGACTAGTGCTCCTCGTTTTCCTTTGCATAGTGGAAAGGAGTATGACCTTGTAGAACAACTCAAAAACACTCCAGCTAATATTTATTTATGGGATCGTATTCAAGCTTCACCTAATTACCATCACATGCTTCCAAATTCCTTACAAGAAGTTGGAATTCCTCCTAGTGCGCAACCAAATGATGTAGCAGCCCTAATTTAAGGTATGAACTCAATCAACTTAGACATTACATTCCATCAAGATGAGTTACCTTCATTAGAAGTGTAAAAAAAAATGAGGCTTTGATCATAGTGGCTAAACTTAATAGATGTGCGATAAAAATAACTCTCATTGATAATGGTTTGGCGCAAAATGTTTATAGTGTAAACCTTCTAGATAAGATTGGAGTCCACAAAAGACAAATTCAACTAGACTCTTTATCTATAAGTGGTTTTGATAATGTGGGAAAGCAACCTCTTGGTGTGATAAAGTTACCTGTGAGAGTTGAAAAATTTACAATGCAAACTCCTATCCATGTCACACCCAATGATCTTTCATATAATATTCTCTTAGGTGGAGCATGGATTCATGCAATGAATGTGGTGCCTTCCACATTATAGCGTCTAGTGAAGTACACTTATAACAAGGTTTATATGATAAAAGTTGACCTTGATCTTGAGAGTTGTTTAGAAATTGAAAAAGGAATGGAAAATCCTCTTACAACACTGACACCAACTTCAAAAGTAGAACCTATGCAAGAGGAAGAAAAAGAGAAGAATATTGAATAATTCACAAAGTTATTGGATGATGATTGGGGTTCCCTAGATTTTAGAGCTACAATCATGGGGTAATACACGATTACACACAAAATAGGAAAAAAGAAACAAACAAACATAATATCAACACAAGCTGAGTCATCAAAAGCACGTGAGTCCACAAATTTTAGCAAAGAAGAGGAAAACAACAATTACACATCCACATATGATGAGTGTGATCATGAGAAACCACCAAATCCAAAAGAAATGAATTTTTTTTATGGAAGAGGCTATGAAATTTTGAAACAACTTGGTTATAATGGAAAAATATGTGGTGCTAGAGAACAAGGTATTTGTGTCCCTATAGAGCCTAACACACAAGAAACAACTAGTGGTCTTGGTTATTGTACCTTGAAAGAAAAAAAGAATCAAAGAAACCTTCACTTAATATCAATATCATCACACAAAACACTCCTAGGACATCTTCAAACACATGTCTTAGTAATGATTGGGGTTCATTAGATTTTACACCCTCCTTTAAGGGAGAGTACAAAATCTCACAATTTAAAGAGTCTTGAGTCTTGTGTATGTTTGACACTTTGTACTAAGCAAGAGAGACCTTTGTCACAAAAGATAGGAACACCTCTTACTATTGATCAAGAGAGTACCTTGTCCAGGCTTCTCCAAGCTTGCTCGATATCTCTCCCTCCAAGAACACGAAATAAATTTTACAACAAAAGATTATTTTGTGCATATCATAGAGTTCATGGTCATTCTAATAATGAATGTAAGGCTTTGAGTAATAAAATTCAACATATTAAGGATTGTGGTGCTCTTCCTTGTGTTGATGCACCTATTTCTACTAATTCATAATGATTTCCATCCTATCATGTTGCTCATCACTATGTGGCATTAGTAGCTTTATGTGTCTTTCTCATTTCCATTCATGGTGGTACAATATTAGGTGCAACCATATTTCTCTTGGCAACAACATGATAGTTCTTGGTGGTTGTCTTTGTCTCTATGATTGGGGGGCAAGGATAACTAGTTTTGGGAGGTGTGTATTCTTTCCAAGGATCTTCTCTTACTCTCTTTTAAAATACCAACATAGCAAGTATGCTGACATTTTAAGTGGGGGGCATATTGTCCCCCGTTCATTGTTTGCTTGTCCCCTTAGTGATGATAACATACATCTCCTAGGAAATGTGAACTTTTTATTCAAAGTGTGGTCTTCTTAATTCATGTGATGTGTCTTCTTGGTGGTGACATTGGGTTTGATGTCCTTCAAGAGTGTGACCTTTCTTGGCATATGCCATTCCTCTTAGTGGTAATGCTACGAATTGCATTCCCTAAGTTGTGAATATTTCATCCTCGACTAGTCCTCTCTTGGTGATGTCAGACACAATGTTCCCTAAGGTGAGACCTCTCATGAACTAAGAAAAACCCCTTTGAATATCCTATCCTATTGTATTTAAAATGGTCACCAAGCATAACACAAATTGCTTTCCAGTGGACCCTTTATGTTTTTCATGAGTGCCTAGTGTAACACAACTTGCTTTCCAGTGGACCCTTTATGTTTTTCATGAGTGCCTAGCGTAACACAACTTGCTAGCCTTGTGATCATTTTTGTGGCACCTTATCAAAGTTATCAGGAGGTATAAATTTGGTATGGTTGATACATGGGATCTTGTAGACCTGGCATGAATTTCCCATCAACCACCTTTTTGTGGGTACATACCGACCTAGTGTGTGTCTCTCACTTTCTTAGGGGCTCACCTAGTGGACATTGGGTTTCACTAGCCCTTGTGAGCATATTTTTCATCGTTATCGAGTATAACAAAACTTTCTTGCTTGTGGAGCCATGTGTTTCATAAGTGATTTTACATACATATGAGTGTATTTAACAGACGTGGCATAATACAACTTGCAATTCCATCTTTCTTTCCTCGCATTAATTTTGACATTGTAAGTTTGTGTATCTTGTCTTGCTACTTCATATCATACATTCATGGGTGTCCCTTTGTGCTTATGTTGGTTTTCCATGGGATCTTAGATCCTGGGGTCTTGGCCACCTCTGTGATCTTTGTCATCCTATCCCATCAATATTTGTGCACTTGGACCCCTCTTGACATATATTTTCCTACTTTAGTGTGAGTCTAAGGGAAAGTTCATACTCTCACTAAAGTGGGGGCTAAATGTAGTGTAGAAAAATGTGCACCTTTAGATTTTCACACTATGTTTGGGTCCCTTAATTAAATTGGACTTAATTAAGCCTCTAATTGATCCAATTATGCATTTAAAAACTTAATTAGTCATATTTTCCGAAAGGGAAACTTATATTAAACAATTGCAATCATTAATTAAATTGCCTTGAAATTGGTGTGTCCTAGGTTTGGGGCCTAGGACCCATTCGCCCCCTTAAGCTTTAGAACCCATTTTTTAATATGTTTTTGGCAACATTTTTATGATCCCAGATTCAAATTTTAAATGTCGGCTTATAATGTTTAATTATTGGAAAATTAGAAAATCATCTCTAAGTATATAGTTATTTTATCAATTCAAAACATCTAGCAAGAGAGAAACTTTCATATGAGAAAACATTATTGTCAAGAGCATTGAAGAGTAGATTTATCAAGCATCTACATCAGCAATCAAGATCAAGATCATGTCAAAGTTATTTACATTCATGCATGTTTTTGGAGCTAACATTGTGATGCAGGTTTCAAGTTTTCAAGCATCAAATCAAGTGTCAAATCAAGCATCCAATGAAACCATTTCATGTAAGATCTAATCCTTGGAAATTTGTGTTAGATTTTAGTCCTTCAAGGATCTCCATTCAAGGGTTTGGTGAGTTGCAACATAACATTTTTCATTCATCATCCATTTCTTTCATTATTGTTTCATTTCAAGGTTTAATTACCAAAACAGGGTTTGACCAAAGCAAACCCCTATTCACCAAAAAAAATAGTTTTTCCCTCTCTTGTGTATGTGAAGATCTTAGGTTGAAGAAAGGATTGAAATTGAAGATCTCAAAAGTGCAAAATTGCTAAAGTTGTCAAAGTTGCAAAAGTTGTCAACATTGTCACAAAAAGTTGTCAAGATCACAGAAACTTAGATCTCAAATATATTTTTGACATTTTTGCAGTGGAACTTGTGGGAAAAGGCATCTCAGATCCATCTCTAGAGACTCCCAAAAATTGAGGAATTTTTTTGTACAGAGACCCATTCGTCATTTCAGGACGCCTTGCGACACTTTTGGTGATAGGTTTTTAGTATCTTACCTTCTTCAAATCTGACGAGAGATTGTTGTTTTTGTTAGTATTATGCTTCATATACATGATTCATGTTTTACATTATAGATTTGAGTTCATTTACTATTTTATTTTTATCTCCCAAGAGTGTTGTTTAGGCAGATTTTACACTTTTTTGTCATAAAGGAAATTGCAAGATCTTTCATAGAATTGACTCACTTAAAGGCTGAAAGTCAATTCTATTATTGGGGGATCTCATTTCCTAATGAAATAGATGAAATATAGGTTCATTACACCCCATTTTAAGTAAACCCAATAGGGATTAACCATAAACCCAAGTTAAGGGTTAATTTAACAAGGATAATTGAAACTTGCTTAGGGATGTTTCCAATATTGTAGGGGAATTGGTTGAGAAAAACAAAATGCCCCAAATAGTAAGAATCCAAGAATCCTTGAATGACATACTGAACAAGGTTATCTATCTTAACAAGATTACAATCAAGACCGCAGTTGCTAGTATTGTCATGGTCTAGGAGTAGATTAAGCTTAAAAGGAAATAGAGTCTATGTGAATCTAGGCCTAGTAGAAAAGAAAGAAGTTAAAGGAGCAAGAAAGAAAAAGCATCGAGTAATTTGAATATGGAGGTAGTAGATGATCATTTTAAATTCCTTAAAGAGGAAAGGAATGTTGTGGATTCTATGAATGATTGCTCTTCACCTCAATGCTTAATTTTGTTGTGTTATTTTTTTGTTATTACCTTTGTGTAATTTATTATTGACTTACAACATGATTTCAACAAAACTCAATTATTAGTCCCGATTTACTATTTATTCATAATTATAAAAAACATTAATATAATTTATGTTCTACTTCTTGTTAAGAAATTTGAAACCTCCTAAAAAAACCCTTTTAATGTTTAATTAAAATGTATAAAAACACAAAATATTAATGTACCAACCAATATTCATTTATTGAGAAAAAAAGAGCATTTAAAGGGTGCATCACAAGCCATCAATATCCAAGGGGACACATCCATATGTAGCCCCTAGTCCTCACCTAGGATTTGGGAGAACTTTGTGGCATCCACTTTCTACATCCCCACCTATTCCCATTTCCTACGCACCCTTCCCTCCCACCACAAAATAACTTAGTGGAACATTGTAAAAATATTGAGCATTATTTCTTAGTGTTTTTTAAAGAACTCATTTGAATATGTAATACATTTATAATCTATATAGTATCATACATTCATAAAAATGTAAAAAAAAGTGGATGAAAAGAATCAGACCCCAAAAAAATTGTAAGGGCATTAGGAATCCTTGAATTAGACAGGATGTTTTTTTATGGCTGAAAATTTGTATCCTATTTTGGTGAGAATGGAATAACCAACCTTTGTTGCTCCCAAAATATAAAGCATGAGTCTTCTTGATGTGGGTAGAGTCTAAGCCGCTTCTTGCTTACCAAGCAGAAGTCTATAATATTGAAAAAGTTGGGATCTTAGTATAGCAGAAGCTACTCTAGCACAAATAGAGGCATTTATTGTAGTTGAGAGACTGAATATCCTTTGTATAACTGCATAGGGGAGAGGATCTCGTAGTTGACCATCCTAACTTTGTGCTTCTCAAAATCCTATATGGAAATTTCAAATCACTCCCAATTTCTTACAGCAGCTTACTTGGCAAGTCCCCTCCTTATAACTAAGGTTTCAGGGTCAAATCATGAAATATGATACCGCATCAACATACTTTTTGTTGAGGTGTCCAAAAAAGCCCAAAAACAGTGAGAATGATAGTTGTGCACTAAGTCATGTTTATTGGTGTGCTGATGTGGCATCACATCATTTGTTGCTTTTTAGATCTAAGGAATGCATTTCATACAATTATGGGTAGTCATCATCAACACTAACAACTTTAAAATCACAACTGCTCGAAAATATTATAAATCACAGAGATGCGACAAGATAACAGATATTTACAGTGGACCATTGCAGTCTCTGCATATAATATATTTTAGGTGATGGACAAATGATATGGAAGCAGAAGACGAGCAGTATAAGGAGGCACAATGAAGAAGAATTTTAGGGTTTTAAAATGGGCGATGACGAGCAGGGTTCAAGTGATAACAGAGTAACACTTGAAGGTATAGCAGAATCAAAGGACCTCCTTTTGGAAGTAGTGAAAACCAAGCAACATATTCTCTTCCCTACTATCTTAGGTACAAGTCCTTGATTTGGAAAGGAGAAGATGGCTCAAATAATTGCAGCTAGGCTCTTAACGTGTTGTTTGAGTAGACCCTGATCACATTGTCTAGGAATTTCAGTGATATTGCTCCGATCTTTATTTCGTTGGTATGTTGTAAATAAATGAATGTTTGGTTTAGGTATGTTGTAAATAAATCAATGCGTTGTTTGATGCAAAGCAACAGGGTTAGTTAAGTTTAGTGCCTTCTGACCTGTTGACTAGACTCTAAGTTGCATGCGATCTTTGTATACATGTGTCTAGTTTCCCCCTTGCATACCAGAAATGTTTTATGATTGACTCTAATCTCTTATTTAGGACATTGATTGACACAAAATTCTGTAATTATTAGGAAGTTGTATAAAGAACATTCTTAACTACTATTTTCTTTAGTTAGGATGTGAAGCAGAAGATATGGCTCCTCTTCCCCCAACCCTAAGATGCAACAGGGTTTTTCTGCTTGTTAGATTCTTTTTACCTGCATATTATCATTTCATAAATCTCAATTTTGTAGAGAAAAAAAGTTTGATAAATCTTTATAATATAAGTAGTGTATTGACAATCTGAACTATAACAGAATAAATAGAAAATAAAGATGATATACAGTATTTTTATCTGAGAATTTTTTCTGATAGCACAGCAAAAAAATTACTATTGTAAAAGTTCAACTGTTCTCCAATACAATAATTATTCTCTTCCTTCATCCTTAAACATGTGCAGATATAAATAAACACATCAAAAACTTTTTTACACATTGCAGAAATCATACAAAAGATGAACATACATACTTCAAAACATAGCAAAAATGGGAAAAACTTAAAGTAACACCCAAATTTTTTTCTAACTAGCCCCATCCCAGCTGTTAAACATAGAAACAAATTTTATTTCAAGAATTAATTCTATGATCCTTTCATTATATGCACATATAATCTGTTCTTGCATGATTCAATTGCAGTGGAACTATTTAAGAACATTAATATCAGTTATCAAATCATCAAGGCACTTTGAATGTTTGTTTAATGCATTTTGGATGTATGCCTCCTCAGAGTTTCAGATTTCATTGTAACATCTGAGGGAAGAATCCACTCTTAGATTTGCTTTCAATCATTATATGCATGTGTCCCATTATCTTATGATGATCTACTGAAGAATCTACTCTTAGGGAAGAATCTGTTTCAGATTTCATTGTAACATCTGAGGTAAGAATCTACTCTTAGATTTCATTGTAACATTTGAGGGAAGAATCTACTCTTAGATTTGCTTTCAATCATTATATGCATGTGTCCCATTGTCTTATGATGATCTACTGAAGGTTCTCTTGTCTGATCGTTATAATAGTTTGCTGTTCTCTGAATGTTTATCATCTGCATCCTCAGTTTTCTCCATTATGTTATTATCAGCATACAATGGTATGCAAAGCTACATGTTACAAAGCTAGATGCTACATATATTATATCAAATATTAGCATACAATGGTATGCAAAGCTAGATGTTACATATATTATATCAAATAACACCATATATTTCAGCTCTAGAAAGTTCTAATACATAAAAACGCACTCTTGCATAATTCTCCAATCCAAGGGCTTACTAAAATCAATAGTATGCCGGGCCAAAGAACAATCGCAAAATGATGAAACTGAAGTCCACCTTAATGTAATTGAATTCATGAAATAAACGAAATGCTTTTTTAATATATAGAAACCAAAACTAAAAAAAATATTTGCTGAGCACAACTGCAATTAAAAGTTGTTCAGTACAAGAATGATACAGGAGAAATTTTCACAGCTAATTATGGTGTTGTGATCAATGAAACACAGAATCCATAAGACTATTCTAGTCGATTCTCTAATTCTAATTCTGGTGGTAAAGGTCAGTATCCTATTTGAAATCAAAGGCCTCTAATGGTTGGCGCAGTCAGCAAACTTTCTCTAATCATTATGTACACATTTTGCCTCAGCAAATACCACTGTATCCAGATTCTCTACTACGAATACAATTAAGGACATTTGCTCAAACATTAATAACAAAAAAGCTGTTCGTTACTCATTTTTTCCAATAGGTGATTTCCCAAATAAGGGTGTCAGATAAAATGCAGCGGCAGCTCCTAAGAACCCCACGCCATTCTTCAAAACAGGCTCCAAATCTGAAGTCCTCCCTACTACTGGAAGTATTCCGAGCAAAACAAACAACAAAATCCAGAGAGGAGAAAGAAGAAGAACCCATTGCCATGATTCCTCCACTCTACCCTGAGGGCTCAAGCGGGCTGCAAACCCAAAAACTGCACCCCCAGCAATCGAAGTCGCAAGAGTAAGAAAATAAAGATCATCTGTTAAACCAGGAACAGTATTGCATCCATCTTCCTTTACAAGGCATTGCTTAATGGCATCTATCGTGTTCAAAAGGGCTGTTTGGTATCCCTCATCTGAGACAAAAAACTGATTCCCATACCTGGATTGAAGTTCAATGAAGAATTGACGAGGAAGCCTGGAAGCTACAATTGATCCAGTACCGAAATTCAAGATATTGGGGGAAGATATATCCTCTACTATAATCACAGTTCTGTCATCTGGTTGCCACAGGTCTCTGAAAGGCTTCTCTGAAGGAGATGGTGATGGACCAGTCCTTGTCAAAACTCTTATCTTCCACTCCGACATATCTTGTAGTGCCTGTAGATCACTCCCGACTTGCATTGCCTTTTCTGGTGATAAAACCTTGGCTATGTCTATGACATAATTAGAGCCATTTCTCAGTATTGGTATTGTTTGCAAGTCATTTGAGTTCAGATTTTTTTCTAGATTGGGTTGGGGATCTGAATTTGAGACTTGGGTGATTGCGGAACAGATTGGTAATTTAAGTTGATGCAGCAGAAATGCAAATAAAAACAAAGATGCTATTGAGAAAGCCTGCTTTCCCATGTCCTTGAGTGTTTTGTGGGTGTTATGTGCTTGTAGCTTAGAGCTGATGAAGTGATAGGCATTGATTTTATTGAAGTTAATCTGATCTGGAGACAAACCCAGTTGGTTAAAGATGAAATTGTGAGCATTTGAAGAGAGTATGCATCGTTTGGCAGGGCAATGGTGAGTTATGTTAGTAAAATTGAGCTTGTATTTGAAGAGAGACGATGGAGAATTTGATCGAGAAAAGGAAAGAAAGCAGGGGTTAAATGGCATGTGAAATAAGCAAGGAGATACCAGCAATTTCCGTGTTCCCCACATGATAGAAGGCATTGTTTGCAACGAACAATAGTAGAAAACTCTTACCCATCCATATCTCAGAGATATGGAGCAGGATTGCATATGCAATTGCAGAAAGTTTCAGGCCACATGGCATGTAGGAGTGATATGTGGGTTGGGAGCCAACTTGAAAAGGAACTTTTTTAGTTGGGCTGCTAGATATAGGAAAAAAATCAAGATAGAAATTGTGAAGCCATTGTGTACTACTGGTAGTTGGAGGGATATGTCAGAACACACCATATTTTTCTTTTTGTCTATCTTATGGCACTAATAGCTTAAATTTTATTTTTGTCTATTTTATGGCGCTAATTGTTTTTTTTTTCTGGGGTTATTGATTAAAAATTGTTTTTCATTTTTATTGAATTTGTTTTTTTATTTCTATTCATGACTAAAAGATTGTCATATACTCTAAAACATAATAAGATGATTACTTGATAATTAGATCGACAAAAGGTAATTATCAAAAATTCAAATTCTATTTGTTGACGACATGTTTTGTAACATAGTGTTCCACTCAATATGTTTTCTATCATATGATTGCTAACACTATTGATGTGTCATGTTATGTGTATTGTGTCTTGGTTTTTGAGCTATGAGAAACACACATTTTATTTGTCCTCAAATTTACATGGTTTCTATAATGTGAGTCTATTATAATGATTGTTGATATTTTTCAATTTTTAATTGTAAACTTGGTGATTTTAGGGCACATATCCCTAAATGGGTTCAAATTTGCATCATGGCTTTTGGCTTTGGTTAATAATTATGGGTTGATGCAAAAAGTTGGATCTACAAAAAATTCAAAAAGTGGAAGTGTTTTTGTTGTTTTTCAAAATTTGTCACACTTGGACTAAAAATTTGAGGCACTTACGCAATTAATCTTTAAAAAAATCAATAATATGGAATTTTGAATTTTGAATCTAGTTTCCAAATATGTAATTTATTCAAATATCAAAATAATAGAAATTAAATTTTGATAGGAATGTATAAAAACCACTTTTTAAAAGTCTCTGTTTTTTTACCATACCATGCATGTCTACGAACACCACTTTTTGATCCAAATAAAATTATTTTTCTAATTCTTTTGGGGGAAAGAAAGCTAACAACATGAAGATTGATGAGGAATTTTTTTTGTAATTGTTTTTTGAATATATTTTTTTTTATTGAATTTTTATTAGCCTTAATTATTGTTTTTAAAAATCAACGTGTACAAACAACATAATTAGACCTAAACTAAAAAAAAAATGAATCTTTTTTTTTTCATTGTGTAGAGAATTGTTTGAAGATTGATGCCATATAAAATTTTTTTACAAGAAACTTAAACAAAAAAAAGTTATTAAAAAACAAAAAAAGTTTAATATTTCAAGTGTAAGGACTAGTTTGCTTAAAAATGAATTAAAAAATAACAAATATAATCCAATCTTAATAAAAATTATATATTTGGAAACTACACATTGTGTTATCTAATGGGTTTTAATTTTATAGATTGATTCAAAAAAAAGGTCCATCAGCCATATTACCAAAGTTGGACATTCTTCTTCAACCTATCTTAATTTTTTAGTTGCAGATCAAAGGCTAAGGGTCAGATTGCCAAGCCTTTCCCGAACCTAAAAAACCAAGGCTACATATGGGTTGGAGATTCAAATTTTTAATAACGCATATGCGTTTTTAAAAATGCATACGCGTTACATAACGCATACGCGTTCTTTATTTGTTTGATAATTTTAAAAAATAAATACTTTTTAGAAATGCGTACATATTTTGAATTTCAAAACGCGTACTCATTTTAAAACGTGTATGTGTTTTGTATTTCAAAACGCGTACGTGTTTCTAAAAGGTTATTTTTTAAAAAACTAAATGATTTGTACGTATTATAAAACGCGTTCGTGTTATAACGCGTACGCGTTTTTTAGCGCATACGCATTTTTTTAGGCTCGGATATCCGATGCATAACGCATACACATTTTTTTAGGCTCGGATATCCGATGCATAATGCATAACGCATACGCGTTTTTTAACGCATACGCATTTTTTTAGGCTCAGATATCCGATGCATAACGCATACGCATTTTTTTAGGCTCGGATATCCGATGCATAACGCATACGCACTTTTTAATAACGCGTACACATTTTTTACGAGATTTTTTTTTTGGCCGAATCTTCCCCTCTTTGTGGACCCAACTTCTTGCTTTTACCCTTATGGTTGACAAATATCATGGGTTTAGCTTTGGTTGGAAAATTTTGTGTTAGATATTTTTTCAAAAGACAAAACTTGCATGGCAATTTGGTGCCCAGCTGTATAACCTATACATGATGATTATCTAGTTTCTATAAAGTTCCTCAATGTATGTTAGGTTTTGATTAGTGTCATAGGGAAGCTCTAGTCTTAATAATTTACATTTTTTCTTAAATATTTTTATGTAGATCAAGGGTTCAATGCTTGTTGGTGTATTGAAGCTCTCATCAAGATTTTGGTGTCTTTTTTAGCATTTGAGAATTGTGCAAGTAGGTTGTAGGGTCAAGTTTTGATAGCTTGAAAAAAATGGATCCTCTTCCAACCTCAATAAAGGACACTTCTACTCCTCTTTCACTCTCATTTTACTAATAATCCATTTCCTTCATCAACTACTACTCCTCTTGCTCCTATAAAGTTTAGTTTAGTTACATGGCTTGATTTTTATGGAATGGACAGCCAAATTTTGGTATTAACTAACCATTATAAGAGCTTTAAGTTCCCAAAAATACGCAAGCCAACATTGCAGTCCAATAATGACTTAGAAATCTAACCCATAACCCACATGGCATCAAGTATATCTCTTCTTAGCATTTTTTGATTTGATGGCAATATTTTTCCTTCTAGTGTCCTTCCTAGCTTCTTTTTCACCTTTTCCAACCCTCGACTTGGCTTCTAAGCCTTCATGCCATCCCAAAACCCTTTTTCAAAGCTTCAACTATAGGGTTTCCCAAGAGACTTAGATTAAGCTATAGGGTCATGCAAGTGGCCTATCTTGGAAAAAGGGTGACTAAGATTCCCAAAAGGGGTGACTCTATCATGTTTGGAGGATGCTTGATTTCTATAATTTTAACCACTTTTTTACCTTTCTTGCTTTTGATTGTGATTTGATTTGAGTTCTAAATGAAACTATTCCCCCATCAACTCAATCTCCTCTGCTCTTAACTCACAATCACCTCTCTTGTTATTTCCCAATCATCTCTCTCTATTTATGAAAAGTCTTCACCTATTCATGCTCCCCTTACCATTAGCATCTAGGAGGTTATTTTTTGTATTCTTGGCCATTTATTTACAAGAAGCTTTCATTCCTCTCCCTCTTTATCAATTGGATTGTGATTTCCTTTAGAATGCTTAGGCTACACTTGCTTTAGAAACCCCCACAACATATCCATGCCCAATATAGGATATTTGTGCCTTTTCCCAACTTTTTATATAGAATTTTCAAGGCTTCTCATTACCTTCCAAGTGGTCATTTAGTTTTCCCAAATCTAGATCTTTCTTAATTTCCAACTACCATTAAAGAGGAGCACCATGTTGATGTTTCCAATTGATTGCCTGAAATTGCTTAAAGATTGGCCATGTCTTATGATTAAAGACTTCAAATCAATGGCCAATAAACAAGGGATAATTTCACAATTCCTCTCCTTTGCACTTCGGGTTTTGCAAGACCTAAGGGGGTAGCCCTTCACAATATTAGTGGGTTTAACCTTGTATACACTAGGATATTGACATAATAGAGATGTACTCACAAAATGCACCAAGAATACATCAAAATCTATCAGAATTGGCTAATTTCTTGGAGAATTGTCTATTATTGGCTTTAAGAACATATATAATTTAATAATAAGTTAAGGAAACTTTTCAAGTAGTTCTTCATTTTTTAATGGACCTGGACCTGCAACTAGCCTACTTGCTTAGATTGGTGCCTTATACCATGGGTAACAAAGTCAAAATATCCTACAAATGCTCTTTGAATGACAATCTAGAAAACAAACTAAATGGAAACTCAATATGATTGCCTTACAATAATTACGTCAAAGGCATTCCCTATATGAACATTACCGACTAACTTTAATGATCGACGGTTGAGAATGTGGTGAATGATGGTTGACCATTGAAAAAGATCTCACCGTTCAATGAACCCGATATAAAATAAATAAAAATAATATTATAAAAAAATAAAACATTTTATACAAAGAAAGAAAGCAAAAATTCGGATATTCTTTCTACATTTCCACTAGAAAATATCTTTTACATTCATATTATAAAGGTCAAAAACAAAATAACAAAATAACCATAATTATTATATTCTACAAATTTATACACTACACTGAATTTATCTTATCTAATTAATCATTGCACTTTATACAAAGAAAGAAAGCAAAGAATTAGATATTGTTTCTAATTTTCCACTAATATTCAAAGTGTATAAATCGTATTATAAAGGCATCGACAGTTGAGAATGTGTTAGCATGATGCAAGACTATTGAAAAAGATCTAACCATTCGATGAACCCAATATAAAATAATCAAAGAAAGAAAGAAAGAAAGAAAGAAGGCAAAGAATCAAATATTCTTTCTACATTTCCACTAGAAAATATGTTTCACATTCATATTATAAAGGTCAAAAACAAAAAAAAAGCCAAATTATATTTTCTCACAAATAAATAAAAAACTTATATTTTAGAAAAATATATTTAAATACACTGAATTTAGCTTATTAAAATAATAATTACATTTATTTTATTTTATTTTTATTAGTTAGCACTACCCATTTTGATGGGGGGTAGGACCCATGGTCTATTATAATAGTTAGCCCTTATATTATTTTAACATTTGTGTTTTTCTACTAGTGGCACCCCACATGAATTCCACACGTGTGCTTACATGTCCCCTGGAGGCTTCGTTTAGGCGTTTGAGTAAGCACCGATCAAACCCTAGCCATTATTCCTTTACGTATGGGAAAGGAAATATAACTAGCAATTGCACCTTGGTATGTGCGATGGGTATGCCGAAGAGGTATGGAAAGTCAATTAGGGAAATTTGCGCAATGTTATTTAGTAGGTCATTTAGGAAACGATGTTTGTGCAAAAATAGGTCTCAATGGAGAAATGATTATTACATCCACTTATAGGGATCCAAACACAATTGAAACAAAGTTTCTAAATAAAGAAGATAATTAGGTGCCAATAGAGAAATGATGATTACATCCACTTATAGGGATCCAAACACAATTGAAACAAAGTTTCTAAATAAAGAAGATAACTAGACTCCATTAATAACAGGCGCATTTTATGTTTGCAATAAGGAGAGAGGGAGACATGGGGATAGAAAGAGGGAGAGATAAAAAAGGGAACAACGAGAGAAGGGGTGTAAGGAGATATAGATAGATAAAAATGGAGATGGAAATGGAGAAGGAGATATACGTAGAGGATGTGGAGAGATACAAATAGAGAGAAGAGAGGGAATATGAATGTGTGCTCGCTTAAAATGCGGCAAAAACAACAATTCCCACTAACCTGCATTATGATTTGCCCAATCTAACATGACATGCAAAAATATAGCAGCCCCACAGTAGTAAACTAGTCACAACAAAATAGTATTGGGATTTGGGCAGGTTAAAAAAAACACAAACACACCAAAAAAATTGTATGGACAGCGATATCACATAAGCTGGGTGTAAATTTCCAAGTGCAATATTGGAAGTTTACGCATGACGTGTCATGATGAGTGGACGTGACGGTTTGAGTTAGGCTTTACACTTGCCAATTGCAGAGGATGCAATGGGGTACGTCGAATAATTGTATGGTTGTATTTGGATTTGTGTAGACATATTGTTTGAAATATAAAAAAGTTTATATAATCTAAAAAGGCAACACATGAAATAAATTAAATGCAAACGATTATTTGCCTTATTTGTTTTTGTGTAGACATATTGGTTGAAATAGAACAATGTGCACATGTAACTTATTAATAAAACACATGGAAAAACTTAAATGGTCCACATGATCAAGGTGACACTTGGGGACTTGTTTCTCTCAACTATTGACAAATATTGTGTTAATAAAGACATTCTTCCATGTTGTTTGCAATTTTTTTAGGAGCAGGAGAATCAAAAGATGTGATCAAGTCCATGTTTGAGGCTTTCATAAGGCCACAATGGCGTCAAGGGCTCGATTCTATTTGGGACGATATTGTCTTTGGTGTTGGATTTCAACTTGGTGAGGATCAATGGTTAGCATTTAACATTACTAGAGTGGTACAATGGATCTCATTTGTCATCACTGCAACAAGCCACGATGGCAACCTTCCAAACACTAGGTTTAGTGGGGAATTGAATTCCTCAAGTTTGCCACAAGTGTTGCTCCATCACCAAGCATGAAGAATTCAATTTCTTACTACTGACATTGAAGAGATGAATACCTTTGTGTAGCAAGAATAATCAAGGCATTGCCAAGGAGCGTGTTGAGGACTTTCAAAATGAACATGATCTTAAGTGTCGGGCCGCGGGCGCCACCAATGAAAGGTTGGGGGACTTGGCCTTCGAGACCTAGAGGACCCTGAAGAGGTGGAATCACCAAATTAGGGTTTTTGATCACATAGACGAGAAAAACAATGGTGACTCATTCAAATAGTGACCTCAAGAATGTACAGACAACAAAATTGGCCATATACAGAAAACCCAGTAAATACTCATTCAAACCATAGCAAGAGACTGAGCTCAAGATTGTGCTTCAACGATGCCAATGAAAAAAAATGGGTAGAGTTAGCAGGAAAAATATTACGAAACCCTACCAAAGCAGTTATTTTTTTCAAACAAGACGATCCAAGAGCCATCTCCGTACAGCTATTACTGCAATCTATTCAATAATAAATGAAAAGTGGGTGCAAACTATCGTGGTTTAAGAGCTAGAGATGAGATTTTTACAGCCACGTTAAAGGGAAAGAAGC
Organism: Sequoiadendron giganteum; assembly: GCA_007115665.2. Taxonomy (NCBI): domain Eukaryota; kingdom Viridiplantae; phylum Streptophyta; class Pinopsida; order Cupressales; family Cupressaceae; genus Sequoiadendron; species Sequoiadendron giganteum. The sequence goes on along the minus strand of CM021110.1, from coordinate 292,616,624 downwards.
CAAAGTTTTCCAACAAACAAATTCTGAGGAATTGTGAGTGGTAACCTGTTTCTCGGGAGAGAGTTTTCAGGTGTGAGACTTGTTTTGGCTGAAAGCTCACACTATATATAGCCTATCGACTAATAACATTACTATATACTGAGAAGCTCTCTTAGTAACAAAAGCTTGAGATTGACAAGGCTTGCTCATATCCCTAATGTAGACACTAAATTATAATAAAAGGCAAGATTTGTTCACAAAAGAACTTGAGAATGTCTCCAAAACCAGCGCCTGTAGTGAAAGAAGTGTTGGGCGACGAAGCCTTAGCCTCAGCAGCAAAACCGTTTTCTTCTTCAAAAACTCCAGAGATTGAAGCTTCTTATAATGAACAATTTTTCTAGATAAGCATCTAAAGTAGGACACATAAGCAACCACCGCCACAGTGAAATATGACGATGAATTTTGACAGATGTAAAAATGTGATTTAAAAATTATAGGACAAGCGCTCATAATCAAGTGATTGGGAGATAAATCATGTTGCAAAGGATTCTTGCGGTACAGTCTGATAGAAAAAAGGGGAAGCAGGAGAAATGTCTAAAGTTGACTTTTAAGTCTAGCTGAACTAGTGCAATGTGGTTGGCCACATATGAAATTGTAATGATGGGAATAATGCATGGTGGATGGTTTTGGTTGAAATTAAATTCATTGCATCTAGGGCAAAAGAAAAAAAATGAACAGTCATTTGGGAAGTTGAAACAATTTTCTTTTTATCTCTGTGCATGAAAGACATTGCATTTCCTCTTAAGTCGAATCATATACTCATCATCTATTATAAATAGACCCATGGAGATACAAACTAGTAATTCTTATGCTGCAGAATACTCTTTTAATATTTCCTCATCGTGCCTCAGACTGCAACTCCTGTACACAAATCTCTTAAATAATTTTGAAATGGGAAAATATGATTTTTCATTGTACATTAACTATTTTAATTCATCATTTATTTTCTTAAATCAAAACCATTCCTTTTTGGTTTTATTCAAAGTTATAAAGTAAATTGATAAAGTCTTAAAAGGCAACAAAATTAAGACAAAAATACAAGAGGTGTTCAAGGCTCAAAAACACAAGCAATACTGCAATGCAGAGAGTTTAAACAAAGGGCCTCAATTACTCACTAAATAGACATTAATCCAGTTTTGAATGTAAGTCCAGTGGACAGTAGACTAAAAGATAAACTTAAGCAAATGAATGAATTCAATAAACACTGGCAATACTGCAATGTAAATGTAAGTTTTGTTGAAAATGAAAGCAATTTACTGAAGGGATAGCAGTCTCTGAATTCAGAATTTTCTTTCATCATTTTATCATGTTGTATCATTACTTTGTTTTTAACATGTTGTATCATTACTTTGTTTTTAAGTCTTTTATTAATTTCTTGGGAGTAAATTGGCACAAGTTTCAAGGAAAATATAATTATTTAAAAAAGGAAGGGGCAGTGGTGTAGTAGAAGTAGGGAACATTTGGAAGACTGAAAAATGTGTCTTTACAAATAAAAAAGAAGAACATACTTTAAAAATATTAAATGACTAAAGAGATGATTTTAACAAAGGACCTTATTGTGCATAACTTGTGCAGTACATTATTAGGATGAGCCTAACTAGTAAAGCAGTAAGGTTTTCATGACAAAGCCCCAGGTTTAAATTTCCATATAGTGCAATCAGGACTTATTTAGATGATGTCAAGTGGTAAAGTAACAAGATTTTCACTCCAAAATCCTGAGCTCAAATCCCCAAGCGACATGATAAAATGTTTTACTTTGAGTACAATACTAAAGTCAGCTTGCTTGTTGCATTTTATGACACAGTGATACCATACCAGTATGGGAACGAGAATGCCAAACAAATTAGAGTACACAAGTAAATGAATAAGGAGACAACTATTTTATATGTAATTGTAATCACCAGAAATTGTGGGTATGGGTATGGATGTGTGATCCATGTTTCTATAATAGAGTTTACTGACAACTATGAGTTTAACCCAACAAACAATGCCTGGTGACCACAAAGATGTGGCACATGACAGGAATTTGCTGATTCTTAAAAATCTCTTGAAATACAAGTCTTCACTTCTAAAGTTTTACACCTGAGAGCAGAATTTAGCCATTCCAAAAAGAGTCCAACATTAAGATGAAGTGATGAAGAATAAATCTTTCTTAAATCTCCACGGCCAAAGCATACATTCCAAAATTAAATAACCACCAAAACAGTCTAAAATCTTTGTGAATTTGGATTCAATGAGCGACTTGTAAGTTCAGTTCTAGCCGATATAAAAAACTTAAAAAAAAGGTAAAAAGTTCATTTCTAGCTGATATAATACATGGGATTGGGAATCTTAAAAGTGCAAGATCCGACAGAAGTTCCGGTTACTTCACTCCACTGGTCACCGACAAACCCCAAATGCGATAACTTTTCTTCTCAAGCAGTCCCCTCTTCTCCGACTTGTACTCCACTGCTGTCGTTCCCTAATTGCTCTCACCCCTGCAATATAAAAACGACGCCATTAAACAATGAAAAGGTACGCTTTCCCAGGTGGAACAGACCGGCTATAAGCTATAGCAACACACCTCATGAATATGCCCGCTCATTGTTTGTAACCGGCTTTCTTAAGGTTCTTCATTATGACCTTGCGATACTCGAATCTGGTTTCCTGTACTAAAATTATCGCAAGATATGCACAAAATGGCATCGTTGGTGAGGTTATAAGGCTTTTCAAAGAAGCACCTAATAAAAATGTGGTCTTATGGACTAAAACGATATCAGGATACGCACAAAATGGGTTTTGTTGAAAGGTCCTTTAAACATTTTAAGCAAATGAAAATGGCAAGGGTAAAGCCAAAGTAAACAACCTTTGCCAGCATCTTCTCAGCCTGTGCTAAAATGGGATATTTATGATAGGACATGAACATCCACCAAATCATAATTGAGGATAAATATTTGTTAGACATTGTAGTTGTTAATGTCGTGATAGTCTTGTATGCAAAAGGTGGAAGCATACACAAGGCATGCGAACTGTTTGACAAAGTGCCTCAATGAGAAAATGCCTCAAAGTGCATTTGGCAGGAGTAAATCCAGAGTACAGATGGATAACCAAAAATGTTGAGAAGTTTGCGAGAAATATCACAACAATATAAGGTACCACAAATATGAATATTTACAAAACCTCAAATAGTTCAATCTATGATTGAAAAACTTAACAAGTGAATGAACAGTTGTCTTCCCAATTCAGGCATTAAAACCTCTAACTAATTTGCACAAATACAGATACAGTATCCATTTACAATATAGATACAACATCCAATACAGGTATAGTATCCATTACAGATACAACAAAATTCTGAAGAATACTTGGATACAATATTAATAAAATTTTAAAATTATATGAGACAAATTTATATATGTTATATATAGAACTATTTTATTTATAATAAATATAATTATCAGTTACATAATCTAAGTTGCCAAGAAATGGAAACAGGTATCAGTAGGTGCAAGAAAAGCCAATTTAGGAACTCCTGGAAACAAAACAACATGTAAACGTTCAAATAGAAAAGAAAATTAAAATTAAAACTAAAAATATATGAATATAAAATTTAAATAAAGCTACACATAGTATCCATGTTGTGTGAATAAAGTGTCAGAAAAGCATATAAACAAAAATAAACATAATTATTAATATCCATTTTGAATTTTATATTCAATACAATTGACTAGGTCGGTTAGATCAACGGTTCTGAAACTTTGATTGGCAATTCATGCATTGCAAACATCTGTCCTCCAATAGCTAATAAATTGTGATATAGTAGTTTAAAGTTCAAACCACATCATAGTCAAGTATTAGAACAAAACATCATGTATTTCTCCATGGAGAGCATCTATATCATCTCTGGATCTATATGTCAACCCCCTTGCTACCATTGTCACCGAGTGACAAAAAACAGTAAGGGTAACTCCATAAGCATCCAAATAAGACTGCTCTTCCTCAATATCCGAAAATTTGATCAACCTTTGTTTCTAAAGCATTCAAATCTGACTGCTCTTGCTAAATATCCGAAAATTTTATCAACCTCTATGTGACGAGATACATATTGGAATGTGCAGTACACTAATTTCGCTGCCTATTTTTACTTCAAGTTAGAGTAGGTTAGAGTTAGCGGCAGGGTTAATTTAGCTTAGGGTTGATTTTTTTAAGTGTATCATCCCCACTTTCATTCTATAAACTGCCCAGAAATGTCGGGTTGTTCCTGGAAATAGTCTGGAAACATGAGTGCCATTTTTGAGTTTTGAAAATGTTTCACTTAAGATCAACATATATGTTCTGAATTCAAAATGTTTTATTAAATTGCTAGTGTAGATTGTCATCATATGACTTTCCTGAAGAGCTGCAATTAAGGGTTTTAATAAATTGGATGACAAGTGGGGGGTAGGTAGGCTCAGGGCTCTACAAAATGGGGGAGAACTTTTGGGTGTTGCATACACGTGGTCTATGTAGAAGGGTATGCTTAGGTGGAATTTCAAAGGTTGCAATGACAAATGTGTCAAGCAACAAGACAATTAGTGCTTCCTATTTTGAAAATCGATTCCTATTTTTCTTTTAAATGCGCTTGCACATCAATATGCTTACGGGTTCTTACTTGTGATGGAATGGAATGTGAACAATGGATGTGAATAGCAGCGTCGCTGATTTTGCAGTACTGAATTTCGCGGTTACAGGAATGGAGCAAGAAATCGACGGTATTAAACTCTATCTCTAGGAATAAACCCAAGCTTTAGCCAGCGCTCGGGTTTTGAATTAGTACCTTCTCCTCGCTCTTAGATGTGTTATTTTGCTTGATTAAGATTCAGTGAGGTTATAGGCGAGCTTAGAGGAGACAGCAGCGAAGTCATAGTTATTACCATCTCCTGGTCGCCTTCATCACCACATTACAGTTAAAGAGCGCGCCATTCAGTTTCTGAAAAACAAGAGCAATTTTGCTTGGATAACTGGAATCTCTCATCTGTAAACCGTGCCATTTTGCTCTCTCTCCAGGTAATGATCTTTCACAATATTTTTCAGTTCGGAGGAATAGATGTATGTTTTCCTTCTAATTTCAGTTAACTGATTGCTATTTATAGCTTACATTAGTCCTTTCATAAATATTCTTGTTTATGGTCTTTAAAAGAAACAGTTCAATTTATGATATTTCAGCAGTTTTCAGAATTTATCATTTTTTTAAGAGATTTCAGATTTCATTTTTGACAGGTGTTTCTAATTTTACAGCTTCAGTTTTATATTTTCCAATAGTTTCAGTCTTCAAATTTTTCTAAGGTTTGCTCCAGTAAAAGCTGGTATAACCAGGTTTATAACAATGGTACTAATGCACTTTTTCAACCTAAGAGATGATCTAGCAATAGATTCAATTGTAAACACTCATTGTAGCAAAATGTTTGAAGGATTTATTTAGCATGCTCCTACGCATATTAATAGTTATTATGTGGCGGCGTAGGGCGGTGGATTTACAGGCAATGGAGAGGCTGCACTCAAGAGATAAACTCCCCTGACCCCATTCAGAGGGTGCAACAACCCCACTGGAGCAGCAGAGTAACTCCAATCCAAAGGCTAGAAATTGAACCTTAGAGCACAGCACATAAAGAAGGGATGCAAAGATAAATTAATACCTTCTTCACTGAAGAGGTAACCAGGTGATTCCCACGTAACCATGATGGCAAGTATCAAGAAGTCCGCGTCTTCAGTCTTCAGCTCATCTTTTGATTTCAAGGCGGTCAGTTTTCAATGCAAATCCCATGAGAAATGACAGATAAGTATGAAAGAATGTGGCGGTGAAACACACCTACGTAGGTTAGGTGACATTGAAGGTAAGCAGACAACAACCAGCAATTAATACCATTCAATTTGCAAAAGATTTATGCGCATGTCTGATATTTGTTGCAAGTTGCAAGATACAAATCACAGAATGCGATTGGCAGATATGATAGCTGTATTTATTTCTTTGTTCTTTAAAAATGCATTTTATTTTCAACAGAAGATGATCGACTGTGCCAATTATTTCAATCGTTGACCAAATTATGTAGAGAGAGGTCAACCGTAGATTTTAGAACCTAGATTGCTCTCTTTCAAATTGGATACCCCTTCGGCGTAATTGGAGTCTAACGTATTGAAAGATCTGCAGCGAAATCGGCTTGCATTTATGATGAGGCCAGTTGTTTGGGGCATGTACCTAAGGAATGACGTTTTCTATCAAACTTAGCGCTCATCTGTGTTTTGCTATCCGTTTGTTTTCATTATTCATTTGAGCCAACATTTCTTTAACACTTCTGCGATGTTCTCACGTGTGACCAGATCTTGAGCCTGTGAGATCTACCAGGGGTTTGATGGCTTCGTTACACTGGTTTCTTCTGAAACGGTCTTGTTATAATGGTGGGCATTTTATTGCATGCCAGGGGTTGCTTGTATTTTGTAAAGGGTTAATTTTCCTTCGAGCCATGGCCACTACTTCTGTTTATTTGACCCGCCATAAAACACAGGTTGCACTCCTTAATCCAGTCACAAACCGCCATTTCGCGGACTTCTTGCGAGAAAAGACCATCTAGTTTTGCACGTCGTCAAGCTGGTCTTAGGAAAGAAGTTCCTACAAGCCCATAGGAGATATCGTCTGAACACAAATAATAGTGCACACTTTGTTGGTTTCCTTTTAGATCTTCCTGCCTCGAAGGAAATGATTTACAAGGTTCCTCGGAAGGTTTTTAGGGCATCTCTGCTTGATGGGCTTGAAGCAGCAGTGGTGAATGCTCGTCCGGGAGAGGGTCTCCTGTTTATTCTGAATGGCGTCGTGGATGATATTCAGCCTTTTATTTCGGATGTGCCAGCTAATGGTACCACTATTTCCTCGCCAAGATCGGATATGACTTTCTCCTACGCGCCAGACCCGAATAAGAAATGGGTTACAAAGTTTGTCGACATTGAATGTTGCTTTGGCTTTGGAGCACCGAGTTTGGGCTTCTGAAGATAAGATGCTTGCCTGAGCTTACGTCCCTACGCTTGTAGTTTTCTGTTTTCCTTTCTAGAATATATCATCTCAGTTAAAAAAACTATCTGTTGAAGTTAGTAGTTTCAAAGACCTTTTATACATATATTTAGCCATACAAATAGTCGATGCATGGTCTATATTTGGTTTTCTGCTGTTAAGAGTTTCACAGTTAAAGATGACGAGATTCTGATTATGTATGTCTTTTAAATTTAATTCGAATTGCTATTTAATAATAAATCACTTAGTCGAATTGATTTTAAACTGGGTTTGCTTCTTTTGGTTGATTCTTGAGAGATACTGTACCAAGAGTGGTTTAAATGGATGCGCAGGGTTTTTAACTTCTTCACTCAATAACATGTATTCTTGCAAAGAGCCAGGCATTTCGTTAATAAAAGTTTAAGGAAATTACATTTATTGGGTGCTCACAAATAGTAGTTTTTACTTTTGCGGATGGGCATTTGGCTTTTGAGTGTCATATCACAGGCGGGTAGGGGCCGAATTTTGTCCATGTCTTAGATTTTTTTTTAAATTGGGATTGCAGAGGCCAACCCCAAAATCATGATCTTTTGGGTTATATTAGATTTGCTAGTTTAGATACAGCAGAAAGAGCCGCTTTCAACCATGCACTTGTGATAGAAAATTTTGGATGTTATTGGCTTAACATTCCAATTTTTAATTGTTTGATAGGATAAATCTCAGCTTATGCAAAGTCAAATAGGTAGATCCATTCAACTTATACCCGTGATGAGATAACCTGCACATACACTATTTATAGAGGCCGAGATCACGACCATCTAGAAATTCGATACACAAGCACCCAGGTTTGCAAAAGACCCATACGTTCGGTGATGGCATAATTATACGGTGGAGAAGGTTGAGCAGTTCATTTCTAATTATAGGTTAGGTCATTCGCTACTTATGGACTGATTTGTACCACAAAGCAATTTAACTCCCACCTGCACTGAGATAGCGGATTAACCTTCCCTTACATTTTTATGTAAGAAATGTTCTGGGATTCATGTAAGAAAATGTTCTGGGATTCATGTAAGAGTCACTGGTCATGGATTTGCAGTATCATGGAGATCGGTGATGGATCTTGGTATAGTTTCTTAGGATTTACACTTGTGATTTTACTTTGTGTTTCACTATTTATCACTTTTTATAGTATTGCCCGGCAGCTAGATTCCTACTACAATTCATTGGGGGGCTCTTAGCAGAGGCCCAAATAGATTTCATCCTCCAATCTTTGGATAAGGAGCTTCCTTCTATGCCAAACAGTTCACATTAAAGTTCAGGGGGGATTCACCTAAGTGTGGGTTTGGTTTTAATCGAACCATGTTCTTGTGTTTAGATTTGTTTTATCTCTAAAGCACATACCTTTAAATTACCTTTTGGAAAAACAAAAATAGGAAATTTGGGTAACAACACATACCTCCACCTGACCACCTTACCTTTTTTGTGGGCCTACCTTGGCTTTGTGTTAAGATGGAGTGGGGGACTTTTAGTTGCTTCCTTGTTCTTATCTGCTTCGAGCAACTTGTTCAGCCCATTCCATGTGCTTTCTTGCCTGCTTTCAACAACTTCTTATGTTTGGTCTATCCCATGATTGGCTAAGAGGTCTGCAACCTTGTTTGCCTCCCTGAAGATATGCTTTACTTCTTGAACCTCCACTTCCTGACACAACTCTTTGATCTAGTCTAGTTTGGACTGTAGTTTCCAATCACCCAGCTTGCCATTTAAGAGAGCATTTATGCATACTGTGGAGTCGCATTCTACTTCGATTCTTCGCATTCCTCTTTCTTTGCATAGTTCCAATCCTTGTAGGATTCCTTCTACCTCAGCTGCATTGTTTGTTCCTGAGAGTAGTTTTATTGATTTTTCTACTATGAGGTTCCCTTCCTCGTTCTAAACTATGCAACCAACACCTGATTTCCTTGGGTTACCCCGAGAAGCACCATTAGTATTTAATTTCAGCCTCCCTTTTTGGGGGGGATTCCATCTTGCCTTAAGTCTCTTTATTTTGACATTTGGTGCAAACTGAGGGCCTGTTGGAACTTTAAGTGATTTCCACTTCTTCATTAACTCACTATCCCAGATTGAGAAATTTTATTTTCCTTCAGACTTAATATGGAAATTTAACCATTCTGATATATTATTCTCTATCATTTGCAAGATCTCTTTGACTTCTTTTTCTTTGTTCTGAAAGATCCTTCTATTCCTTTCTTTCCACAGGTTCCATATTAGGATTGAAGGTGCCACCCTCCAAATATGTCCCCAGAAGGCTTCCTTCTTTAGCATTGGCTAGCTTGTGAAATGATCATTGATTCTATTACATCTGGGTGCCACCCACCCCAACTTCTCTTGGAGCCAATCCCAACCTTGTGTTGCATATGTTCAATTTAACAAGAGGTGTTCAACACTCTCCTCAGCCTTCTGACATAAAACACACTAGCTAGGTCCTTCAAAGCCAATAGTTTTTAACCTCTCACCTGTGAGGATCCTTCCATGCAGAGCAGTCCATGTGAATTCCCTTGCTTTTGGTAAGATAATTTTTCCCCAACATAACTTGCCTGGCCAATTGGTTTCCTCTTATTTCCTTTGGATTAGGTACCCCAACTTAGCGAAGTAGTTTCCTGATTTTTCTCCACACTAGATGATTTTATTTGGCTGACTATTTAAACAGATTTTCCTTTCCATCAAAATGCTTTTCAGTTTCTCACTAACCTTTGATTCCAAGCTTTATCCTTCAAAGTTAATCCACCCATTTTTCCCATTCCTCTCTTTGATTACATAATTGCTAACACAATTACCATACTTGTTTATGATAAATGGTTCCACTGGAGCCAATTCAGGATACTCAAGTAGAGGTTTATGTCCTCCCCAGGAGTCTTTCCAAAAATCTGCTTTGGCACCATCATTGATCTGCCATGTTAGATGATCTATTATAATATGTCTGCAACTTTGCATAAAATTCCATACATGAGATCCATTCCTGACATTTATTATTGTCAGGATTCTTTCAAGGTTTTGATTGTCTAAATAATTGCTTTGCATCACTCTACACCATAGGAGTGGTGTATTTTGATACATTTTCCAAACTAGTTTGGCCCCTAGGGCAAGATTTTGTGCTTTCAAGTTCCTTATGCCAGCTCCCCCTTCTGAATGCCCTTTACATACTTTGTCCCAGTGGATTAAGGGACTTGTATGCTCATCATTCGATCCCTCCCATAGGAATCTTTTAAGTATACTTTCCATTTTTGCCCCTGCTTTATTTGTTAATTGCATACATGACAGGGAATATTGGTATGGCTGACAATACTGCCTTTATCATTGTTATCCTCCCTGCCAGCGTTAGCCATTTGCCTCTCCAACACCTCAATTTTTCACTACACTTATTTATTATTTGCTCCCAAAGGCTTGTTCTTATGATGCCTTTGAATAGAGGTACTCCCAAATATTTATAGGGAATCTCTCCAATTGTGTATCCCAAAAGCTTAGCTATTCTTTTTTGTAAGACTTTCTTGGTATAGAAGAAAAATATCTTTGATTTGTCTTTGTTTATGTGATGGCCCGAAGTTTTTGTATATTCTTCCATGCATTTTTTAATTGTCTTTGCCTCCCTAAGTGAGGCTTCCCCATGTAGAATTGTGTCATCGGCAAATTTTTGATGAGTTGTGGGGTCAGTTCCTTGAGCTATTTGTACTCCTTGCCAATCCCCTCTGTTTTGATAGGCTGAAATGTGCCTGTTGAGGGCTTCCGCCATAATAACAAATAGGAATGGTGATATTGGGTCCCTTTGGTGTAACCCATTTGTGCTTTCAAAGAATCCACACGGTGAACAATTAACAAGGACAAAGTATCTTAAGGTGGATATGCATTGATATATCATTTGTAGCCATTCAATACCGAAGCCAAAACTTCTCAACACTTGCAATAGGAATCTCCATTTTACTTTATCATAATCCTTCCTTATATCTAACTTGATCAGCATGCTTGGAATCCTTTCTTTGTTGATTGAGTGGACCACTTCATTTGCCAGTATTATACTGTCCACTATATCCCTTCCCGGGGTGAATCCACTTTGATTTGGAGAGATTATCTTTTCAATTACCATCTTTAATTTGTTGGCTAACGCCTTCGAAATTATCTTATAAATTGTGTTACATAGGGATATAGGTCTATAATCCCCAAAGTCTATGCAAGCATCTTTTTTGGGAATTAGTACCACCATTGTGTTGTTTATGTCTTTTACAAACTTCTTTTTCTTTCTAAAATCCTCACATACCTCCCATACATCTTTTTCCAAAAAATGCCAACATTTATGATAGAATAATGTAGGAAAGCCGTTTGGTCCAAGGGCTTTGTCTGGGTGTAATTGAAAGGCAATTTTTTTGATCTCTTCTCTTGTGAATGGCCTTGTCAACATAGCGTTTTCTTCCTCTATTATAAGCCTGAGGATATTTGCTAGTATCTTACTGTTGTTCAGGATATCTTTGTCTCTAGGTGGTGCTCAAACCTATTTAAAATATCTTATTGCTTCCTCTTTGATTTCAATTGAGTTTTTTGTTTGTCATGTTAGGAAGTGTTACTTCTAATATATTTTTGAAGACCTTTTTTATTTTAGCTGTGTTGTGGAAGAAGCTAGTGTTTGCATCTCCCTCTTTGAGCCAAAGTTCCCTAGATTTAGCCTGCCAGTATTCTTCTTCTCTCCCTAAAATTTCATTATATTCTTCGAGTAGGGCCCTTTCTTTTTGGTAATCTTTCTGGTACATCCCTTCTGCCATTACTTTATTGTTTAGTGCCTCTAGCTCTTCCTCAATTCTTTTTTTTTTTGAGAATATGTTTTTGAACACTACTTTATTCCATTCCAATAGCTTCCCTTTGATATTTTTTAGCTTACTCATGAATATGAAGCTTCTTGTACCTATGTATTTAGGGGATGCCTTCCACCATTTCTCTAACAGCTATGCCACCTCTTCTTTCCTAAACCACATTTTCTCAAATTTGAAATATGATTTTGGGTTGCTTGTTGCCTCTTTGAGAGATAGTTTTCCTGGTAGGTGATCAAAACCAGCTGTTGGGAGGATTAGTGCTTCTAAATTCAATTTTTCTTCTAGCCAGTCTTGGGAGAAGATAAACCTATCTAGTCTTTCCTTTATGCAACCTCCACCACTTCTTTTATTTGACTAGGTGAATTCCTCGTTCCTTGTTTGGGCATCTAGCAGGTTATTGTTCGCTAGGAAATTTCCAATCTGTTCCATTGACAATCCTTGCATTCTTTCCCCCGAGCTTTTCTTCACTTCGCAAAACTGCATTGAAATCTCCGCCCGTTATTATTCTTTTGTTTCCTATCTCTGTCAGTTTTTGACTTAGGGAATCCCACAAGGCTGCTTTGTTCTGGTTTCTAACTGGGCCATAAATGTTGAATACATGACATTTAAGCTCACTTTTGAGGCTCTCAACCATGCAAAGCATCCAGTTAGCTTCTTTACCTAGTCCATGCATAGTTATTGAATTGGGTTTCCATAGGATCCCTAAGCCACCTGATGTCCCATAGGATTTTGACAAAGACTCCTCCCATCCACCTAAATGGAGTACTCTTTTTCTTTCATCTTCTATCTTAGTTTCTTGTAGAAGAATGATATTTTTTTCTATTTTTTCAATCTGGCACTTTATCAAGCGCCTCTTGATTGGGGCGTTCAAGCCCTATACATTCCAAGTTGTTACAATCATGGCTCCATTTTTTGGGAGTGCTCCTCTCCCTTATTCTCTTTTCGAAAATTTTTAATACTCTTTAGGCCTTTTTCTTGAGCAATTTCTTCTCGTTTTTGCTTGTTTGATTTCCTTCCTTTCTTGATTTTCCATTGCTTGATTGGTTCCAAAAAATATGTAGCTAATTGGGATATATTTATATTTTCAATAATATCAAGCTCCTCCCCATCCTCATTTTCGCTTTATGAACTAAGGACTTATTCCTCTTCCTGCGGATACAAATCTACCTCAGCTTTAGGGGCTATCTCTTGTGCTTGTGTCGCCTCAGCTTGCCCTTCACCAGGATTTTCCATAGTTTGGCTTGCTCTTGATGCTTCTTCACAAGTCTTAAAGTCCTGGGGCCCCTTCTTCATAGTGTCATTCCTGGGTGAGTTTTTTATTTCTTCCATTTCTCTATTATTTTTCTTTTTCCAGATTTTTTTTATTTTTGTTCGGGCTTTACATTCCTCTGTTTTGTGGTCTCTTTTATTGCATTTTGAACAAAAATCAATCTGGGCTTCTACCTCAACTTCCTGCTCTTGATTTCAACTTTATTTCCTTAGGGAACTTGGATATTGCTGCAACTTTAATTCTTGCATAGAGGTAAGAGTTGCTTTCAGGCAAGGTGGTGTCGATTTCCAATAGTGTGCCAAGGGTCCTCCCAATCTTTTCTAGGAATTCCTCTGACCTGTATTCAACTGGGAGGTTATACAATCTAATCCACTTTGCCTCATTATAGATGCCTTGTTTCCTTGGATTGAATTTTTCCACTCACTTTTGTGAATAGGCCAGGCACCCCTCGAAGAACTCTAGGCCTTTTCTATCACCATATTTCTATCTTATTCTGACAGGAATACCACAATGAAGAAGCCATTCAATAAAAAATTTATGCCATGATTTTGCAAAATAGCCTTTTGGGCCCAAGCTTCTATTTTCTTTCTTCCGCTTCTAGGTCCAATGACCTTGC
>CM021110.1:292582537-292602743 GCA_007115665.2 Sequoiadendron giganteum | reverse complement strand
TTCAACTTAGTTCCAAAAAATGGTCAAGTGGTATGGATAAACGGACATCCAAAATGGGAAAATGGGTTCACAAAATGGGCGAACGATCACTCAAAATGGGTGAATGGATAGACGAGATGAAGAAATGACAGTCAGAATGAGAAAACAGGTTCTCGAAACGGGTGAACAGGTTCCTGGAACAGGTGAACAGGTACCAAGAGCAGGAAAACAAATGGTCGGATTGAGGGAGCGATGTTCAAAACAGGAAAAATGATATCCAGAATGGGTGGACGAATGGTTGAACAACTACCCTGAATGAGGGAATGACACTCGGAACTGGAAAATGGGTATCCGAAACGGGGTAACGAATAGCAACCAGAGGCTAAAAATGACTGTTCGATAGGTAAGGTGACCCCTTTTAGGGTAGGGCCACCCCTTTAGAGGGTAGGGTCACCCAAACAAGGGGCAGGGTCGCCCAAACAGGGGGTCGAGTCACCCAAATGGGACAAACTCCTAAATTTTTGACTTGGACAAGATAAACAACAGTTGAGACAGGGGGTAGGATCACCCCTTTGAGGGCAAGGTCACCTGTTTGAGGGCAAGGTCGCCCCTTTGAGGGAAAGGTCGCCTGTTTAAGGAAAATTGGTGAATTTTGACTTGGTCCAGGTGAAAAATGGCTGAAAAAGGAAGGGTGGGGTCACCCCTTTGAGGGCGGGGTCGTCTGTTCAAGGGCGGGGTCACCCCTTTTAGGGCAGGGTCACCCAAACTTGGGCAGGGTCACCTCTGTGTGTTGGTCTAAACTTAACTTGGGAAAAAACAACTATGGAAAAGGACAAAAATGGCAAACAACAGGCCAATACTGATTGATAAACACTAGTTTTGCACAAAAAGACAGTTCAAACAACACAAGCCTAAGTTTAGTGTTAAGGGTATGGTCAACACGGTCCTCTATCTAGGCTTAACAAGGCTTCTAAGGGAGTCCCCGATATACACATGGTACGTAGGGTACAACTGTGAACACCAATCCGTCTACAGGCATGAGTCGGAAGCAACCAATGACGTACTGGGAGCTCAGACCAACTCTTCACGTCTTGTCTAGCTATCACCCTAGCTTCAACGCTCCACCAGACATGACGTGACTGGATTGAGGTATAGCTTTCACCTCCCTTCTTTATATACCCTATTGGTAATATGTGGTTGGGATCGTCCCTTGGGGTGATGAAATCCCCAAGTAGGTCTCGCTAAGAAAAATTAAAAAAAGGGTAAAAAGGACTCAAGTGAATTATGATTTCTCTTCACCCAGGATCGCCAAATGGTGCAAGGGGATTGGATACGTCACTAGTCCACTTGCAAGCACAACACACAAGTTCTTTGACTATTTCCTAATTAATTCTATGTTCTTAGTTTAGAAATGACAACAAAAAGTAACTAATCTAGGAAAAAAAATTTTCTCCACCTGCAACAAATCCGTTAGTAGTTTTGTTTTATATGTATTCAACAATCGAGCTGCGCAAATGTTAGTGAACAACACACTCACCAACAAAAAAATGTTAGCAGGTCAGAAATGGTGAAAAACAACCACAAACTGAATTCTGGAATGAAAACTGACTGTCTATTTACCTGTTTTACCTCCGTTCCGGGCGGAGCCGCCTCTATGTTTTGGGCACAATCGACTCTTAGGGCGAGGTCACCCCTTTGTGGGTGGGGTTGCCTGTTTGTGGGCGACATCGCCTGTTTGTCCAGAACCTACAAAAAAGTCAAAAAAATAGAAAAACAAAAAAAATAAAAATAGAAATCGGTATTCTAGGTAGGGTCACTTGTTTGTGGGCGGGGTCACCCCTTTTTGAGCAGGTCGCCTGTTTGGTTCAGAATCCGCAAAACACAGTCAAAAACAGGAAAAAACAAAAAACAAAAATCTGGATTCTGGGCGGGGTCACCCCTTTGTGGGAAGGGTCGCCTATTCATGGGCGGGGTCGCCTGTTCATGGATGTGAACCTGCAAAAAGTCAGAAAACCAAAATACATAAAACATAGGCTAGGCAGGGTCACTTGTTCGTGGGCAGGGTCGACTGTTTGTGGGCGGGGTCGCCTGTTCATGGGCGGGGTCCCCCCTTTGTGGGAGGGGTCACCTCTGTATTCTTGAACCTACAAAATTTCAAAAAATAGAAAAACGTAAAAGTGATAGACCCGTGACGTGGGTCCGACCGGGCATGCTAGAAATGTGTGTAGTGAAAATCCCCTAGTCTAAAGTGCAAAACAAAAGAATGCAAGACAAAGGAAACACAACAACACCTCAAAGATTAGGCCTAGTTGAAACTAAACAAACAATAACAAAAACAACAATGATGATTATACCTTTTTGCTTGTTTAGCTTGTTGAAGTGGTTGGCCCTTGAAGATGTTCTTGATGTATGCTCCTTGATGGTAAGCTTGCAATAATGGAGGTGGATGAAGTAGTTGATGATAGTGAGTGGATGCAAATGGTTTTGAATGAAAATGGATTGAATACTTGAATGTTGCAATCTTTAACAATCGTAACCTCTAACTTGAGGCCAAGACCCTCCATTTAAAGAAAAAATTGACGGCTAAGATTGATCCACCATGGACAAGATGAAGGGTTGTGGTGAGTTGAGGACTCACAAGCTCTCACATCTTGCCATGTGTAAGGTGAGATGGATAAAGGAAAAGGTGACATGGAAAAGACCATGTGGTCCCAAAGTACTTGCAAGCACCTTGGGATTGGAGAGGATCTCCTCAAAAAGGAATTCCTTGTCCCCGAGTGGGGCTGAAAGTGACAAGTGAATACTTTTAGAAAGTCTACTCTTGTCACCATGGGGATTTGAAAAGGCATTAGAGAAATAAAAGTGAGTTTTAAATTCACAAGCTTGGAAGAAACCCATGGATAAGACAAGGTCCTCCTAAAGGAGGTCCTTGTCCCATGTACTTGATATGACCTATGAGAGGTCATGGGGAAGAGAAATGCATGGGAGGAATAAGTGTGAATTTTTAATTCACATGGGGAAGAGGTCAAACCTGATAAGGTAAGTACCATGAAAGGTTGACTTAAGGACATGATATAAAAGGTAAGTGATTAAAATTAAGGTTGTGCAAACAGTTGATTAGGAAAATTAATGAAGATTAGAGACAAGTGGTGAAATATAGAGGATGTGACATTAATCCCGATTAAGGATATGCATATCCTAATGAAGGATTAATTAGATTAATCCAGATTAGTGAAAAGGTTATGGAGGATGGGACAAGGAGAGAGAAAGAATGAATTTAAAATTGAAGAGGATAATTGACTAAATTAAATTGATTGATTTATTTAATTTAGAGAGGAAATGGTAAAAGATAAAGTATTTGATTAAATACTTTTAGGAACCTAAGAAAATGAGATAATATTGGTTAAATGTGTCATTTAATTAATACAGATGAATTAGACGAATAAATGGTAGGATTTTGGCCATATGGAAGTGGTCAAATTTGGGTGTCTATAGTGACATGATATTTAATTAAATAACTTAGGATTATTTAATTAAATAAGAGGACTTTAAGTATTAAATTAAATAATTTGATTTATTTAATTTAATCAGACGAAATGTTAGCATGAAAGGGGTGAATTAACCTAATCAGGTCAATTAAGTTAATAAATGAAAATTATGCATTTAATTAAATAGCTAGGCAGATTTAATTAATTAAGTGAAAAGATGATGGATTTCAAGATGAAGCAATGTTAGTATATCCGATTTGAGTGCATGATATCATTTAGGACATTTTTAAGTGTCTACACTATTACTATTCCAAACCTTCAACCAAGCATTTAGACAATGGTGTTCTTTGGACTATCATTGAAAGAAGGAGGAGATCTTCCTAATTAAACACACCTCTATTTCTAATACACATTGTTTGGGTGTTTGGTCAACTAGGCAAAGGCTTGGTGTAGTTTAGGTGGCTTCTTCTTGGGTTAGATTTTGTGTTGGATAGTTGTTGTATTGGGGTATTTTGAGTATAATTTTGCTAGCATTAGACCCTTTTTGTCTTGTTTGTTTCTTTTGTAAAGGGTTTTTGAGCTCCTTCAAAACTTATTTTACCCATATAATAAAAACCATAGAGATAGTGAAAAAGATTAGCTATCTAAGACATAAAATTGAGACCTTTTATAACATTTTATTCATCCTTGAGAAAGCCCAAGTATTGCTCCATGATCTCACTATCCATTTTGATCATATATTTTGTAAAGTTATTTGTTTTGAATTGGATTCTTTTACTAGATCTTTCACCAACCATTTAATATAACATAAAAATATTGAAAACATAGAGAAAATAATATAACAAAATTATTTTTTATCATCATTTTTTAAAAGCTTCGATTATTTTGATTCTCAATTTCTAAAATATGAATGTCACACACTTAAAAATTATAACAATAAATTTTTTATAAATCATTAAAATAGCATTAATAAAAAGTATGCAAGTACTTTACTTATCCGAATTCTTTTTTTTTTGGTTATAATTTCATGAAATTATAATTAATAAAAATTTAGATGCTCTATAAATTAAATCACTAACTAGAAAGCAAGATTAGAACAATCTTAAACCACAATGAAAAATATTTCACACATCCATGAGAAAATAAAATCCTAATCCTATAGCATAGGCGATCCACATTTCCCTTAATAGTAGGTAAAAGAGACTAAATGAGATTATTTCCACTCAACCCATTCAAATTCAACACACATAATGTTTAGGATAGGAAAAAACAATAAAATATCATGCCATATCTCTTTGCATTTGTATACATAAAATGTGTGTTCTTGGGAGTGTGGAATGTTAGAGTTATCATGCATTAGCTAATAATTAATTAATCTTTAGTTGATTATTAGTCTAATTTATTCTCATGCACTTAGGCTAAACTTAGGAGTGTTTTAATGTTTCTATTAGTTGAGCTATTGTTAGATCATTAGGTCTCATCTCATGTGATGTTGACACTTGTCATGATCTAATCCCTTTCTCATATAAGGTTTTTCTCTTATAAGCACTCAACCCTCATTGTAATTATCAAGAGCTTTCATATCTTCTTGAAAGTCTCTTGCTTCTGTAGCCTTTTCTTGTTCAAGAATATTGCATATATTGTTTGTAGATCTCTTGTGTGGAAGGTGTATTTTTTTGTTGTTTGATCTCATGGCTTGTGGTTTTGTGCTTGTTTCACAATTCTAATATGGTATCAGAGTGTGGATTCATCAAACCCCTTCTCAATTTATGAGGTTTTTTTCTTCAACAAGGGTTGTAGGCTTCATATCTGAATCCTATTTCTTTTCTTGCAAATTTTAGAGGTGGACATTATTCGGTGCATTTTTAAATAAAAAAGGCCTCACAATTGGATTTCGAGCTATCGAGAAAGTCAAATTTGCCTTTTGTTTTGCCTGATTTGGGTTCTTGATGCTAGATCTACAAGATTTTGAAGTGGTTGCTTTGTTTCTAGATCTAGAGGGTAGCTATATTTTTTGTGTGTTTTGAGCTAAAATGGAGGTTTCCATCATGCTCAAAAGGCCCAAAAACCTTAAGATTGCCTATCAAATCACCAAAATCTATGTCAAGAACTTCTGAGGCAAATTTTTTTGTTTAAGGGCCATAGGGAGGCTGTATGGCCCTTGCACACAAAGTTCGAGAAAAATATATTTTTTTTTTACAATGGGCCTTTTAAAAATTTCTTTTAGAAACATTCGAAAAAAGCATATTAAAAAATTTGCAGGTTTAATTTATTTGGGGTGGATTTTTAAAAGTTTGGGGCGCATTCAATTTTATTGGAGGGCGATTTTTTTTTTTATGGGTGGCGTTGTCTTTTCACGGAGGATGGTTCATTTATTACCGACCCCTCTCCATTAGCCAACTATTCCTTGACTGGCGGCTGCTTGGAAGTCATGCCAATGGCCTCCACAGCTGTCTAGTGGCCCCTCATAACTGCCAGACGGTTATTTCTCCCTCCCTGCAAAAATTCCTCGGCCTTTTCTATTCACTGTCGGCAACCTCATGTTTTTCTCGGGAGCTGCACAAATTTCTCCAGCGCCATGAAAATTTTGTTTTGGGCGATCTGATTTTTTTTCTTGGCCTGCCCTTTATCCACCTGCTCCTGATTCTTATTTCCCGACCAACGACTTCATCCTTGGCATGATGTTCTTTGCAGTTTTGCGACGGTTTTTTGGCATTTTCTAACGATGGTGATGGGAAATTTATTTTTTGAATGCAGGTCTTTTTTCCAACTAGCGGTGCCTTCTTCCGGCGTTCTAAAGTTTTTCCAACGACTATTATTTTCATTGGCTTTTTCGGAGAAAAATTTGGAATATACCATCATCGGATTTTTTTGAGGGGGGGATTTTTTTTTGAACCAAGGGAATATTCTCAAAATATTCTAGTGATGTCAGTGGTACAGTTGCTGATAGGGCCCCAAGTTCCCTTCATTGGCCTCTAGGGAGCTATTTTTTTCTTTTCACCATAACTTGGGCAATGATATCGTTTTTCAGAAAATGAGATATCGTTGGAAAGCTGGTTCCGCCAACTTTCTAGTGGTGTGGGTCTCATTGATTTTATTTTTTCTGGTGCATTCTACAATCTGTTGAAGTCAGAGGTGCTATTTTCATTCCTGAGCTTGTAACTTTTGACCAATTTCTTCGTTTTTCACAATTCTAGCAGCATTGGAACCCTCTTTTAGAGCTCTTTAGTTCCATCCATGCAATTTTTCCAGATTGTTCTCCAGGTACATTTTATTCAGATTTTTGTGTTTTCGCACTTTGGTGGATTACTTGGACGTTTGAGCTCCTAGAAACTTTTCATTTGCGTGGGATGACTCGTTTTTGGTTGTTCTATATGTATTTCCAATATTTTTTCATTGGGAATTGTAGACATATTTTTCATGCACATTCTCTTTTGTAGACCCACTGACATCAAGTGCCATTCTGGTGTATATTGTTTTGGGGATTTCGTACATCCTATTGTGTCTATCATATTCATACTGTGATATAAAGTGCCATGGGAGGTTGATGTTTTCCTTTTTTTTTCCATCAAAGCTTTGTCAAGTGAGTGTTTCTTCCATGACAACAGTGAATCCCAGTGATTCTTGCCTCATGTGTGTGTGCCCTAGTTTGCACACCCTTTTATTTGCAGGTTGTTTCTCCTACATGCACTTCTTGGTTTCATAGAGTTTCAGTGTTCTTGTCTTGGCTCTCTTTTCAACATTATGGGGGGGTTTCTACTGTTGGTGCTAATGCTTCCTTGGTTTCGTGTTGGAGTGATCTATGTATCTAGTTCTTGTTCCTATGTACTTTTGGATGTAGCATACATCAGTGGTTGGTTACATGAATTTTGGTGAGATGGATCATTTATCATATGGACACTTTTGCATTCCTATTTTTGGAGGTTCTTCATTTCACCACTCTATCACTCATCTTTCGACAACTGTCTACAACTTTGTGCTTCTGAATGTTCTTCATGTTCCTATTTTTCAGGACATTTTCTTGTTTGGATGCTTCTCCAATCCTTCACTTGGATTTCATATCCTTTTGTAGTGGAGTTTTTCCCATGAGGTTTTCTCTATTTCTCTACATTATAGAGATCTTCTATTTGTACATGGGTACCTTACATGGCCTTGTTTGTCGGGACCCATCATGCATTATTCTTTAGGGTTTTTAGCTACTCCCTAAGTTCATATTAAGGGTGGGGCGGCGGGGAGGTGTTAGAGTTATCATGCATTAGTTAATAATTAATTAATATTTAATTGATTATTAGTCTAATTTATTCTCATGCACTTAAGCTAAACTTAGGAGTGTTTTAATGCTTTTATTAGTTGAGCTATTATTAGATCATTATGTCTCATCTCATGTGATGTTTACACTTGTCATGATCTAATCCCTTTCTCATTTAGGGCTTTTCTCTTATAAGCACTCAACCCTCATTATAATTATCAGGAGCTTTCATATCTTCTTGAGAGTCTCTTGCTTTTGTAGTTTTTTCTTGTTGAGGAATATTGCATATATTGTTTGCAGATCTCTTGCGTGAAAGGTGTATTTTTTTGTTGTTTGATCCTACGGCTTGTGGTTTTGTGCTTGTGTCACAATTCTAACATGAAAGATAAGAATTTTTTTAAAATTTAAATTTTGATTATTTTTTATGTTTTTAATAGTGTTTAATTTTTTTTATATTTGATTTTAAAATGAAATTGTCTTTGAGTTGGAAAATTTAATTCTTTAAGATAGATATATATCATGCTATTATATATAAAAATTTACATTCTAATTTTTCTTATTTATTAAAGGCTATTTTTGTTGAACTATACATGTTTTCTTTCAATATTTTTGTTTAAAAATTATGTATCGATAGAAAATTTACACATTGAATAATACTATAATTTTTTTTTGTATTTGTATAAAAATAATATGGAGACTACAAATCATCTATTCTTATAGTGTTCCTTTTTTAGGGGTTTGGAAGATTTAAAAAATATATAGAGAGATTGTAAATAGTCTTTTGTTAATTATCCCTTTTCTTGGGGCCTAGGATGAATTCTTAAATAAATGAGATTGTTGTAGCATACAAATTGAATCTTTAAGATAATATGTAGTGGATTGAGTGATAAAAACATGCTCAAATTCACACCTACAATTTTGAAAGACGGGCCCAACCATCATTTTTTGGAATTTGTCAAAAAAGAAAAATAACATATTCTTCAATGTCAATTAATAACTTCTTTCTAACTTTTGGAAAATATTAGTCTTGTCAAAAGTAGTAAATTTTTTGATAATGAAAGAGGACACCTAGAGTGGCACATAAATAATATGAAAATAGTGAAAAATATAAATAATGGCCAAATATATCACACCTTGATAAATGGATTGATAAGAAAAGGAGAAAATATTAGACAATGAAAAATACCACTATTGGGGATAGTTGAGTTCAATTTTGATAGTGTTTAACAAAAAATTTCCAACTAAAGGAGGTAGAATTTAGAAATTCTAATTTCCAACTACGTTGTTAACCTTTCTTTGGATATAGGGAATGACACTAATAATATGGTAGAGGCAATGTTAATTCTTAAATGGCTTCACATAGTGACGGTAAGCTTGATTTGTATGTAGAAGGGCACTACCAAATAATGATAAATGACATGAAGGGATGAAATATCACTTCTTAGAGAATTAAGTAAATTATAGACAAATCAAACACAATAACATAGAGATTTACTTCATTACATTCCATCCTATCACACGAAATGATAATGAAATTGAAGCTTTGGCATCCAACCTAGGTGTTGAACTCTAGCCTAAACAATGGAAGACAAATATATGTTAAAGAAACCAAATTTATAATGGGCCCCTTAATATAATATTTGTAGATTTACTCATCTTCTGAGACCCCCTTTGCAACCTTGATTCTTTAAGCTTTTGGCATCTTAAGAAAATTTGGTTGATAAATAATATGTGAGGATTAAAGAGGGTGACAATTTTTCCTCTTGATGAAAATTTAGGAGTGTCTTGTATTTGATGGTCCAACTAACAATATTCCAAGGGGAGGTATTTAAATTTGAGAATCTACTTCAAGGTTCTCATAGATAGAGATAAAACCATGATAGAAACTATTAGATTCCTCGACCTTCTTTGGTAGGCTCACCTTACATCCCCATTGATCTATCAATCAAGAGCCCAAAGACACTCCTCATCTACCAAGGTAGATATCTTCCACTAGTTGATCCATAAATCATCTCAAATGCTCTTAGATTTCTCACCAATTAAATTTTTTACTATGCTAGCCACAAAAAATAACCTTTTGTTATGGCATAAAATTGCACCTAGTGTAATTTCCTATAATATTACCTCACTTTAGCCTTATAAACCAAACAATGCAAAAATATGCCACCTTTTCCTTGCCTTTCACATGTGCCTTTGTTGTTTCTCGTTGGTGATGGAATTTTTGTTAAGGACTCTCGCACGCCGCACAAACGTCTACGCATTGTACTAGCATCCTCACAAGATTATTAGGTTAGTGGATGTTGGAGGCGTTACATTATTTGCCACCCTACAAATTGTTACGCCCCCTACGAACCTTGACTGCCCAAAATTATTCTCTTACCTCCTAAAATCACTTTTAAGACTTCATTCTACCCATTTTATCAAGCTCTCTCAATTCAATCACTTCGATTCACTCAACCTCCATTGTTGTTCTTCTCATTCTATGCTCTACACCATTGTTGCTACTTCTACACGATTGTCTAGTGCAAGTTTTCAAGCTTCATACTGTCAGTGTGATCATCTTGTTGTCGTCCTTCCTCTCTTGGCTTCTCCAAGCATGTAGAAAGGAGGGTAACACATTTTTTTACTTCCATTGTCTTGTTTATAAAATAGAATCTAGATTGTCTTTGCATTCAATAAGTTGTCTATTTCCATTTCTTTACCATTTTCTCTATATTGTGGTCTATCGACTGTCCGTGGAGGTGGAAACACCAAAACAGGGGTTTGACTAAGGAAAACACCAAAACACAACCACAGCACTTTTCTATTTTCGTGTGTGTAGGTACGCTTTTTTCATGAGGATCTTGTAGGAGGCTGGACCTTTTGTAAGTTCAGTTTCTTCTCCTTTTACCTTGTCATTTTGTTATTAGATAGTTTATCTTTCAAGTTAAAGTATGCTTCTTGTTTTCTTTCATTTCATGCATTTCTTCTTTCATTTTTAAACTATTAAATTAAAACTATTGAGTTGTTAACACACCTATGAATTTCAATATGTGAGTTGTATTCTCCATCTGTACAAGATGCCAACACGCCTCTGAGATGACAGCCCAATGCACTGTCGTCTGAATCACGCGCTAACATCCTTAGGTTGAGAGCTAGCCAACTTATAGTCTGATACCTCTGTGGTCTGTTCACCTATTTCTCAAAAACCTCCATCCAAAAACATAAAAGGTAGAGCTTAGTTTTCCCTTCCTTTTCAGCCCATTTAGTCTTGAGGTAGTTGAGGTCAATTCGCTCCCTTTAGGCTCTTTTGTGTCTTAGAGACTTGGGAGTAGCGGATCCCCTCTACATTTTGGTGAACCTGATGTGAAATTTCTCCTTTTCATTTCTTTGTGTCAGTTTTTTTTCCCTCGAGTCTTGGGTGTGTTGTAGATTAGTGTGTCGTGAAGCTTTTATGAGCTTTACGACCCAATCTACAACCTCCAGATTCATTGTTAGGACAAGTAATTGGGGGGGTTGTAAATCATGTTCCTACTCCCCTATTTCTCTTTCACTTCTTCTATGGAGGAAGAAGCTACTTTTGAGGTCCCTACGAAGCATCTCCTTTCCCTATACAAAAGGCTTGGGGAGTTTGAGAAATATTTAGTAAAATATAGTAGTCTCGCCCAAGCGGCTACCATTGTTAATAGATTGAGAACTATATTAGACAAGGATCAAAGAGGTATAAAAAATTCTTTGAGGTATCACATACATTCTGGATACCCACGTCCTAGCCTATAACTCTAACTTGGGTGTTACCCAATATGTTGGTTTCGATACTATTGCGAAACAAATGGAAGTCTCGATGAATGTATATGGATGAGATGGTTTATTTTGTCAACACTACCTCTGTGCTTGAGCAGACCCACACTATCAAAGTAAACAAGGTACCTTTGGGCTTCAGTTGTTCTACCCCTAAGGTTTCTACTTCTAGTCCTGGTATTAGAGGCTCTATTGGTATGGGGGATAGTGGCTCTGGTGGTGGTTCCTCTGGTCCTATTTCATTTGTTGACCCTGTCTTAAATGCCCTATTTCAAAACATGAGACAAATACATAACCATCTAGTGAACCTAGCCAACTCTTCTTTATCTCAACCTATGTTTCAACCTTTCTCTCGCCATAGTCCATTGTCTATCCCTCCTATCCCTCAGGGGATGGAGATTCCTAAGTTTGAGAAGTATAGTGGTCATGAAGATCCTTAAACATGGGTCAACTTTTAATGCCATGGGCATTGAATTCTTCCACCATGATGCTCTGATGGTGAATATTTTTCTACATTCTCTTAAAGATGTTGCTCTATATTGATATTGTTCTTTTCCAAATAACTTTGTTTTCTCATTTAATCAGCTAGTGAATCAGTTCCTTAGAAAATTCTAGGATAATATTGGATCGAAGATGAAATTCACTGATCCCATCCAATGTAAGCAAGGAGAGCATAAAAATGTTATTAATTTTACTGCTCGCTATTAGGCATTGCTTTCTCAGATTTCTTACCCCTTGCTTGATTCCGATGTCCAAAAGGTTTTCAATGGGAATCTACAAAGGTCCCTGCGAGAATTTTTTTTCTTAATGAAGTACCCTTCCTTCACACATTTGTGTGCAACATTGCGTGAGTATCAATAGATAGTTGCTTAGTTTGACGATTTATCCTCGCAATCCCATTTGGATAACCAGTCAGTAGTGTTGATTTCTAGTGATTCAAGGAAGAACAAGGTCATCGTAAACAGGGTCTATGTTCCTAAAGGTAATTAAGTATAAGACACGATATAAATTTTATGAAATTATCCGAATCCTATACCAATATTCTGAAAAATCTATTAAAGGATAAAATTATAACATTACCAAAAATATGACCTCTCTCCAAGCCATATCCACAATGGTATGGTGCGCAACAGTTTTTTCAGTTCCATCGAGTACACATACATGATACCGAGTAGTGATTCACCTATGTCATGAGATTCAAGATTGCATCGATGATAGGAATATCCGTCTCGATGGAAGGAAACATAAATCTAACAAATATGTAGCTAAGCCTAACAACCAACTACAAATTTGTATAGATCTGTTCCCTTCCCATTTTCTAACTTGGTTACATAGTCTTCCACATCTTCTGATCATGTCCCATTTGAGTATGTGAATATGGTCTCATTCACTCGTATGCCTCCTATAAAAAAATTGAGTATTGTTCCTGATATATCCTTTACCTCACATGATTTGCCCTTAAACAAGGAGCCTTTCTTGTTGTATGTTCCCACTCGGATTAATGGTAACATTGTGATTAGTGTTATGGTTGATCAGTCAAGTTGAGTGAATGTGATCATAAAGAAGGCCTTGGTCATTAGCAATTTGTACAAGGAGAAGTATAATGAGTCATAGGACACTCTCTGTACTCATGTTGGGTTGTCTATCGCACCTATGGGGTCTATTTCTTTGTTAGTTTTAGTTGGTCCTAAGTCTATCAATGTTTTATATGTCATGATTTCAAAATTAGACCTGTTCAAAGCAAGGCTGGGCATTTCGTGGCTAGCCTCTATGAATGTGGTTGCTTACATAGTCCATAAATGCTTGAAGTATCCCCATGAGGGTATTGTGCATGTTATCCAGGACACTAGATATAGGCCATTGGTAGCACATTGGGGCTTTTCTCTCGACCATTTTTGGCCCTCCCCAGTTGGACCCCTCCCTCCTAGAGGAGATCTTTTATATTGAGCTTATTGCAGGTATAAGACTAGGGGCTCAATTTTGAAGGGTGGTTTTCCTCCATCAACTTATGTTGTGTCTTTGAAGGCTTTCTTATGTGCACAACAATAGGCTTCATCCTCTACCCCTCCAATGGGGAAGGACATGCTTTCCCTTACCCTCAAGCCTTATTCTTATAGTTCCTCTATTTTTTCTTTTGTTCCCCCTAATTCTACTTCTTAGCCCTTGATGACGTTCTTTGTTCTTACTCTTGTGCTTATCGTAGGAAAGGGATGGTGCCTATGCTATAAAATTTGAAGCCTGGGGTTTTCAAGCTTCCTATTCTTCCCACGGTTCCTCTTCCCACTCTATATGGGAGGGGAAAGTTTTCGTGGGGTTCCTCCTACGTCTTGACCTTCGTCTTTTCTTCCACCTCCCTCTAGGGTGGGGCATGGGAAGAGGCTTGGTACCAAGATGCCTCTTTCTATTTTTATTTCTAAGTTTTTTGCTCCTCCTTCTCTTAACGAGTCTCCCCTTCTACCAACAACAGTTGTGGAGGTCACTCCTATGGTAGAGTAAGAGCCCTAACTTCTTTCTCAAGCTACACCTTCGAGTGCCCATAGTTGATGTAACTGACATATGCATGAGCGTAAGCACCAATGAAAGGATCTTGCCAAGGAGCATGCAACCTTGCAATAGAGTGCCAGGGAGTCTGTTGTTTCTGTGTCTACTCTTGCTTCTTCTACAGTTACTTCTGCTTATATTACCATCACCTCCATTATTATTTCATATTATTTGATGGACCTCGATGAATCTCACAACAAAAGGGTGCGGGTGTTCATCGCTCCTTTGAAAAAACCTCCTCTTCTTACTTCTCTTCCAGATATTCCTCCTTTTTCGTAGCCCATCAACATGCCTAATACAAATGTGGTGTCTTTTGCGACTCCATCTTGTTCCTATTCTCTTTTTGATTCCTTTGTGGAGATTCATCATCCCCCATTGAAGCGTAAGTTTGAGGATGACCTCACCTTCAGTGATGGTTGTAAGAAAGGTTCATCTTATTTGGAGTCTAGTTCTGTTTTGGCTTGTTGTGTCCTTGTGACAGAGGAAACCCCTGCTTCCCTAGAATTGGTCACCGCCCCTCTTCCCGAGATAGGTAGTGACTCTCAGGTGCCTCATATTTCTCTCGCTAGGTTGACACATGGCACTCTTGATAAGTGCATGTTCAACTCAATGGAGGATATCTCGACTTTGTCTTCGATTTCTGTAAAATCGATGACCTTCACCTCACAGGAGCTTGACGATGAAGACCTTGAGGAGCCTTCTTCCTTAGGTTTTATTATAGGAGATTCAAAGGTTACTGCCCTTTCTATCCCTCCCCTTTAGGCTTGTCCTCCCTCCCCCTATAATGATCTAGATTGGGAGCAGGATGACCTATTGGTGGAATTAGATTAGTGTGGTACTTCTTCTACATCTATAGATTATATTTTTGTGCTTGTTTGTGTTCCCACTTGTTTGTATGTGTTTTTTTATCTTGCCTGGAGGACCCTTGCTACCATTGTAGGTGGTTGGAGACAAGCACAATAATTTTTTGTAAACTTCTTCTATTTGTCTCATCATTCTTTTATGTGTCGCAAATTATTCTTTTCCGCATCAAGGATAATGCAAAGTGTTAGGGGCATTTAGGCCCTCTTCCATGTTGACCCAATTTTTATTTTTCATTTGTCTTCATGTGATATTATTCATGTTTTGATACATTTGGGGATTGATGGCAGTTCATACGTATATTATATTGTATCTATATATTTATATCTATGGATAGTTCTGACCTCAAATTATCAGATCCCCCAGTCTCTTGATTTCTTCGTCTCTGCTTGTTTGTTTTTTGATATTGTGGATTTCAATGTTTTGTCGCTCATGTGTGTGACCACATACCACAAATACATCTCATCATTATCTCATGCCATGACATCTCTTGTCCTTCTCTTCTCTCCTCAGAATGACATGTGTTCCTCTACGTAGCACACATAATTCCAAGGGGGGCTCTCATATCTACTTAATTTTTAACAAGGAGTATTATTTCAAAAGGATTCCTTGGTGAAAGATTCTTTCAACAAGGTCCCTTGGCGAAAGAGTCTAAAAACTTCCTTTGAAAAAGGAGCATTCTTTCCCCCTTGGCAAAAGAATCTGAAAGCTTCATTTCAAAAAGGAGCATTCTTTCCAAAGGATTCTTTGATGAAAGATATTTCAAAAGGATTTCTCGATGACAAAGTCAATTGCGGTCTTTCAAACGGAGCATTATTTCATAAGGGTCCCTTGGTGTCTTGATGTCTTATGAAAAGGGTTGCCCAATGAAAGAACCCCTTTGTGAAAGTCTTTTTCAAAAGAATTCTTTGGTGTCTTATAATTTGTCTTATTGTCAATATTTGACATCTTATGTCTTGGTGTTTGGATGTCTTGTATCTTGGCATCCAGCTTGGGGGCAGCCTGACTAGACTCATCTTATATCTGATATTTGACATCCTTGTGTCTAGATGTCTTATCAACAATGTCTTTTTCTGATTAGAGTGTCTTATTGTGTGAATATTTTATGGTGTTAACACTTTTTTCTTTTTCGCCTAACATGTTTGTTTGTAGATGACATGGTTTTTATGATATTACAATGGGCTTTACAAGACCAAAGACCCATGTCCTCTTCGTATCTTGGTGAAGCTCATTCTACGTTAGGTATACTGGATCGAAGGAATTCTTTCTCTACGTTTTTGATATGCTCTCTTCAATATCTTTCTAATATATCTCACACATGGTTAGACACATATGCTCACTAAAGGGGCAAAATCTTATGGTAGAAAATTGCACCTAGTGAAATTTCCTATAATATTACCTCACTTTAGCCTTATAAAACTGACAATGCAAAGATATTCCACCTTTATCTTTCCTTTCACATGTTCCTTTGTCATTTTCAGTTAGTGAGGGAATTTTTGTTGGGGACTCCTGCACAACACACAGATGTTTGCGTGTCATGTTGGCATCCTGACAAGATTCCCGGGTCAATGGATGTTGGAGGTGTTACATTATTTTCCACCCTGTGAATTGTAACACCCCCTACGAACCTTGACATCCCAAAAACATCCTCTTACCTCCTAAAATCGCTTAAAACTTCATTCTACCCATTCTATCAAGCTCTCTCAATTCATTCACTTCAATTCACTCAACCTCCATTCTTGTTCTTCTCATTCTACGCTCTCAATATATTCATTCTTGGGTGATGGGTTCCATTAACAACAGTAAAGGTGAGTTGTGGACATAAATATTTAATATTGTTTTCCCCACGTGTGGAAACCTAGAATAGGATGATAAGGAAAAAAGATAAATGAGTGATTGTTGGGATTCTCCAAGTGGGTGATTGGAAAGAGGCAACAAGTGTCTCTTGGTTTTTCCATCATTTATTGCATTTAATGCAATGTTTATCTTCTAAGTTTGGGAACCAAAGTTGGAGGGAAAGTATTGGAGCTAAAAATGGTATCCTTTTTCATTTTGAGGAGGTAGTCCAAGGGTTGGAGATGTTTGGAATTAAGGTTCATCTTTGGGCGCCATGTTTGGTGAATTAGATTCCTTCACAAGTCTATAAATTCAGCCTCTTGGATGTATAAAATATGAGCAACAATTGAATGTAGAATTTCTTTACAGGTGTACAAGGATATGTTGAGGCATAAGGAGGTTGTTTATAGGTGCACAAGTGTTGCCATGGTGGAGGAAAAGAGGAGAATGAAAGTAGTTGTATTGTAATCTCATGTATTTGAAGATAATGTATACTGGCCTCTCTTCTTGTTGGAGTTTTTCCCACAAGAGTTTCTCCACATAAATCTCGTGTTATGTGATGCTCTTGTGTTGCTTATTTGTGCCTCATTACTGCTATCTTATGGTGATGTTATTCTTTATATATTGTTGTTGTAAGTTCACATGAGGTAGTGTTTATAAGCATGTTATGTTGGTTGATTTTTGGCATCATAAATAATATGGATCTAATCATGATAATTCAATATTAAGGTAACTTAATTTTCAGATTTGCATATAAGTTTCACATTTTCATGTTGTATTCCAAACCTTGCATCTCATCCATTGAAGTTATATTTGGATAAATATTGAATTTCCAACAATTGGTATAAGAACCTGTTTATTTCTCATCATTTGGTATTAGAGCTTAAAGTGAATTTGGTTATGGGTATTTTTTTTAAAATTTCTTAGCTTTTCAAGCTTGGAGGAATTTATTAGAAGGAATTAAAGTTTATTGGAAGGATTGTAGTGCTGCAATGAATATTCTATGAGTTAACTTTATTTTGTAGATTTGTGAGATTTGAAGCCATGGATATTGTCAATGTGATCTATGTTGGGGAACAGAAGGTTATGATTATGGATCTTTATGTAGTTGGTTATGTTTTGGTAACTTGGAGCTCTTGTTTGACAATATGCATGTATCCTCTTGTTTGGTGGTTTTGTTACTTTTCCTTGTGGTCATGTGCAGTGAGAAGGTGTTCATGTTTGATGGGTAGAGATGTCTTGGTCACATGAAGAAACACCCTCGATTTGAACTACAAAATGGAATGCTTATGTTGGATTCATGGTTTTAGCCCTTGGTTACAAGAAAGCACTAGAAGATAAGCCACTAACCTCCTTGTGAGTTATGGAGCTGATATGTTTCAAATGTTATAAGCTCCTGGATAACCTGGTTTTTCCTATTGGGTTGTAGTTTACTCTTGTTTTCAATTGTAGGTTTGTAGATCTATGCTTATTCCATTATTTACATGACATGTTTGATGTGAATGTCTAAATTTTCAAATAGACTTCAGATTTACAGAGATATTTTGTATGTTTTACATAACTAAAATATGTGGTATGTAGATCTTCGATGAGACTATATTTAGGGTTTTTTGGATGAAGATAGTTATAGGTTTGTATAGATTCTTGGAAGGTTCTTATTGATCTATGGTTACTCCTATGTGGGTTTATTTGAAAAATCAGATCCAACATTGATACTAGTGTTTGAGGCTTGGAAATCCACACGTTATACCTGAATATCTTTGTTTTGCATGATACTAATGTGGGGTTGAATCTATTTTTTAGTTATTTGAGATTAGAACACTAATTATGTATTTCTCATTTGAGATGTTGTATATATGTAGATCTTGTAAAATAGTTTGATACGAATTCTATTTGGTAGGCCATATTCTTGGTCACCATTATTACATTGATATGCTTATTGCAGTGAGAGATGATTATTGGGGGTACTTGATATAGTTGTTCATTTGAATCTATAGCAGTTGTTTATGGTGCATGAGAAGCTTTCTTCACTTTCACTAGAGTGTTGGTATTGATATTGGTCATGATGCCATGTATAAATCAGTGTTACTTTGAATGGAAGCTTTATGTAGTTACATGATGTGTTCTATCTTCTTTGTTTCAATATTTTGGTTCTAAGTTGTTGTTACAGTGTGTAGTAAGCCATGGATAATAATTGATTAGAAGATGGATGGTCTTTTGAAATGTTTCTTGGTTTCATAAAGAGCTCTTGGATTATACACTTAGATTATAGTAAGATTTCAATGACATATCTGGTTCTATTAAAAAAGGATGTGTGGAGATTGTATCTTCTTAGTTTGGAGATTGTGGTTGTAATTTACCTTTTGGGAGATCATGGTGTTGAGTTCTTTGGTTGTGCTAGGGCCATGGAGGATATTCAATTAGGAGATGATTATCACGATGCCTAGAGAGCTTGGTTACATAGTTCAATGGGAGCTTTGGCAGTGTTGTGGATTCATCATTGATGACGGATGTTTATCTTCATGTGTTTGGAGATATTTCTTGGTTAGAGTGATTGTTATTATGTCATGATTTACTCTTGATTCTAGACTAGAGTTTTGACATGATACAAATTATTTTGAGACCATGATATGTTTATTCAAAGGTGTTAGATCATGATGTTATGTTTGCATTCCTAATTTTGTGGTTGGAACTTTGGCAGTGGTCTTGTTTGGTTCTCTTTGGTTTTGAGTAATAATCATTTGCTTGAAGCTTTTTTATTTTGTAGGGTTGCATTTGAAGTTGGAATGGATTGATTGGTGGATGCTTAAGGAGACTAGAGAGACTTGGGTGAGGCTAATAGATCTCTTATTTATGGGATTGTATGTTGAGATGATTAGTCTTTGATGAGGATTTCAACAAAAAGATCGAGGAGCCTACACCTAGTTATGGATGTGAATCCATTATGAACCTAAAGAGAAGATTGTCATTTCTTTGTGTTGTGTGCATAGGACAATATTGTATCCCACTCTTGGTCTACTCGACAAGTGAATGATCTTAGAGGTATTTCCTGCCTGAATATCAAATGCATTCTTTATTTTGTATCTTGTCTTATTATATGAGTTATTCTTGAATATAAACATTTTGAATACTTGTTAAGAAGAATATGCACATGGTTTATGGATTTTTATTGTTCTCATTGTTTTGTTCTTGAGCTATGGATCTAGTTTTGAGGAATTATTTGGAGAGGTACATGAAATGGTTTGTGGCTTTGGGCATATTCCTTTTGTTGTGGGAATTATTGGTTGGTTTGATCTACCTTCAGTATGAGAGATTCACATCTATTACTGCCATTTTTTCATTTGATTTGAATGTTAAGAAGATGTTGATATCCTTTTAGTATGGGAATGATGAAGGAGATCTTATTTTACACAACTTGGTACATATTAGTGTGAAACAAGGACAAGGTTTATTTATAGGTTCTCTCTTTGGT
>CM021110.1:292274248-292582437 GCA_007115665.2 Sequoiadendron giganteum | reverse complement strand
TCAATCCCCAAATGTATCAAAACATGAATAATATCACATGAAGACAAATGAAAAATAAAAATTGGGTCAACATGGAAGAGGGCCTAAATGCCCCTAACACTTTGCATTATCCTTGATGCGGAAAAGAATAATTTGCGACACATAAAAGAATGATGAGACAAATAGAAGAAGTTTACAAAAAATTATTGTGCTTGTCTCCAACCACCTACAATGGTAGCAAGGGTCCTCCAGGCAAGATAAAAAAACACATACAAACAAGTGGGAACACAAACAAGCACAAAAATATAATCTATAGATGTAGAAGAAGTACCACACTAATCTAATTCCACCAATAGGTCATCCTGCTCCCAATCTAGATCATTATAGGGGGAGGGAGGACAAGCCTAAAGGGGAGGGATAGAAAGGGCAGTAACCTTTGAATCTCCTATAATAAAACCTAAGGAAGAAGGCTCCTCAAGGTCTTCATCGTCAAGCTCCTGTGAGGTGAAGGTCATCGATTTTACAGAAATCGAAGACAAAGTCGAGATATCCTCCATTGAGTTGAACATGCACTTATCAAGAGTGCCATGTGTCAACCTAGCGAGAGAAATATGAGGCACCTGAGAGTCACTACCTATCTCGGGAAGAGGGGCGGTGACCAATTCTAGGGAAGCAGGGGTTTCCTCTGTCACAAGGACACAACAAGCCAAAACAGAACTAGACTCCAAATAAGATGAACCTTTCTTACAACCATCACTGAAGGTGAGGTCATCCTCAAACTTACGCTTCAATGGGGGATGATGAATCTCCACAAAGGAATCAAAAAGAGAATAGGAACAAGATGGAGTCGCAAAAGACACCACATTTGTATTAGGCATGTTGATGGGCTACGAAAAAGGAGGAATATCTGGAAGAGAAGTAAGAAGAGGAGGTTTTTTCAAAGGAGCGATGAACACCCGCACCCTTTTGTTGTGAGATTCATCGAGGTCCATCAAATAATATGAAATAATAATGGAGGTGATGGTAATATAAGCAGAAGTAACTGTAGAAGAAGCAAGAGTAGACACAGAAACAACAGACTCCCTGGCACTCTATTGCAAGGTTGCATGCTCCTTGGCAAGATCCTTTCATTGGTGCTTACGCTCATGCATATGTCAGTTACATCAACTATGGGCACTCGAAGGTGTAGCTTGAGAAAGAAGTTAGGGCTCTTACTCTACCATAGGAGTGACCTCCACAACTGTTGTTGGTAGAAGGGGAGACTCGTTAAGAGAAGGAGGAGCAAAAAACTTAGAAATAAAAATAGAAAGAGGCATCTTGGTACCAAGCCTCTTCCCATGCCCCACCCTAGAGGGAGGTGGAAGAAAAGACGAAGGTCAAGACGTAGGAGGAACCCCACGAAAACTTTCCCCTCCCATATAGAGTGGGAAGAGGAACCGTGGGAAGAATAGGAAGCTTGAAAACCCCAGGCTTCAAATTTTATAGCATAGGCACCATCCCTTTCCTACGATAAGCACAAGAGTAAGAACAAAGAACGTCATCAAGGGCTAAGAAGTAGAATTAGGGGGAACAAAAGAAAAAATAGAGGAACTATAAGAATAAGGCTTGAGGGTAAGGGAAAGCATGTCCTTCCCCATTGGAGGGGTAGAGGATGAAGCCTATTGTTGTGCACATAAGAAAGCCTTCAAAGACACAACATAAGTTGATGGAGGAAAACCACCCTTCAAAATTGAGCCCCTAGTCTTATACCTGCAATAAGCTCAATATAAAAGATCTCCTCTAGGAGGGAGGGGTCCAACTGGGGAGGGCCAAAAATGGTCGAGAGAAAAGCCCCAATGTGCTACCAATGGCCTATATCTAGTGTCCTGGATAACATGCACAATACCCTCATGGGGATACTTCAAGCATTTATGGACTATGTAAGCAACCACATTCATAGAGGCTAGCCACGAAATGCCCAGCCTTGCTTTGAACAGGTCTAATTTTGAAATCATGACATATAAAACATTGATAGACTTAGGACCAACTAAAACTAACAAAGAAATAGACCCCATAGGTGCGATAGACAACCCAACATGAGTACAGAGAGTGTCCTATGACTCATTATACTTCTCCTTGTACAAATTGCTAATGACCAAGGCCTTCTTTATGATCACATTCACTCAACTTGACTGATCAACCATAACACTAATCACAATGTTACCATTAATCCGAGTGGGAACATACAACAAGAAAGGCTCCTTGTTTAAGGGCAAATCATGTGAGGTAAAGGATATATCAGGAACAATACTCAATTTTTTTATAGGAGGCATACGAGTGAATGAGACCATATTCACATACTCAAATGGGACATGATCAGAAGATGTGGAAGACTATGTAACCAAGTTAGAAAATGGGAAGGGAACAGATCTATACAAATTTGTAGTTGGTTGTTAGGCTTAGCTACATATTTGTTAGATTTATGTTTCCTTCCATCGAGACGGATATTCCTATCATCGATGCAATCTTGAATCTCATGACATAGGTGAATCACTACTCGGTATCATGTATGTGTACTCGATGGAACTGAAAAAACTGTTGCGCACCATACCATTGTGGATATGGCTTGGAGAGAGGTCATATTTTTGGTAATGTTATAATTTTATCCTTTAATAGATTTTTCAGAATATTGGTATAGGATTCGGATAATTTCATAAAATTTATATCGTGTCTTATACTTAATTACCTTTAGGAACATAGACCCTGTTTACGATGACCTTGTTCTTCCTTGAATCACTAGAAATCAACACTACTGACTGGTTATCCAAATGGGATTGCGAGGATAAATCGTCAAACTAAGCAACTATCTATTGATACTCACGCAATGTTGCACACAAATGTGTGAAGGAAGGGTACTTCATTAAGAAAAAAAATTCTCGCAGGGACCTTTGTAGATTCCCATTGAAAACCTTTTGGACATCGGAATCAAGCAAGGGGTAAGAAATCTGAGAAAGCAATGCCTAATAGCGAGCAGTAAAATTAATAACATTTTTATGCTCTCCTTGCTTACATTGGATGGGATCAGTGAATTTCATCTTCGATCCAATATTATCCTAGAATTTTCTAAGGAACTGATTCACTAGCTGATTAAATGAGAAAACAAAGTTATTTGGAAAAGAACAATATCAATATAGAGCAACATCTTTAAGAGAATGTAGAAAAATATTCACCATCAGAGCATCATGGTGGAAGAATTCAATGCCCATGGCATTAAAAGTTGACCCATGTTTAAGGATCTTCATGACCACTATACTTCTCAAACTTAGGAATCTCCATCCCCTGAGGGATAGGAGGGATAGACAATGGACTATGGCGAGAGAAAGGTTGAAACATAGGTTGAGATAAAGAAGAGTTGGCTAGGTTCACTAGATGGTTATGTATTTGTCTCATGTTTTGAAATAGGGCATTTAAGACAGGGTCAACAAATGAAATAGGACCAGAGGAACCACCACCAGAGCCACTATCCCCCATACCAATAGAGCCTCTAATACCAGGACTAGAAGTAGAAACCTTAGGGGTAGAACAACTGAAGCCCAAAGGTACCTTGTTTACTTTGATAGTGTGGGTCTGCTCAAGCACAGAGGTAGTGTTGACAAAATAAACCATCTCATCCATATACATTCATCGAGACTTCCATTTGTTTCGCAATAGTATCGAAACCAACATATTGGGTAACACCCAAGTTAGAGTTATAGGCTAGGACGTGGGTATCCAGAATGTATGTGATACCTCAAAGAATTTTTTATACCTCTTTGATCCTTGTCTAATATAGTTCTCAATCTATTAACAATGGTAGCCGCTTGGGCGAGACTACTATATTTTACTAAATATTTCTCAAACTCCCCAAGCCTTTTGTATAGGGAAAGGAGATGCTTCGTAGGGACCTCAAAAGTAGCTTCTTCCTCCATAGAAGAAGTGAAAGAGAAATAGGGGAGTAGGAACATGATTTACAACCCCCCCAATTACTTGTCCTAACAATGAATCTGGAGGTTGTAGATTGGGTCGTAAAGCTCATAAAAGCTTCACGACACACTAATCTACAACACACCCAAGACTCGAGGGAAAAAAAACTGACACAAAGAAATGAAAAGGAGAAATTTCACATCAGGTTCACCAAAATGTAGAGGGGATCCGCTACTCCCAAGTCTCTAAGACACAAAAGAGCCTAAAGGGAGCGAATTGACCTCAACTACCTCAAGACTAAATGGGCTGAAAAGGAAGGGAAAACTAAGCTCTACCTTTTATGTTTTTGGATGGAGGTTTTTGAGAAATAGGTGAACAGACCACAGAGGTATCAGACTATAAGTTGGCTAGCTCTCAACCTAAGGATGTTAGCGCGTGATTCAGACGACAGTGCATTGGGCTGTCATCTCAGAGGCGTGTTGGCATCTTGTACAGATGGAGAATACAACTCACATATTGAAATTCATAGGTGTGTTAACAACTCAATAGTTTTAATTTAATAGTTTAAAAATGAAAGAAGAAATGCATGAAATGAAAGAAAACAAGAAGCATACTTTAACTTGAAAGATAAACTATCTAATAACAAAATGACAAGGTAAAAGGAGAAGAAACTGAACTTACAAAAGGTCCAGCCTCCTACAAGATCCTCATGAAAAAAGCGTACCTACACACACGAAAATAGAAAAGTGCTGTGGTTGTGTTTTGGTGTTTTCCTTAGTCAAACCCCTGTTTTGGTGTTTCCACCTCCACGGACAGTCGATAGACCACAATATAGAGAAAATGGTAAAGAAATGGAAATAGACAACTTATTGAATGCAAAGACAATCTAGATTCTAT
Source organism: Sequoiadendron giganteum (assembly GCA_007115665.2). NCBI lineage: Eukaryota > Viridiplantae > Streptophyta > Pinopsida > Cupressales > Cupressaceae > Sequoiadendron > Sequoiadendron giganteum. The sequence continues at coordinate 292,577,619 of CM021110.1, read as the reverse complement.
TTTATAAACAAGACAATGGAAGTAAAAAAATGTGTTACCCTCCTTTCTACATGCTTGGAGAAGCCAAGAGAGGAAGGACGACAACAAGATGATCACACTGACAGTATGAAGCTTGAAAACTTGCACTAGACAATCGTGTAGAAGTAGCAACAATGGTGTAGAGCATAGAATGAGAAGAACAACAATGGAGGTTGAGTGAATCGAAGTGATTGAATTGAGAGAGCTTGATAAAATGGGTAGAATGAAGTCTTAAAAGTGATTTTAGGAGGTAAGAGAATAATTTTGGGCAGTCAAGGTTCGTAGGGGGCGTAACAATTTGTAGGGTGGCAAATAATGTAACGCCTCCAACATCCACTAACCTAATAATCTTGTGAGGATGCTAGTACAATGCGTAGACGTTTGTGCGGCGTGCGAGAGTCCTTAACAAAAATTCCATCACCAACGAGAAACAACAAAGGCACATGTGAAAGGCAAGGAAAAGGTGGCATATTTTTGCATTGTTTGGTTTATAAGGCTAAAGTGAGGTAATATTATAGGAAATTACACTAGGTGCAATTTTATGCCATAACAAAAGGTTATTTTTTGTGGCTAGCATAGTAAAAAATTTAATTGGTGAGAAATCTAAGAGCATTTGAGATGATTTATGGATCAACTAGTGGAAGATATCTACCTTGGTAGATGAGGAGTGTCTTTGGGCTCTTGATTGATAGATCAATGGGGATGTAAGGTGAGCCTACCAAAGAAGGTCGAGGAATCTAATAGTTTCTATCATGGTTTTATCTCTATCTATGAGAACCTTGAAGTAGATTCTCAAATTTAAATACCTCCCCTTGGAATATTGTTAGTTGGACCATCAAATACAAGACACTCCTAAATTTTCATCAAGAGGAAAAATTGTCACCCTCTTTAATCCTCACATATTATTTATCAACCAAATTTTCTTAAGATGCCAAAAGCTTAAAGAATCAAGGTTGCAAAGGGGGTCTCAGAAGATGAGTAAATCTACAAATATTATATTAAGGGGCCCATTATAAATTTGGTTTCTTTAACATATATTTGTCTTCCATTGTTTAGGCTAGAGTTCAACACCTAGGTTGGATGCCAAAGCTTCAATTTCATTATCATTTCGTGTGATAGGATGGAATGTAATGAAGTAAATCTCTATGTTATTGTGTTTGATTTGTCTATAATTTACTTAATTCTCTAAGAAGTGATATTTCATCCCTTCATGTCATTTATCATTATTTGGTAGTGCCCTTCTACATACAAATCAAGCTTACCGTCACTATGTGAAGCCATTTAAGAATTAACATTGCCTCTACCATATTATTAGTGTCATTCCCTATATCCAAAGAAAGGTTAACAACGTAGTTGGAAATTAGAATTTCTAAATTCTACCTCCTTTAGTTGGAAATTTTTTGTTAAACACTATCAAAATTGAACTCAACTATCCCCAATAGTGGTATTTTTCATTGTCTAATATTTTCTCCTTTTCTTATCAATCCATTTATCAAGGTGTGATATATTTGGCCATTATTTATATTTTTCACTATTTTCATATTATTTATGTGCCACTCTAGGTGTCCTCTTTCATTATCAAAAAATTTACTACTTTTGACAAGACTAATATTTTCCAAAAGTTAGAAAGAAGTTATTAATTGACATTGAAGAATATGTTATTTTTCTTTTTTGACAAATTCCAAAAAATGATGGTTGGGCCCGTCTTTCAAAATTGTAGGTGTGAATTTGAGCATGTTTTTATCACTCAATCCACTACATATTATCTTAAAGATTCAATTTGTATGCTACAACAATCTCATTTATTTAAGAATTCATCCTAGGCCCCAAGAAAAGGGATAATTAACAAAAGACTATTTACAATCTCTCTATATATTTTTTAAATCTTCCAAACCCCTAAAAAAGGAACACTATAAGAATAGATGATTTGTAGTCTCCATATTATTTTTATACAAATACAAAAAAAAATTATAGTATTATTCAATGTGTAAATTTTCTATCGATACATAATTTTTAAACAAAAATATTGAAAGAAAACATGTATAGTTCAACAAAAATAGCCTTTAATAAATAAGAAAAATTAGAATGTAAATTTTTATATATAATAGCATGATATATATCTATCTTAAAGAATTAAATTTTCCAACTCAAAGACAATTTCATTTTAAAATCAAATATAAAAAAAATTAAACACTATTAAAAACATAAAAAATAATCAAAATTTAAATTTTAAAAAAATTCTTATCTTTCATGTTAGAATTGTGACACAAGCACAAAACCACAAGCCGTAGGATCAAACAACAAAAAAATACACCTTTCACGCAAGAGATCTGCAAACAATATATGCAATATTCCTCAACAAGAAAAAACTACAAAAGCAAGAGACTCTCAAGAAGATATGAAAGCTCCTGATAATTATAATGAGGGTTGAGTGCTTATAAGAGAAAAGCCCTAAATGAGAAAGGGATTAGATCATGACAAGTGTAAACATCACATGAGATGAGACATAATGATCTAATAATAGCTCAACTAATAAAAGCATTAAAACACTCCTAAGTTTAGCTTAAGTGCATGAGAATAAATTAGACTAATAATCAATTAAATATTAATTAATTATTAACTAATGCATGATAACTCTAACACCTCCCCGCCGCCCCACCCTTAATATGAACTTAGGGAGTAGCTAAAAACCCTAAAGAATAATGCATGATGGGTCCCGACAAACAAGGCCATGTAAGGTACCCATGTACAAATAGAAGATCTCTATAATGTAGAGAAATAGAGAAAACCTCATGGGAAAAACTCCACTACAAAAGGATATGAAATCCAAGTGAAGGATTGGAGAAGCATCCAAACAAGAAAATGTCCTGAAAAATAGGAACATGAAGAACATTCAGAAGCACAAAGTTGTAGACAGTTGTCGAAAGATGAGTGATAGAGTGGTGAAATGAAGAACCTCCAAAAATAGGAATGCAAAAGTGTCCATATGATAAATGATCCATCTCACCAAAATTCATGTAACCAACCACTGATGTATGCTACATCCAAAAGTACATAGGAACAAGAACTAGATACATAGATCACTCCAACACGAAACCAAGGAAGCATTAGCACCAACAGTAGAAACCCCCCCATAATGTTGAAAAGAGAGCCAAGACAAGAACACTGAAACTCTATGAAACCAAGAAGTGCATGTAGGAGAAACAACCTGCAAATAAAAGGGTGTGCAAACTAGGGCACACACACATGAGGCAAGAATCACTGGGATTCACTGTTGTCATGGAAGAAACACTCACTTGACAAAGCTTTGATGGAAAAAAAAAGGAAAACATCAACCTCCCATGGCACTTTATATCACAGTATGAATATGATAGACACAATAGGATGTACGAAATCCCCAAAACAATATACACCAGAATGGCACTTGATGTCAGTGGGTCTACAAAAGAGAATGTGCATGAAAAATATGTCTACAATTCCCAATGAAAAAATATTGGAAATACATATAGAACAACCAAAAACGAGTCATCCCACGCAAATGAAAAGTTTCTAGGAGCTCAAACGTCCAAGTAATCCACCAAAGTGCGAAAACACAAAAATCTGAATAAAATGTACCTGGAGAACAATCTGGAAAAATTGCATGGATGGAACTAAAGAGCTCTAAAAGAGGGTTCCAATGCTGCTAGAATTGTGAAAAACGAAGAAATTGGTCAAAAGTTACAAGCTCAGGAATGAAAATAGCACCTCTGACTTCAACAGATTGTAGAATGCACCAGAAAAAATAAAATCAATGAGACCCACACCACTAGAAAGTTGGCGGAACCAGCTTTCCAACGATATCTCATTTTCTGAAAAACGATATCATTGCCCAAGTTATGGTGAAAAGAAAAAAATAGCTCCCTAGAGGCCAATGAAGGGAACTTGGGGCCCTATCAGCAACTGTACCACTGACATCACTAGAATATTTTGAGAATATTCCCTTGGTTCAAAAAAAAATCCCCCCCTCAAAAAAATCCGATGATGGTATATTCCAAATTTTTCTCCGAAAAAGCCAATGAAAATAATAGTCGTTGGAAAAACTTTAGAACGCCGGAAGAAGGCACCGCTAGTTGGAAAAAAGACCTGCATTCAAAAAATAAATTTCCCATCACCATCGTTAGAAAATGCCAAAAAACCGTCGCAAAACTGCAAAGAACATCATGCCAAGGATGAAGTCGTTGGTCGGGAAATAAGAATCAGGAGCAGGTGGATAAAGGGCAGGCCAAGAAAAAAAATCAGATCGCCCAAAACAAAATTTTCATGGCGCTGGAGAAATTTGTGCAGCTCCCGAGAAAAACATGAGGTTGCCGACAGTGAATAGAAAAGGCCGAGGAATTTTTGCAGGGAGGGAGAAATAACCGTCTGGCAGTTATGAGGGGCCACTAGACAGCTGTGGAGGCCATTGGCATGACTTCCAAGCAGCCGCCAGTCAAGGAATAGTTGGCTAATGGAGAGGGGTCGGTAATAAATGAACCATCCTCCGTGAAAAGACAACGCCACCCATAAAAAAAAAAATCGCCCTCCAATAAAATTGAATGCGCCCCAAACTTTTAAAAATCCACCCCAAATAAATTAAACCTGCAAATTTTTTAATATGCTTTTTTCGAATGTTTCTAAAAGAAATTTTTAAAAGGCCCATTGTAAAAAAAAAATATATTTTTCTCGAACTTTGTGTGCAAGGGCCATACAGCCTCCCTATGGCCCTTAAACAAAAAAATTTGCCTCAGAAGTTCTTGACATAGATTTTGGTGATTTGATAGGCAATCTTAAGGTTTTTGGGCCTTTTGAGCATGATGGAAACCTCCATTTTAGCTCAAAACACACAAAAAATATAGCTACCCTCTAGATCTAGAAACAAAGCAACCACTTCAAAATCTTGTAGATCTAGCATCAAGAACCCAAATCAGGCAAAACAAAAGGCAAATTTGACTTTCTCGATAGCTCGAAATCCAATTGTGAGGCCTTTTTTATTTAAAAATGCACCGAATAATGTCCACCTCTAAAATTTGCAAGAAAAGAAATAGGATTCAGATATGAAGCCTACAACCCTTGTTGAAGAAAAAAACCTCATAAATTGAGAAGGGGTTTGATGAATCCACACTCTGATACCATATTAGAATTGTGAAACAAGCACAAAACCACAAGCCATGAGATCAAACAACAAAAAAATACACCTTCCACACAAGAGATCTACAAACAATATATGCAATATTCTTGAACAAGAAAAGGCTACAGAAGCAAGAGACTTTCAAGAAGATATGAAAGCTCTTGATAATTACAATGAGGGTTGAGTGCTTATAAGAGAAAAACCTTATATGAGAAAGGGATTAGATCATGACAAGTGTCAACATCACATGAGATGAGACCTAATGATCTAACAATAGCTCAACTAATAGAAACATTAAAACACTCCTAAGTTTAGCCTAAGTGCATGAGAATAAATTAGACTAATAATCAACTAAAGATTAATTAATTATTAGCTAATGCATGATAACTCTAACATTCCACACTCCCAAGAACACACATTTTATGTATACAAATGCAAAGAGATATGGCATGATATTTTATTGTTTTTTCCTATCCTAAACATTATGTGTGTTGAATTTGAATGGGTTGAGTGGAAATAATCTCATTTAGTCTCTTTTACCTACTATTAAGGGAAATGTGGATCGCCTATGCTATAGGATTAGGATTTTATTTTCTCATGGATGTGTGAAATATTTTTCATTGTGGTTTAAGATTGTTCTAATCTTGCTTTCTAGTTAGTGATTTAATTTATAGAGCATCTAAATTTTTATTAATTATAATTTCATGAAATTATAACCAAAAAAAAAAGAATTCGGATAAGTAAAGTACTTGCATACTTTTTATTAATGCTATTTTAATGATTTATAAAAAATTTATTGTTATAATTTTTAAGTGTGTGACATTCATATTTTAGAAATTGAGAATCAAAATAATCGAAGCTTTTAAAAAATGATGATAAAAAATAATTTTGTTATATTATTTTCTCTATGTTTTCAATATTTTTATGTTATATTAAATGGTTGGTGAAAGATCTAGTAAAAGAATCCAATTCAAAACAAATAACTTTACAAAATATATGATCAAAATGGATAGTGAGATCATGGAGCAATACTTGGGCTTTCTCAAGGATGAATAAAATGTTATAAAAGGTCTCAATTTTATGTCTTAGATAGCTAATCTTTTTCACTATCTCTATGGTTTTTATTATATGGGTAAAATAAGTTTTGAAGGAGCTCAAAAACCCTTTACAAAAGAAACAAACAAGACAAAAAGGGTCTAATGCTAGCAAAATTATACTCAAAATACCCCAATACAACAACTATCCAACACAAAATCTAACCCAAGAAGAAGCCACCTAAACTACACCAAGCCTTTGCCTAGTTGACCAAACACCCAAACAATGTGTATTAGAAATAGAGGTGTGTTTAATTAGGAAGATCTCCTCCTTCTTTCAATGATAGTCCAAAGAACACCATTGTCTAAATGCTTGGTTGAAGGTTTGGAATAGTAATAGTGTAGACACTTAAAAATGTCCTAAATGATATCATGCACTCAAATCGGATATACTAACATTGCTTCATCTTGAAATCCATCATCTTTTCACTTAATTAATTAAATCTGCCTAGCTATTTAATTAAATGCATAATTTTCATTTATTAACTTAATTGACCTGATTAGGTTAATTCACCCCTTTCATGCTAACATTTCGTCTGATTAAATTAAATAAATCAAATTATTTAATTTAATACTTAAAGTCCTCTTATTTAATTAAATAATCCTAAGTTATTTAATTAAATATCATGTCACTATAGACACCCAAATTTGACCACTTCCATATGGCCAAAATCCTACCATTTATTCGTCTAATTCATCTGTATTAATTAAATGACACATTTAACCAATATTATCTCATTTTCTTAGGTTCCTAAAAGTATTTAATCAAATACTTTATCTTTTACCATTTCCTCTCTAAATTAAATAAATCAATCAATTTAATTTAGTCAATTATCCTCTTCAATTTTAAATTCATTCTTTCTCTCTCCTTGTCCCATCCTCCATAACCTTTTCACTAATCTGGATTAATCTAATTAATCCTTCATTAGGATATGCATATCCTTAATCGGGATTAATGTCACATCCTCTATATTTCACCACTTGTCTCTAATCTTCATTAATTTTCCTAATCAACTGTTTGCACAACCTTAATTTTAATCACTTACCTTTTATATCATGTCCTTAAGTCAACCTTTCATGGTACTTACCTTATCAGGTTTGACCTCTTCCCCATGTGAATTAAAAATTCACACTTATTCCTCCCATGCATTTCTCTTCCCCATGACCTCTCATAGGTCATATCAAGTACATGGGACAAGGACCTCCTTTAGGAGGACCTTGTCTTATCCATGGGTTTCTTCCAAGCTTGTGAATTTAAAACTCACTTTTATTTCTCTAATGCCTTTTCAAATCCCCATGGTGACAAGAGTAGACTTTCTAAAAGTATTCACTTGTCACTTTCAGCCCCACTCGGGGACAAGGAATTCCTTTTTGAGGAGATCCTCTCCAATCCCAAGGTGCTTGCAAGTACTTTGGGACCACATGGTCTTTTCCATGTCACCTTTTCCTTTATCCATCTCACCTTACACATGGCAAGATGTGAGAGCTTGTGAGTCCTCAACTCACCACAACCCTTCATCTTGTCCATGGTGGATCAATCTTAGCCGTCAATTTTTTCTTTAAATGGAGGGTCTTGGCCTCAAGTTAGAGGTTACGATTGTTAAAGATTGCAACATTCAAGTATTCAATCCATTTTCATTCAAAACCATTTGCATCCACTCACTATCATCAACTACTTCATCCACCTCCATTATTGCAAGCTTACCATCAAGGAGCATACATCAAGAACATCTTCAAGGGCCAACCACTTCAACAAGCTAAACAAGCAAAAAGGTATAATCATCATTGTTGTTTTTGTTATTGTTTGTTTAGTTTCAACTAGGCCTAATCTTTGAGGTGTTGTTGTGTTTCCTTTGTCTTGCATTCTTTTGTTTTGCACTTTAGACTAGGGGATTTTCACTACACACATTTCTAGCATGCCCGGTCGGACCCACGTCACGGGTCTATCACTTTTACGTTTTTCTATTTTTTGAAATTTTGTAGGTTCAAGAATACAGAGGTGACCCCTCCCACAAAGGGGGGACCCCGCCCATGAACAGGCGACCCCGCCCACAAACAGTCGACCCTGCCCACGAACAAGTGACCCTGCCTAGCCTATGTTTTATGTATTTTGGTTTTCTGACTTTTTGCAGGTTCACATCCATGAACAGGCGACCCCGCCCATGAATAGGCGACCCTTCCCACAAAGGGGTGACCCCGCCCAGAATCCAGATTTTTGTTTTTTGTTTTTTCCTGTTTTTGACTGTGTTTTGCGGATTCTGAACCAAACAGGCGACCTGCTCAAAAAGGGGTGACCCCGCCCACAAACAAGTGACCCTACCTAGAATACCGATTTCTATTTTTATTTTTTTTGTTTTTCTATTTTTTTGACTTTTTTGTAGGTTCTGGACAAACAGGCGATGTCGCCCACAAACAGGCAACCCCACCCACAAAGGGGTGACCTCGCCCTAAGAGTCGATTGTGCCCAAAACATAGAGGCGGCTCCGCCCGGAACGGAGGTAAAACAGGTAAATAGACAGTCAGTTTTCATTCCAGAATTCAGTTTGTGGTTGTTTTTCACCATTTCTGACCTGCTAACATTTTTTTGTTGGTGAGTGTGTTGTTCACTAACATTTGCGCAGCTCGATTGTTGAATACATATAAAACAAAACTACTAACGGATTTGTTGCAGGTGGAGAAAATTTTTTTTCCTAGATTAGTTACTTTTTGTTGTCATTTCTAAACTAAGAACATAGAATTAATTAGGAAATAGTCAAAGAACTTGTGTGTTGTGCTTGCAAGTGGACTAGTGACGTATCCAATCCCCTTGCACCATTTGGCGATCCTGGGTGAAGAGAAATCATAATTCACTTGAGTCCTTTTTACCCTTTTTTTAATTTTTCTTAGCGAGACCTACTTGGGGATTTCATCACCCCAAGGGACGATCCCAACCACATATTACCAATAGGGTATATAAAGAAGGGAGGTGAAAGCTATACCTCAATCCAGTCACGTCATGTCTGGTGGAGCGTTGAAGCTAGGGTGATAGCTAGACAAGACGTGAAGAGTTGGTCTGAGCTCCCAGTACGTCATTGGTTGCTTCCGACTCATGCCTGTAGACGGATTGGTGTTCACAGTTGTACCCTACGTACCATGTGTATATCGGGGACTCCCTTAGAAGCCTTGTTAAGCCTAGATAGAGGACCGTGTTGACCATACCCTTAACACTAAACTTAGGCTTGTGTTGTTTGAACTGTCTTTTTGTGCAAAACTAGTGTTTATCAATCAGTATTGGCCTGTTGTTTGCCATTTTTGTCCTTTTCCATAGTTGTTTTTTCCCAAGTTAAGTTTAGACCAACACACAGAGGTGACCCTGCCCAAGTTTGGGTGACCCTGCCCTAAAAGGGGTGACCCCGCCCTTGAACAGACGACCCCGCCCTCAAAGGGGTGACCCCACCCTTCCTTTTTCAGCCATTTTTCACCTGGACCAAGTCAAAATTCACCAATTTTCCTTAAACAGGCGACCTTTCCCTCAAAGGGGCGACCTTGCCCTCAAACAGGTGACCTTGCCCTCAAAGGGGTGATCCTACCCCCTGTCTCAACTGTTGTTTATCTTGTCCAAGTCAAAAATTTAGGAGTTTGTCCCATTTGGGTGACTCGACCCCCTGTTTGGGCGACCCTGCCCCTTGTTTGGGTGACCCTACCCTCTAAAGGGGTGGCCCTACCCTAAAAGGGGTCACCTTACCTATCGAACAGTCATTTTTAGCCTCTGGTTGCTATTCGTTACCCCGTTTCGGATACCCATTTTCCAGTTCCGAGTGTCATTCCCTCATTCAGGGTAGTTGTTCAACCATTCGTCCACCCATTCTGGATATCATTTTTCCTGTTTTGAACATCGCTCCCTCAATCCGACCATTTGTTTTCCTGCTCTTGGTACCTGTTCACCTGTTCCAGGAACCTGTTCACCCGTTTCGAGAACCTGTTTTCTCATTCTGACTGTCATTTCTTCATCTCGTCTATCCATTCACCCATTTTGAGTGATCGTTCGCCCATTTTGTGAACCCATTTTCCCATTTTGGATGTCCGTTTATCCATACCACTTGACCATTTTTTGGAACTAAGTTGAAACTAGGATCTGTTTGGGCGACCCTACCCCTGTTTGGTCAACCCTGCCCTAGTTTGGGTGACCCTTCCCAAGTTTGGGCGACCCTACCCTAAAATTGAATCTATTTCCCAAGTCTGATCTGAAAAGTCACATTCTCAGGATTTCGAAAAGCTTGTTGTCTGCCAGTTGTTTGCACATCTCAGTCACGCATAATTATTGCATCAATCCACCTACATCATGATCTACATTCAAATCATTATCCAAATCATATAGGTGCATCCTTAATCATCCTCTAGGTTCAACATCCATTATAGGTTTCTTGATCAAAATCCTCTGAACTTTGTTTGAAGTTGTTATCCGAATTGAACTAGGTGCCTGAAATTGATCATCATCCTTCAAAATCTGCTTAGGATCACCATATGTCCTAAGTCGATCATCATCCTCAGCCCTATCAATCCCCTTCTATCTCAAGGTGGATTTGGTGTCATAATCATCAGTTCATCCTTTAATCTGATCAATCAGCACCTTAAGTCACCTAGGGTGATCTTTGAACCCAGTTTAGAAACTCTCCCAATCATTTAATCAATCGATCCTTAATATGATTCCATTTAATCCTTTCAATTGTTTTATTGATCAATCCTATCCAATCCAATCCAATCACATCTTTATCCAGTTATTCAATCAATTTATCCAACTATCCAATCAATTGAATATGTCATCCAATCCAATCATCATTTAGATCATCTTTACATTGCATCCTAGGAGTTTAGTTACATCTTAGATCACCTAGTTGTGTTGCACTTTCATGCTCGTTCAGACTCACTCACAAGCAAAAAATCAAATGGCAGACCAACAAGCCAAAGGCTCCTAGTCGAACATCCCACAAGATCCTAAAAACGTCCCAAATATCCCACAAGATCCACATAATGGTGCCTCATCACAATCCAACACCGACATCCAAAACACCACACCACCCAGTGACGAGAACATGGTTAACCAACCTGAAGTCAATGTTGATGAATACCTTAGTGATCCTATTAATGTTCAGATGATGGATCAACTCTGCAACAAACATGGGCATAAGATTCTTGCCACTCTACTCATGAGAGGCATCAAACCACCATCTGATTTTGATGCGTCATAATATGCTGGTACCCACACTCTTCCCACACCTGCAGATCCACAAAATTCACAAAATATCCTAGGGAATTCATATGTCCCTGAAAGTGAACCCACCGAAAGTTGGTATCATCCTGAGTTTGGAAATGTTGTGATACACCAAGTTGCTAGTTATCGTCATCTCCCAACCGCAACCTCTGAAGCACAACACGAGCATTACGACCCCTACGCCTACGACATGCCTCTATACATCCCATCTTCTCCACCGCTTCCATCTCAACATCCTATTCAACCACTTGTCAATGTTGCGGGCACACCTATCCTTGTATTAATGCCACCTCCAGGATTTGCACCTACTAATAACTTACAACCACCTTCTTTCCAGCAACCTGCCGCTAATCCTCACCAATCCACTGCATTGCCACCACCACCACAACACACTGCTACTTTTGTTGCTTCATCCCTACCACCCCATCAACAACAACCTCCATAACACAACATCCCCATCCCACAAAAAAATGTCTCAATTCCTACCCAACCACCACACCAAGTGACACAAACAACATCCTAGCCATCACAACCACCGCATGCCACTTCAGTAGCAGTCCCACAACAACAACATATTCCATCTCGCCCATCTTACCAACAACCGCCATAGCAACAACGTCCATCATAGCATATACATATTCCTACGCAAACACAACATAATCCTCTTACGAAATATCTTTATCATCCATCCAGCACGTACACTGCTCCATCCCATCCTAATTCCAATCCTCATCAGGGTGCTCAGAATCAAACGCGGACCCAACCGCCACTTTACACCAACCCTCCGCAGTCACATATCAATCCCTATCAATAGCCATCAAATCCACAACAACCCCCATATGTCACGCAACAGCCCATCATTGCACATCAATAGTAATCCTATCCATCCTATCTCCAGCAACAACAGTCTTATCAGCAGGGTGCACCTTCCACCTATTACTACCAACAACCACCACCATATCAACAAGGGGGTTCTACCTCTTTGTATTATCAAAATCCTACACAACAGCAAGGTGCTTCGTCCACTTCTTATTATCAACAACAACCACCCTACCAACAAGCAGCTTTTGCTTCTTATCATCACAATCCATCATCCTCCTATCTTCCATACATTAATCCACAATCCGCTTATATCAATCAGAACCAACAAACACCTTCTTATGCATCTCAACCTGCCTATGATCCAACCATTGTGGTACCATCCTCATCATACCAACAATACTATCCTTACAATTAGCCTACTCCAACTCCTGCAACACCAATCAACAAAGACTTGGAAGAAGTCAAGACTGCATTGAAGGACTTACAAGCTGAGATGGGCAAACAATCATTCAAATTTGAGGACATTTGTCCCTATCCATTTGATCCCTCCATTTCCTTGGTTCCCTTCCCTAAACACTTCAAAATACCAAAATTCAATAAGTACAAGGGAACCAAAGATCCTAAAACTCATCTGCAAGAGTTTTATGCCCATTGCCAAGAATTCATGCACAATGACAACTACCTCATACGATTGTTCCCTAAGAGCCTATAGGGGGTCGCTCTTAACTGGCTCATGGGTCTTGAAAAGGGATCCATCAAATCCTTTGTGCAACTATCAGAAGAATCTGTCTCACTTGTCCTTTAATTTGGAGAAGGATATTGACACGCTTGATCTCCTGAAAGAAAAATAGTGTAATGGAGAAACCTTTGCGAGCTATTTGCAAAGATGGCGAGCCTTAGCCAGCCGGATGAAATCCCCACCACAGGAAAAATACATGGTCATATTGTTTATTGAAAATTCCCATCCGGACATGGCTCACAACTTCTGACTCCACTGCATCACCACCTTTGCGGCACTAGTGGAGAAGGTTCCTATCCTGGAACGATCCCTTGTTGCCAAAGGGAAGGTCAAAATTTTCAATTCTAATAAAGGGAGGTCCTCTAGAGATAAAACTCATTACTGAAATAAGAATAAAAAATTTAATGATGGTGTCATTGACACCAAAAATGTCCAGGTGGCTACTACCTCACAAAATTATCCTCCTCAACAGCAACAGTAGATACGCAACACCATATTTGTGCCTTAAGGAGCACCTCATCCACCACAACAGTCAAATCAAAACAACCAAGGGGGAAATAAACGTAAGTTTACTCAGTTGGGAGAACCCCTTAGAATCATGTTTAACAAGCTCCTCCAAGCTAACTACCCCATCACATATCATGTCATCAAGCCCCTTATCGAGTCCAAGCCCAAGCCAACTTGGTTCAAAGAAAATGAGTATTATGAATTTCACAAGATTAAGGGACATACATTAGATAAGTGTCAAGGTCTAAAAAACTACATCCAAGGTCTCATAGATCAGGGTGAAATATATGTGGATGCTAACACGAAAACCTCATCTAATGCTCAACTTCAAATATATCATAATGCTTTTCCCAAGCATAATCAGGGTCCTAGTACATCCAACTCCAATCCTGGACCTACCAATAACAACAACCAGAATAACAACACTAATAACATCAATTATAAAAATGTGTCATACAATTACCAAGGTCTTGTCACATACATAGAACAAGTGGAGCTATGTGTATCCATGATACGTGTCAAAGAAAAGACTCACAATGTGTTGTTACCACCCGTCGAACTCGCATCACCGTCCTAGTAGCCTTCGCATCTACCCAACTGCCATCTGTCAATTCGCAGTACAACATCCTTGATCACTTAGGCAAGACCTCAGCTCAAATTTTTATCCTGGTTCTGCTTTAAGTCTTCCCCCATGTATCAAGACATCCTGAATAAGGCCTTACAAAGCACTCAAGTCCCCAATGACATAGGTCCCACACAATTCCAAGCATTGGTAGGAAATATTTTAGCAACCTACCAATTAGGCTTCAGTCAGAAAGATATACCATGCCTTGACTCAAGTCATAACCGTCCCCTTCACCTTAAGGTTGGGGTGAATTGTCATAAAGTGAAAAGGGTATTGGTAGATAATGGTTCTTCCCTAAATATTTATACATTGAAATTTATACAACAGGTGGGATACACCCAAGCTGACCTAAATAATCAGGCTATCACCATCAAAGCATATGATAACGTATAACGAGATTCTGAGGGCACTATTTGTCTTCCTATTCAGCTGGGGCCCATTGTGCAGTATACTATGTGTCATGTTCTAGAACTGGAATTTCCATATAACATCCTTCTTGACTGCCCATGGATCCACTCTATGCAAGCCATCCCATCACCTATCACCAATGTCTAAAATTCCCATTTCAAGGAATGGAAGTAACTATACATGCTGACCCTCAGCCATTTTAATATTTATGTGCCCTAGAGGCTTCCTTTCCGCATTCTCATTACTTCCATGGGGTAGAAATGGGGGCATCTCAGACATCATCATCTCATCCATCCACCAACACATTAACTACCACTTCATCCATGCCATCATCCACACCTGATTCCACCATCACTAAGGTCCAGATCATTGAAAAGGGATCTGGTGAGTATGAAATGCGTACATCACCCTCCATGCTCCAAATGTGGGGTCTAGCACTTTCCGCTCTCCTAGGTTACAACAAGATACACCCGATGACGACATGAGCCAGTGAGTGTATTGTGAGGAACCTAAACCATCTCCCCCCTTAAAGGAATACTTCCAAGAGGCCTATCCTTGGCCTTCTAAGATTGCAGAAAAACATAACTATTAGGGGGGAGGCCTTGGTGTAACAAAACAGGGTGGACGACAACCAATAGAAGCTTCTCTATGTCTGAAGAAGATAGGTTTGGGCTATGATACTAAACAAAAGGGTCCTATGGCATCCTCTAGTACCTCTAACAATGTTGGTGTAGACAATGGTTCCCTCGAGGACATACCAGAGGAGGATTCCGTCATACATTTGTACAATGGCGTTGATCACATTGATCTCCCTTCCATGTTCGAATGCCTATCTGTTTGCACCATCACCTTATCCATCAAACACCCTGAGCTTATAGACTATGACCTACAAGGTACCACACCTCCCAACAGTTTTCCCTCAATGGACCAATATGTACATCTCATGGGATTGGGGGAAAATGAACGCCCCAGTTGCAAAAATAAAAAGAAACAAAATCAAAATGGGTCGCCTAGTGAAAACCTCCCTAAGGCACTTTGTGACTTTGAAAAAGTAAAAACAAAGGGCGTATCTACTAGTGAAAATCTTGACAAGGTGCTAGAAGATGGGGAAGTTCATCTTCCCCTTGTAAGGACTTAACTATTTGCTCAATCATCCATCTTGATCGAAGAAACACAAGCAGTAAACTTGGGAACCGAGGAGAATCCCAAGATCACCTATGTGGCTAAAGCATTGTCAGAAGAAGAAAACTCTACCATCACCAAGCTACTTAAAGAAGCAATCATCAACTTCACCTGGACATATTTTGACATGCCTGGCCTTGATCCTTCTTTGGTGTTACATCACCTAGATGTCCATCCTGATGCAAAACCTATCAAGCAGAAACTCTGAAAATGCAGCCTCAAGTGGCTCTACTTGTCAAGAAAGAATTGGAAAAGTTGTTGGAAGCAAGATTCATCCCACCAATTGACTACTCTAACTGGATCTCCAATATAGTCCCTATCGCTAAACCCAATGGAGATATCAAAATATGTACAGATTTTTGAGACCTTAACAAAGCTTGTCCTAAGGATGACTTCCCCTTGCCAAATATTGATATGTTGGTCGATCTCACCGCAGGACATGAGATGTTGACCCTAATGGATGGTTTCTCTCGTTACAACCAGATTAATATTTCCCCCAAAGATCAACACAAGACTACCTTTACTACAACTTGGGGTACATTCTGCTATAATTTCATGCCTTTTGGCCTTAAGAATGCGGGGGCAACATATCAGTGTGCTATGAAAGTTATCTTCCATGACCTCATCGACATAATAATGGAAGACTATGTTGATGATTTATTACAAAAATCAAGAATGAGAGAACACCCTACCATTCTCAAAAATATCTTTGAACGTATGGAACAGTACAAGCTACGTCTCAATCCGAAGAAATGTGTCTTTGGTGTCACATTCGAAAAACTCTTAGGGTTCATTGTCTCTCTAAAGAATCTAATCAGTGGTGAAGACACTCAAGTTGCACGACTTGCTCAGTTGGAACTCTTGGATGAAAAATGAATCAAAGCCTACAATCTACAAGCCTATCAACATCGGCTCAAGAGAAGCTACAATAAGAAGGTATGCTCTCGTCAATTCAATGTTGGCAAGTTTGAAGCAAACTGGTTAGGCCCTTACATCATCACAACAAAATATGGTTTTGGAGCATACAGGTTGTCTACACCTGAAGGAGAGCCCCTAGAAGAACCCATCAATATCATGCACCTGAAGAATTTTTATACTTAGGTCAGCTAGGGTATCCTTGTTAAAATCTCAAAATACAAAAAAAAGTAAAAAATTATTATGCAAAAATCAAAAAATCAAAAAATCAAAAATAGCAAAGAGAAATAATTCATCCTATGGTGAAAACCACCCTTGGTGGCACCTTGGATATGTATGATTGGTGAAAACTTGGCAACAGGCACTATTTGTATAGGGCTTAATCATTATCTACCTCGCTTCCTAGTTACTTTATGATCTATTTATCCAAATCTCATATCTTCACCATCCTATCAATCCTATCCCTCCATCCACCTACATCATCTAGTCACTTGGTATATTTTGGTTGAGCATTAGACGAACTCCATCCGCTACCTGTCATCCTGATCTTTTGTCTTAATCTAAGCGTGTGTCATCTCGTTGTTATGGTTGTCTCCATCTAGGTTCTTTCATCGTGTCAGTCTCCATATAGATCCCATCTTGTCCTTGGCGAACTACGTTGCCCCTGCGCTTTCACGTAGGAAAGGCCGATCATTTGATTCACCCCCAGGGCTTTGTTTCTTGTAATCTCCCTCTATTTTTTTCCTATCCTTGGTGAACTACGTTTCCCCTACACTTGCACATAGGCAAGGCTGGTCATTTGATCCACCCCCAGGGCATGTTTGTCAATTAGTTTTGTCCTTCATCATTTGTCTCCATGATCCTCTTTTCGCTCTTATCCATCATTGGTCTTTCGTCCTGTTCAAACTATGTTGCCCCTACGCTTGCACGTAGGCAAGGCTGATCATTTAATCCACCCTCGGGGCATGTTTTTTCCATCCATTTTGTCCTCTATCTTTTGTCTCCATCATCCTCTTTTCACTTTTATCCATGGTATTTTCCTGAACTACGAGGGCTTTGTGCTTTCACGTAGGCAAGGTTCATCTTTGATCAACCCTCGAGCCACTAGGCCTTTAGGGTGTTTCAGTCTTGTGTCTTGTGTCTTGTGTTGTGTTGTCAAGTATGTCCTTATCTAGCCGGTTCATCACAAATGGAATCCATTAGTGTCATCATATTTAATCAATTTCGAATATCCTGCATCATTATCGATCTTTTAGTTTAGCATACATCTTTAGTCTCAATAGGATGTATCATTCCTAACGTATTGCATCAACCCCATCCATCATCTTGATCCTATGGCAAAGGACGTTTTGAAATTAATTGCAATCTTTTGATGCTTTTGGATTTTGTTTATCCTTTGATCTCCCTATCATCACTCGTCAAGTCCGCCATGATCTATCATATTGTGGTGTGTTTTGATTGGTTTACATAGGGGCATATCTTGATTTTTTATTTTTTTATCGCTTGTTTTCCTGGTTGTCCCATGTAGTACCCACCAGGAGCCCTGAGGTCTTTTGTTATGCTGGGACATCCTTTTGTGCTTGTGCTTATCCCAATGTTAGGCCCGACCAAAGTCATAGCGACTTTGGGGTATTGGGATAGCCTTCTTATTTGTTGTGTTTGTTCATGCATTAGACACTAATTCTCCTTCGTCCACATACCATGGTACTTGGTGCCTTATGTTAGAGTAAAATAAATGCTCCAAAGATGGAAAATTGCATTTTATTTTCTCCTCCATTGAAGTCATATATCCTCCATCCTTTATTTTTCCATGACTTAGGATTTTGGTTGTACAAACGTTGATTCCTTCCATCTTCCCCTTTCTCCTTAGGATTCCTATGGTTCTTGACAGGTGCAGTTACACACCTATCACCTCCTTTGCTTCCACCCTTCTGCATACCCTTATTTACACATTACATTTTAGCACTTAGTTATATTCTCATTCCGTATTTTAGGTTCACTAAGTTGCATTATATCCCATGTGTAGGTTAATTTTAACATCGTAAAATTAATTTCATTATTAATCCATTTCATTAGCATATTCACTTTAGTTCATATCATGCATTATCACCTACATCACACATTGTTAGGTTTATTTTCACATCCATAGAATATAAAATCATAAATCATACATCACATTAGACATCGTGCATATCATATCATGTCATCCACATCAAAATAATCATAATCCGTCAATCACATCTTGCATCATAGGTGTTAGACATCATCCGTATCATATCATATCATCCACATAGAAACAATCATAATCCATCCACCACATCCTGCATCATAAACGTTAGGCATCCTACATATCATAATCATACATCCATATAGGCATAAACATAAATTATTATAGCCATATTCATACATCACATCATAATAATCATAAAACCATAAACATACACATATGCATAAATAAATCATCCATCACATGCACATCATACAGTGTCAATAAGGGCTCTCGCATATCATAACAAAAATACAATGTCCATCACATCATCCATAATAATGTCCATCATATACATCACAATACATATCCATTGTATGACATCAAAAATAAAGTACGCATACAGAACTATGGCTCTGCTCTAATCTTTGTTGCCCTATATTGTATCCCATCCTGTACTTGTCAATAGTCAGGATCCTATCCCTCTGATCCTCTAAACCATTAGCTACCTACATCCGATCTTTGTGGAGACTCTGGCACTAGCCCCCTATGTGGAGGTGTCTCTCTCATGCTACTATATCCTCAGGTATGCATCCTTACTGACTAGGATAGTGTTGGCATCTGTGGCGGTGCTCGAACATAGGTGGGTACCCGTTGTGTTGGATCTAGCATTATCGAGTAATAGGCACACATATAGTAGCTCGCCTCTCTCATATACTCCTCCCAATCTCCCACCTGTTGTCTGGTTGAGTCTTGCTTTTCCCTGTACCTATCTTGATATCCACAAATGGACCTCCTCTCTTGTGCCCATGCCCCCCATCCTAACTGTAGCTGCTCAATCTTTGATCCTATTTGCAACACCTGCTCCAAAGCCTTGTCCCTCTCCTCCTGCATAGCCTATACCTACACCTGCAATATCTAACCCCCTTGTCTCACCACCTTGTGTTGCCTGTGCCTACCCTGGCACTGCATTTCTCTCCATAGCCTGTACATGTGCCACTTCTGCATCCCTCTTCCCCTGTAGGACCTGCATCTGTGTCTGTAAGGTATCTCTCTTAGTCTCCATCAACTGTACCTGAGCCCTCATGGTCTCCTCCCTCTCCTTCATCAATCCCATGTCTCCCACTGTCTCCTCTGCCACCTCAACTCTATCATGAAGCTCATCTCACTCCTTCCTCAATCCTTCCTCTGTCTCAGTAGTCCCTCCACCTGCCTCCTTAGATCCTCCATATCCCTCTCTGCCTCCACCAGAGCCTCTGTTAGTATTTGATTTGTCGCTCCTCCAGATTCTCGTTGAACCCCTACCTGTAGTATCGTCACTATCGCCTCTAGTTTGTCTCTCTCCCATTTCATTGCCTCGCCTGCCTTATGCTCCCTCAATACCTCTCCCTCCAAATGAGTCAACTTTGTCTGTAACTCGCTCACCTTTGCTCGCAGTTTGTCTATCTCGGCTCACAACCTCTCTCCCTCCCTCTTCATCTCTGCCTCATGATGCGGCACCGCATCATTCACCGCCTGATACTCTCTCTCACTCTCTACTAGCTGAGCTCACAACCTGACCACCTCCACCTCCAATCTACTCCTTGTTGCCTCTGAGTCTCTCAACCTCTGCTCGGCGATATCTAATCTCGCCTCAGCTCCTCTTAATCGCATAGTCAGATCCTCTACTATCGACGACATCATGGCCAATGGACAAATATCATGTACATCCATATCCATCTCCTCTGCCCCTCCCTCATCCCCCAGGTCCATCGCCTCTGCCTCATGTTTGTCCTCCTTGGGCTTGACCCGCACCCTTTGTCTCCTCCTCCTCCTCCTGCCTGGCCTTCGCTGACCTCCTACCTCATCCTCCCCCTACCCTCCCTCCTACAACTTTGTGGCTCTAGCTACCTCTGTCACTCTCCTCTATTGTCCTCTTACTCTTCCTACCTTTGGCACTCTCCTCTATTGACCTCCTCCTTCTATAGCTACCCCTAGCTGCTCTCCTCCTAGTATGGCTGCCCCTGGCCCTCTCCTCCACTACCCTCCATCCCTGCCTGCCTTTGGCTCTCTCCTCGGCCTCCTCCCTCGCCCTCTCCCCTATCTTTCGAATCTAATCTCATCCATTGGCCCAAATCTTGATGCCCCTCTAATCGGCTCCTCCGGTGTAATCCGTACGGGTCAGTGTCATGCAAACCACACAACATATCTAATTGTCATCCTTGCATCTACCAACCCTTTAGCCCTCCCTAGGTAGTCCACTAGATCATGCTCCAGTGTCTCCCAATGCTCCTGCGCAAAATCCGGTGGAATCGGCTCCCCCCACGGTCGCTCCCGTGAAATCCGTTTGAACTTATCTGGTGCAACTGGAATATCTTGTGCCAACCCATACTGCCTCGTCACCCGGTCTGGCCTATGTGACTCCACTATTTGAGGCTCCTTCCCGACTATATAACATTGGGTCATGAAGTGTTTCTTATGTCTCACCTCATCCTCCGTCCACTTGGTGAAGCGTTGCATCATATACGGCCTCCACACTATCTCCTCCTCCATCCATCTAAATCTCTTGAGCCATGATATTGAAACACACAGTCATACTCCGTACTATACCAATATGCCACTGGCAGTGTCGTATCCTCTAGTCCCACTCTCACTACATCTAGCCTGGACACACTGATGTGCTCTCATGCCCATACTTGAAGCAGTGTCACATGGCACATGTTGAGTCCCCCTCGATAGCATATCACATACATATCCATGTACAACTGTGCAAGGATGCATGGACTGCATGTGAACTCTCCCTCCATCCCCTCGACAATGTGTTGGATCACCTCCATGTAGCTAAGGCTGCACAACCGACCACTCCTATCCGATATGAGTATCTAACTAATCAACTTCCATAGGTACAATGGCAATGGTGGTACTTTCAATCCCAAGCATCTGTCCACGTCTAGCCCCTTCTTCTGCATAGGCAGGTCCTCTCGCCCGAACATGACCCACATGGTTTGATCCAACGCCTCTCCCTCTGATCTCGTAGCACACTCCATACACCCTACTATGGGAAGACTCAATATCCGCCAAACATCCTTTAGTGTCACTGTCATCTCCCCTGTCGGGAGATGGAAATTTGAGGTCGTTGAATCACAATGCTCAATCAGGGCCGTCAGCATCGCTCGATGCGCTCTGATGGACGGATACCCCATGTGCAACAACCCCGCCTGGGCCAACGCATGATGGTCTGCTCTCATCATCACTCGCTATGTCGCTGCCAACACCTCTGATCTTCTCTCTTGAGTCTGCAAGTTGTCGAACCTCTGCAACCACATCACACACCCTGTCAGTCATCAAATCCATGCCTTCAAATCCTGACCCTGGGTTCTCTTCTCACTAACTTATTCTTCCATTCTTTGGACAATCATTTTTAAGCTTGTCCCACTTCTATTTTCTTTTTCTAACACTTTAACCCTTTTTTTCCTTTGGGCCCCCTTCTTTACCCTCGATGGTTGCCCTTTTTGGGGCATGGCCACCCCTTTGGGTGGGGCCACCTCTCTCGAGCGTAGCCACCCTAGACGGGGCGAGGCCGCCCTCCCAAGCGCAGTCGCCCCTGCTGGGGGTAGGGCGACCCTCCCAGGCACAGGCACCCCAACTGGGGCAGGGCCGCCCTTTCAGGCACAACCACCCTTGCCGGGAGCAAGGCCGCTCTTTCGGGCGAGGTCGCCCCAGCGCAAAGTGGGGTCACCCCCGCGCTGGGCAGGGCCGCCCTTCTGTGCACAACCGCCCCTACGTAGGGTGGGGCCGCCTCATCTGGGGCACGACCACCCCTTGTTGCATGCGATCGCCCATGACCAGGGGCGAGGCTGCCCCTATTGAACCAAAAACCTGATTTTTTCTTCTATTTTACCCTAGTTTTTTTCAAAACCTTCTTTTTTTCCTCCCACGCCATTAATTGGCGTTTCTTCCTACCCGGTGGGTGAAATGGTCTTTCACCCTCTACCCATTTTTCTAACCTACCCTTATTCCCAATCCCATGTTTTTAAATTGCATTATAACTCAAACATAAATCAAAAAATGCTAAAAATCACAAAGAGGGTGTTGAGCCTAACCTGGTGTGGGACCGAGCACTCAGCGTAGAAACTCTGCACCTCATCTCCTCGATGGATGATGTCGTCATCATAGTCTTTCGGCATCTTCTCGCTCCTTCTCTTTCCTCTTCTCTCCTCTCTCTCACTCAATTCCAACTGTGTAAATGAGGAATAGTAATTCTAAAATTACTATTTATAACTTCCCTCTTTCTTCCCCTTTTTAAAATAAAGGATATTTTTTCCCTTTATTTAACTTTTTTCTCCTCCAATTAATCCTGCAACTTTTTGGGGCTGCCATTTGTGCCCCATGTGTCTATTTGACTCCGTTCAAAAGCCAATCTTCATGGTTTTTCGAGTTCTATCTACGGTACCTTTTGTTTCTTCATATCGAGAAGTCACTCGGGGCTCCTTTTCCTTCCCCTACCACCCTCTTGAGGGGGGCATACCGTACCATATCCATCTATACCTCTTTCTTGGTCATTTTCCCACAAGATTGGGGCATCACCCTTCACTCCCCTCCATTCAGGTAGCTCACACAACCTCTCTTGTGCTGGGGCATCCTTTTCTAGTCGCTTCCTCTATAGAGTCATCTGCATTTTATTTTTCTTCGAAACACTGTTATTCTAACAATATTTCGAAGATGGGAAAAATGTAGACACCCAAATTTGACCACTTCCATATGGCCAAAATCCTACCATTTATTCGTCTGTATTAATTAAATGACACATTTAATTAATATTATCTCATTCTCTAAGGTTCCTAAAAGTATTTAATCAAATACTTTATCCTTTTCCTCTCTAAATTAAATAAATCAATCAATTTAATTTAGTCAATTATCCTCTTCAATTTTAAATTCATTCTTTCTCTCTCCTTATCCCATCCTCCATAACTATTTCACTAATCTAGATTAATCTAATTAATCCTTCATTAGGATGTGCATATCCTTAATCAGGATTAATGTCACATCCTCCATATTTAGCCACTTGCCTCTTGTTACCTATTTTTCGCCACTAGCTCAAACAGGTAGAGCTGAATTGCAAATTCAGGCTAAAAGGTATACAAGATGTTTTAAAAATTTCTATTGAAGTACTCATATTGTGCATTACTTCATGACAATGTATATTTCAATGATATTATGCAAAAAACACTTCAAAATTACATCACAAGATTGCATAATTTTTGTTGTTTTATTCATAATGTGCAAACCAGAATCCCACACAAGTTGTGGGAGTAGCAGATTTTGATTGACATAATCAAACAATAGGTACAAAAGCAGTTTGTATACTATACAACTGTTGACAAAATAAACATAGAAGGGAAAGTGGTTCATCATTGCCTGTAATGATGAAACCCGTGATGCTTGATGTCTCTTATTGGCGTTGATGAAGCTTTCCAGGTTCCTTGACTTCGCTCTCTTTGAGTTGTCCTGCAACATGAACGGAAATGATGTTAGAGATTAACTCTATGCAATGATGAATCAAAATCAGTCCTATGCTTACATTACCAACAGAAATATAAGATACATCTATTCAAGCATCTATCA
This sequence comes from Sequoiadendron giganteum, assembly GCA_007115665.2. Lineage (NCBI taxonomy): Eukaryota > Viridiplantae > Streptophyta > Pinopsida > Cupressales > Cupressaceae > Sequoiadendron > Sequoiadendron giganteum. The sequence goes on along the minus strand of CM021110.1, from coordinate 292,553,102 downwards.
GATGATTATGAAAATTCAAAGAAAATAAGGAGAAGACAGAGGACTTTCAGCTTCTTTTATTTTGCTAACATGTTCGTTCACTGTGCAGGAACAAGTACATTGTGTACGAGATCATCTTATCGGATATGTGGAGTAAAACGGGCTCCCACAAGGGTTGAGCCTGGCATATCAAAGGGACACACTCTCCATTCACATATGAGAGTTCATTATATTATCAGAACAGTCATCAAGGAAGCTGCAGAAACTAAGAAGATACCTTGCAAAATGAACTTAATGCAACTTTGCCAAGGAAAGCATAGAGGATGATCACATTTAAAACAGGATTTTTTGTGTTTCTGAGTTATGTTTTAAGCAGCATTATTGTCAAATATGAACGTGTTGAACAAACATCTATCACAGCGTTTTTCAGACTTGGATCAACGAAATGGCAAAAGTAAGTATATTGTTATTTTTATCAAAGAACAACCAAAGCCATGTATCAAAGGAGATAATGTTTTGGGCTTAATTCCTTCATCAAATGAGCAAATAAGAAAGCATCATTCAGGGTACATTTTGGCAATTAATTTGTGAGGAATAGTATACGTTTCTGTTTGTTGGATTCAAGTAGCAGTGCCAAGAAAAAAGAAAATGGAACATATATTTTCACAACATCTGAAGATAAACAAGAGATTTTATGATTTCATTATACAGGGAAAGCATGACACTATTCATGTTGAAAATCACTTAATAAGAGTGCTGGTTCAGCATGTTCTTCAGTAGAGGTTTTAAATGATAAATGACCTTGTAATTCGAATAGTGCCATCATGATTCACAATGCTGCTAGTTTACAGTCAAGCATCATTTTCAACAGAGAGATCATATTTGCATACATATCTTATGCTTTTACTGATTTTTGCATCATACTTATATGTCATTTATTGACTATATCTGTTGTTTATATCAAAGGAGTTTTATGCGACAATATCTATATATATATATAGATTTTTGGATCAAGAGAAGGAAATCAATAAATTTTCAAGTGATAGTCAATGGTTCAGCCAAAAGGTTGATATGCGTACCCCAAGTCTCCAAAAAGATGGAAATGGTTCTAACTGGATCCTTACAGGTGAACAGTGAACTTGATGTTGGCACGATTGGTGAGTCTACACCCTCATAAACCTTATAGATATTCAAGAACGAATATAAATCAACTATAGTTCTCATTTTGGAACAAAGAAAATGCAGCAAAGTGTCTACAAATTATAAATCTTTCCAAGGCAGCCAGATCCATCAAATATATAGCCGTGGCATAGGAGTATGCAAACACCCAGAAGGACTTACATGATGGCTTTCAGTTTGCATCGAATATCACAGGTTTTCCATAACAATATAAAAGGAGAAGTATAAATACAAATACATAAGGCAGGGAAGGTCCCGGATCAAGCTTGCATTTCGATCACAAAGCATAAAAGCAAAAAGACCGCATTTACAGTCCTGGAAGTATAATAATAAGAAGCACACTGGAAGCACAATCAATGGAGTCGGAAGCTTACCAAGTCACGCCTGTGAGTCCTCAACTCACCACAATCCTTCATCTTGTCCATGGTGGATCAATTTCAGTCATCCATTTTTCTTTAAATGGAGGGCCTTGGCCTCAAGTTAGAGGTTAAGATTGTTAAGGATTTTGAAGCCATTATTGCATACTAGTCATTATTGCAGCATTCAAGTATTCAAGCCATTTGCATTCAAAGCAATTTGCATCCACTCACTATCATCAACTACTCCATCCACCTCCATTATTGCAAGTTTACCATCAAGGAGCATACATAAGGAACATCTTCAAGGGCCAACCACTTCAACAAGCTAAACAAGCAAAAAGGTATAATCATCATTGTTGTTTTTATTATTGTTTGTTTAGTTTCAACTAGGCCTAATCTTTGAGGTATTGGTGTGTTTCATTTGTCTTGCATTCTTTTGTTTTGCACTTTAGACTAGTGGATTTTCACTGCACATAATCACATCCCCCCTTTTTTTCATTAAATAATTTATTTAATGAATATCATTTAATTCCCCTAATTTACATAATTGAAACTTTATTTAATTATCAAATTACTAATTAAATCTAATCCCCCCCACTTGCAAGGGAATATTCCAAGAGAATATTCTTCATTTGCACATTCCTCCAAAAACATAATATTCCCATGGAATATTCTTTTGCACTATTTAATTTGGTTTTAATTAACTAAATATCTAATTTTCCTCACCCATGAGAATATTCTCTTTCTTCACTCATTTGAAAAAGGGAATATTCATTTTTTTGCAACAAACTTTCAACATGACTTCTTGTGCAAGTTTTGAAAGTGTGTTTGTTTGGACGAATGTGAGCCTTTGATTAAATATCATCTTGTAGCCTCAACCCTTGATGGGAATCCATGATCCATGCCTCCATCTTCCTTCTTTTTTAACCATTGATTAGATTTTTCAATCTTAGCCCTTCATTTCTCATTTGTCTTATAAATAGGTCACTATTTGGAGACAAATGGATCCATCTTTTAAGAGAAAATTATGTTGTTAAAATCACTTTCATTTGCACTCATATTCAACACTTATTTAGCATCTTTTTAGCTTAATTTACTTGCATCATTAGCTTAGCTTCCATTAATGGCTTCCATGGTAACATAGATGCATCCATTTAGCCTATTTCATAATTATGGTTTTAATCTTTTTTAGCTTAAACTCCATTAGATTAGTTATGCATACACCCATATCAATCATCTTAGCCTAAATCATGTTAAAATAGCTTTCATCGTGTTAATTTAGTTTTTAAATCATGTTTTCATACACATCTCTCATCGGTTTCGTTGATTCTCTTTAATAAAATCGATCAAAACAAGCTCATTTATCCATTGGATTGGGAAAGGGTTGCCATTCCACATCAATACGACACCACTCCCCAATAGGATAAGTTTCAATGGATTAGAATAGGGGTTTATGAAGCTTTTGTGTTTTTAATATGTTTTTGATAAGATAAGCAAAATTTATAGGGCGTTGTACATTTCACACAGAAAGCCCAAAGGGCCAAAGGATAGCATAGTTCAAATAAAACTTGAACTAGAAGAACAAATAGAACAGTTGATCGACAGCTGTAGAACAACCAAAAATTTAGACAACCCTCGAAATAGAGGGGTCAAAACTGACTTCCTGAACCCGAGGCTGATAAGAGGCAATGGATTTGGGGACACCCTTCTTCTTTCTCAGCACAATCGACCAGGAAGGCTCATAATTGAGAACCAATGAACGAGGCAAGGGGAGCGAACTCACAACAGCCACCCCGAGAGAGGAGCCTCCACACAGCGAGGGAGCTGGCAGTGAGGCACAGAAATAGGAGAAAACAAAGGTCCAGTAGAGTCGATCAATGAAGGACATGTAGGTTCTGACAGAACAATGATAGCAGAAGGTTCAGATGGGACAGAGACAACAAAAGGCTTCGTGGAAAGGGTCGCCGGGAGAGGGTCTTGGGTAGTCACAGGAGGATTAGCCTCCAAGGAGGAAATAACCGAAGGAGCTCTTGAAGGAGGGGAGCCCACAGTGAGATGGTTTGACAAAGCATCCTTCCACCAAGTCGTAGTGCCCTTGCGGAGGGCAAGCAAAGGCCAAGTGACCCACCAAAGAGCATCTCCTACACTGAAAGGGGAGACCCTCATAGTCCAAAAGCTACTTCCAAGGTCTGTCCTCCACCAGAAAGACCACATCACCATGGAGAGGTTTGGAGATGTCCAAATCAACTAACAACTGAGCTACTGTAGTATGCCCAAGCTCCCTAGTTGTAGAGTCCACCATTAAGAAGCATCCAATGGTAATGCCAATAGCTTCGTAACATGATTCCTCCCAAAAATGCAGAGGGAGATTCGGTAGATGGACCCAGACAAGTCTGGTTTTCAACGGCTTCATGAGGGGATTGAATGAGCAATACCAAGGCTTGATGGACATAGAATTAATACCCCACATCCACCCCCTTTGCAACACACAGTTTCTCTTCGCAGAGGAAGCAAAGGTAGCAATAAAAAATTTATTAAAAAAAAAAAACCCTAGCACTAAGGTAGAGCTCGATCTCCCCAGAAACCAACGGCTTCCAGGAGTTAGACGCCCAAGTATGGAGATCGGGGAGGGAAGGCCACAAGCCATTAAACCTACAGACCACTCCTTGCGCCAAATAATACACCTCATTTTTACCACCTCAAAATCGTAGACCACCACAGGAGAATCTCGAGCACAAGGCAAAGGCCGACAAGCCTAAGCAAGGGGCCAAGAATCCACCTTAGCAGCCTCAGAAAAGGATTTCGTCTAGCTAGAAGAATCCCTAGCAGGACGTGGGGTGTGCAACCCAGGAACAGAGTTCGCCAAAGCAGTAGCAGATGGATAAGTAGCCACCTGAGGAGGGGCAACGTGCATAACACCAGGAGAAGCGAGCCCAACACATTTTGAAGACACGCTGCCCACAACAGGAGAGCCGACAACAGGAGCCGACACAGGGAGAAGAAGCGTTGACTCAGAAGGAGGAGAGCCCCCACAAGACCCCCCAGTAGCCCCTAGAGCAACGTCCAAAGCCTGCACGCCATCGCCACAAGAACCAGTTTCGAGTTGTTGGCTCTCGCTCGCGCCCGTGAGAGACATTTCAAAGATTATAAGTTTTTTTTAATATGTTAATTTTAATGGATTCTTAGTTTACTTTTGAATTGAATGATCTTATTGGGATTGATGCATAGTGGCTTGAATATACTTTGAATCCTCATGGATCAAGTGTATTCAGCCCATACTAGACCGTCGGTCACATTTTGGCGCTATAAGGAGGGCTTGAACTAACCAATCTGACAAATTTCTTGGTAAATCTTTGTTTTGCTTATGTTTTCCAGGTACAACGACTCTATTGATAAATCACTAACACACCTTGGGTGCATCGCTATATAGCAACGCATTTGATAGTTAAAACAATGACGCATATTTAATTTAGCAACGCATTTTAAATTTTGTCACTGCATATTAAAATAGTGGTGCCAACTTTATTTTTCATTGCACCATTAATTTTCATTTAGCGACACAATGGATATATCGACGCATTTGATATCACTATTTTCTGTAGATTGACGCCATCAATTTTTTAGTATAGCAATGCACTTGCTATATGGTGATGCTATTGATGAAATTCAGTGATGCTATTGATTTCAACATCGTGATTTACTGGTAAATAGAAACTAAACCTAAAATTTGACATGTGCTTTAATTTTTTACTTTATCTAATTGCTAACATGTCACTGACTTCTCGCTTTTTCTTTTTAGACTAATTGGTTTTGCAGGATTGGAGCGATAAAGTTTGAAGTGAAGAAGTATATTAACATTTGAATATAATTGTAACAAGTGTTTCAACACTTATGGTACAATTATAACCCATTTATGATGCTTTATTCCATGTTTTAGGATCAAATTAGATTTCTTTTAGGCTTTAAAACGAATGTTCAAATTGGTAAAAACTAAACCCTCACATCATCTTGTTTGTTGGTTTAAAATTGAACACAATCTTCACACTTCAAATTGATGTTTAAAACGAACTCATTTTTCTATGACGGATTAAACTGAATATATGTTTGAATTGCTTGAGTAGGCTTGTTGTGATTATTCACTCCCCTTGCGCTTCGTGCAATCTTGGGTGAAGAGAAACACACAAGTATAATTTTTATTCTTGGAAGTGCTTATCCTCTCCCCTTGCGCCTTTTGGAAATCTTGGGAAATGAAAGGTATTTTACGCTTCAAACATGTGTTACCTTTAGCGGGCATGCCTCCCAACTTGTGAGAGGTAACAACCCAAACAATGCTTTCATTTCGATCTGCGATATAAATACTTGGCATGACAAAAGTCATTGCCCAGCTAGTGTGGTTACACTATACCAACGATCATATCCTCTGGTATCTGTGTGATATGTCAAAACCCTTAGATATTTCTAAGGGTTGGGAGTCCTCTTAATTGAGTGTATTCATCACATGTATAGCACTAATTTATCTTGAATATGGTCATTAAAATCCTTGTTTGTAGTGGCTAACCAGGTCCAATTGCCAAAACATATTTTAAGGTAGTCCATTGGAGTAGCATCACTCCAAGAAGTTACTTACCATGTCTAGTTTTTTATTGAGGCAATAAAGCAAATGGGGAAGGGACTCCTTTGCTTGGCGTGTCAAGACATTACATTTCCTTGACATAGCCTATTTTTCCATTTCATCTTCTCAGATTAATCATCTCTTCCAATGGTTGGTAAGCCTACTAAGAAATACGTACTCGCTCTATCTAGGATTGTAAATGCTTGAGAGTCAGTTTAACACTTGCTTGGTTCCAAAACAATTGCAAACAAACATCAACAAATATTTTCAAAATTTTAAACCCTTTGGTCTAAGTATGGATACCCTTTGACAAAACCTTGATATTGATGTGTGTACTAAGGATTTATTCTTAGAGACTTCTAAATATTTTGGTTTACATCTCAATCCATACTTCCCAAAGGTAACCTAGGTAACTATGCCCTTAACTTCATCCTTTTTCACAAAATGGACCTTGTGAAATTTATGATGTTTTTGACATAGATATTTAGTTAGAAACTTAAGCAAGACAAAGTTTTTGTGGTAAAAATGATCTCATTTAAGCAAGATAAATTGACAAATTGAACCCCACATGACCATTTGGCGTCTAATCGCTCTGGTTGAACAACCTAACCTTACACTTGCTATCATTCAACCAAAATTTGGACTAATTGAGGGAGAACAAATGGATATAATTAGTAGTTTGAGAAGCTTCACTTTTGAAACAAAGGAAACACCAAGTCAGTGGAGAAACGCAGCAAACATCTTATACAAACAAGAGGAACAAGTCGATATTATGTTCGGAAGGCCCATATTACCACTTCCTACATGGCAATAAATATCCTCTTTTCCATAATCTTGGGATTCTTTAAATGATATCTCAGAAAATTAATATCCCCAAGAGAAGGTCTACATGTTGTCACTTCAAACTTAGACATCTTAGTCAAAAATTTATCAAGAGACACCTTGTAGCTCTTTACCACAATAGGAACATTTTGGTAAGGAATTTTTATAGATGTGTTTCGATGAATGATTCAAACATGTATGCTCAATATGAACCCCTCATTTGACTCAACATTAGTCTTTTGCATTAAGTCACTCTAGGGTTTAGCATCTTTCTCACTACCTTGGTCTTAGAAAACAAAGGTTCACTCTAGGTCAACATTGGATCAAACATTTCATCCACCCGTTCATCAAAACTCATCCTTCACCTCACCAAAATTTGCAAAAAAATTGAATACACCAATACTCTCTAACTTAGACATCTATCAACCTAAACCCTAACCTAGCTACTTTGTATGTCAAATGAATCCTTTTCCATGCATTTGGCTAAATTAGTTAACATCTTTGGATTAGATTATCTTGAAGGTCACGAGTCTACCCTAAAGATTCATAAGTTCATAAGTTCATAAGTTCATAAACATCCTTTATCCAAACATCAAACAATCAAACTTAAGTCAAAAGTATTGTCCTAAAAAATTTGCAAAAATCACTCCCCACATCATTCATCTTTTCATCTCCCAATATCACCATTGCTCAAAAAATACTTAAAGCATCCCTTTTACCTAGATTTGAGTCAACTAGAGAATTCAAACATTACAAATCTCAACACAACTCTCCCATAGGTGACTCAAAATTTATGGTAAAGACAAGATCACAACACAAGAGAATTATGGAGAAAACCAAAGTCACATTCTCCTGAAGTGATCCCAATCCTCGAGAATTTGATCCAAGAAGTAAAGTTACCCCATCACAACAACCCTCCTCTCCATCAAGACCATATGAGATAGAAGACGTTATGAAATACCCATTTGAACTTACCAAGGAAGAAATCATGGAATACAAACAAGAGCATCAAGCCTTAGAAAATGTGGCTCCAATTTCCCCATCTTTTATTGTGCAACCCTTGATGCAAGGCTTAACAACTCCATCCTAGGGCTAAATCAAACATCCATTCCTAGTATTGTAGCTAGTCTTGCTAAAGACTTTTTCCATACTCTTCCATTTGAAAGAAACACACTTGTGGGGACTCTCAACACCAAACTATCTCAAAGCACTACTTAGACACCTACATTTGGCGCTCCTCCAATTCTCGAACACCCCTTGCATAAAAATAAGCCACTTACAGTTCACAAATCCATGACCACCTCAATATACCAAGGGAACCCATCTTCATCCATCCCCACAAGTACCACAAGTGTGCCCAACATCACACAAGGTAGTATAGGCCAAGTGTATCAAATAGACCAACAAGGGCATGCCAACACCCTAATGCAAAGTCAACCCCTAACACAAATAGGGACATATTTATCCAACCCACCAATTGGTTCATTTGCACCGTTGGTTTCACAACACACATCTATCCCATCCATCATCAACCTAAATCAAAACAATCCCTTGGTCATGAACCCCAACAACCAAGGTAATACCTTGATCACATCCCTAACACAAGGAAATCCCCAAGACATCGCTCAATGGAATCTTTTCAATCAATGGACTCAAGGTCCTAATGTGTCATCACCATCGCAATATTTAATGGCACCATTATCATCTTTCCCCTTAGTCCCTCAAGTCATGCAAAATCAAATGAGACCTCAAACTTACATTCCTCCATCCCAATCCACCATCTTGCAAGGAATGTTAAACCAAGTGAACCCCCAACCTCTCATCAATAACCCGCTACCCACGTAAAATATCAACTCATCACAGATGTCCCAACAACCAGTTGATCCTACATTGCAAGCACATTCCTTAGCTTTACAGAAAGCACAACAGGCTTATTAGCAAGTCGTCCAACAACAGTAACAACAACAAGCAGCCCTAGCAGCACAATAACATCAACAACAACAAGCAGCCCTAGTAGCACAACAACAACAACAACAAGCAGCCTTAGTATCCCAGCAACAATAGCAAGCCCAACAACAACAAAAATAACAACAACAACAACAAGCCTTACTAGCTCAGCGGTATGCCCAACAAAAACAACAAAAAGGTTCCTACTATAATCCTCAATAGAACATCGTTAATATAAACATGTTAGGAACATATACATCAACACCACAATCACCTTCACAATACCCTACACCACCATACACACCACCATATCCGAATCACATGTACAACCCATTTGCCATCCCACAATACACAACAAATGTTCCTCCACCAAATCCACAAGACGATGTAGAATCGCAACTTAAAGCATTATCACAAGAAATGCAGGATCTCTGGATGGTCAATACAAAGAAGCCCCATACATAGAACCTATGCCCATATCACTTCGACCGAAACATCACAATGGTACCATTCCCTCCCAGCTTTGAGGTCCCCAAATTCGATAAATACAAAGGGAGGGGAAGTCCTATGGACCCTATCAAAGAGTTTAACATCATGTGTATGGAGGGCACCAACAATGCGTCATATTTGATGCACCTCTTTTGCAAAGCTTGACAGGCCCAACCATTGACTGGTTTTCTCAATTGCCTCCAGGTATCAAAAATTTCCAAGAAATCACCGACAAATTCATAGATCGCTTCTCCTTTTATCTTGACATGGATGTAATCCTAGAAGATTTGTACGCTCTCAAACAAAATAAAGGAGAATCTTTCACCAATTTCTTATGATGTTGGAGGCAAAGAGCTAGCAAGATCAAGTGGCCCATTCCCGATGAACAACAATTAGGCATCATCATAGAAAATCTAGACCCAGATCTATCCTCCCACTTAAAAATGCACTGCATTACATCTTATGACGAGCTTATCCCTAGAGCCCTTAGCATCGAGAGATCTCTAAACTCATAGGGAAATACTCAAGCCTACAAGGACAATCGCCCATCAACTAGTTCAAACGACAAGCCTCGTGTCTAGGCTGATAACAAGAATGTAACAAATGATGGTGTGGTCGATGCTAAAGTGGTCCTAAGTGCTCATAGGCCAAACAATAATCAAACAGCTAACACTCAACTAACTATGTAACAAACAACATCATCACAAAACAATCATATCAACAACATCGAAACGCAACAAATATGAACACCTAACAAGAACAAATATCCAAAATGCAAGTACACACAATTGTTAGACCTATTGAGACCATCATGAAGAAATTGGTAGATTCAAACGTAGTAACGCTTCCCAATTTTGAAAAATACCAAGGACCATAGGATAAACCACCCTAGTGCAACGAAAATGATCTTTGTGACTTCCACAAAATCAAGGGACATAAAACATCGAACTACATAAGGCTCAAAAATATTATCCAAGATCTTATAGAGAGAGAAGCCATATCTGTTGAAGTACCAACTAGAAACCAAGATCTTAAGATATACAAGAACCTTATTCCAGATCATAGCAAAGGAAACAACAATGGAAAAGCTAAGGATTACACAAACATACAACATAACTATTCTAATGTGGTCGCAAACTGTGATAGTTTCATCACCGTCGTCACCATCAAAGGGCCTAGTGCAAAGTGTGGAGTCACCACATGGCATAGAAAAGTCACCATCCAAGGAGCTCCATCTCAACCTAGGGCACAAACTAATTTTCCTACATCAAACCCTACCAAGTATAATCTCCTAGATCATCTTAATAAGACCCTCACACATATTTCTATCTTGTAACTATTGAGGCTATCCCCCGCACATAGGGAAATCTTAAAGAAGGCCTTATCATCATCATCCATCCCTAAGGATATTGATGCAGAGCATTTTCAAGCTATGGTAGGGCATATCACTGATCATCTTCTCACCTTCTTAGAATAAGACCTACCATCGCAACCATCTCATAATCATGCTTTACACCTTGAGGTCATTATTCATAAGAACAAGGTTAAAAGAGTCTTAGTAGATGGAGGTCTTGGTTTGAACATTTTCACCCTTCAGTTGATCAGAAACATGGGCTATTCAAAGGATACTATTGATAAAGCAAAGAGTGTCACCATCAAAGCATATGACGACCAAGAGCGGCTATCACAAGGCATCATCGCACTACCCATCCAAGTAGACCCTTTCATTGTAGAAACTACATGCCAAGTGTTATACCTTGATCTTCCCTACAATATCCCGCTTGGCTGACCATGGATCCATGCCCTAAAAGCTATAGCTTTGACCTATCATCAATGTTAAAATTTCCTTTCGAGGACAAAGAAGTTACCATCCATGGAGATCCTGAACCTTTTTACTATTGCAAGAATCTTGAGACCAAGTTTTATAAGATACCCCAAATCCCTAAAAATGATGAAGGGTCTGCACCATCTTCCTCATTTGTTGACCTATCATCCCTCACATCTACCTCAGAAACAAAAACACCTATTGTGCAGAATATTCCCGACATCAAAGCAGTGATCCATGATGATGGTTGTGGAAACTATAAATTAATGAAGGATACTTTTGTGTTGGGGGAGCTACCTCATTCTCCCAAATCCCATGGGAAACCCGCACCTATCAATAAAGAGGCTGAAACAATCAAGATGGAGGCTACCACCTTCACCAAGTGGAGGGATTTGAACAAATAAGATATCAATGAGGAGGATGTCTCTAAACTGCTATATCAAGATGAACAACTCGTCCCTATCCATCCCATGGAAGATGAAAAAAAAGGCTTGCAACTAATGAAGGGATGGGCTATAACAAGAATGAGAAATTGGGAAAAAATGACAACAGTTTTCTAGAACCCATCATTCTTGAGAAACGTCCAAAGAATCTCAGCTTAGGATGTACTACTAGGAAGGTTACCCTTCTTGGAAAAGGTACTTCCACTAAACGAGCTAAGCCTTCCTCTTGGTTACCCACATTATGTGATACTACCCTAGACAACTTCCCCCTCGATATTGTTGACCTATTTGAGAATAACTCTCTCTTCATGATAACCACAACATCCTTCGCCCCAAACAATAAACCAACTGAAATAAGCCTAGTTTACCCACAACTCATTGACTTGGAGAAATGAGGACAACCGATTCTAGATTTATTTGAAAATGATGAAGCGATCTCATAATTCATGGGACTCCACGATAACTTACCATGGGAAGATCACAAAGCTGGTTTTGACATAGAGCTAGACACAAGGACGTACTACAGGGAAACGATTGAATGCTTCAGTCGCAAAATGGAAAACATGCAACTAACATGCAGATCTTTGAGTGAAAACCACACTATGGCACTTTTTGATCCTAAAATAGTAAAAAGAAAGGATGCATCTGAAGGTGAAAACCTCTTTGAGGTGCCCAAGGATGAGGGATTCAATCTCCCCCTTAGTGCAATTCATCCAGAGAAGTCAGTGGTTCTAGCAAAAAATGCCACTCCAATCAATGTGGGAATAGAAGAAGCACCCAATATCACTTTCTATGTCGAATCCTTCTTGGATGAATAATAGAAGAACCTAGTAGAATTCTTGAAAGAGCGAAAAGATAACTTTGCATGGTCATACACAGATATGCCAGGGCTCGATCCAAGAGTTGTTGTGCATCATTTAGTAGTCTATCCTTAAGCCAAACCAGTGAATTAGAAGTTACGAAAGATGCACCCTCAGATAGCACTTTTGGTGAAACTTGAGTTACAAAAGCTTCTTGATGTTGGATTGATCCGCCCAATATATTATCCTAAGTGGGTTTCCAACCTGATACCAATATCAAAACCCACTGAGGGCATCAGAATAGGCATAGATTTTAGAAACTTAAATAAAGCATGTTTGAAGGATGATTTCCCTCTTCCCAAAAGTGAGAACCTAAGCGTAAAAAGCTAAAGTCTAGATCATAGGTAAACGAGTTAGTGGATTTTATATCAACAACTTATCATACACCTCATCCTAATCAAAAAATATAATCAACATTTCCGAGGATGAATTATTCTTGTGATGGGCATCAGTATCAGAAATTGCCTTAGCTATATTAAACTAGCAAGCGATATAGATAGCACTACCTGTTTGTCTTTGATCTTTTCTTCTGATTTTTCTTAATGACCCATTCCAAGGACCTCTCAATGATATCAAAATGATTTAGAGAGAAAGGAATGGGGCATCAATCATTATCTTTCATTTGTTGTGCTTGTGGATATTCTTGTAAAATAATCTTGGCGCATACTTGCTTAGTTGTGTGTAGGGAGGTTGTTTGGAGTAGCTTGTTGACTATTGTGTATGCTTTGGCCCGAGATATTTTAAACTACTAAACTACATTCCAACAAGGTTTATGTATGTCAAGGTGTGAACAAGAACTATCCTATCTGTTTACAAAGTCAAATTCCATCACACCAGATACAACGCCATCCTGGTTATCGATACCTTGAAGTATTGTGTCTATTGTTATATCAAAAATAGGGAATGACAGAAAATCCCAATCCCAAGATATGAGAAAATCATCCATCTCATCACCATATACAATAAAGTCTCGATGAATCATAGGCTTGTTGGACTTCTGAATCAATCTCAAAATCAATGGTCAATCCATCCATCTTATTCTTCTATCTTTACTAACATTTCTATCCAAGTGTAAAAAATGTGTGATATATCAAAATATACATGAGGCTACCCATGGTTGATGATTGTTTATACATCATCAAATTTGTCTATATCAAACATTTGAGTTTTTTAGTCCTCTTTGACTTGAACTGATCTTGCACCTTTGTCACGAGATCTACCCAAAATTCAAAATTTATGCTTGATCTCTCGAAGGGGCAGGGAACCAGCTTATTCCTTTCGCTAAGGCACAGTGGGGCATCCAAAAATAAGAAAAAAATTATTTTTTGATCTAAGCAGTAGTTTTTTTTCGAAGCAACATTAGTCTTTGAACTAATGTAGCAAGTACCTCGCTTCAAAGAGGGGAAAAATGTAGACACTTAAAAATGTCTTGAATGATATCATGCACTCAAATCGGATATACTAACATCACTTCGTCTTGAAATACATCCTCTTTTCGCTTAATTAATCAAATTTTCCTAGCTATTTAATTGATTACATCATTTTCATCTATTAACTTAATTGACCTGATTAGGTTAATTCACCCCTTTTCATGCTAACATTTCATCTGATTAAATTGAATAAATCAAATTATTTAATTTAATCCCTAAAATCCTCTTATTTAATTAAATAACCCTAAGTTATTTAATTAAATATCATATCACATCCCCCCCTTTTTTTCATTAAATCATTTATTTAATGAATATCACTTAATTCCCCTAATTTGCATAATTGAAACTTTATTTAACTATCAAATTACTAATTAAATCTAATCCCCCCACTTGCAAGAGAATATTCCTCCTTTTTACATTTCTCCAAAAAAAGAATATTCCCATGGAATATTTCTATACACAATTTAATTTGGTTTTAATTAACTAAATATCTAATTTTCCTCACCCATGAGAATATTCTTTGAGAATGTTCTCTTTTTTCACTCATTTGAAAAAGGGAATATTCTTTTTTTGCAACAAACTTTCAACATGACTTCTTGTGCAAGTTTTGAAAGCGTGTTTTTTTGGATAAATGTGAGCCATTGATTAAATATCATTTTGCCTCCTCAACCCTTGATGTGAATCCATGATCCATGCCTCAATCTTCCTTCCTTTTTGACTGTTGATTAGCTTTTTCAATCTTAGCCCTTCAATTCTCATTTGTCCTCCTATAAATAGGTCACTATTTGGAGACAAATGGATCCATCTTTTAAGAGGAAACTTATGCTATTAAAATCACTTTCACTTGCACTCATATTTAGCATATTTTTAGCTTAATTTACTTGCATCATTAGCTTAGCTTCCATTAATGGCTTCCATGGTAACATAGATGCATCCATTTAGCCTATTTCATAATTAGGGTTTTAATCTTTTTTAGCTTAAACTCCATTTAGATTAGCTTTGCATACACCTGTATCAATCATCTTAGCCTACATCATGTTAGAATAGCTTGCATCATGTTAATTTGGCTTTTAAATCATGTTTTCATACACATCTCTCATCAGTTTCGTCGATTCTCTTCAATAGAATCGATCGAAATAAGCTCATTTATCCACGGGATTGGGAAAGGGTCGCCATTCCACATCAATGCCACACCACTCCTCCAATAGGATAAGTTTCAATGGAATAGAATAGGGGTTTATGAAGCTTTCGTGTTTTTAATATGTTAGTTTTAATGGATTCTTAGTTTAGTTTTGAATTGAATGATCTTATTGGGACTGATGCATAGTGGCTTGAATATACTTTGAATCCTCATGGATCAAGTGTAGTCAGCCCATACTAGGCCATCGGTCACAAATATATATGTGGGATGCAAAAATGCCCTTAATCTCTTTCACAACTACAAATAAATTTGTAGGAAATTAATTATTTATAGTAATTCAAACCTATCTCCCATTTTGATTGAGTGATGACTATTTAATCTACAATTGTCTTCCTCAAATTGTGATAAGGAAAGGTTGGGGAATGAGAATGATAGGGATCTTTGGGGGATGTTCTACTAGTTTTTGCTGAAGAAAATCCAAAATTGATAATTCAAGATGATAGTCTACATTCTATGGAAGAAGAGTACAAAAAAATCACTAAGGTGAAAATGTTGTGGAAAGAGACCTCTCCAAGAGTTCACACATTGGATGTAATATTTTTTGTATCATATTGTCAATCTTTCTTTATCTCTATTGGAAAAATATGTTTTTATGTTTCTTTTTAAGTTTATTGAGGATCATGATTTTGTATGGTGCAATGGCCCCTAATTTTTGTGTGCCCTTGGTCTCCTTTTCTTATATCCTAAATGTGCTCCAACAACCAAGCTTCCTATTCTGAATCATTTGTAGAATCTCCAATTGGTTATGAGAGATCCCATTTTGGTTAAAAGGTTGGTACACAAATTTGGGATTATAAAGGAGGGGATTCGCTACCCTCAAGATGACGGGATCCTAAGGAGAAAATAGCCCTCAATTACCTCAAAGATCGCAGCTTAGGTGATGGGATAAATAATGAATAATGTTTATACTTGATCTAGTCGAATTAACACTAAGTTATAAAGAATGAGAATATCTAAACTACAAGACTAAATGATAGAATTAAATTCTTTGGCATATAGAAACCAAAGATTGTACATTTAAGAGTATTAGCTCTCAGCCACAGGGGTCAACACATCATTCAAACATCTATGCACCGTGCTATCATCTCTAATAAAATAGGTTCAAGAGTCCAAAATTTGAAATACCTAGTTTTCTAAATATGTTCATCTACACACAAACAAAATAGGAAAAAAATTGGGGGTTATTTAGGGGTTTTCCTCAGTCAAACACCTGCTTTGGTGTTTCCACCTCCACGGACAAACAAATAGGATCGAGATAGATAAAATGCATAAAGTAAAGATGTGTGATAGAAACAAACCCCAAAAAGGAAGAGAACCCCTATCATGAATATAATAGGTGTTTGATAAAACAAACCCCACAAGGAGGAGAACCCCTATCACGAATATAATCAAATAGAAAAATGCGAGATCATATAGACAAGATCATGTAAAATAGAATGACAACAGTGTGTTACCGACAACCTATGGCTACCCCTCTTGGATTGATAGACATGATGGAATTGCATGCAAGAGGATTCTTGACTATTTATTGAGAGAGAAATCCAGTAGAGCTTCGTTGTAACAATGGGAGAGAAAGAAGAAATTATTCAAGAGGCACTTGATGTGAAAATGAGAGTGAAAAATGGATTTTTATTAAATTGCATGGGCGGGAGGAGCCATTACACACACATCCTTGCCACTATGACACATGTCATGGGAAAAGAACACGGAATATTCACATTTGAATCACGAAAATTTTGGGGACACTAGCGTGTCTATGTGTCGCGCTAGTGTTTGACCAAAAATTTATGAGAATTAGACACTCAGGATGTTAACACTTCATCGTTGTCGCCTATAAAGTTAGAAATATGAAATTATAACTTATAGGCTATTTCCATAAATGAGGTGAGCTTAAATGTGTAAGTGTAAAATTTTCACAAGGTGCAATTTTATGACACTAAATTTTCCCCCCACTTTAGTGAGCTAATTTTTAAGAAATACCAACTACACTAAAGTAGCTAGAAAGACATAAATATTAATTTTGAAATTTTAATATTTTTTGCAAAATGGATATTGTAGAAGCCACATAGGTTAAACAAGTGGATACTAACAATGCCCCCAACGTTTGAGCTCAATGAAAAACTACAGCATCTGATGTTAAATTCAATTCTGCAAATCTCAAAAGCAGGTTAGTTTCAAAAATGGAAGAACCTACCATGATGAGAAGAATGCTTAATAGAATTTTCAACGAATCAAAAAAAAAATTCGATAAAGAAGTGAGTATATGCCCCCTCCTATTGTTACCCCATGTAGGACTGTAAAAACAAGAACATAGGAAAGAGAAAATTCTTCATGAAAAATGGGCAAAACTTTGCCTATATATGCCCAGTCGGGCCCAAAGAAGGTCATTTTCACTATTCACTGTGAGGGTTTTGTTATCTTTTCGAGAGAGTTTTCAACAAAATGCCTCGCAAAAGTGATTTACGACTACCTACGATCGAGCAGTTGTAGACTATCGTGGAGAGCAACAAGCCACTTGATGAAGTACGAGGAAAATTTTATTTCCCTTAATTATCATTTTTTGAATTTTTTTAGCCATAGAAAATCCACAAGCAACATAGGCATCCAGTATGGGCGACAGATTCTGACGATCACATTGTTATCCAGTTAGTGCGTCAAATTTTGTCGATCGCATTGGCGTCTATCTTGTGCGTTGTTGTCGGCCAATTAGGCCTTGAATGTCAACTTATCGTGCAGAAAACTACGCAGCGCGTTGTTGTCTCAAAGATAGACTGAGAAAGTTCAAATGGTTAAGTAGAATAGAGAGTCTAGAATATAAGTGGATTTGCTCGACATAGTGGTTATATCTTTGTAGGACCTTCTCGAGATCCGCAAGCATATTGGCGGAGTTGTCCTGTCGCTGTTGAGGAGTTGCAACACAGATTTCAGCTAACAAGTACTCGTTGCTATAGCAGGTTGGTTTATGGTGGTATACACTATGCCTGAGATCAAATTTCATGTGCATATGCTAATGGCACTCATGGAGAATTGGGATGTAGATACCTCCTCATTTCATCTCCTAATAAGGCAGATAACTATTACACTCGTGGAAATCTACCGCATCCTCCATCTATCCATATGGGGAGCGAGGGTGGCATACAAGGAGGGATGCATGACCCAGGATGCGCAAGTGACATAACAGCACATCGGTTGTGTCATCCCAGAGAACACCACCGATCACATCTACATGTGGTGGTTGGAGCAGGATCGTGTCACAGTGTCATTGTATGACGCATCATGATTGTGATGATGGGATTATGCGTAGCCATCGATGGATGAGGCTCTCACCTTCGCGAGGGCCTCATCCATTGTATCAGATCGATGGAGGAGTGGTAGATGGTATACGTCTGGGGTTGGAGCATTCTCGCACATCTCTATCACAACCTCGGACGTTACGTCCACAGTATTACAACCTGCACACTCCTACAAGTGTGGGCATCTTAACACATTACCTGCACTCGGCCAGTCAGGTATCCTCGAAGCATAGGGCAGAGGGATCCTCACGTGCACACATACATGTTGGCGCACGATTGGCAGTTTGGAGACTTACTTTTTTGGAGATAATTTTTTGATAGATTGGGGAGCAAAGACATCTAATGGCGTCCATATAGGAACATGTGAACCTGTCCCTCAAATAGGAGGCAGTTGTAGCACACGTAATAGGACAAACTCCTAGCCGGGAGGACCGAATACATCATAATTCCATACTACTAGTGTCACGGGGCCAAGGTTTGACGACCCGTGCGGCACCGCGTTTAGCCTACGTGAGCTGCTCTTTGCGACACAGCTTTCTTGCCAATACGGACTACGCCTGTTTTGAAAGGTCACCGAGTATGCAGAGTTCTATCTTTGTATGCAGCGGAATGGTATTCACGACTCCAACGCTAGGGTCAGCGCTGAAACCAAATGGTACTCACGAATCCTTGACCAGCACAGCCAATGATCCGAATATTAGGGCAATAGCAAGTATTCTTTATTGATAATAAAAGGACCCGGTCCTCGGTTACAATGAAAGATGGCGCTTGGGCCGACTTGATACAAACAACGAGTAGGACTCGCTGGAACAACTACCCCTGATAACACGGTCACTCTTCAGAGCCAAGGTGGCCCCTTCACGTACCCTCTGTTACCTGAGTCACTGGAGGACTCTTGCTGTTCTGTGTGCTGTGTCGATGCTGATGATCTTCACGGAGATGCACTACGAGCTCGGGGAGCCGCGCAATGACTTACACTTTCCTCAACCCCAGTCTCAAGAGTTAGAGACGAGATTGACCTCAATGCTGTGCTTGCTGGAACACTTTGTGGAACTCTCTGCAGAGGGAGCGCCCTGCAGTATGAACCTTCGCTTTGAGGGCTTTTGAATGCGGTGGAAGTGGGTGTAGTGCTTTCAACTACTTCGTGGATGGTTGCTCCACTATATAAGTTATTCGGCCAAATCCCTGACCTCTGTAGGATGACGCCGGAGAACGGGCGAGGCCCCTGATTTCCTCCTTTCTGTCGATGCCCACACGGAGAGCTTGTCCTGGTGACAACCCTTGCACTTGGTGCTTCCAGACTTAGAGCTCACTGAGTTTGCAACCTCACTGAGTCCGAGTTGGACTGCGTCCACCTTCGGGGTGTCCGGCTTGAGACGGCTAGCGGGGCTAACCGGCGTCCACGCTGATGGTGTCCGACTTGGTGCGCACGTTGTTCTGACTTGGTGCGACTTAGGGACTCGGGTCCCGGCTTTGGTGCTGATGATTCAGGTCATGGGTTCGCTTGCCAGCATGTCCTCCTTATGGGACAAGGGTGCGAGCTCCTGGCTGGAACTGCACTCGGATGCGGATGAGACTCGGGCTCATGCATCCCTGGGGCGAACACGCATTCCCCTTACATTCTCCCCCACTTGAAGATGGGCGACGTCCCCGACGCCTGCAGCCACATCCACTTGTTGGACGGGTGCGAAGAATGCGCCCGACTCCTTCGGGGCTTAACTGATTGGTGCTTGGGAGTCCTTCTCCAAGAACTCCAAGACTTTGTCTTCGAACTTCCACAGACTCTCTGCTTTTTCCCATGAAGCTTTCTCCCTGGGCTGGCCTTGCCAGTGCACAAGATACTCTTTCCATCTGTAGTTCGCGACTTGCCGCTCTCTGACCGCTAACACTTCTTCCAACTGAACTTCAGGCTTGTCTCTGACATTTGCTGGTCCTCTGCTGGGAAGATTTCTGTCTGGGTCCATATCATCCGGGTGATATGGGCGGAGTTGACTGACATGGAATACGTTGTGTACTCGCATGTGGTGAGGAAGCTTAACTCTGTAGGCGACTTTACCTACCTGGCCGATGATCTCAAAGGGTCCATCGTAGCGACGGATGAGAGCATGGCTCAAACCTTTCGGAGGTCTGAAGTGAAGCAAATCCATTTTGAGGAGAACTCGGTCCCCGATCTGAAATTCCACGGCGCGTCGGTTCGCGTCGGCATACTGTTTCATTCTCTCTGCAGCCCTGACAAGGTGATGGCGAGCCAAGTCGACTCTGTCTTGCCAATCTCTGAGGTGATCTACTGCACTGGGACACTGTCCAAGGTATCCACTGAGAATCGTATGCGGGGTCAACGGCTGTTGTCCAGTTGCCAAGTGAAACGGCGAATACTGGCTTGACCCTGACTTCTGTAAGTTGTAACAGAACTGCGCGGAGTCCAATAGCTTGGGCCAATTGGATTGGTCGGACCATACAAAGTGTCTCAGATAATCTTCCAGAATCGCATTGACGCGCTCGGTCTGGCCGTCGGTCTGCGGATGATTGCTGGTTGACATGAGAAGCTTTGTCCCCATGAGCTTGAACAATTCTGCCCAGAAGTTTGAAGTGAATCTGGGGTCCCGATCACTGATGATGCTTAGGGGGACACCCCAATGTTTGACCACGTTCCGGTAGAAGTAATCGGCAGCGTCCTCCGCACTGCAAGGTGTTTTGCATGGCACAAAGATGCCGTATTTAGAGAACCTGTCGACGACCACCATAATGCTTGTGTAGTCTTCGACGCTGGGTAGGCCGGTAATGAAGTCCATTGATACACTGGCCCACGGTCGAACTGGAACTGGTAGGGGTTGGAGCAGGCCTCCGGGAGCTTGCGTCACAACCTTGTCCTGCTGGCATATGAGACAACTACGGACGTAACTGTCTACATCTTTTCTCATCTGTGGCCAGTAGAACCCTCTTTCGAGGAGAGCTAGAGTCCTCTTCTGTCCTGGATGACCCGCCCATGGGGTATCATGACATTCGTGTATGAGGTCTCGTCTGAGGCTCTTGACTTTGGGAATGTAGACTCTATCCTGTGTGAAGACCATGAGTCCTCCTTTTGCACTGAATTTGCGGGTCCTTCCCTCTCTGCATTGTTTCCACAGTTCTGCAGCTTGTGGGTCATCCACTAAGCCTTGCTTAATGTTCTCAACCATCTCGGGGGAGAGATTTACCTGACTGGCACGGGGTGCACTTCCATCAGATTCTGACGCTACTGCCATCAACTGTGCTTTTCTGCTTAACGCATCAGCTACAACATTCTGTTTGCCTGGGTTGTAGATGATCTCATAATCAAACTCTGCAAGGAATTCTTGCCATCTTGCTTGCTTAGGGGTGAGCTTCGACTGAGTCTTGAAGTATGTTGAACTGATGTTGTCGGTCTTGACAACAAACGGAACGCCCAAAAGATAATGCCTCCAGGTGCGAAGACAATGTACGATGCCTGTCATCTCTTTCTCATGAGCGGGATAGATTCTCTCTCTATCCTTCAACTTTCGCGATTCATAAGCCACTGGGTGCCCATCTTGCATGAGCACACCCCCGACTGCAAAGTCTGATGCGTCGCTTTGAACTTCGAACGGCCGGCTGAAATCGGGAAGTGCGAGCACGGGCTCTGTGGTGAGTTTCTCCTTGAGTGTCTCAAATGCCGCTTTGCACTTATCCGACCAGTTCCACTTCCGGTCCTTCTTGAGGAGGTCTGTCAACGGGGCGGCCCACTTGCTGTAGCCTGCCACAAACTTCCTGTAGTAATTTGCCAAACCCAAGAACTGACGAACTTCGTGAACGTTCTGGAGGGGCTCCCAATCTCGGATTGCGTTGAGCTTCTCTGGGTCTGGACGGATTTTTCCTTTGCCCACTATATGGCCGAGGAAGTGGACTTCCTCTTGGGCGAATACACATTTTTCTTTCTTGACGAAGAGTTGGTTCTCTCGGAGTAACTCGAACACCTCCGCCAGATGGACCTTGTGTTCCTCCATATTTTTGCTGTATATGAGGATATCGTCGAGATAAACCACTACGGACTTGTCCAGTAGAGGTCGGAACACATCGTTCATGAGTGTGCAGAATGTTGCCGGAGCGTTGCATAGCCCGAAGGGCATTACCATGAACTCGTATGACCCATAGCGAGTCACACAGGTCGTCTTTTCTTCGTCCCCTGCGGCTATCCTTATCTGATAGTATCCCTGCTTGAGATCCAACTTGGTGAATACTTTCGCCCCTGCTAGGCGATCGAAGCAGTCCGCAATGAGCGGGAGAGGATATTTGTTTTTGATGGTGAGCTTGTTGAGTGCCCTGAGGTCTAAGCACATCCTCAGTGTTCCTTCTTTTTTCCTTTGGAACAAGACTGGCGCTCCATAAGGCGAACGGGAGGGACGGATGAATCCCGCTTCCAACAGTTCTTCTAGCTGTTTCTTCAACTCAACCATCTCAGGGCCAGACAGCCGATACGGTGCCTGGGCAGGAGGCCGAGCTCCTGGCTGCAATTCAATTCTGTGATCTATCCCACGACGGGGAGGGAGTTCTGAGGGTAGCTTTACAGGCATACGGTCCTCGAATTCGAGGATGATTTCATCGATCTCTTGTGGAATGGGCGCTTCTGCGGCACCTTCAATCTCATCCCAACCTCCAAGCAATGCGGCCAAGAACATAGGTTCACTGTTGTGCTTCCTGGTCGACTTTTTCATGCTCAAAGCTGAAACCACCTGACTATTCCCACTGTGTCTGCGCTCTGTCGTCTTCACCATGCCTGTCTGCAGAGGGTCCATGAACATTAGAGACTCCAGATGAGGAATCACTGCTACCTTACCGAGTCTCAAGAACTCCTGGCCTAGGATTAAATCAAAGTCATCCATGTCGATGGCCATTAGATCCAGTTTGTTATGCCAAGTTCCTACGGTAGTGTGTACATCGCGGATGACACCACAAATCTTCTTCGCTGGGGAACTCACTGCTTTGAATGTGGAACCGGTGCTGGGTGGCACTCTAAATCCCATGGCTTGAGCTTTCATAGCCGAAATGTAGTTGTGGGTGGCCCCTGAATCCACCAATGCTGAGATGCCGCGTCCGTTCAGACGAACATCCACAAAACACAACCTGCTGTTATCCATTGGTTTGGCCGGCTTGGCCTGCGATGAACCGGGTGCGTTGATTGCACCGAGCCGAAGGGCTCCCATGCTACCGGCGGTTGTTTCGTCTCTTTCTGCGGAAGCATCTGTAGAACTGAGTCTGACTCGCTCTGGACAATCTCGGGCCCAATGGAGTCCGTTGTTACAGACGGGACATGTGGAAGGCGGTGGCTTCCCAGTGCCCTTGACTTTACTTCCGTCTCCACGCTTGGTAGAGTCTTTGCCAGATCCCTTTTTGCTGTTAGAACTGACTTTGGTCGAAGTACTCGGTCCCGACTTTGCTGGGTCTTTGCCATCCTTTGACGCGGACTGAGTCTTCTTTTTGGTTTTATCCTTACCACCGGACTCTCTGGTTGACTCCCTGCTGTAGTCATGTAGCCGATCAGCTGCGGTGATCGCGGCGGTGAGAGTCTGCACGTTGCAGCGCCTTAGCTCGGTCTGAGCCCACGATGGTAAGCCTCTCATGAATTGGAACAGTTGGTCCGGTTCGGACATGTCCTTGATCTCGAACATCAATGTGGAGAATGACTTGATGTATTCCCGCATCTTGCCTGTGTATTTCAAATCCATGAGTCGCATCCTTGCAGTCCAAGCTGAGTTCTCGGGTTTAAACTGCAATTTCAATGCCTCTTGAAGCTTCGCCCAGGTGTCTACCACTGGCACTAACTTCCCTGCTCGTAGGTCCTCAACTCTGGTTCGCCACCATAGCTTTGCAGAACCTGTTAGATATGTAGCAGCTGTGCGGACCTTGGCCGCTTCCGAGATGTTCGGAATGGTGTCAAGATACTGCTCCATATCCCAGAAATAATTCTCTAGGATTTTGTCATCCCTTTGCCCGTCATATTGATCCGGGGCTTTGGCCTTGTGGCCTACACTGATGCCACCTTGCGACATCGAGTTGACGAGGGCCTTGAGGAGCTTGACATCCTCTTCTACCCTATCTAGTCTTTCTTGCGCCCTTCTGCCGAGAGATGCTTGGATCTCCAGTTGCTCAAGTCTTTGGGCAATGTCCATGTCTTCGAAGGTATCCAGGCGATTGTCCTGGTCGTGCAACCTGTCCCGTGTCCTCATAGCAGCACGTTGGAGATTCAGGTTGAGTCTCTGTGTGCGAGGAGAAATTCCTTCCTGCGGGTTGACTTCTTGCTCGGAGTCACTGGTGCGACCTTCTGATGCTGTTTCTAGTGCAGCTTCCATGGTATCGGTTTTCGGATGCAATTTACTCTGAACCTCACTGAAGGTTTGTACTGCTGTGGAGTACTACTCGGCGTATCGAGAGACTGGGCTCTGATACCAACTGTCACGGGGCCAAGGTTTGACGACCCGTGCGGCACCGCGTTTAGCCTACGTGAGCTGCTCTTTGCGACACAGCTTTCTTGCCAATACGGACTACGCCTGTTTTGAAAGGTCACCGAGTATGCAGAGTTCTATCTTTGTATGCAGCGGAATGGTATTCACGACTCCAACGCTAGGGTCAGCGCTGAAACCAATAGGTACTCACGAATCCTTGACCAGCACAGCCAATGATCCGAATATTAGGGCAATAGCAAGTATTCTTTATTGATAATAAAAGGACCCGGTCCTCGGTTACAATGAAAGATGGCGCTTGGGCCGACTTGATACAAACAACGAGTAGGACTCGCTGGAACAACTACCCCTGATAACACGGTCACTCTTCAGAGCCAAGGTGGCCCCTTCACGTACCCTCTGTTACCTGAGTCACTGGAGGACTCTTGCTGTTCTGTGTGCTGTGTCGATGCTGATGATCTTCACGGAGATGCACTACGAGCTCGGGGAGCCGCGCAATGACTTACACTTTCCTCAACCCCAGTCTCAAGAGTTAGAGACGAGATTGACCTCAATGCTGTGCTTGCTGGAACACTTTGTGGAACTCTCTGCAGAGGGAGCGCCCTGCAGTATGAACCTTCGCTTTGAGGGCTTTTGAATGCGGTGGAAGTGGGTGTAGTGCTTTCAACTACTTCGTGGATGGTTGCTCCACTATATAAGTTATTCGGCCAAATCCCTGACCTCTGTAGGATGACGCCGGAGAACGGGCGAGGCCCCTGATTTCCTCCTTTCTGTCGATGCCCACACGGAGAGCTTGTCCTGGTGACAACCCTAGCACTTGGTGCTTCCAGACTTAGAGCTCACTGAGTTTGCAACCTCACTGAGTCCGAGTTGGACTGCGTCCACCTTCGGGGTGTCCGGCTTGAGACGGCTAGCGGGGCTAACCGGCGTCCACGCTGATGGTGTCCGACTTGGTGCGCACGTTGTTCTGACTTGGTGCGACTTGGGGACTCGGGTCCCGGCTTTGGTGCTGATGATTCAGGTCATGGGTTCGCTTGCCAGCATGTCCTCCTTATGGGACAAGGGTGCGAGCTCCTGGCTGGAACTGCACACGGATGCGGATGAGACTCGGGCTCATGCATCCCTGGGGCGAACACGCATTCCCCTTACAACTAGCGTCAAGTCGCTCGACAGTTCGGCCAGGTGCAGGTCATCCCACCTATTGCATCGATGTATATACAGTTGCATCGTAGTGCAGCCCAAGCAGGGGATCGTCCTTGCCCTACCATTATTGATGTCGCACTCAACGGTGATGATGGTGAGGATGATGACCTACTTGAGGCCCTTGCAATCTATGACATCAATGTGTTAGTTAGCTTTGCCAACTGGTCGCAGACAACAGATTCGGCCCCAATTTTCCCAATGGATGCCCCTAAGGGCGATGTTAGTGCACAGGGGTCAGAGGATGAGGCAACGAGGAGTAGTGGAGAGGAGGGCACAGTGCAGGCGGCGGAAGCGGAGGAGAGGTCAAGGTGACGGTAAATGTCCTCACCGATACACACACCAACAGTCTTTGTCACACCACCAAGTGCTTGGTCAAGTGAGAGGTAGTCCCAACTGTCTAGATCTGAGGCTAAGTCATAGATGCACACCGGCCATAGTCAGCGGGGCTACATGCCCCATTATTCGAGCATGTGGTGCATCTTCAGATAGCCTATGAGGAGGGCCAGGTAGAGCTAGTTCAGCACGCTACAGAGTTGGCAATCATTACTGGGTAGAGAGATCAGCGAGGTGTAGCCCTTTGTACTGTCCTCATTGGGACAGACCTAGCAGTGACGAGAGTTGAGAGTGTGACCAAGCATGTGATGCTCTCCATAGTTAGTTCAATGACCTTATTAGATAGTTAGAGGGTATGAGGATGGACTCGATTGATTTACAACATCCCTAAGTGCAATAGCTAACAGATGAGCTATCA
This sequence comes from Sequoiadendron giganteum, assembly GCA_007115665.2. NCBI lineage: Eukaryota > Viridiplantae > Streptophyta > Pinopsida > Cupressales > Cupressaceae > Sequoiadendron > Sequoiadendron giganteum. The sequence continues at coordinate 292,526,254 of CM021110.1, read as the reverse complement.
ATGGCGAGGTCGAGGGAGGAGACAATGATAGAGCGTATCACTTCTCTGAGGGAGCAGGTGGGAAAGATACAAGGACTCTGATCATGGAGTATTTCCATGTCATAGTCACATCAATCCCATTCACACGCTTCCATTTTCCAGCCACCCCCACCACCGCCAGGACCAGAGGGCTTTGGGAGCCATGCCCTCAACGACTATATGTATTTTATTATTGTATAGCATTTTTTATGTACAGATTCATATACACATATACAAGAACCACATTTTGTTATAGTGGTGTGATACATGTACATGACATTGATAGATATATATACACGAGATTTTGGATCGACATTATGTGTTTTATGTGTATGATTTTATTTTTGTCTATGGTTATGTTATGGATGCATGTTTATGGACGTATGCTTAGATTAGATGCTATCACGATCTAACTAAATGCACAATGGATGTATGCTTAATTAAATGCAATGATGATCTAATTGTTGTCTAATGATATAGATAGAATACGTGATGTAGAATGTATGGATAATGCACTTACACATAGCATAGAAATAAAAACACATGTATATATAATTCCTAATTAAATAAATTAAATACATGCACATGCTTACATCATAACAAAAATTAAAAAGGTAATGTGTTAGTGAAGGAATGTCATAACATAATGGACTATGATCCTTGAAAAGGGAACGAGCATCATGCACATGCCACATAGACTTTATGCATAGTATCTATGAAGGTGCATTGCATTGACCGGTTCTTTTAAAGTACCATCCATAGAAGATATTCCATATGCACATAACCATACACGTAGGTGATTATGTAAGGACCTAACCAATTAGGGTTGAATTTTCCCTTTTGATCAGGTGGTGCATTTACACTACTCTAGTTTTCATAGAGAACAAGACCACCCACATTAAAAGTGTGAGAAAGAACAACTTGATTGTAATGCTTAGAAATAGACTTTTTATAAGCCTAAAGATGATCGAGGGCCTGTAATCAGCACTCATCAAGAAAATCAAGCTGATTTAGATGCTCAACATGGTAAGTATCATCATCAATTAACCCTTTAAGGGAAACTTGCAAAGATGGAATTTCCAACTTTAAAGGCATAATAGCCTTAGCACCATACACAAGGTTGTATGGGGTTGTGGCAATATCTATACAAAAACTCGTGCGATTGGCCCATAATGCATAAGTCAATTGAGTATGTCAATCTTTACCGTGTTTATTCACTATTTTTTGAAGAATTAGTTCAAGTTTTATTAGACACTTCCACTTGGCCATTAGATTGAGGATAGTAAGGTGTAGATAGTTGATGAATATGAAACTTCTCTAAGAATTGTTTTACCTCTTTGTTCTTAAATGAAGTACCATTGTTAGAAACAAGGGTAGAAGGAAATCCAAAGCAAGCAATAATGTTATTTAGAAGAAAACTACATATTGCTTCAACACTAGTGGATTGAAGTGGAATAGCTTCAACCCACTTTGTAAAGTAATGGTAGCTATAATGATGAAGGTATGTCCTTTAGAAGAAGGAGATACTTTCCCAATAATATCCAACCTCCATGTTGCGAATGGACAAGGAGAGGTCTTACTACAAAGTCCTTGTGCAAGAGCTCAAATAAGATTATTCTGTTGCTAACATTAAGGACATTTCTTGACAAAGGAAAAGGATTCTTGCTCCTTTTTTTCCAATAATATCCCATATGAATAATTTTATGTACTAAGGATTTACCACCCAAATGTCCACCCCCAAAGCTCAAATGAACTTCTTGAAGGGCAAGGTGTATTTCAACCTTAGTGAGACATTGAAGAAGGAGACCATTGTAAGATTTATGATAAAGAACATTAACAATGTACCGAGTTGAAAGCTTTCGTATTTAGACATGAGTATTCTTACTTGCATCATCAAGAAAGTTTCCAACTTTTAGATAATTATATATATGAGAATACCATTCCCCTGAGTCTGTGTGAGCACACGTGAGATTATCAAATTTAGGTTGTTTCAAGACAACAAGAGAGCAAAGAATCTAAACTGCAAAGTGGTATTCCTATACACCATCATCTGAGGGTACAAGGGAAGTTGCACTTGACATTGCATCTGCATGACAATATTCTCTCCTGGGAACACTGTCTATAGTAAAAGAAGAGAACCGATCAAGCAAGGATAAAGCTAAATCTTGATATTGAGATAGCTTTCTCTACTTAGTTTGATATGTTCTTGTGATCTGATTTACAATAAGCTCATAATCACCATGAATACGGATATGTTTAATACTCAACACTATCGTGGCACGTAAGCTAGCAATAAGGGTTTCATACTTAGTGATATTATTTGTACAATGAAACTCTAATCGAAAAGATAGAGGAATCGGTTTTCTTTCAAAAAAAGATCAAAACTACACCTACATCGGAGCCAGTTTGACATCTCAATCCATCAAAATACATTTCCCACAAGTTCGTGATCCAATGCAAACAGATTTTCATCCAGGAACAAGTCCAAGTTAGGAAAAGAGTGGGGTGAGGGAGCTTTTGACAATTGATCAGTGACAGCTTGTCCTTTAATCTCTTTTTGATGCGAAAACTTAATATCGAACTCAAAGAGCAAAATCACAATTTTTTCTAACTTCCAAAACGATTAGTTCTAGTGAATAAGTGTTTAAGAAGACCATCTTTTACGATCACGTGATTTTCCACATGGAGAAGATAATGTCGTAACTTATGTGTTGCAAAAACAAGAGCAAGACATTATTTTTCCATAGCAAAATATCGAGTTCCATAATCAAACAGAATACGACTAATGTAGTAGACCACTCTTTCTTTACCATCATTATCATGTTGAGATAACAAAGCTACTAAAGCATGAGGTGATGCAGAAATATAAAGCAAAAAGGGTCTATCTTGCATAGTTGGCATCAAGATGGGAGGATTAGCCAAATAACTCTTGATAGACTCAAAAGCCTTATGACATTCATAATCCCAATGAAAACAAACATCTTTCTTTAATAAACGCGTGAAGGGAGGAGTACGATCAACCGATTGAGATACAAATCTACGAATCGCCTGAATATTCCCTTGTAAACTACATAGTTGAAAGATGTTCTTAGGTGGAGGCATGTTGATGATTGCATCAATCTTATCAATATCAACTTCAATTCCATGATGAGAGATGATAAATCCTAGAAGTTTGTCGACATCAACGCCAAAAACACACTTAAGAGGATTTTGTCTCATCCTATAGATTCGAAGCCTTTCGAAGATAAGATGAAGATTCTCAACGTGATCTTGACAAGTGATAGACTTAGCCAAGATGTCATTAATGTAATATTCTAAGATCTTGTGAATGAAATCATGAAAGATAAGTCATTGTCCATTGGTAAGTTGCTCCAAGATTCTTTAATCCAAATGGTATGACTGCATAAGAGAAAGTACCCCAAGGGGTAGTGAAGGTTGTCTTATATTGATCTTTTGGGTTAATATGGATTTGATTATAGCCTAAGAAGCCATCCATGAAAGATAATAAGGCATGGCATGCACTTGAGTCTACAATCATATCAATATTAGGCAATGGAAAATCATCTTTAAGAGAAGCGTTATTAAGATCGTGAAAGTAAATACAAACATGAATACTTCCATCAAGTTTACTAACATTGATGATATTTGATATCCAAGGTGAATAGCCAATAGGACGGATAAAATCGGCTTTAAAAAAAATTCTATCTCAATCTTGACTAATAAAGTGACCTTGGGATTCATTTTATGGATCGTCTGTTTAACGAGCTTGGCATCGAGACAAAAGATAATATTATGAACCACCACAAATTCATCAATACCAAGCATGTCCTCATATGACCAAGCAAAGATATCAGGATGAGAATGCAATAAGTTAGTATGTTGTTTAGATTCTTTTGAAGAGACACTTTCCAATCTTAATTATATTTTCAAAAGATTTAGGATCCATGAAGACGTCAAAAATATCTCCTTTAAGGAAAGTACTACAATCTTCAAGATGAGGCATAGAAACATTATCACCCATATTAGATAAAGAAACTTTCTCATCAAAACTCATAACAAACTCTCCAAAATATGCTTGTCTATTTAAGCAATATGGGAATCGCCGTTTATGATGATAGGAAGGTAGGTTAGAATAGACACCTCAGAATTCTTCTAGTGCTTCATCTGAAGATAAAACATCTAGAGGAACTTCATTAGAGTCTACCTTGCTTTCAATGTATCTAGGATGAATTAGTTTAAGAGGATGAAATTCGGTAGAAACCATGTTGATATTCAACCATGGCTTTGCCTTAGATGTTGTAGGACGGTATCTAAGTCCAACTTTAGAGTCACATGGATCAGCCTCTAAGGGGACTTTAATACCTTGTTCATCACGCCCACAGCCTTTACCTTAGTAACTAAATTTAGAGAAGGTGTTAAATCTTGGTTCGAAACGTGACTGCAATTCCTGAAAAGGAGGATTAGAGTAAAGAGCATACTCCATATTATAAGTATCACCCTTATTTACATAAGTATAATCATCCTTCTTAGCGGAGGTGAATGAGATTTTAGGAATTTCTAAGTTGATCGGATCTACTTTGTACTCCCTAATGTAAGATTCGGTGAAGTTCAAGGATCCCTAATCATCACCTAGGCATGTGTTCAATTTAGGAGAAGAAATGGAAGGAGTACACTTAGGACTATCTGCTTCGGGAGGATCTTCTTCAGGGACATCTATCTCAAGAGTATCCTTTGTGATAAGTACTACTAGAGTAGATGTCAACGTATTGGAAGATAATGAAGGGATAAAAAATTTAAGAGTAGGTGCAACTGAGGTTTGACCAACAACTGCCATCTCACATAAGTGTACAACATCAGGGTCAACCTTGATTGTAATCACCTCATTATTAGCAACAAATTTCATTGAATGATGCAAAGTAGAAGTAACTACCCCCAAATCATGAATTCATGGCCTTCCCAAGAGAAGATTACATGATAATGGTCCCAGCATAACATATCCCTAATCATCACCTAGTCATGTGTTCAATTTAGGAAAAGAAATGGAAGGAGTACACTCAGGACTATCTGCTTCAGGAGGATCTTCTTTAGGGACATCTATCTCAAGAGTATCCTTTGTGATAAGTACTACTGGAGTAGATGTCAACGTATTGGAAAATAATGAAGGGATAAAAAAATTAAGAGTAGGTGCAACTGAGGTTTGACCAGCAGTTGTCATCTCAAATAAGTGTACAGCATCAAGATCAACCTTGATTGTAATCACCCCATTATTAGCAACAAATTTTATCGAACGATGCAAAGTAGAAGTAACTACCCCCAAAGCATGAATTCATGGCCTTCCCAAGAGAAGATTATATGATAATGGTCCTAGCATAACATATACCAGGGTGGGTATGGTAACGGGTCCCAACCTTAAAGGCAAGATTATTGTGCCTAGGGCTTGTCAATCGGCATTATCAAACCCATGAATATACAAGGAAGAAGTAGCAAGGGACATTGAATCAACTTTAATTTTAGGCAATAAATCAAATGCTACATACATTGAGTTTCGAACCCGTACCAACAAGAGCATGTCTAATGTCAATATTATTAATGTAAACTATTATCATCAAAGGATTTGCTTGCTTTTGTACTTTCAAAGATGAGAGCTCGTGTAGATGGAACATGAGATTCGACAAATCCGCACGAATATGATCTATCAACACATTAACATCTGCTAGCCCAATGGAAGAAGGAAAAAACATCTTTTGCAAGGCTTCTTGAAGCATACCTTGGTAAATCATAGTAGTCTAAAGAAAATCCCAAAATGAGATCTTGGAAAGAGAAACACGAAGTTGCTCGACAAGATCGTACTCAACCAATTGCTTAGCTGCAGCTCTAGGTGCTTGAAGAAGGCTTGGTTGAGAAGGTGGTAAAGTAGGTTGATTAACATTTTGCTTATTCCTTTTAGTATTATAAGTATGGTCTACCACTCTATTAGAGGGAGCCTTAGATTGCATGAATCTCGTGTAAAGGTCCAATGTATCACTTTCGATAGGAACCCCACGAATAGAATGAGTTCTTTCAAGAGAAGGGCTATTCGAAGTCACAAAAATGACCGCTCTTAGGCCTTTGAGGGGTGACAAACTATGATCACATTTACAGACTTCTCAACTTGTGAGGAAGAGGGTTTTAATGGAGAAATATGCTTAAGAGTTTCGAGTAGAAGGAGATGCCTCTAAGAAATCATCCAGTACATCATCCAACATATCAAAATCCTACTTGGAAAATGCATTATCAAAAGAATTAAAATTTTGAAAAAAAATGATCCAACATGATTTCATTCACGTCAGGTTCACCAAAAATGTAGAGGGGAATCACTACCCTCAAGACGATGGGGTCCTAAGGAGCATATATCCCTCAATTACCTCAAAGATCACAGCTCGAGTGTCGGGATAAATAATAAAGAATGTTTATACAATCTAGTCGAATTAACAAAGTTATAAATAATGAGAATATCAAAATCACTTAACTACCAAACTAAATGACATAATTAAATTCTTTGGTATATAGAAACAAAAAGTATAGAAACCAAAGATTGTACCTTTAAGAGGATTAGCTTTGGACCACAGATGCCAACGCACTGTGTGAACGTCTGCACACCGCATTGTCATCTTTGATAAAATAGATAAAAAGTCCAAAATTCAAAATACCCAATTTGCTAAATTTGTTCATCTGCACACAAACAGAACAAGAAAAATGTTGAGAGTTGTTTAGGGGTTTGCCTTAGTCTAACACCTGTTTCGATGTTCCCACTTCCACGAACAACTAGATAGGATTGAGATAAGCAAAATGCATAAAATAAAGACATGTGATAGAAACAAACCCTATAAAGGAGGAGAACCCCTATCACGAATATTATAGATGTGTGATAGAAACAAACCCCGAAAGGAGAACCCCTATCACAAATATAATCAAATAGAAAAAGACGAGATCATTTAAAATAGAATGACAAGAGAGCATTACCAACAGCCTACGGCTCCCCTCTTGGATTGGTAGACGTGATGGACTTGCATGCAAGAGGAGTCTTGACTATTAATTAAGAGAGAAATCCAACAAAGCTTCACTATAAGAATGGGAGAGCAAGAGAGAGCAAGAAGTTATTCACGAGGCACTTCATGTGAAAATGAGAGTGAAAAATGGGTTTTGTTAAGTTGCATGGGCAGGAGGATTCGTTACACACGCATCCTTGCCGCTACATGTGCCATGGGCAAAGAACATGGAATATTCGCATTTGAATCTCAAAGAGTTCAAGGATGCTAGCACGTTGCGGAGATGTCTATGCATCACGCTAGTGTTCGGCAAAAAATTTAAGAGAATTAGACACTTAGGTTGCTAATGCTTCATCATTGTCGCCTATGAAGTCAAAATTATTAAATTCTAACTTATAAGCTTTTTCCATAAATGAGGCGAGCTTAAATGCATAAGTGAAATCGTCACAAGGTGCAATTTTACGACACTACAAGGACCTAATCAAATTTGATAAGGAGCAACAAGTTTATCAATGGATATTTGTGAGGGTTTACATTATGGTTGATTTATCTAAGCTTATCTTCTATTCGGTCAAATCTTATCTTATTAAGTTCTAAGATTCAATTTCAACAAATTTCACAATAACGTGTTTTATTTGTGGGATATTTTGGTTTTTTATTAAAATCAAAAAATAATAATAATTTAAGTCTAAAGAGTTTTGATCTAAATAGGTCAGATGAAACCCTCTTGAAACCCCTAATCAAGTCTAATAGTCTCTCCTTTGTGTTTATCAAAATGAATAAAAAAATAATTTTACTTGACCTTTTAGAGATCAAATGAAATTATTTAGAAATGTCATTTAAATAAGTGTATTGCCCTTAATATCAACTTTACAAAAATTATAATATGTATTAATATCAACTTTACAAAAATTATAATATGTATTATATTTTTTAAAATATTAGGAAAACTAACATTGCTGAAAAGATCTTTTAAAATGCAGTACTTTCTACATAAATATCTTTGTTTCACATTCTTAAAATATAAATTTTTGCTAGTATTATTCCAAAAACTAATAATAAATGAAAAAATTCACAATATCAAAAAAAATATGCATGCATTAAACATTAAAGTTAATGATCCAATATCAATAAATTATAGAAAGAATTTATTTGTAATGAAAATCATCCATTATAAATAATGTTATTGAATAATAATAACTAATGATAATAATTTTATCTTTTTTTAAGAAAATGCCACAATTTATTAGACATCTTTACATTTTGACTATATTAGAAAATGTCGATATATATTTAATATAATAAATTTTTCTGTCTTTTTAAAGTATTGATTGCTTTCCTTCATTTTTGGAAGTCTCCCATAATCAGTTTTTTGAGTTACGGGTGAAAGCCCCAATAGATTTCTTAAATGAGGCGCCTCAATACACAATTATATATTATCAATAGGATTAACACAAGATCTAGATCTAGTCGATTCCGTTAGCAATTAAATATTGCTGCAAGGAAGAATCTGCTTACAAGGCTGATGCCATGCAAACTAAAAGCTCTTATCGGTGTCAATTATATAACCTACAATGACTGGAAAAGATTGTGATTATAAGCTGTGTACAAAAACAACATAATTGCAAGCCATTCATAAGAAACATAATGTCTCTAATGCCACAATGACTCAGGTAAATACAGGATACACTACACCACATAGTGATTTCTGCACAGCACAAGATTACTTAGAACAAACTTCTCAATCCATTTCTGATTATTATTATAATGATAAAGAGTATCTCAATGCCGAGTTGAGCTTTGACGAGCAACTACACTACCCATAGAACTGGAACCTCTAATGTTTGATGGTGAACCTGTTGACGGTTTAGGCTCAAGGGATCCAGTATATACTGCACCCCTATTTGAGGAACGTCTTGGAGAAGAGACATTAATGTTGCCTTTGTTAATAACTTCAAGTTCTAATGAAACAGCTTCTTCCTGCAGCTGTGCTAGCTGTAGGGAACAAGATAACATATCAGACACAAAATAATTACTTGGAAAAGTGTGTTAAGTCTTTATCAAATTGGAGAAGCAATATATACACACCCTTAGTTTGTTCTCCTCCAGACGGTCCCACAGAGAACTAATAACCGGAGATAAACTGTAAAAAGCAATGGATAATCATGACAAAGAACTCACAAATCACAAAGATAAGCCCATACTCGGGACAACTAAATTTTGCATTTGACTTTGCCTAACTTCAAAGAAAAATCCTAAAACTGAGAAACTTATTTACCAGTACTCCATCAGCTTGCACATTGATGACTGGTACTGTGACGAATGATGAATAGCCGCAAGGGGGTGAATTTTACCATCCCTGAGACACATGGAATTCAAGTCACATAACCAGATATGGACAGTAAAGTCACAGGCCAAACCAACATAGATTTCAATTTAATGCAGAAATACTTACTTCATACTATGTGACATAGCTTGGTTATAAGCAGCCTTTTCCTCTTTAAAGAGAATGCGCTGTAAATCAACAAATGAGCTTAAAGAAAAATCAACTTTAGCAAGAGAATGGCCAGGTACAACTTGCAAAGGAACCTCCTTCCTAACATATTCTGCACCACTGCATCCAATGAGAGAACAAGTGAATCTGGAAACTTCTTCTGCCATGAGATTATAGGAAATAGTAAAATCAAAATGCATAAAATTTATTTGGGAAAAATATATATTCTGCAAACAGTTCCTTCCAGTTCAGACAACCTTCTCTCTTCTCATTTCCTGATATCAAGCTCCAGATATTCACAATTCTGTGAATGGAAAACCAGGGGTGGCAGGAACCTAGAAAGGTAATCCTACAAAACTGATCTCTTGGTTGTCAGATACTAAGAGCTTCTCTGTATAGATTTTCAATTATCTCTGAAAATAAGTGTGATTCTTGAAAGTTAGCATTCACTAGCACAGGAGCTTTATTTGCTTTGTTAGAATTAAAAGCTGACTCTTGTATCATGATAGAATTTAAAATGTGCTATCACTAACACGTTTCTCTAAACATCTTGAAAAAAAGAATCTGTAAGTTGTGTAAGTTAATTGAAGTAGAAGACAAAGTTCGTTTTCTTCTAACATATCCACTTTACAATGATATTAGATGTATATCAAAGATACTTGTAATTGCCACTTTATTCATGAAAAAATAAAATCAGAACAACCAAACAAAGCTTAGAAACTTTATTTCTAAATGCCCGTTGAAACAACCGTTCAAATCAGTAAACATAATTTTTTAAAACCCAAATTATTCTTTAGACAAATAAGACGTTTAAATCATTGCTCAATTTTGTCTAATTTTGGGTTTTGTATTTTACCATTTACTATTTTTATTTGTTTATGATTCATTAATTCCTTCCCATGACATTTCAGCCAGGAAGAGTCGAAAGATAGTGAAGGACAGCATCAACAAATACGACTAAAAGACACTCTCCTGAGAGACTTTAAGCAAAATGCATTGTTTATACACTTTGTTGTGCCCTACAAACCAACTTGGTTAAAAGGGTAAAAGTCATCAACGTGATATGGACATGAGTTGGTGAAAAGAATCAGCTGTAGTACTATTGTCATGGAGTTATTCAACCCAAATTGCAAAATTCATGCCTTCCTTAAAAATCCAAATAGTCCTATGTCCTTCCCTAGTCTTCAGTTGACCATATTGATTTCTATAGTTGAAGTCTCAATGGAAGGTCAATTGTACATGCAAAGCTCAATGTGTTTAGATAGTCTCAAGGGGGAGTGAGTTCTATGAAAAGGGAAAATTTCTAAGGCACAAGTAAAAATTTCCTTTGGATGGAATTCCAGACTTCCCATGGAATTATGTAGTTCTTGCATACTTGCAAGACTTCTCCAAAAGCCTAATGGTTTGGTCTCTAGAAAGAAATTGGACTTGTAGATACTTGCATGTTTTCTCCACATGTCCTTATTATTACATACCAAGGTAGCGGACTTTCCTTGCAATTGCAGTTATTGCAAAATGCAAACCTATTACTTTTCTCTGAGAACCCATTTGATCCCACTGTGTTGGATTGTGGGAATTTTCATTCATCATGCATGTGCTCACCTGCATCAAATCTCTGGAATAATGCCTTCTCTTGAGTCTGTGGTTTCATGCTTCTGTTTATAGTCCTACATGCCTGCTGCAAAACTCTGAAACCCCAACCAAAAACTCACATTTATTTCAAATGTGCAAAAGGTTTATAAAATCTCATACTTCTTCAGCATTTGCAAATGTATGTTACCTCTGCCCTCTCACTTTCAGCGTGCACTCTAAGGTTTTTATTGACTCAAAAGCTCCTACAAACAAATCTTGCCTCGGATTTCATGAACACTAAAATGTAAACATCAAACTTGTCATAGGTTTCTAGTTCCAAGCTAGGGTTTTAGGCATGTTGGGGCACTTGATCATTCAACAGGTTTCTACATCCAAGTGTCATTGTATGATCCTCCAGGTACATATATCTTGATCCAACCTAACAATCATGCTATATTTTCATATTTGGGTGTTCTATAGAGCTTGTTTAAATGTTCTCCATTTATAAGTCAGAGTTTTGAGATTCATGAAAACCCTAGTTGGTAAGTTGCACCATTTCTTCGAAATCCTGCATAAACCTTTCTCAATTTCCCAAACTTAAAAAAAAAATCAACCTATATTGCTCATCTGCCAAAAATCTCTGAAAATCCGCTTGTGCCCTAATTTTGAAGTTTCTTTGCAATCCAATGCCTAATTCCAAAGTTTCTTTGCAGTTCCACAGCCACCGCTAAGTTGCATCTTTTCTTCGAACCTTGTAGTAACCTTGTACATTGGATTTGTGGGCTTTGCATGCATCCACACAAGTATCGCACAACTACTTCAAAACTCCAAAATCTCTCCTCGAGTATTTGGGTTTCTCACTTCTATCTACAGTCCTGCATTCCTGCTACAAAACTCTGGAATCCTGCCTTCTCCTGAGTCTTCGGGTTTCTCACTTCTGTTTTCAGTCCTGCATTCCTACTGCACAACTTTGAAACCCCTTGGATTCCCCTATAGCCAGACACCTACACAAACTTTGAAAGTCCGCCTAAGAACTCTGGTAAAAAATTCTTCAAGTTGTCTCACAACTAAAGTCAGAGGCTTATGTCTTCTCCTGCGAAGATGAAGTACAAGTTCAGAAGAGTGATCCCTCCTAAGATTACCACTAAATTTTCTCTCATTTCTAATACAAATCTAGGCCACGTCAGCTTAGAAGAATCTCACAAATGGATAGAGGAGACCAAGGGAACAAGAACCGTGGCTAGGCATCTGTTAGAGAGTGGCCTCATTCAAGCAGTTAGTTTCCTTATTTATGTTCAATCTCTAGACTTGTCATGTCTTGTGCAGACATCTATAATCCTAAGACCAGAAAAATAAGGAATTACGTTGATCAAGTTGTCCTGCAAATCATGCCTAAATACATAAAGGAAATGTTGGAAACTCCGCATCATACAGAATATGCAAGTATCGCAATTGATTCTACAAAGAAATTATTTGAAGAGAATGTAGACCGATGCATGAGAATAATCAGCAAGAATTGGTTGAAGAAGGCAAAGGTTTCCATTACCAGATTACCTAAGATTCTCAACAAGAGTGAGTTCCATGAAGAAATAAATGATATGATTACCTTGTTGAATCATGTACTCTTCCAATTCATTGCCAGGATTCTATCTGGATTGGGCCACCTTGATTAGTAACAATCTGGATAAATAACTAATGGAAGTCAAGAAGCCAAAACACATTTACATGACTTCATACCTAATGTATTCCATTGCTAAAAGGGCAGTTCTACCTTGACTAAAAAGGACAGGCAATATAGGCATTGGGCAGAAAAAGGTATATGAGCATTACCCTTAACTTGAGCTAAAAGAGAGTCAGAAGTATTCCAAAAGACCAAATAATGTATTCGTATTTTTCAGCATTAGAATGTTTGAAAATGACTAATCAATGCATGTCCATAGAAGCTACTGTTGCAGTTGCTGCATGGAAAAATTGGTTCATACAATTCCCTGCGTTCTCATATATCAAAGTTCGAGGATTTACTAAAGCACCATATAAATTGCCTAAATAAGTTAGTGATAAGCTTGTGCTGCTGGAATTATTTTGACAATTAGTTGTTGTTCACAACTTTCAAGCAAACACAAACTGGGCATCCATTTTCGTATATCACTTGATAGGTACACATGTTTTTTCGTAGGTAGAGATAGCCCAAGTTAACTTACATCCATTTGAATCAAAGTTATCATTTGGCCATAGAAGGCAATCGGAAGGATTGGTTGGATCTTCATATGCACACAGACCAAGCTAGGAAGAGTTTTGGGTTGTCTATGATGATGAACATGAAGTATGAAGGCAAGACTACTCAAGGCTAACTAGTTTTAAATCAAAGCCTTCAAAATTGAAAAAGTGGCCAAAGATATTTCAGATGATGGAAATGTAATGGGCCCGATATATGCGGAACACATTTTTGATAAACCTATTCCAAGGATCAATTGGTAAATAATAGGTTTCAAGATAAATGAACAAAGGACACAACTTGTGATCCAAAGTACTATGGCTTGGCCTGATAGGAAAATCAAAGAGCCTAAGGAATAAAAGGGATAATCATATAAAGGAACAAAGAAGAAGGAGAAAGAACATCCCAAGCAAAAGAAAGCCCCTTTTCGAACCAATTACCCAGACAACTCAAGCGCTTGTAGACAAGGCTGTAAATGTAACATCTACCCAATTAATCATTAATAAAGTATGGAAATCAGTGAATAACACGAAGCTAATGTAAATCTAATCTAGGAGTCAAACATTAGAATAGAATGAAATGAAGAATAATCAATCTAGAGATTTTGATAGCTCAAGAAGTCCAAAGTTGATGAAACAAGTCAAGAGTGCAAATAGTCACTCATTCACTATCAACTTAGGTTTCAGCAGCGTATACTCCTCTGCCTACTCAATTATCCTTCTTTGCCTTTATAAAGATATTAAAATACAAATTATAATTAATCAATACAAGACTTAAAACATACCTTCTCAGTTTTGGCAAAAGTTCATAATAGTTTATTTCTAGAAAAAGGTCTCCAAATCACAAGGTTCCATACTAGACATGTGGATGAACTAAACAACATCCAATATATTAATCGTTGTTCAAGTCTGGCTCATGAGATTGAATATAATTTCTCTTCTTTAGCAATTTGATAAAGATAGTCCTAATTCTAGATATTGCTCATAGATATCATATGCTTGTTTGGAACCATTCATTTGATGTGTGGAAAAGAAGTTTTATGAGCTTTGGAGTAAGAAACAAAATCAAATTGCAGAGTGTGATTTGAGACAAAGAAGTTGGTCAATAGTGGCAAGCAATACATTGAAATTTGTAAATTTTGAGACTTCTAGCAAAAAATGAATGAGTAAACAAAAAAAAGAAAAACTCCTTGAACCACCATAAATAAGGTTAATCCTAGACTGAAGTGAATAACTAGAAATGTAAACAGACAACTTGTACCGAGGATCTATACCATACTGGTTGAGAGTGAAATAAAACCCGTAAAAATAAAATTATTAATCTAATCAAAAGAAAGATAGAATACAATATAATAATCTTCTAAAATGTCTGTAGAGATCAGCATGGAATTACAAAAATACAAGTAAATATATTACTTGTTCGCAATAGTAACTAAAGGAGGCAGCTATAAATCCATACTCTAAAGTGTAGTAATTTATTTTCTATGTGCAATCACTTGTATTCTTCATTAATAATTTATTAATTTACAATATTGTTGTACAAAGAATTGAGAGGACCTTGCTACTTGGCTAATTCCTTGTGGTTAATATTTATTTTTATTCTTCAGTTGGATAGAATTTTCTATGTAGCGGTAGAACTTTAAGTTTTGCTGGACAGAATTTAGCTGAAATGGGATATACCACAATTTGTCTAAAACTTGGGAACAACAAAATATAGAGGACAGAATATTGTCCATATTTTCCCTGGGTAGTTCATGGCTTATTGGCAATAGCAACTGGAAAAACACAGCAGATATTACTTACCTGTCACAATGAAAGTCTCTAATCTATTTACACATGCATTACCAATACTCCCAGGTTTTGCATTCCATACTGCCTGCAGAATTCCCCTCTTACCAACCCCCGGCACAAAAAGCCCTTAGAAACTTCTTATTTCCCCATAAGGCAACTGGCAAGCACAAGGCTAGCTTTCACAACCCTTGCTAGCATGCAGCCAGCACTCTCATGCATGCAAATTGTGGAAATACTCACAAGGCACATGGGGGAAATTGTTTATGTTTACTTTCTTTTCCTTTTCTTTTTTATTTCTTGTTTTAGTGAAAATATTTTCAAAAGTAAGTATATATATATATATATATTGTCAATATGAGTGTGGAAAGCTTCACCCCAATCATTAAAGAATAGATCATGTTCTGCTACCAACCGTATCAAGGTTGTTTACTATGCTGCACTTGTCTTATCATGACGTTGATCTCTTATGCAATACCCTTAATGGCTTTGTTATGTGTGTGTTTAGATGTGTAGATATGTATTTATATAGACTCACACCCACATGCATACGCATATTAAATATTATGCAGGAATAGTTTTGGGAAAAAGTACCTCATGTTATTAATATAGTCTAATTAAATAAATGGACACAAAGCAAACATGAATTAACCTGGATTAATTATTATCAGATAGGAACGGATAATTGAAATATTTAAAAAATTAAAATGCAAACAATAGAACACTTAGTTATGGGAACTATACAAAGAAATAATTCTAACTTGTGCAGGGTTAATCCCCTGCTTTGTGGAACTCCTATGTATATGTGTATATATATAGATACATATCTGTATAATAATCTATACATATAATTTTTATGGTGAAATTTGCATTCCCATGCCAAATCCCATTTAGTTTGGGCCCTGGGGTCCATTTTGACAGGATGTCTTAAAACAACTATATATCAAGAAGTAACACACACCTGTGCTAAGTTTGGTTCATGACCCAAGGCTGATACGAACTCTCCAAATTGTTTAATTAGTTTGAATTTATACGAAGAGATTTTATTCTCATACAATTAGATATAAGCACCATGCATGCAATTATTCAAATCTAAAAACTCGTAAGTCCTACTTTTATTCACATACATATGCAACCTAACTACATGAGTCTAACTGTGTGTCTGTGTGTGTTCATTCCATCATGACAGGTTACCCCCACCGGCTAGAATCTTCCCCTCGATGATACTTTCTCCAATTTGAGAGAGTGTCATGGTTCCTATCGCACCAGCATAATTAGTCATCATAAACATTCTTATTTATATTTCAAAAGTTACTTAGCATACTCAAATTGCCTTGCCTGATTGTTTGCTATTAAATATTTAACATAATAATTTAGTAATTAAATTAGGCAAATTAAAGGGGATGTGAAGGTAAATGCAAAGCACTTGGAATATGTGTCTCCAAATGAGACAAAAAAGTTGGTAATGAAGAAGAATCCACTAGTAGAGCTTATATTTTCTGGGAAAGACCAAGGAGGTGAAAGCGCTAAAAAAACCAAGTACATTTTGTCCCCCTCCACAGACTTTTCTTCCTTATTCTCAAAAAGATACATATGCAATTGACATTTCCTCCTCTCCTTTTGTGATATCCCCAACAATACGTAAGTCTCCCTCTCCTCCAACTAATCCTCCTCTGACTCAAAGAAGTCTCCATCTGAAATTCCTCAACCTCCAAAGAGGTCCTAATCTAATATTCCTCTTGAAAGTTCTCCATCTCCACCACCACAAAATTCTCCAAAGACTACTCCCTCTCAAAAATCTCCTAAGTTTGTAAGATCTATTGCAGAGAAGAATCCTCAAAAGGAGCAAATTTCAACCAAGGTGCCTACACAATAAGAATCTTCAGCTCTTGATTCTCCTGCATGATTTAACTGTATTTTCTGAAAGAGGGAAAGGGTTACTAAGCTAGTGGTGCAAAATTTCTTGAAACTTGCATCTATTTTGGTCCAGCCTCCACCAAAGAAAGCCAAAGTGAGATCCACTATTTTTGTTGATGCTCAAGGTGCCAGGATTGCCGAAATCACAACCCCTTTGTGTGACAAATGTTGAGCTGATATGCAAATATCTAATTATCAAGTTACAAAGGTTGCTTTCGGGAAACAGACAATGGAAGACATATATGATACAACCAAGTATGCCCTTGATGCTATGATTCAAAATATGGACCAGAGAAAAATAACTGAGCAGTTAAAGGTGACAGTGGTAGTCTAAATTCTTCCAAACAATATCTGCTAAGCCCCATTGAATCATTGTCTTGAACAGCCATTCCCTCCTTCATCAAGATTGCAGATAAGGATATACCTTTGGCGAGTGAGTTTGGCAATATTATAAGAGCCACCAAAGCATGGATAGAAGAGTTGATCTTACTTGGATCCAAGATCTTTGGAGATGTTTACATTCTATATCATAAAATCTAAGATAGCTTCGGTCAGATATAAATGATGATTGCTGATTGCATCATCATCATTTATATGTGATCAAAATTATCCTTTAAAATAACATATTTCTGGAAATGAGAATTTCAAATTTATGAGCATGAATAAAATTCGAAATATCAAATCAAATGTTCTAAGTTTGCATTGAATAAAATCGAAATTAGTAATATATGTATTACTGTCTCACGCATTAGTTATGTGTGTTAACTGATGAGTTTCGGTTTGCTTGGAGCCCGCGTGCCCAAGGGACACGTCCTCTCATGAGACGCGTCTCTTGTAGAGGCGTCTCTCCATCGTATATATGGTGGTTCATTGACTGATTTGTAAACATCGAAATTTATAAATGTTCTGCAATCAGCACATTCACAATACAGAAAATAAATCTGACTTAGAATTCTAAAACAGAATTTTCAGACTTAGAATTTCCTTAGACTTCCTAGGATCCTAATTTGATAAGATTTGATTACATTTACACGGTATCAGAGCCAGGTTGAGTGAATCCAAATCAAATCTAGATATCAGATTGCTTAAGAAAAATTTGTATTTTTAAAATCGAATTCACATCACATTCTTCATAATGTCAAGTGTGATCAGATTTGAAGATCGTCTTGTAGGAGCAAACAACTTCACATCATGGAAATTTAAAATCATGACGATTCTTAAAGAGAATAAGTTAGACTCACTTGTGAGAGAAAACAAAAAGGAACCAGAGGCTGATCCTGAGAAAACTCAATGGATTGAGAACAATGAAAAAGCCATGAAAATCTTAGTAAATGCAGTTAGGGATCATATAGTGCCCATTCTAGCAAAACATGAAACTGCATATCTCATGTTCAAATCAATTGAGAGCACCTATGGATAAAAAACACCAATAGGACTCTTGCATTAAAGAGGCAAATCAACAATGTCCAAATAAACAAAGGAGAAACTATTAATGCATACTTCATGAGGATCATTGAACTAAGGGATCAATTATCCACAATTGGATATCAGATTGATAGCAAAGAGTTAACTCTAATTGCACTAGGAGGCCTACCAAACTCTTGGGAGTCATTTGTTCAAGGAATAAGTGTGAGATCTAAACTCCCCAAGTTTGATAGGCTAAGAACAGACTGCCTTCAAAAGGAAACAAGACTCTCAACAAAAGAAAATAAACAAAAGAACATAGATAAAGACATTCATGTGCTCAACACAACATCTAATAAAAGGAGTAAGAAAAACTCCTACAGGAAAGGATCATTTAAAAGAAAGAGAAATTCCAATGGAAAGGGATCTTCTAAGAAGAAAGACATCTCTCAAGTACAATGTTTTAGATGTGATCAATATGGCCACTATGCAATGAAGTGCCCTGACAAATCAAAACAACAAGCATCTTTTGCTAAAGTAGGAAAGTCAAATTCAAATCATGAATCTGAGAACTTTGTGTTCTATTCAGCCTTATCTAGTCAAGTATCTAACAACACCCACAACTGGGTAATCGATAGTGGTTCCTCTAGACATATCACAGGGTTCAGAGAACACTTAGACACTATGATTGAAAAGATTGATGAAGAAGTAACCATTGGGGATGATTCTGCACACCCTGTAAAAGGGGTTGGAACTTGCTCCATCAAATTGAAATTTGGTATTTCCCTTCAACTCACTGGAGTCTTATTTGTACCTGGAATAAAGAGGAATCTAATATCCATCTCTGCCCTTGAAGACAATGGATATAGAGTTACCTTTATGGATGGGAAAGTTCTAGCATGGCCTAAGAACTCAACTATCAAGAAAGCCCAAACCATAGGTATAAGACAAGGGTATCTTTACAAACTATGCACTGAGGTTAAGCAAGCCCTTACCCTTGACACTTTTGATTCAAATGAAATTTGGCATAGAAGATTAGGACACCTTCATTTCCATGCCCTACCTTCTGTGGAAAAACTTGTAACAGGCTTACCTAAGTTAAAACCATCTCATGAAGGAACTTGTAAAGGTTGTGCCCTAGGAAAGAATACAAAGGGATCCTTTCACAATAGCTTGAGTAAAACCCAAAATGTATTAGAACTGGTTCACTCTGATTTATGTGGACCCATGTTTGTACTTTCCAAGACAAGATTTTTATATTATGTCATATTTATAGATGACTTCTCTAGGAAAACCTGGATTACCTGGATTTATTTCCTTAAGTGTAAAGAGTCAATAGAAATCCTTAAAAGGTTCAAGGAGTTCAAAGCCCTTACTGAAAACTTCTCTGGGAAGAAAATAAAAATCTTAAGGACAGACAATGGGAAAGAATACACCTCTGAAATTTTTAAGGAATTCTACATGAGTGTTGGGATTAAGAGGGAGTTTACAGTAGCCTACAACCCTCAACAAAATGGGGTTGCTCAAAGGAAAAATAGAACCATTGTAGAAACTGCTAAAGCAATGTTGCTTGACCAAAACATTGAAACTTCTTTCTAGGCAGAAGCCTCTAGAATTGTTGTCTACATTCAAAATAGATGTCCTCATTCTCATCTAGATAACAAAACTCCTGAAGAAGCTTTTACCGGCATAAAACCTAATATTAGTCATTTTAGGATTTTTGGTTGCCTTGTCTATATTCATGTGCCCAAAGAGAAGAGATTCAAACTAGAACCTTCCGAAAAAAAAGGGGTATTTGTGGGATATAGTGAAACCTCCAAGGCCTATAGGATATTTGTACCCGGGCAGAAACAAATTGAATTGAGCAGAGATGTCATCTTTGAAGAAGACATTGCATTCAAAAGGGCAAGAAGTTCTAGTGAGATAGAAACCTATTCCCCTAGAGTACTTGAAATGGAACCTACTCCTGAGATTCAGAGGGAGTATCCTAAGGAAATGCCAAATGAACTTCAATCTACTTCAGATGAGAATACAAATGACAACGGTAGAAAGAGGCCACTTTGGGCTAGAAAGATGATCAAAGAAGCCGAGAATCATGCAGCACCCAAAGGAACGTTTAGGGAAAGTGAAAGACCCAAACGGTTCTCTAGCTATGTTGCCCTAATGAACAACATCATAAATTCAGAACCTGTCAGTGTTATAGAAGCCTTCAGACATCAAGCATGGAAGGATGCAATGACGGAGGAATATCAGTCCATTCTAAAGAATGATGTATGGGATATAGTGCCTAGACTGAAAGAGAAATTTGTTATCTCTTCCAAATGGCTCTTCACAATCAAGCATGTTGCTGATGGCAGTATAGAAAAACATAAGGCACGTTTTGTGGCAAGAGGTTTTTTTCAAAAGGAAGGCATTGATTATGAAGAAACATTTGCACCTGTTGCCCGTTACACATCTGTGAGAGCAGTGTTAGCCATTGTTGCAGCTAAAGGCTGGATGATCCATCAAATGGATGTGAAAACTGCCTTCCTAAATGGAACCATTGAAGAGGAAGTCTATCTAGAACAGCCTGAAGGTTTTGTGATACATAAACCTGACTCGCATGTGTGCAGACTAAAGAAAGCTCTCTATGGACTTAAACAGGCTCCCAGGGCTTGGTATGAAAGAATTGACAGCTACCTCTTGGGACTAGGATTTTCCAAGAATGATGCAGACCCAAATCTCTACTTTAAGGTAATCAAAGGTGATATGTTAATAATTATTTTATATGTTGATGACCTGCTGATAACAGGAGAAGATCACCTCATTGCTCAAGGAAAGAAGGATCTAACTTCCGAATTTGACATGAAAAACTTGGGCATTCTACACTACTTCCTAGGTTTGGAAGTATGGCAGAAATCAGAGGGCATTATACTAAACCAAGGAAAGTATACTATTGATATTTTGAAGAGATTTGGAATGTTGGACTGTAGATCCATGTCTACACCTATGGAAACCAACCTTCACAAACTGAAAGAAGCAACAGCAAAATCCAAGTGTGCAGATCCAACCCTATATAGACAAATGATTGGATCCTTGATGTACCTGGTTAACACCAGACCTGATATTTGTTATGCAGTGAATGCTCTCAGCCAGTTCATGTGTGAGCCAAAGGAAATTCACCTTATGGTTGTGAAACATATATTGAGATATCTTCAAGGCACTATTGGATATGGTCTTCTTTACAGAAATAACCAACTAGATCTACATGGATACTCTGATTCAGATTGAGCTGGAAGTGTAACCGATCGGAAAAGCACATCAGGATGTTGCTTTAGTTTAGGATCGGCTATGATCTCCTAGATTTGCAAAAAACAGTCTTCAGTAGCACAAAGCTCAACAGAAGCTGAATACATTGCAGCCTCTATGGGGGCAAGAGAAGCAGTTTGGCTTCGTAAATTGCTTGTGGGACTCTTTGGTGAGCCCTTGAATCCTACAATTATTCATTGTGATAATTAAAGTTGCATCAAACTCTCTGTAAATCCTGTCTTCCATGATAGATCTAAGCACATTGAGATCCCCTATCATTATGTAAGAGACATGGTAGAAAGGAAAGTGATCCAGTTGGAGTATGTTAGTACAAATGATCAAACTACAGACATTCTCACCAAACCTCTCACTCGAATCAAGGTAGAGCACTTTAGGAAGAAACTCAATATGGTTGAAATGTAATTTGATATTATGTTTGAAATTCAAATTGTTTATAAGTTGTACTAATATATAAAGATGTTTAATGTGTAAACTCTTTTGTCATGCGTGTGACTCCATGACCTTATGGGCCTACTCCCCCTGTGTACATTATTGAAAGGTGACGATCTTTCTAATAATGAACACTTGTATGTGACATTGTAAAGTGACGACTCTACAATGATGAGTTGAACTATCATGATAGATATCATGTGACTTGATATCTGTGGACATGTCATGATAGTATCTCTTGGACACTTTGATGGATATCATGGGACTTGATGTCATTTGAAGATCAGTGTGATCCTTAAGAGATAATCATGGTGGATAATTATATATCCGTGGATATGCCATGAATTATTATGGTAGACATCATGTGACTTGATGTCAGTGCACATACCATAATGTAGATGTGTTATGAAGAATGTCATGTGACTTGACAATATTGAGAAAACATATCATATCTTTGATATCACATGTGAAGGTGATATCTCCACTTATTTGATTTGAAATATCTTCCCTAGCTAAGAGGGAGTGTTAATGAAAGGTAGCTTCGGTCAGGTTTAAATGATGATTGCTGATTGCATCATCATCATTTATATGTGATCAAAATTATCCTTTAAAATAACATATTTTTGGAAATGAGAATTTTGAATTTATGAGCATGAATAAAATTCGAAATATCAAATCAAATGTTCTAAGTTTACATTGAATAAAATCGAAATTAGTAATATATGTATTACTGTTAGTTATGTGTGTTAACTGATGAGTTTCGGTTTGCTTGGAGCCTGCATACCCAAGGGACACGTCCTCTCATGAGACGCGTCTCTTGTAGAGGCGTGTCTCCATCGTATATATGGTGGTTCATTGACTGATTTGCAAACATCGAAATTTATAAATGTTCTGCAATCAGCACATTCACAATACAGAAAATAAATCTGACTTAGAATTCTAAGACAGAATTTTCAGACTTAGAATTTCCTTAGACTTCCTAGGATCCTAATTTGATAAGATTTGATTACATTTACAGATGTTGAACTGAAATTTCAAGAACAAAGTCTCCCATTAATTCTAGAAAGTTGTTTTTTCCATTCTTGTTTCAAAATAAGCACTTGATTTGAAAGATCTCAATTTGCATAAGGAATTGAAGGTGCCATATAAGTACAGAATCAAGACTTTGAAGAGTGGAATGAATAAGTTGAAAGAAGTCCATGCATTAATCTCAGAGCACCATAAGTGACATGCAGGGATTTATTGAAAAGATATTCTATCAATTCTATGATGAACTTGATTTAATTCATTCCATAGACTTGTTAAAGGATCGAATTGAAAAGGTAATAAAACAATCATCTCAGAAATCAGGATTTAATACAGCTTCATTCAATAAGCTCATGAAGTTAAAACTTAAAAGTCTCTTATGAAGGTTTTGAGAATAAGTTAAGCAAGCACCAGAAGGTGCCCAATAAATTGCTTGACATATATATCGCCAAGGATGTGTGTTACAAGTACTCTAATGGTTCTGATCAAGAGACAATCAAGGCAACTCTGGACAAGTTCAGTTTGTATCTGCCAAAAACTTAGAGGCCCAAAAAAGAGACCATTCACAGCAAAGGAAACCAGCAAGAAGAAGTACTTTAATCAAAGATAATGGCATTATGAACATTATTTTTAGTCTGGAATGTAATGTTTAAATATAAAGAGAATTATATCTAAATTTTTGTAAATTCTAATGTTTGGGCCAAATTTAAACACCCGTATTGAGGATTCTTAGGTTTTTAATTTATTTATTTGTTTTTATATTGTAACAATTAAAGAGTAGTTGAACAGTTCTGAGAGGGTAATATAGGATATTTCCATCTGCAGTTTGAAGAGCTCATGTAGAAGGATATGTCAGGATTGTCAATCTCTAGCACATAATGTGCCAATGGTTATGTAGTTCAGAAGTGTTGTAAGGGAATTGATATCTATTAAATGTCAGTTTCCATGAGGATGTGCTGTCCAATTCTCTCCAAGAAACTCTAATATAATGTTGCAAGCATATTGATAATGAAATCAGCAATTTACCCTAACTTTGATGTGTTGAGATTCTCTTAAGTGTACAAGTTTGTGGGAATAGTTGATCTCTTCTATTTTGCTGCTGAAATTCAATCCAATGATGTGTCTCAAAAGTGTCCAAGATTTATAATAAAACAAAAATGTGATCGGTTAAAACTCTTATAGAAAACTGAGTGAAAAATTCAACTTTTGTTCTCTATGACTTGGTCTAAGTGTAGAGTCCCATATTTCAGTTTGTAAAGCATTATCAGACCTTTGCAAAACTTGTAGAAGTGTGTTTTGAAGTGTTGCTACAAAGGAAAGGCCACCATTCAATTGGTTCACCACCCTTGACTGCATCAACATGAAAATAAATAACTGCCTAGAAAGAATGTCCACTCGAATGGGTAATACACGTAACTCCAATAATTATTGAGCAGGCTTACATTTCTCTTTAAAGACCTTGAAATATTAATTATAATGCCTAGGAATTGCTTGAAATAAATTTGTAGAACATTTGTTAGGAATCGAATTGACGATTGTTGATGCTAAGGACCAGAAGGGTGCAAATCAAATGAACAACCAGCAAACAGGCAAGCAAAATACACAATGAAAGCAAACATGGAAGAAAAATGGAGGGTTACAAAACAATAGTACTTATTTTAAATTTGCAGAGCGAATTTCACACATGGGACACATCAAAATTGTGAATCTCATTACTCTTATCTACCCAACCTGATGAGAAGTATTCGGGCTAATAGAGACTCTCTATGCAATAATCTACCCAATATCTCAATCCCAATTATGCCTTTGTTCAACCTCACGCCTTCATCATATAATCAACCTCTTTCCATGACCATTAAATCCAAACTAAATAATTTCCCGTGCCAAAGGAAATCCAATCCTGCAAGGATCCCAAGACTTTCATGTTCTAGGCATTCCATAACACCATTAACTGTGCACTCAAAAAGTAAACCCAATTAGGGAGAAAATTCTGCCGTTAATGCCAACTGATCAACTCGGTTCTAATAATTCCTAATAAAGTTGGGTTCTGACAGGAAAACCAATCAAACATTGGTTTTCAAATCTTCAAAGATGTCAAATGCAATCAGATAATAAATGGCTACAGTCAATTGTCAGTCTGACCACCTAAATTGTTAAGAGTATGCTTACATGGAGTAGATACTTTATCAATAGCTGCCCTACAGGGTTTGTTGAATGAGAACCCTGTTTAACAATTTGGCTAAGTTACCGGATGCGTACCTAGAGGCCTCGAACCCGGTTCGGGTTCGAACCCGGTACGGGTTCGCCTGCGGGTACGCGCTGGGTACGCACAGGGTGCGTGCCCAGGGCGCATCCGGCTGTTTGGTGCGCGGACCCGAAGGTACCAGGCATGTACCCGGGCGTACCTCGAAGAACCCACGGCCCAGAACTTATAAAAACTTTTTTTTTTAAATTATTATTATTAATATGAGGTGCGCCATGGAGTTTTGTATGGTTTCAAAAGCCTTAAATTGGTGCTAGCGGCGGGGGCGCTGCCCCTCGACCCCGCCCTGTACCGCGACAGGGAGCGCGCCAGGGGCGCTGCCCCCGGACCCTCCCGAATGAGAGTTGTAATCTTATTGTTTATAATAGATTAATGAATTTGAAAGTTATCTCTTATGCTTAATGTAATTATCTTAATTGGAATGCATGTGTTTATTTATTATTTAATTAATTGGCTGGGGGCGTGGGGCATTGCCCCTAGACCCCCACAAGGGGCGCTGCCCCTCAACCCCATTGGAGACATTGCCCTCAAACTCCCATTGAATTTAATTGGTACTCTCCAAGCCCAAGTTTCCATAGTTTTCCTACAAGTCTTCATCTATAATATCGCATTTAAGGCTTTTGAAACCATACAAAACTCCATGCCGCACCTCATTTTTATGGGAAAGAGGAAGATGTAAATTTGTAAAATATATTAATATAGTATTTACTTTCAGTTTTACAAAAACAATTTTCTATTTTCATTTTGTTTAAGAATATCAACATCAACGCATTCCACGTGAGGATGCCATTTTGTACCCAATTTGCTTTCAAATCAGTCAAATACAACTATCAATTGACATTTAATATTTATCTTTGGCATTTGACATTGATCAATGATCAAGTATCATACTATGAAATGATTTAGTTTTACAATTCTGTATATTTCTCTTTTTTTTTTGTATATATAATACATATATATATATATTTTTTATATATATATATATACACGTACCCATACGTACCCAAACCCCTAAAAAAAATTTTCACGTACCCACGTACCGGGTTCTCGTACCCGAACCCGTCCCCGAACCCGAACCGGTAACTTAGCAATTTGGTCATGTGTCTTAATGGGAACATCTAACACTTGTTATCCTTCCATGGAATGTGAACTTCATATACAAAACATGTTGCCCAGCACTGAGAACTTTGCATAAGGTCGTGAGGGAGTGTAAAGATAAGCAAATACTTGTGAGCAAAACAAGAGTTTATGCAGGGACTTGCACAACAATTAGGAGCCTTCATCACTTGCACGAGTAGTTAGAAGATTGCAAAGGTTGTTCACAGGCATGTGTGGTTGCCTGCAGGTTGTGCAAGCTGAGAAGCACTCAACAAAGCTTATGCAAGGTCCAACCAGGACATGTGCAAGGAATCATTCTGCACATAGAGCACAAGTTGCACATGTCCACCAAAACTATCCAAACATGCACAACATAAAACACACAAGTTCACACAAGAAAACAAACCGGAAAAAAGAAACAAGAAATATTTTTTTGGGTGATGCAAGATTGCTTGATCCCTAGGATGCTCCTACATCAGAAACCCCAAGTGAAAGATAGTGAGTATGATGATCACTCAAGCAAGACTCCACAGAAGACTAATTTGACCACCCAATTTGGCTCACTGCTGCTTTAGAAATCCACAAGTCTTTGTCAATCCCCTTACCCTTCCAGAGAATAAGATATTCAGTGTGGTCGCTCCACCAAATCTTCTCGCTAATGCATGAATCCAAAATGTATGTAATTTCATCTCACTATCTTTTAGGTACCTGCATTCTCCAATCTAGTGCCTCCCTTGACCACACAGCATCCAATTTGCTTGGCATATGGTAGGAATACAAATCAGAGTCATTGTATATCTGAAAGATATCCAAACCTTTTGGTAGCTTGATCTCATATGCATTCTCTAAAAATATGGGCAAGAGAAGACATGGACCTATCTTCTTGGGCTTCAATTTGTTATAAGTTCCTCTAGGAAATCATTATTGTCTCATATGCACCATAACCAACTCCCCCTCTAGGTAAGACTTCTGTCTTTTGCACTCATATATGTGCAACTTATACTTTGCATTGCTCTCCAATTTTCTTTTGACTTGCACATGAACCACTTTCATGTGTTACGTGGCGTCTTCAACATCTGCGTTCATGCACTTGTCAACTTCCACCTTCAACAAAAATGTGACACCTCACAGAGGTGTTCCATACAACATTTGGAATGGCGGTTTCCCTATAGATTGTTCGTTGAGTTGTACATAAACTCTACTAGCACCAATCAAAGTCCCTCTAAATAGACTTCTACCCTACCAAACATCAAAGCAAGTTGCTAAGACTTCAATTGCCAACCCCTGTTTATCCATTCATTTGCAAATGATATGCAAAGTAGTTATTGAGTTGCATGCCCAACATCTTCCACAACATGTGTCAAAAGTGGCTAAGGAATTTTGTGTCTCAATCCAAATTAATGATCCATAACAACCCATGCTATCCCAAGATCTCATTGAAGAACAAATTCACAATCCTCAACACATCATCTTATGGCAAGGAATGAAATGCACCATCTTCAAGAATCTATCAACAACCACAAAAATAAGAGTCATTACTTCTCTTTGTAGGCAACAATCCAAGGACAAAATCCACAAACAGCTCCTCCTAAGGTTTGTCTAGCATGAGCAATGGTTTATAAAATTTAGTGTTCTATTACCTAACATGTTTTGCATCTCCCAAAAAAACTGCATGCATCTTTAAGCAAGTCAGGCCGGTATTTCTTCTCCAACATGACATATGTCTTACCTATGCCAAAGTGACCTTCAAGTCCGCCTATATGCAACTCACAAAAGAAGTTTTACCTTAATGAAATCTGCAAGATACACAATTGTAGTATCCAAAACAAGTACCCCTCCTACACAAAGTAGCATTGAAATGGGCCTTTGGTTCAAGCGCATGGTTCCATGCAGCTACAAAACTTGGATCTATGGCATACAAATATTTCATCACCCCCATATCCACTAACCAGCAATTAGGGAGAGAAATAATGATTGCCACCTACTCAAGGCATCTACAGCCTTGTTGGTCTTACCAATGCAATGCTTCACAACAAAGGAGTAACCCTAAAGATATTCCACTTATGTCACATGCCTCTGGTTCAACTTTTCCTGGCTATTGATGAACTTCAATGCCCAATGGTCTATGTACAACACAAACTCCATGGACAGCAAGTAATGCCTCGACTTGCATGATGCTTATGCTATGGGGTAGAATTCTTGTTCATAGACAATGTACTTCTGCCTAGCCTAATTCAACTACTTGCTAAAATGTAAAAATTGGTCTACCTTCCTGATACAACACAACAATAATCGTGGTTGCACTAGCATTGCAATCTACTTGAGAAAAATTCTCCAAATTAGGAAGTGCCAAAATAGAATTCTTGGTCACTATCTTCTTCAAGAGTTCAAAACTCTTGGCAGCAATAGTCATACAATTGAATCCTCCCTTCCACATGCACTGAGTTAAGTGTGTGCAAATCCCATTGAAGTTCCTAATGAACTTTTTGTTGGAGCTTGCAAACATGGAAACTTCTAACCTCAATTGTTCTCTCTAGCCACTCAACAATTGCTTTGACTTTTTTTAGGTCCATCTTTAGTCCTTGAAATATAATGCATCCCAAGTGTGCAAGTTCCCTCTTCTTGAACATGCACTTCTTCAAGTTAATGTGCAATTCCTCCTTACTCAACTACACGAGTATCTATTGTAGATGCTCCTCACTCATTTTGCTTAACACCAAAAATTTCATCTAAGTATACAACCACAAATTTTCTCATAAATGGTGATCCATAAAGGCCAATTTTTGTACTTCATGGCATGTTTTTAGAACAAGGTCAATCTCTTGAATACTAGAAAGTATATCATATGGTATGGGACACTAAAACACAAGTTTTGGCAAATGAAGGACGATCAAGAGACTTTGTATTGTGCTTGTAATGGTGAAATTGTTGGTTGCAATAGGTGGCAAAAATGTAATCATTGAAGCAATTTTGAAATCGTTGAAGCAAAAATATAATCACTACTCTATGAAGGGGTGAATTCATCATGACAGTTCATGGCATCTAGTGACATTCTATTCTTAGTTTTCTCTCTTCTTGGTGCATTTTCTCGATCTCTTTAGTTCCCAAATGCATTGTAAATCTATTTATAGTCCCCATGGAACATGTATGATTCATTTATAGTGGTTTATATGCATTCTTGAGGGTTGTAGTGGAGACTTAAACTATTATTTATCTAAGTTTGGGACTCTGTTAATAAACAGCGGCATGGGAAGTAAATTGAAAGTATTGGAGAGGTTATTTGTGCTAGTTACAACAGGATAAAGCTTTGTTTCGCAGGCCTAAAGGTGCCACCTCTTGTATTGCCAATTTGGAGTTCATGGGGAGTTTTTACTTACCTTTTGGCTGTAGGTTTTACCCAAAGTGGGTTTCTCCAAGTACATGTGTCTTCTTTCATGGTGTTTGTGCTCTATTTATGTTCAGTCTCTTCGCACATTAGATGCTTTGTAATTTCAGTCCTATAAGTTCTCTAAAAATTAAGATAAATCTATAAATTGACAATTGTGTATGGAATATCCACCCTAATTTATAGATCACATGGCTTCAAAACCTTGTTCGTCGATCTCATGAACACAAGGCATTTGTTAGCCCAATTGGCATCACCATCCACTCATACAAGCCTTTTTCTATTTTAAATAGAGTCTTTCATTCATCTCCTTCCCGAATACAAATTTGATGATATCCACTCTTGAAATCTATCTTGGAGAAGTTGTGCATGCCACTTACACAATCCATCAGATTATCCATGCACATTGCACAGCAATGTGAATTGATATTCAAGAGTGATCTTATTTATTGCATGGGAATCTATCCACATCTTCACTAAGGTCGTCCTCACTAAAGTCTAAATTGGGGTCAAGGACTTCCTTATGGGCTTCCCAAGATGAAGAGCATAATTGCTCAACACACAAATCAATTATAATGCTTTTGAATAGCTATGCAAGAACCTCTAGAGAAGGCCAACTTCCTCTTTATTCTACATCTAAGACTAAACTAACTAAGCACATGCTATTGCTTCAAACAATGCAAAACAAAAAAAACTAATCTAGCATCTCGTCTACCCTATCTAACTATAGAAGGAGGATAAGGGTTTAAAAATTAAAAAGGGTTAGAGAAAATAATGAAAAGGGGTAGGTGAAGGAGCGTCAAATAAGGGTGACCTACAACACAATCAAATCTCCATTACAAATGAATGTTTGCTTGTTGCAAGGCCACTTCAACTTGTGTTACATAGACATACCGACAACAAAATGACACTATTTGATGTCTATGGCCAATGGGCATTCTATATATGAAGATGATCTACTTCAACCTAGGGAGCATAAGAAACTGAGCACACATACATTCATAGTATCAAACCAAAGGACACTCTCCAAGATGAGCGGCAAAAAACACAAAATGCCAGAACACACAAATGTTCTTACAAGTTAATAGACCATGACCAATTAGCTCTTTAGTATAAAAGGCCAAAAGTTAATTATATATTAGAAAGTCAAAAAATATATCAAGAGGGAATAGCCCTTATTTATACAACCATGCGAATCCTTGTGCAATTGCAACCAAAGGAACCCAAGAATATTTTACAAAAGAATAAAGAGAGAGAATTGGCAAATTTTGGAGGAGCCGCAATAGCTATCAGATAATCTTCAACAAATACCAAATCAATGGACGAGAAATGGCACACATGAGCAATTAGAAACTTTGGCCACAAACAAACAAAACCATGACGGCTTCCTTTGCATGCATGTATCACCTATTACCTCTAAGGATAGAGAGCTTGGTGTGATTAGACAAAGAATGAATTCCAGCCAACCATAACAAATATTGAGTGGCAACTTACGATTAATGGTTGTTGCATATAGTAAAGAGCATGTTAAACATCAAGCAACATGTACCACATTGAATCGACATTGGTTTGACTAAAAGGATCAAACAAACTCAAAAGAAGCAGGAAGAGCACCACAAAGCAAAAAATAGCTTCCATGTGAAGATTCTCAAAAAGAGGGTTCAAAATTATTTAATAATGAGGACGGAGAAGCTCCAAAACATTAGATATTACCTTGGGATCAACCGCTAGCACAATTGGAAAGATGCCAACATGGCAAGAACTCACAAAGTTCCTAAAACCACAAGGAAGCATTCCAAAGTCGAACCCATTGTGGGATCAAGCCCAACAGCACGTAGAAGGGGATGATAAGAAGGCAACGACACTTTCATATGTCTTCAAAGGATCAATGGTTGGTGCATCCACGAGGATGCCAACAAGGCTACAGCCAATGAGAACTTCCAAAAGGGAAGGAAGGCAAGCGAAGATGTGGAGTATGCCATGAATTTAGCATCTTGATGAGGAATAGCCTGCATTGTCAAATGAATGATGAACAATTCTGGGGACTTTGGCTTGCTAAGTAACTACAAGAACAAAAATGGTTGCAAAGTCAATCAAAACAAGGCAATGAAACTCATGCAAACAAGAGATTCACGAGTGAAAGAAATCTCTAGAAGTAATGATCATGAAGTCGAGATCTCTTCAGAGAGGCTAAGGACTTAGCTAATATTTGAGAAGCTAATATTTACTTTGATCTAAACATTGAAAGCGCACCTTGACTGTTATGTGATGTGATCATGGGGGATATTGTGTCTATGAGCCCTATTTTGAAATACCATTAAGCCAATAAGTGCCATGCGGGAAAGAATTTCTCAACTATTTGCTTCTTAGACTTAAATTTGGGATGCACAAATTAACACCCATGATGGCCATGAGGAAGATGCCAATGACTAAGGGATGAGATGCAATAAATGAGGCACATGCAAGGGGTAACAAAAAAAAATTATAGGCAAGTGACTAAGGGATTATGGGGATGGAAACAATGGGATGCCAAATTAGAGGGATTAATGGGTGGGATTGTCACTACAATGAGAATGGGTCCTAGGTTCATTGGGTTAAGAATTAGTAGGGAGGGGATTTAGGAAGGGCACAAGAAGACCTCAATGTTTAATTGCTAAGCAAAAAGACATAATATAGGGGAGTTTTTTATATTTTATTTTTAACTTCAATTTTCATGGGAAATTTTAGTTAAAATTGAGGAGCCATAAGAAGCATCTGAAGGACTTGTTATGACTTCAAACTCAGGGGAATCTTCTACTTTGTCCTCCAAGGTGAATAAATTTTTCAAATGCAAATGTTGATACGGTTTGAATTAAAAAATAAACCTACATTAAATTTACAATGGGAGGGCACTAAGGAGTTTAGGATTTTTTCTATGAAACCCAAGGACACGTCCTCGGCCAAAATAGGGACATCCCCAGAAGGGACATTTCAAGGACGTGAGGATGGATTGAAAATGTCTCCATGCTGCCCCCAAATTTTTTTAAATTTAGAAACATTCCACACCCCTTTACATAAAATGTAAATCTAAATAAAAGTATTATAACATTCAAAACCAAAAAGAGAGCTCATTTGTGTCATTAAGTATATTCCGCAATAGTTTGGTTATATGCACTAGCTATTAGTTTCTAGCTCGATGGTATGTAGCTATTCATCATCAATTTGAAGAGCAATTTTGATGTATCTAAAAATCTCACAAGCTACCAACAGGTAGTCCTTGGGATTGTGGTCAAAAGAGCTCAAATTGCTACTCAAAAAAGATTTCCAAAAAACAATTTGGAGTCACAAAGGAGCTACTTAACATTTAAAATGATTAATCAAAACATGTCATATTAACCATAGAAGGAAGGTCCCGCAAAAGGTTTGAGTTTGCTCCAATGTCTTCCCTAAAGATGCAAGTTGATCATCCTTTGTGCAAACAATTCTAGACTAAATCATCATACTCCCTTAATTGATTCATTGAAATTGCAATTCATTTTACCCCTGTAAAATTCAAATGAATCAAGAATAGAGAAGCAGATCCCATGCATTGAAGAGGCATGATACACCATAGCAGATATACAAATAGGCAATAGCTTTCAACACCACCAAGGAATGATGGCATAGTGAGTAACAACCTATCACAATTTTGATAGCATAGTGATATACAAAAACCTTTCAACACCACTAAGGATGCAAGTTGATCATCCTTTGTGCAAACAATTCTAGACTTAATCATCATACTCCCTTAATTGATTCATTGAAATTGCAATGCATTTATCCCTATAAAATTCAGATGACTCAAGAATAGAGAAGAGGATCCCATGCATTGAAGAGGCATGATACCCCAAAGCAGATATACAAAAACCTTTCAACACCACCAAGGAATGATGCCTTAACCAATGATTGTATTATCAATGCTATCATGTGAATATTTGAAATTTTTTATACTTTTTAAATTTTCCCTATTTTTTTAATAGTCGTCCCCAAAAAATGGCCTCCCTAAAGTCCCTGTCTCCAAAATGCGTCCCCTGTCCCTTGCCATTCTCGTCCCAAAAACTAAAGGTAACATAGGATTTTTTTAATCAATTTTTGAGGAAAGATAAAGGCATAATTAGCCAATCAATGACCAACTAGCTTTAGGCTTCTAGGAATGTGTTTAGCTAAGTAGTTATAGGCTATGTCAAAAGGTTCATGGTCATGTTCATGTTTGAGTTCGGCAAGGAAAAAATTTGAAACAAATTCATCAATGATAATCTTCAAGAAAAAAATTCATGATTGAATTCAAAGAATATAAATTTTGTTTTATTGTATTTATTATGATATTAAAATGCTTTTTAGTATATTACATTTTTATTTAGTAATATTAAATGTTTAGACGTTTTTAATAAACATTTAATATTATAATAGAAATTAAATAAAATTTTGAAACTAGAAATTAAAACCTAAAATATAATCATAGTATTTTACTAACAGTTAGACACAAAAAATATAAATTGTAATAATTTTTGTAAAACCAAAAATTATAATTATCATAATGTTAAAAAGCCCAAAATATGCTGTTCATGCATAGTGTGATGGTTAAATCATGGCAATGTTGTTGAAACCACTAAGGTTCAAACCCCCACTAGGCCATTGTGATCGCAAGCATTGTGCCCTCACTGATCCATCATGCTCGTGGGTTTGAACCTTTGCGTTGAAGCTACTGGTGTTCATGCCAATGACTGCATGCTCCAAAAAACCTCATTGGGTTAGTGTGCTCACAAGCTTTGTGCCCCTATTAGGCTATTGAGTTCACAAACTTGGACTATTGCATTAATGCAACGCATTCAAGGATGAGGTTCCCCATTTGTGGCCTGACCTAGCTCGAGTGAGGCTAAAAATTTCCATGATACCGATCAAAAAAAGGGGCCAAAACATAAATTCTTTACAAAAGTCTACAGTCGATTGACCCAATCTATACTTTTTGTGATGCCCAAATAACCAAATTGTGGATGTTCCACCAGCCATACATGGACAAGCAGAAATTGATTCTAAACATACTACCTACTACTAATGTGCTTGTTTGCTGAATGACATGCATCAGAATGAGGTGACCACTAGAGTCCATAGTTTATAATTTGTTTGCAATTCCAACTTGGCCCAATGAAGAGGATATGTGTTTGATAATTTCCAAGCACGATTCTCTGAAAATACCAAATGGCCTAGCACTCACAGCAACTGTACCCTTCATCTCCTCTTCATCTTCATTCATCTACGGCTGAGGAGGCCATCTGATAGATTTTGATTTGCTTTTTTTTGCAACAACTCTATGTGTTCTAGGTCTACATCCTATTATGCCGATCATTCAACACATACCTAAATTTTTGGATAGTGAAACAGCAAATTCTAACAATTTTTTTAAGGCTTTTAATATAATCTTATGCATTTGTACAAACAAATATTATAGACGAATTTAAACACATTTTTGGGAGATGTAATGATATTCACCACATTTCAAACTTTTTTGGTTGTTATTCGTCAAACTTTGTGGCATAGATTGTAGATGTCGGCAAACATTATCAACTATCAACCTCAATTCCCAATGGTCTTTTCTAAAACCAGATGGCTAACCATGAATAATTTAATGAAAGGTCTCCTTCAATCTCTAAACTCCAGTGTTCCATGGTCACACGTCCCCCCCAAAAACCCCATGTTTCCAGGACGGGGACATCTCAAAGACTTGGGGACTTGGAGGGGGAAGTCCCCCTGCCACCAACGTCGCCGTCTTCGAAATGCCACTGAGGACGTTGGGACATCCCTAAGTCTCTTGACCATCTCCAGGATGCCCAGGAGTCTCCTCTAGCCCGACAACCAAAAATCATTTTAAAAAAAAAAATCAAAATTTTCTTTGAACTACGTGCCCAAGGCTGAACCCTAGTGGCCTATGGGCTCCACCCAAACCCCACAAACTCTATAAAATTGCCTCCTATCCTCATTTTAATTCACAAAAAAAATCAACAAGAAGCCAATGGTATGAGTATGAGAGTGAGAGTTGCAAGTGTAAGGTGAAAGAGTGAGAATGAAGAGCAAGAGGGTTGAGGAGGAGCAAGAAGAACAACAAGAAGAGGAGTGAGACCAAGTTAATGTTCACTTCAAAATTCAAATGTTCAAAACTAGTTTGCCAAAGTTTTATTTTTAATTCTTATACTTATACATCTTTTTATAACTATTTTTTCAAGTACTATATGTATTTCAGCGCCGCCCCCTCATTGCCACCTCACCACCGTCCCCAAACTTAGGCCCTTGGTCCCCCCATCCCTGAAACCCATCCCCACATCCCTGCGTCCCCCCATCAGGAAACTCCATGAAACTATGCTAAAATCTGAAATCTTGAGTTCTTCCCTATTTGGAGTCCTGGCTCCACACATGAAGTTGTGTAAGATTATTAGATTGTCTTCCAGTGTGTTTGTTAAAGGAGAACAGAAAGTTACCTTGATTGTTTCAAAAAAAACACCTCCTATAATTGCTTGGTTCAAATTGCATGTAGAGGCCCCATTAAGTTTAAATCTGATTTTTAACTTGAGTAGGCAGACAACTTTTTTAGGGGGAACAGATATTAAGCACCTACAGGTGGAATCTGATCCCTATATGCCATTCCTTTGCTATGGCAAAGTTCTTCACATTTCTAGAGAAATATATTATATTTTTGCATGTTTTATGAACCTTTGTCTTCGATATTCTTTTTAAGGACTTAAAAATTTTGAGTTATTGAATGCTCTGCATTGTCAAAGATTCTGGCACATCTCCTTCCAAAACTGCCGAAAAACAAAATGAACAAGGATAACATGGCCCTCTAAGTGCTGGAATCTAGGAAGCCTTGCCAGCTCTGTCCACTTCTTTATTTGTTTATCCACCCAGGTTTCCATAGAGGTATTAAAATTTAAATGCGAAGGAAGAAGCAACTGCATGCCAGATTTGTTGTGTAAATAGACAGCCAACATACAGATGTGCAATGATATCTTCCTCTTGAAGGCATATCGGGCAAACCAAGCAGCCTATTCTGCCCCAGTTTTGGAGGGCCATCATGATGAGAATTTTACCATGATTTAGAGCAAGGTCCCATGTGATTGCTTAGCTTACTTTGTTTAACAGCCACTACTCAAATTGTTTAGGAGTCTTTTGTAGAGCTAGTGGTCCTATGAATTTTTTATTTTTCTACTTATTTTAAGCAGCTGTTAAATTGTAATTTTTTTCCCATATAAATTGTGCCAAAAAAGAAAAATTTGGAGGTAAATGTAAAAAGGAGAGAAGAAAATGTGTGCAATCATGTGATATATTTTACATTATGCTGTGGCCTCATTTTTCTACAGCTTATTTTCAATCCCTAAACTGCAGCAACTCCACCATTATAGGAGAAGATCCCAAATTGTGTTTTGTGATTAATTCAAAATTAGCATAGGACCACTTCTGCTGCTAAAATTTAAGCAGCAACTCTAGATAAGCAGTTGCATAGAACCACCCTGTTACACGCCATAAGAAATGATTAGCTTTTCACCATGATCTAACTTTCCAAATGTTAGCTCATTTGGAGCCTGGGTTACAGGGTAGTCCTGTTATGTGTCATTATGTGGAAACAATGGTACAATGCTGTGTATCTGAAGTTGCCCATATGCATGTATCTTCCTTTGCCCTTGAGAGGATCTACTTGTAAAGAAGCTCACTTTTGATAATTACCTAGCTGATAAACTTCTTGATTGGGCTGAAAAATTCAGGATTCCAAGATCCATTGGTATTTGTTCCCATAATAGGCAGTCATACCGACCAGCCTGTCCCTTTTGATAGTAGTTTGAAGCTCCCTGCATCCCAACCTGGTGCGGTGAGTAGCAATTCCAAAATCAGTCCAAATTTTGATTCCAGTGACATCTCCTATCTGCCAAGTTATCCCCTCAAACAACAGTGCCATACCATTTAAGTTATATCTACCAGTTGAAAGAAGGATCTGAGCCTAATCATCCTTCAGGATTGCTGGGCTGGTGGCTGGGATATATTTTTTATTCAAAATTTTGCCCCAAAGAGTGTGGGATGTTTTATAGCGCCTCAAAACCATTCTCATAGCCATTGCTTGTTTGAAAAACTGCACATCTTTGATGTTGAGCCCTCCTTGCTTTGATGGTAAGATAGGATAACATATATTTGGAAGGGAGAGCCTTAACAGATCTTGTATTTAAATTAGTATAGCCCTTAGGATGACGGTTATGTTGAATCTTTGATCCTCTGATATGTATATGGAATTAATTCCTTATTTTCTTAACTAATATAGCTTTATTCTCCAACCAAAACTTTGAAAAGAAAATTGTACAAATCCTAAAATATTTTAAATGGCCACTCCAATAACTCAGATATTAGCCATCAAGAGTATTTATTTGCAGCACATTT
Organism: Sequoiadendron giganteum; assembly: GCA_007115665.2. Classification (NCBI taxonomy): domain Eukaryota; kingdom Viridiplantae; phylum Streptophyta; class Pinopsida; order Cupressales; family Cupressaceae; genus Sequoiadendron; species Sequoiadendron giganteum. Next base: position 292,487,873 of record CM021110.1, on the reverse strand, counting down.
GTGACAAGAACATCCTATTTCTGCATTCCTAGCCTATCAAACTCAAGATAGAAGAGATGGAATAAGTCTGTATCACTACTAAGAACACAATGCTTATGAAAACATACAGAAGGAATACATCACAAACCAAAGTATTAGGAAAGCAAGCCTACAACAAGGATAAATGATAACAACCTAATATCCAAATGTGATCGATGGACAGCCTCCTGCATCCTGGAAGTCAAGTCCATTGAATCCAAATCATCATTTTTACTTTTCCCACTGCCACTGTGATAAGGCATAGCTGAATCTTGAGCCATTGTGTCCCTTCTACCAGATGTTTCAGCATCAGCATGGTCAAAGAATTTGTCCAAAGCAGTTTGTGTTTTGTCTGTAATCTGAAAATGCAGCACAAGTAAAATCTGAAAGATGTGCTGAAACAGATACTCAATGTCATCCATGATTCATAAACTGATAATTTGCAAGTACTAGAAATTGAACTAAGCTGCAGATTAAAACCACATTAATGTTTCTAGTGTCCAACAATGATCAACAGGATTTTCCTAAAGCCTAATACTACTGATTTCTAAAGCTAATGAGTCAATGACAGAAATCAGAATAACAAAAATAAAATAAAATGTGTCAATGTTGCAAAAAGGTTATATGATCCAATAACATAATCCCCAAATCAGCAACAAGTGGTCTAAAACCAATGTGATTTTAGATGTCACTGGAGATCTGACTAGGATTTCACAGAGTGGTTATAGGACAGCTATATGAGCACTACCACTGCGATTCAAGAAGAAGAACCCGGCCTTTCATGTCAATTCTCTACAAGTAAGAAATCCTGCGAATTTTGTGTACGATATGCATGCCACATGTAAAAGTATCACTTGGGAAGAAATTGGTGATGTGCTCTCACAAAGAAGTCCTCAATAAACGTCATGTTTTATATCTGCCAATGATGCTTTACATGACCTTACGCCTTACAAGGTCCTAACTATGTCCCAGTTTCTATATGTCTCTCACACTTCTCCCCCTAGAGGTTAGAACATCAGAGTTATTCAAAATAAGTAAAGCATCCATGTCCTGACCTTGATATGCTCCAATCCAAGTCCAATTGGATATGGTCATGAATGAATCTCATGCCATATCAATATAATGGGGTGAATGATGTAATTGTTTTAATCATTTGGATATTCCATATGCTTCTTCTTGTTTGAATATTCCTCCAGCAAGAAAAGTGTCACACATTGTTGATCTTGATAGCCTGTCTCCAAAGGCACTGAATGGGAAGTATTATCTTTACATATTTTTGTAGGGTATGTGGTATTTAAATCTAGAATGCCCAGAATAGAAAGAGTATTTTATATCATACTTTGCCCTCATTCATTTAACAGTTTAAAACAGAATGAAGCTATCATAAGAACTAGACATTTAATGACAGCAGGGAACAAGAATAAGTGAAAGGAATGAGAGGCGTACAGAACATCTGTAAGGCAAAGAATATCTGTGTTTCATCCATAGTTCATCCAGTTTCTCTCAAATTAGTTGAATGTTAAAAGAAAATTAAGAGTCCGGTGAAAAAGAGGACTTTGTGAACATTCAAAACTAAAAAGTATGATTAGATGTGTTCACTTAAAAAAAATTCCAGAAACTAGTCAACTAATCATAACCATATCTGCATGAGAGATCAGTGATGAGAAAAGGAATTTCCATGAATGTGTTTCAAACAGATATGGCTATAAACTTGCAAATATCATCTGTAGCTCTCAAGAATCTTGCAAGGCATTCATTAGGTTCTTCCCAAGCCATTTTCAAATTCTTAAACAGATATGATTGTAAGAAAATATCAAATATTGAAAATTCTTTCACTTATGTTGATGTATTGACAATTGAAGACTACAAGAAGCATGTAACATGTGGAGTTCTGATAATCTAAGATTCTGATGACAAGTTACATCAATGTAGTCTGAAGATGAACCCCTTACATTTTAACAGCACTTCTGATGGATTATGAAGCTATTCAGATGGATGTCTTCCTTCTATAAACTTTCTAAAGCTTGTTTCATGAGAAGTGCTTGTTTATTTATTATCAAATTGCCATCCTAATGAGTTAAACAGCCCATACAGTGGACATTATTTGCTTAAAGTGCGTACTGTTTCAGCTTATATAAAGAGTATTTTAACTTTTTATGAAGAAAAGAGTCCCCATTTGAGATTTGCCCTTGGAAATAACAGATTAAACAGAGAGTTGCCTGAGTTATGTATGAACAACAACCATCCTCTTGTAAAGTCTTCTGGATTAAATTGCATAGATGTTTTTAATTGGCGTGTTTCATAAAAAAAAATTATGAAGCCTATGCACTGCAGAAATTTTAAATATAATATAAGAAATAAGTTGATAACCATTTTATTAGACTATTACATGAAACAGTTTGGAGGACATTATAAAAATATAGAAGCATTCAAGGAAGGATAAAGCATTTCATTGTTTTTGTTATTGGAATACTTACTTTCATGCGACAAAATGGATTTAGGCTTAAAAAGTATAGCAGGTAGAAAACAGTGAAAGGTATGATTCCTCTATGCATGATAGGATGTCAAAAGCAGCAAATAACTCGGCTTTCCTTATAACGCTAGAGTGAATAATAAAGGAAGAGAAATAATTTGTAAATTGATTCATTCACATAGTCAATCTAAATTTTTTCAGTGCAAAGGGCAAATTAATTTAAGAATAATTGTCCATTGTTATCGAGAAATAAAATTGTAGTTACTTAACTGTACATGAATTTGGAAAAACTGTAGAAGAAATTGAGAGATATGCAACAATTAAGAGAATAATACAACAAAGTTAGATGCAAATAAAGAGCCCTTTAATAGTCCTGAAGAAGAAAATTTAAAATCTCAAGAAAGCCAGGGTATTTGGATTGAAGTTATTAATAATAAGAATGGAAATTAGTAGAAAAAATAAGTAGTATGACAGGGACCGATGATCTTCAATCTGAAAATAACTGTAAGAAATAACATTTTGGAAAGATGAATATGGTTCTGTCAGTTCTTGACAGGTTAACAAGGTCCGTATCTGGTACAAGCTAAAAAAATTAGCTAAGATGGGATGAAGCTATATGATGAAAAATCTTGGAGATTAGAATCAATCAACATAAGTTTTCTTACAGACTATTGAAATAAATCGGTATAACCTTGCCTATTAAAAGATGAATTATTTTGAGCTTAGTGTTGTTCTCCTACAGTTTCATACGACATTTGCTATCTTATGTTTTATAGTCTCTAACAGGGTTATTGTAATTCACTATTCCATCCCAGCTTTATGATATGATTTACCATTTGTTAAGCATTGTAACCTTTGATCATATTATTAAGTTCATAATATTTTTGGTTTTCATAATCAAGGGAAAAACAAACCAGATTATATATTGGATAGAAAAAACAAATGGATATCAGAGAGAAAGTGCTAATCTTCGTGGTGTTTTGGCTTTTAAACGTCTAATTTCTCTCAAGCGCATGTTTGAGCATATGCACACATGTTTAGAGAGATTGTTAATTAATTCCTTATCTGAAACACCAGACTTCTGCCAATCAACAGGGAAGTAAAAAACTGGATATGGTTTTTGCCTGATTCACAGAGAAATGAAGAAGTAGGTATGAGTTATGATAATTTACATGGAAGTGATCTCAAAAATGCTTTTGCTGGCTAAAAGATAAAATAATTAATACAATATGTCAAAAAGCAATGCCACCTGATGCACATCACAAGCTGTATTAGTAGTTAATTTGTAACATGCAAAAGGGATTGGTCTTCTCTGCTTCCAGAAACACACTACAATCTTCCAAAGTTTCCCGGTTACTTTTACATAAGCATGTCAGACATTCACTCTAATGTAATCATCACAATATGAATGTGTGAATCTACTACAATATCAATGAAAATGCGATACTTTTACCTTAGCAGCACTGACTGATGCCTTTGGATTCAGAGGGTCTAGATCAATGATCTCTGATCGTACAGGAGTTGATTTTGGGATAGGGCTTCCTGACTTAGTTCTTCCAGACTCGGATTCTAAACCAGCAACAACTTGCAATGGAGCTACTTGAACAGGAAGTCTTGTCAAGTTTCTTTGCTTCCCATCAAGAGCCTGAAAAGCTATAACTTGAATCCTACCAACCTGTGAAAATGCGGTAAAGTCCTACCTTGAGATGATATGTAAGCTCTAAACAAAACATTTTTTGTCAAAATAAAAGATGTTCTTCAACTTACAGGTTCCTTACCTTCTGGGCATCTTCACTGAAACAAGAAAATATCACACCAATAAATCCCGGATCTAGCAATTGATACATTCCTTGCGTTCGAACATCTACAAAAGAGGGAAAAATGCAGAATATTGTTAGGTATTGAGGTACATAACATTTAAAACAAATTAGAAATGTTATAGAATCAAAGTGAACCCGAGGGTATCAACATTGAAAGATATAATTTTCCAATGTTCCCTGTGAACACACTCACAGGATTTCTACCCCATTCCCTGAAAATGAGACATTGCAGAGGAGGTGGGATTGGGGTGTTGATGTTCAGCTGCGGGCTCCATACTTCCAGGCAGCGATAATATTAAATCCATATAGCCATTGGCTATGCATTTAAATAGAAACGATTTATTGGCAATGTAATTTATATATCTCTTTTTGATGTCAACTAAGTGAAGAGGCACTTCACTTGTATAATAAATAATATTTTAATGAGGCCGACCTCATCTTATTCGCCACCTTTAATTGAGACACAACTCTTCATATGTGGCCGACTTCATTTCATGAAAGGACGCGATCGTCCCTTCATCTTGTATATATTAGAGATACGAGTTGTTCATTGCAGATTATTCATTCATTCTGTTTCCAGCGTGTGAAATGCGAATTTATCAAAGAGCAGAGCAAGTTGTTCTTCAAGGGGTCGAGTGTTTCATCTTCTAGGAGTTCGATATTACATTGCATCGCACCAAGTGTGGTGTTAATATTTGGGCCTTTTATTTGGCCTTATTGTAAAAGCAAGTTGGCTTCATTATTCAATATATAAGAGATATATTGTTGCTGGGTTTTTCTCCCTCAAGTTGGAGGGTTTTCCCAAGGTATCTTGTGGTGTTCATTGTCTTATGTGTTGCATTTTCTGATTGCTTTCATTTCTGATCCTAAAACTAACATGGTATCAGAACGGGTTTTAGACAAGACCTGATCAGATTTGTGTAAGCAAAGAATTTCAATATTGTGAGGATCTTATCAGTCTGGAAGTAAATCGTATATCTCAGCCTAGAAGATCTATTTGCAGAGTTGGAGGTCGAACTCCTTGAAGGCATCATGGCATCTAGAGTGAGAAATTATTGAACAAAGGCTGGGTGTATCATCTGCAAATAATACGACTCAGGAAATTCTATTCCTCATACTTGGCACATTACTCTTGAACCAAATCAGCTCGATTCTCTATTGGCGCAGTCTTGGATGTCGATTTGTGAGTAAAAGACAAAGGAGATTAACTTAATTAAGGGAATCACATACTCAAGGTGAACACAGGAAGAAGCTTTGGTTTGAATCTGCCGCTGTTTGTATTGCGAAGCCGAGGACTTGAAGGCTCGACTAGTCAAAGGTTTGCCGCTACATGATATGGCACATGTTTCCTGTGTAATCATACAATTCATGATTGTGAGTCTAATCAGTGAAACCGAGCAGATTGTTGACCAAGGCAATATAAGCATTTCATTTGAAATGTTTGATCACTGCTTGAACTGGTTGAGAGTTATCCCTAGCGATACAAAATAGATATTGGTGCTTCTTATGATACGGAAGTTTGCTGTTCCTATTCTAGGCGTATCTGGAGCAGCAGATCATTCCATTGCAGCAGACCTGAATCTTTAGGTGCAAAGATCAGGAAAGATCAATTGGTGGATTGTAAGGAAGATTAGTCAAGAAAGAGATAAGTATTTTTTTGTTTATACTTTTGAAATCTGGGGTGAATTTTAGTCTGTTGAGATGTGCAGATCTGACATAGTTTATTTGGAGTTGTTTCATGCTAGTTGTGTAGATTTTTGAGTGTGACTTAGAAATGAAAGGAGAATTGCAACTTTGATTGTGATTGGTTGACCACATCGATATCATTCTCTATATGCATAAACTGTGATAGAGCCTTGATTCTTTGAGAGGTCTGGTTCTATATGCTGGCTGCGTAATGTATCTAAGAAATCTGTGTTGAGCAGATTGTCTTTTGTTGTGCTGAGATTAGCACTTCCGAGAGCAGTAAAGATGGAAGAAAGAAATATCAGAATCAACGAAGATAAGTCCTATTAACTCTTTAAATTTACCTAATGATATTTGCCTCATGCTTCATTTGTAGTTTGATTTTTCATGAGCTGTTATAACATATTATTCATGATGGTCATCTCAGTTGTAGCTAGATGATTTCAATGAGATAAGTATTTCATGTTGAATAATGTTCATGAATTTTCTATGTAGTTATTAATTCATGCTATAACATTGGGATAGTGAATCATGTATGCTTCTAGCATTGGTATTTCTCTTCGGGATAGTTGAGTTCTATGAACCATAGAAGCATAAATCGGCAAAAAATTGCCAAAATCGTCACTCTTCCCGATTTTTTGAAATCCATTGACTGAACAGAAAATCGTTGAAAATCACGTATTTTTTTTCAAAATATATATTAATAGAATTATATATCAATATATAATTATTATATTAATATACTATTTTTTTCAAATCCAATTTTTTGCCGATTTTTTTCCGATTTTTTCAAAAAATCTTGAACTTTTGGTTTGCCGTTCAAAAAATCTTGAACTTTTGGTTTGCCGATTTTTTGTCCAAATGATTTTTGCTGCTATGCTATGAACTATTAGTAATCTCTCCTTAATGCTTTCAAGACAGACCAAGAAGCGTAAGAGATTGCTTTCACAAGAAAAAGAGATTGATGCATCCTGTAGGCTGAAGAATGGAGACACAGCTTGCAGCCATGAGACTGAGTTGGTGGCTGAAGACATCTCTCGAAGAGGAAGAATCTGTTCAGGTTATCCTTGCGATCAGTTCTTCGAAGAGGAGGAATTAACATTCAGAGGGAGTTTTGTGACTCACTGAGAAGAAGTAAAGATTGTAGTGTTGCAAGGTCAGATGCTAAATCCTTGAAGAACCTCTTCAGCAGTTGAGATCAGAATTGCTCAAGACAGTCAACCTGGATTTAACATTGATAGCTCCGCAAACCTATTCAGAATAAAGTGATTTGGGATGAGGTCGAAGAGGGCAGCCCTGAATCTCTACAGAGGTGTGTGCTGGAAACCATTTCTCTAAGGCAAGCGTTGCAGGCAATCTTGGACAAGGAGGTCAAAAGGTTGATGCAAGTACTTGAAGATTCAGAGGGAATGTATTGAACCAAAAGAGGATGGTGATCCAGTTGAGCCTTTGGAACCTACTGATGGGCCTACCAACATAGTTATTGGTAGAAAGAGACCTCTATGGGCGAGGCAGACAATGCAGGAGGTAGAAAAGTTTGCAGGCCCTAGAGGAAAATTTAGAGAAAGCAAAAGACCTCAGAATTTTTTCAAGCTATGTTGCATTGATGAGTCAAATCATTGAGTCTGAACCTTCCAGTGTTGAGGAAGCTTCAAGTCAACGAGTATGGAAAGATGCTATGGCTGAAGAATATCAATCTATCCGCAAGAATGATGTTTGGGACATTGTACCTAGACTAGAAGGCAAATCTGTTGTATCTTCTAAGTGGCTTTTCAAGATCAAGCATGCAGCTAATGGAAGCATTGAGAAGTACAAGGCTAGATTTGTGGCTAGAGGATTCTCTCAAAAAGAGGAATAGACTATGAGGAAACATTTGCTCCAGTTGCTCGTTATACCTCCATCAAGACTATCATTGCTATTGTAGTGACTAAAGGATGTAAGTTACACCAGATGGACGTGAAGACAGCATTTCTAAATGGTGTAATTGAAGAAGAGGTATACATTGAGCAACCTGATGGATTTGAGGTTCATGGGAAGGAGTCTCATGTTTGCAGATTGAAGAAGGCTTTGTATGGCCTTAAGCAGGCTCCTCGTGCTTGGTATGAGAGGATTGATCGATACCTACTAAGCGTGGGCTTCTCCAAGAATGATGTTGATTCAAACCTATACTTCAAGGTAATTGATGGTGAAGCATTGATCTTGGTTCTCTATGTTGATGATCTATTTCTTACTGGAGAAGAACACCTCATTATCAAATGCAAGGAGTTGGCTTCTAAATTTGAAATGAAGGATCTTAAGTACATGCATTACTTCCTTGGTTTAGAAGTATGGCAGAGGCCTAATGAGATCATTCTACGTCAAGGGAAGTATACAATAGACATCTTGAAGAGACTTGGTATGATGGATTACAAATCCATGTCTACACCTATGGAAACCAATTTTTTCAAAAGTTAAAAGAGGCTGCAGCTAGTTCAGATTTGGTGGATCCTACTATGTACAGGCAGTTGATTGGATCATTGATGTATCTAGTCAATACTAGACCAAATATTTGCTATGCAATGAGTGCACTTAGTTAGTTCATGTGTGAACCAAGGCAAATACACCTAGTTGCAGCTCCTGAGATACTTGCCTGGCACAGTTGGGTATGGCTTGAGAAATTCTTCTGGTGTGGACTTGAAGCTACATGGTTATATTGATTATGATTGGGCAAGGTCTGTTGCTGATCGGAAGAGCACCTCTGGATGTTGTTTCAATTTGGGGTCTGCGATGATCTCCTGGTGTAGCAGGAAGTAGTCTTCAGTGGCACTGAGCACCGCAGAGGCCGAGTACATTGCAGCGTGTGTGGCAGCTCGAGAAGCAGTGTGGCTTCGGAAGCTCCTTGCAAGATTGTTTGGACAATCATTGGAGTCGACTGTCATTCATTGTGATAATCAAAGTTGTGTGAAGCTTTCTATCAATCCAGTGTTTCATGACAAAACCAAACATGTTGAGATCAAATTCCACTATATCAGAGATATGGTATTGAGAAAAGCTATCCAATTGAGATACATTAGCACTGATGAGCAAACGGCCGATATTCTCACCAAGCCTCTCTCCAAAGTAAAGTTTGTGTACTTTCGAGACAAGCTTGGTATTGTGGAGAATGAAGCCCTAGCTGAGAGGGAGACTCAGCTTCAGTGATCTTCTGTGACTTGCTTTAATGCATCTTTCTCTATTAGAGAAATTTGAGGTGTAAGCCCTTGTTTTCCACCCTCTGGGAGTAGCCATGGTGGATGTCATGTTGAGTGACTCCATGACAACATCACATGAGAGAGTCCGTGATGATTTTCTTGTACTTGTGTTTATTCACCCTCTGGGAGTAGCCATGGTGAACATCATGATGAGATGACGACATCACGTTGAGTGATTCCGTGATGGGCACTTGTGCACATATGCTTTACCATACATGGGAGTAGCCATGATGGTTGATATCATGATTGAGTGAATCCCTGATGAGCTCCTTTCACATTTGGGTGTAGCCATTGTGGATGTCATTTCATGACATTGGTTAGCTGGAAGTATTCCTCCCTAGCTGAGAGGGAGTGTTGATGTTCAGCTGCAGGCTCCATACTTCTAGGCAGCGATAATATTAAATCCATATAGCCACTGTCTATGCATTTAAATAGAAACGATTTATTGGCAATGTAATTTATATATCTCTTTTTGATGTCAACTAAGTGAAGAGGCGCTTCACTTGTATAATAAATAATATTTTAATGAAGCCGACCTCATCTTATTCGCCACCTTTAATTGAAACACAACTCTTCATATGTGGCCGACCTCATTTCATGAAAGGACACGATCTTCCCCTCATCTTGTATATATTAGAGGTACGAGTTGTTCATTCATTCTGTTTCCAGCGTGTGAAGTGCGAATTTATCAAAGAGCAAAGCAAGTTGTTCTTCAAGGGGTCGAGTGTTTCATCTTCTAGGAGTTCGATATTACATTGCATCGCACCAAGTGTGGTGTTAATATTTGGGCCTTGTATTTGGCCTTATTGTAAAAGCAAGTTGGCTTCATTATTCAATATATAAGAGATATATTGTTGCTGGGTTTTTCTCCCTCAAGTTGAAGGGTTTTCCCCGGGTATCTTGCGGTGTTCGTTGTCTTATGTGTTGCATTTTCTGATTGCTTTCATTTCTGATCCTAAAACTAACATGGGGAAACCAGAAAACATCCCCCAGGTCTCATGGTCTGAACCCCCATAGAGGACCATCCCTAGGACAGCCCGTAAAATGCATGGATGTCACTGGGAACATTCTCCTCTTGGGAGACATCCAAGATGGCCCTACACATGCAGGGACATCCCTAGGGATGTTCTCTAGGGGATGTTCATTGATAGCAAGGCATCCCTTGCTGTCAAAAAAAAGAAGACCTTGCAACTAAACAATGAAAAAGAAACAATAAACCCTGCCCATAAACCTAAAAATAGGGGGGCTCACCAAGGCCCCCAACCTTAAAACCTATCAAAAACCTATCCCATATGCTCTATTGCAATCACCAAAAGAGGAAGAGGACATCGCCTGTAAACAGTAAAAATAAATCATTTAACATTAAAAAAACTGAAGAAACAAACAAAAAGGTGCACGCACATTGAAGGCCCATTGGCCTCAAAGGCTTTAGTTTGAATTGGTGGTGGGAGCTCACCCCTCAACCCCACTTTGTATCACAAAAGGGAACATGCAAGGGGCACTACCCCCAGAACCCCATTCTAGTTTTTATAAGGAAAAAAATAAAAATTGTTTTAAGCTAGACCAGATTAAATCCTGAGTATTTGAATTCCATTTTTACTTTTGGTGTGCTGAGATAAAATCAATGCTGAGTAATGCTACTATGGTTATAGCCAAAAATTTAGAAAGTAAATATAACAATCTTAGTGAAGATGCTTAGATTTATGACACGTGTACATTGGCACTGCAACTTGTTGTAGACCTCTTTGTCAAGTTCTATTCTTTAGTGAATCCCTTACTTGGGAACATGCTGAAGCTCCTAATTGATATTATAGAATTGCCCACTCAAAATTTGGCTGGCATTGGTGTATCTACTTTTATTTGATTGGTTGATAATGTTGGAGCCTAGAAATCTTTTCTCAGATGATGAATGGATAGCAACTGCAGAAACAGTGCCATAATATGCTTGAATTGCTTACAGCATTGCGAAAATTGAGACATTAGATAGTGCAGAAGATGACAGGTTTTATTATCTTTGGAAACAGCAACTGCAGAAACAGTGCCTTACAGCATAGCCAAAACTGAGACATCACATAGTGCAGAAGATGATCCTACAGAGTCTAGCAGTGGAATCTTGGTCAATGGTACAATTTCCACTGAAGATAGGGGTCGAGACATTAAGATTTGTTGTCTCTGGTGTGAAATGTCATATCACAGTACAATTTGAATTTTGTATTAATTTCAGTTTCTTTTACTCATTGATATTGTTTACAATGATAAATTGCACCTTCTCTTACCGTTTTTTGTAATTAATTTTTCAAATATTATTTTTTATTTTTAATAGACATCTCTGTCAACTAAATCAGGAAAAAAGTTTGCCGTCCCTGAAACCCATCCCCCCATCTCTCCATCCTGGAAACTTGGTGAAACATTGCAATTTTCTAGCTGTACCATCTATTTCAAAAAGTGCTCAAAATGGGATAGAAAACTAAGACCCTAGAAACTATTCCTTAATATCAAAAAAAGGGATATGGCATGGCCAAATCTTACTTTCAAAATTTAACTGTATAGAACTAAAACTATAACTGGACCTCAAAGATGACAGCTGTTGGATTCCAAACTAAAGGAAAAAAAAATCAAATATGCCTAACATGGACTAAACAGCGTGTAATGTGGCACTCCTGGCCAAAAAAGATAGAGACAACATAAAATAAAAGCATGAATAAGTTCCAAAATTATTGTTCAAGCTAAAAAAATGTGACTGAATATTGCAGTTCCTGGCAAAATATAATTAATGGTAGAAGAGAAAAGAAAAATTGCATGAATCAAGACAGAAAGAAAACAAAACATTGCCTGGTTTGAGGCAGCAAGGAAACAAAACATTGTTTGATTTGAGGCAGAAATGAAAAAACTGTTGTCTAATTTAAGGCAGAAATTTGAAAAGAATACAGCATGCTATTTAGAACATAGTCACTGTTTGTTTTTATAGTCTGTTATTGCTTGAGCTATCAATCAGATTCTTGTTATTTCTGCTTTTAAGTATTGTCAACAGTTCAGAAAACAAGGAAATGTAAATAGTTAAACGTAAGCAGGGAAGATTGAAATGTTTATAAAAGATAATAATCAAAGAAAGTTCTTACAAAAAGCAGACGTGTTAGACTTGAAGTGAAGTCATTGGAATGTAGAGTCAACTCAAAACAAGTTTCAGAACAGAAAATGACAAAAGGTACACTAATTGCAATTTCCAAAGAAATTGGCTTCACTGCAACAGCAATAACTGCAATTGAATGAGTTTGTGTGGTTTTGCAACTACCTAGTCATGAAACGTTATATTTGATTAACTGTCTATGTTGTGGGATAAAATTTGACTTTAGCATACGCCATGCATGGCTTGAAGATAGAAAAATTGGAAAAGATATAAGGATAGAGCTGTCCTTGTTGACATGACTCATTTTCTTTGTCAATCATGGTATAATTACTAAAAATTGTATTCATTTAAAATTTAGATATTTGTGTATGCATGTACCCCAAAATACCCACATACTCCTGCATAATCAGATTTTGTAAATGGTGTACCAGTGTTCATAATTGTACCATGGCAACTGTAAGAATGATTATGGCAATGCATATGGTGTTAATCTCCTTTGTGAAAAAAAGCGTTTATACATAAAAACCTGAATATTGCAACCTGTAGATGTTACTGTTACCCTTTGATAAGACTAAGAATCATATGAAAACATAAATTTAAAACACTTTCATAAGCAAAGGAGGTGAATATCCATTTGCATTGAATTTGCTATGATTTGTCAGTCAGAAATGAGCTGGTATGATTTTGATTCAGAAAATACTTTGCATTTTGCTGATCCATTGACATATCCTATAAGACTTATGGCTATGGCCAATTTACATGATTAAACATACCACATATATTTAAGTTCTAGATTTTTAATTCTTGAAGATAAATCATGAGTTGCAGTGCCCTGTTCTCATCATGATGATTATGCATTTGGCATGGCAGATATGGATTGTAAGAAAAAATGTAATAACAAATCATAAGGTTAATATAAACATATGCTGGTTAAGTATGCATGCACACATATTATATATATTATATGTGTGTGTCTGTCGTATGTGAGGAAATTCGAACTGGTTAAGTGACCAAGCTAGTTACTCCCCTTCCACAAGTTAGGAATATGAATGCATTGTGAAATATATAGTAGACATGATGTTTCCATAAATGATTTAGTAAATTAGTATGCTTCCGGAAATAACTGTATAAGTAATTTTTTGCATTAACATTTCAGATCACACTCCATGAAATATATGTTTATGCTACAAAATTGGCATGTTGAAGCAATCTGTTTTTATAGAATGCAATAGAAAATACTAACTAGAAAATACAGTTTTTGCTTGTTAGATATATCTGAGCTTAAGCATTTGACTCCTCCGAATTTGCAAACTTGGAGAGGTTCTGCCAATTGAGTATAATCAAAGTATTATGTGAGGAATTGTACTCTGTGCACATACACTAAATTCTTACTCTTTGGAGGCAAAAGGTTCTGAAGAACTAACTAGAATATCTTATCAGGATTGGTAGAAAAAGGAGTGGACTCACTTAGGAGCGAGCTCCAAAACTTAAAAAAGCTAAAAAGGTAATGGTGACGATAAATAGCATCAAGGTCAAGTACTGTAGCATGTTGTCTATAGAAGGAGTTGAATAGCCATAGACGCTTTTCCAACAGGTGTTGTTTAGACTGAGCACAATGCTAGCTTATCGATTTTGTCTTTAATGCTCAAGAATGGATGCATTCATACAAATACTCCAGCTATCAGTTTTCTTTGTTTTCCTCCAAGTAAGGAAAGCCAGTTTGTAGTATGTCAGAACAAAGATGGTCAAGATATGGCAAGTACAAGGACCGTAATAAACACTCTAATACTAATTATGAAAACTATCAAGTCTAGAGGTTTTATAGTACTTACCTGAAGGCTACAAATTTAAAATTAAAAAAATATTTTATTCAATATTCTTATATTCTATGCTCCATACATTGCATAAAAGGTCTTTGAATCACTGGAATCCATCTCAAAACTATGTGCATTTTCTTCCTCTTCAGAGTTTCAATGCCTAATAGCAAATTAATGATCCTTCTCGTATTAATATTTTCAAGAATATACCATTCAGCTGATTATAGATCCACTCAAATCCTAATGTGGAACACTCAAAAGTACAGCATCAAGCTCTTTTCTTTCTCAAAATTTTATGACTACAATGCAAAAGCATGGATTTCAGGACATTTCAGAATATAATTTAGAGTGGAAAACTCGGAGGCTTGTCGTTCTTACCAACATGTGAAGGCAGAACAGTAATGTGAGGATGTGAATGGTACCACCCAATCACTCTGGTTGTTCTTCCCATTGCAGTTGACATTTTGTGCTATAAAGTTAAGATGCAAATGGCAACAGAAACACATATTGCATATTTAAGCAAAAAAAACGATGTGTGAAATTTGAAATACAATGTCATAGATAAGCTTCAAAAATGGATATCTCAGCTTGGGCAGATGCTGTTGCTAACTGCTCAGGATTTGTCTCAACACGATCCTTCCGGCGGTCAGAGCGGGTCTGAGGAGCAGCACCCCAAACAAGTGCAGTGGCACTCCCATTGCTCAAATACTGCAGCACCACAATCAAATGTCAGGGACACCTCACTCTCATTCCCATATCTAGAGACTACAACCTAATCCCATCTCACACTTGTCTTCCACATCTCTAAATGCTTAAGCTTCCCAGTATCCCGATCCAAATAATAACAACACACAATAATGCAATATTCCAATTTGCTTTGAGAATTTAAAACGACTGCTACTCAAAAGTCCCACTATGCAGATCTCAAAATCCAAAATCAAATTTAAAAAAAAACATTTAAGAAAGGGAGCTTATTAAGTACTAATCCCCAGTCCCAATCACAATTGTGCTTTCATAAGCTTAAGCTTCTTGATGCACTAACCCAGCAAATAAACCATTATACGATTTCCCAATTAGCTTTGAGCATTTCAAACAACTACATAAGATGAATTTTAACATCCATTAAGCCACATTAGTATCTTGGATCTAAAAGAGTGTGTCTACTTGTTTAGAAAATGATTTCTAGGAGCATTTAGTTGTAGTCTTATAGAATAAATTTCCTGTGTTTTGGCTGATTGCCTTGATTTAAAACTCCATTTACTAGGTTATAATTGCCCATATATGTGTAATTATGCCTGATGTCGTGTGCAGGTAAAAAGAAAATGTGTTCCAACTTCTACTTCATTTAAGCTACATATGTTACAGATTTCTGTTCAAACGGAGTTACAAGTCTCGTTATGTAGTTTATGTGATTTAGTTCTTAGTTTTTCAATCTAAGATCCCAAGAAATATTCAGTGACCAACACTCTAAATTGCTAGAATTTAGATCTGTTATACACGGTAATGAATTATAAATTAAAAATTAGAAACAAAACAATATTCATCCAAACACTCAAAAAAATTAGATAGAACGGTAACCAAATTTTTATAATCTGAACATACCATACATGACATTCTGTTGAAGAAGATCACCAATTGCCTCCCTTCTTTATGTAACTCATTCTATGACGATAGTTATGTAGTTATTGATATATAAGGTAAAAGACCAATTATAGAAGATGAATGATTGCTCTCTAGTTGTGGCTCTTCATCTTCTGTCAGCTACAGACGAGCTGCATCAAGAAGCAACAGCCAGTCCTAGCCCCACAGGGTGTTGCTCTTCACCACAGAAGGTGATCCCTCATGTCACATGGGGGTCTCCCCTGCCCACAACATAGGGGGGTGAAGTTGAGCCCAAGGAGATCTGGCGTCTTGGCCCTAATGTGCTAACAGATGCAAGAACATATAGGCCTCAACTGAGTAGGAGAATCGGTTCCAGTGTTGACACCAACTATAGGTTAAGAGCTACTACCCATATCAATTTGCCTTTTGTGACAGGTTACCTTATGCAGGAGACGGAATGCTCTAGTTTAGGTTAATGATAATTTTCATTTCTTCAGAGGTTGCTAGTGATTTGGTTACCTTATGTGGATAGTGAAAGAAACTTAAAAAAGGAAGCAAAGACACGAGACAAACTTGGAGAATGAGACAAAAAAAAATTCTGTGCTATTCTTCAAGTAAATAAGAAAATGAAATGGATAACTACATAAAGTGAGAGATACGACCAACCAATTGTCAGCTAAACATAATGTACAAGGTTTATGAATGCATCCACCCTTAGATTTGTAAAGCACACTGTTATGTTTTGATATTGTGCATTTAATTCCTAAGTCACTGTGCTTTTATAATATAAATACATATAACTCGATTTACGATCGCTATACTAACTATTCTAAGAGGCATGTACATTGCTCCAGTTTGTCGTTAATAATATTTTTTGTAGTTTTCAAGATTGTAAGTCTTTTGACTAACAAATAAAAAATGCTAAAATTTTGTTTGAATAATGGTTGGAAAATATGAAACCTTATCAGATATAGTGCCTTTAAAAGTGTAAATGAATTATTTTACCATTTTTATGCAGGCTGATTCAATACTCTATTATCATCTGGCCAGATTAAGGTTTTTAAATGATTATGTATTCTAAAGACTGTTATTGTGTTTCTTCCAACTACGGCACGTGGGGTTTTCAGCTGTAACAGTAGCCACCACTGTAGCAGGAGAAGATCTATGTATATATGTGTGGTCATACCATTAGCTCTCCACATGCTGATGACTCCGCTAAGTGCGAGTTATAGTTCACAGTGTATTTCTTTTAGAACAAGTTATAATGAAATCTATGCACATATTCCTCGTCTTTATTTAGTAAGATTACAATATATGCTTTATTGTTCTAGAGACTATGTGAATTTTATATTGTTCAAGCTTATTAATGGAAGATCGTCACAGCTATCCACATGTCAGACCATTGCAGAGAACCCAATTTCTTCAACCATCTATCCAAGTCTTTTTAGCCAAACTCTTTTGTGTTACAGATAGGATAAGCGTGGTTGATGGATAATGTTGTAAGTATATTTGATCAAGTTTAGCCAGCTTGTGTGCAGAACTAGCAAAATTAAACTAAAACTTCAGAGAGATGATATTTTCGTAAGGACTAGCCGAAAACCCTAATCAAATCGAATTAAACCTCAAAAAAGAGATTTTTTAAAGGTCTAGTTGAAACCCAATATTTGCCAGCTTACTCAGCACCCCAATGAGAATTGACCCGATAACTTAACTCACCTACCAACACAAAACATTTGCATTCAAAAAGTATAAAGGGTATTTTCACGAATTAGCTTGTTGGAATGAATGAACATTAAAACTGGTTTAGTTTTGACTTTGCCTTCTTCCATTTGTCATGCTGTGTTGCAAAATTCGTTGACAAGGGTTGTTCTGAATCGTGAAAACTTCACACAAAAAAGCAATA
This sequence comes from Sequoiadendron giganteum, assembly GCA_007115665.2. Classification (NCBI taxonomy): domain Eukaryota; kingdom Viridiplantae; phylum Streptophyta; class Pinopsida; order Cupressales; family Cupressaceae; genus Sequoiadendron; species Sequoiadendron giganteum. The sequence continues at coordinate 292,470,197 of CM021110.1, read as the reverse complement.
TACAGAGGAAGGAAAATGATTGAAATACCTCGATGTCTCCGAACAAAAGGCCCATGACTTCCTCTGTTTCAGTAGAGAGGGCATGCGTGAGGCATGTGAGCCATACCTCTTCACACATTTTGAGCCCTGTCAAAGACATTTTTCACTTTCTTGTGTAATTCTGCTGCGGTGAGATTAGTTTTTTCTTCGCAATTTGTTTGTTTCCAATGTTCTATAGCGTGGGAATCTAAAAGTAGGTGCCTGAAAATATTCAGCGCAACTGACTACCCAAAAATAAATAAAAATGCACCCAAAGAGGAAAGTCGATTGAACCACAAACCAAGTACTACTGGAAGAAAGTACATAAACTGGGGCGCTGTTTGGCGCTGTTTGGCGCTGCTTGTGTAAAATAGAAATAGATTAGATGTGATTCTCTATGTTCTTTTTGGTTTAAATTATAAAATTAAGATATATTAAAACATTTAAAGTATATATCAGATTAAAAGTTATGAATTGAGAATGTTCATGAAAAAGAAATGAAAAGGTAAAGGAAAAGAGGTGTATGTGATTATATGGTTATCGTAGATACATATATAGAGATGGAGGAGGCTTAGAGGAGGAACAAGATTGTTCAATTAAGTTCTATATTTTACATTTTAGCTTTGTGTCGATAGGGATAGGACCACAGCAATATTATCATGTCAAACACAATCCTAACTACACACTCACAATATTTTTTGTTTTATCATGATACTACCCAATCCTTGCACTAGTGTCATGTATAATTGTGTTGGCATTTGACTTACACACTAGAGCCTTGTATGGCAGTAACGTCATCCTCTATAACTTTTGACAAAAAAACATGTAATCTTTGATTGTGCCCTTTGCACCTATAACTACATTGAAAATGTCTAGCCTTGGACAAAATGGTGCACTTGCCATATTTGGGGAAAAATTAGATAATGTGTACAAAGCCCTAGGCACAATAGGGAGTTTGTTTCTACGACAATGGTGGTCTAGTAAAAAAGGTCATGTTATATAATATTGATGTTGCCTATGAAACTAGTTGCACCCTTGAATGCCCAATGTGTTAAATTATGTGCCCTAGGCTATCTCTTCTTTTCCTCTTTTGTGCATTTTCCAATTGAAGTCTTTTTTGATAAGTAGATCTTACTATTTTTAATTGTTGGAGGTGGATTAAGGTTTATGGGTGTGAAAAAGTTAGAGTTTGAGTGGAAAATTTGGTTATGAATTTGGGAGATACAAGTGCACATAATCTTATTTAGAGGATAGGAATGTAATGTGTTAGAGTTCAAGATCACATAGATTGTTGAGAGCAAGAAAGGGATGACATACAAATGTGAAAAGGATCTCATTTTGATATGGGATGCAAATTTAAGAATAATTGAGTCTCTAAATGGTTAAAAATGACTAAATTTGTGCTTGTTAAAAGGAGGTTTAAAGTGAATGTTAAATGAGATGGAATAGTGTTGAGTATGCACTTTTGCCCTTACTTTAGTGTACATGTGAGATACAGCGAATTGAGTATCCTAAAGTAAAATATAATATTCACTTTTATTATATCTAGTTATAAAGGATATTTGAAGAGTCATTACTTGATGTCAATTATTTATCTCCACTCGAGTATCATCTTTAAATTTTTAATACACATAAGGAGAGTATATAGGAGTGAATTTTCATTCCCTTGCAAATTCCCCTTTTGCATCTCCTACCTTAGAATAATTAATCATGTCGACATATTTCCACTTCACCCTTCCACATTCCATCCACCTGGCACTTGTCCTTAGTGTCAGTGGGCAAATCTTTGTCGAGGATGCCCACGCAACGCACTTACGTCCTGATAGGATTCCTGCTTCTGGAGCTCGTAGAAATGTTACACTCGCTATTGGGGCCAAAGTGTAATGCCTTTGCGAGATTCTTCTGACCTTTGAACGACTCATTTCCCTCCCGATCCCCTTCAAATGGCTATCTTTCACATTCATTCCTACTTCTTGAACTTCTTCAACTTATTGAGCAACTTCACTCTCTTCTTGAACTTCTTGAGCTTTTCAACATTAATTTTCACACATCACTTCAAGGTCCTTGTTGCAACTCCAACATCACAGCATCTTTCGCATCCGCAACTTAAGCTCACGACTTGGTTGCCTAGTGTGGTCGTCCTTCATCACCATTGCGGTCATGTCGACTTGCCAAGCTCATGCTCTTGTAGTTTCCTCCATTGGCCTTGAGCGCCCTTGTATAGAGGTGATATTGTTCTTTATTACTTTGTTGTTGGAATTCGGTAGCATATTTCCTTTGGTAGTGTTTGGTGATATGTCCATTGTTGCACTTCCTTTATTCTTCTTTATCATATTTTTATCGTTGCTATATTGGTTGTCTATGGAGGTGGAAACACCAAAATGAGGGTTTGACTAAGGCAAACCCCTAAACAGCCCCAACATTTTCTCCTCTTGGTTGTGTGCAGGTATATTGTTTGTGTGGAGCTTGTTGGAGAACTGGACCACTGGTGAGCTCATTCTAGTCTCATCCACTTCGTCACTTTCATAGCATCTATTTTTGTTATTCTACCTTTATCCTATTTTGTCATTGCATTTATTATTTCTAGACTAGGTTGTTAGTAAGTTTTAGAGTATTTTGCATGTCACTTTCTTCTTGTTGTCCGTACAGATGCCAGTGCATAAGTGAGACACCAGTGTGGCGCGTTGTCATCCCTTTTCCATGCTTATGTCCTCTACCAGTGAGCTAGCAGAGTTACAATCTGAATCTTGAAACCTTACTCGTCTAGTCCCATACAATTTTTTGCATCAGCAGAGTGATAGCAACACCTAAGAGTGCTCTTCATTCTCTATCATTCCATTAAACATCTACACAATTGAGGTATTTTAGGACAGCCTTCAACTCTCGATCCTCCGTGACCTAGGATCAACGAGGGATTGGTCCCCCTTCTCTACATTTTGGTGAACCCAACATGAAACAGCATTTGTCTATTTGTTTGTGTCGAGATTTTTTCCTTCTCAATTAGCGATTGTTTTGGACCTAAGTGTTGTGAAGGTTTATGAGCATCACAACCCAATCTATGACTTTCGGATACATGGTTAGAAGAAGTGTGCAACACTTGCTAATGGAAAAGATGAAGGTCATTGTTGCTTTCTCTACAGGCCTTTATGTTGGTTTTGTTGTTGGTCTTTTTACCAAGGAGTAGTTATCGAGGGGCAAGGTAGGTTTCTTCGATGAATTTGGCCATGTCCCCACTCCTCTTGCCTCTCCTACACCATCATCTGTAGTAGACAAGCATGATGTTGTTCATATTCCTTCATAATATATTTATGCTCTAAACAAAGGGTTGGGTGACTTGGGGAATCACTTAGAAAAGGACCCAAAGTTGGTTAGAGTTGCTCGGGTTATTAACAAAATAAGATACATGGTGGAAAAAAATCGAGCAAGCATAGAACTCCTGGCTAGTCTCACTAATCTGATCGAAGCATGCACCCTTTCAAGTAGCACTAATTTTACGCAAGGGGCCACTCCTGAGGGTCATAAAAGACAGATAGGAGTGTCGATGCCTACAATGTCAATTCATATGGCTAAAACAAGCCCTTCGATGAATGTCTCTCCTGCCCCTTAGTCATCACACATAATTAAAGCAAGTAAAATACCTTTAGGCTTTGACTTCATTCCTCCTGGTAGTGGAAGCTTTGTTAGAGTGGGGGTGGTGGCTTTGGTGGAAGAGGGGGCTCTGACAGTGGCTCTAGTGGGGGCCACAACGATGGTCATGGTGGTGGTCACGGTGCAGGCCCTGCTGGAGGTATGGGAGGTGGCTCTGGAGGCGGTTCCAATAGTGGCTCTGGTAAAGGCTCCTCTGGTCATGTATCATCTACTGAACCTATTCTCAATGCCCTATTACAAAATATGGATCAAATGCAGAACCAGTTGGCGAACCTGTCCCAAGCCTCTGCTCAACCTATCTTCCAGCCCTTTTCCCGACATAGCCCTCTATTTATCACTATTTTGAATACTCCATTCCCTCAGGGGATGTAGATCCCTAAATTTGAAAATTTTAGTGGTAGGGGAGATCCTTAGATGCATGTGTCTGCTTTCAACATTATGTGTACTAACTTCTTCCACCATGATGCTCTGATGGCTAAAAATTTTCCTAGATATCTGAAAGAGACGGCATTGGACTGGTATTGTTCCTTGCCTGATAATTCTATCTTCTCTTTTGACCAACTAGTTAATCAATTTCTCTGTCAATTCCAAGCAAACATCGGACCGAAGATGACATTCTCATATCTCATTTGATGCAAGCAAGGGGATCATGAGACGATTACTAGTTTTATTGCAAGATATCAAGCCCTTTTCTCACAAATCTCTTACCCTCTACTTGACTTAGATGTGCAGAAGGTATTCATGGGTAACCTCCAAAGACCTTGGCATGAGAAATTTTCTTTGATGAAGTACCCCTCCTTCGCACATTTGTGTGCAACACTCAGAGAATATCAACAAAAGGTTACCTATTTTGGGGGATCATCTTCACATCCTCACACTGAAGGGAGATCGATCATCTTTATCTCTGGTAAGGGTAAAAATGTCTCAGATGTAGTTGCTGCTACTGGTGGTCATGGCCTTAGATGAGATAGAGAGTTTACAAAGTTATCAAAATCTTATACTTCTATTTTGAATAAATTGTTGAAGGATAAGATCATAACATTGGAAAATCCTTAACCTATGAAGGATTCGTACCCTAGTTGGTATGATGAGAATGCATTTTGTCAGTACCATCGCATCCATGGGCATGATACCAAACATTGCATGCGCCTATGTCATGAGATACAGGATCACATTGAGGATGGTACCATCTGACTCAATGGGAAGAAGAAAAATACGAACAAGTTTGTTGCAAAGGCTAACAACAAATTATAGATATACACAAACCCTTTTCCATCACATTCTGTTAATTTGTTTGTTGAGCCTTCTGATGCTCCTAATGAAGTCCTATCAGAGTACATAAATGTGGTTTCATTTCCGCATCTTCCTCTTGTTGAAACTAAGAATGAGTTTTTGGAGATAACCTTCTCCTCTCAAGAATTACCTCTAAATGGGAAGTCCTCTCCATTATATATTCTCGCTCGTCTCAATGGAAACATTGTAACTAGAGTCTTAATAGACTCTACAAGTTGAGTGAATATCATCATGGATCAGACCCTCTTTCTAAACCTCTTACACAGGGAGAAATATGAGAAGACTAAAACCACGATCCACACTCTTGGCGAACTCTCTTTGGCACCGTACGATGCTATAATGTTGTTTGTCCTGGTTGGTCCCAGGGCTAAGAACATTGTTTTTTATGTAATTCTGGAATCCAATTTGTTCAGAGTGAAGTTGGGCATCCTGTGGCTCACTTTCATGAATGGGGTCACTTTCGTCATGCATAAATGTTTAAAATTTCTTCATGAAGGTGTTGTGCATGTCATGCATGATACTGGATATCAATTGATAGTGTCATGTGGGGGTTACTCCCTCGATCATTTTTGGCCTACACCCGTTGATCCACTCCCTCTAAGGACAAACCTCTTGTACTAGAACTATATGAAGTACAAGACTGGGGGTAGGACTCTAAAGATGATTGCTTCCACCTCTCGTCATGTTGAGACCTCTTTCATGACCACTCTTGGATTCCGCTCCACAAATTTGATGGTGCCCGCTTGGCAAAAGCCTAAGCGTCATGCTTTTTAGCTTCTTTTCTTGCCCACAGTGCCTCAACCCACTAGGTATGGCAAGGGGAGGTTCCCTCATGGGGGTGCTTTTGCATCTCGACCTCCGCGGCCTCTTACCGTTCCTGCCTTCACAACAACGAACGAGAAAGGGTCCATCACTGAGATGTTGGTTCTTGCTCCCCCTCTTCTCGTTGTTTCTACACTGCTTCCTCTTGTTCTTGTTCAGGAGCCTATCCCTTTGTTGGAGATGGTTGTGATGGATATGGAGATGGCAGAACAGGAGCCTCTCGCTCCTTCTCAAGGGGCTACTTCCAATTCCTTAAGTCATAGAAATTGACTTGTGTGTGAGCGTAGGCATCAGCGGAAGGCTTCGGTTGTTGAGCAAGCGGCCTCACAAAAATCAAGTGAGGCATCATCTACCCCTCTTGCCTCTTTTGTTGTTCCTGTTTCGGTTCCCATCACCTCTGTTTTGCTTCTAACTCCTCCGACAAGCGTTGAAGACCTGTACCCCCAAAAGATGCAAGTGTTCATCACTCCCTCTAGCGAGCCTCCTCTTCTGATGTCCCTCCCAGACATCCCACCTTTCTCAGAGCTCATTGACATGCCAAAGGTTTTGGTGGTGTCCTCTTCGATTCTTTCCCCTTCCTCCTCATCTCCTACTTCTTTTGTGGGTATCTCACATCCTCCATTGAAGAGAAAGATGGAGGATGACCCTGGTCCCAATTGGGGTCAGAAGAAGAGTTCTTCTTCTTTAGAAGCAAGTCTGGTTTTTTCCTGTATCATCTTAGTGATGAAGGAAGTCTTGATGTCACTGGAGTATGTCACTATCACCTTGGAAGAGGTGGGTGGTGGATCCCATGAGCCTCCTACCTCACCCGTCGAACCAAGACGTTCTCCTCTTGATGGGTGCATGTTTAATTAGGTGGATGAGATCCCGACTTTGTCATCAATCTTTACAAGGTCGATGACCTTGGGTTCACATGAGCTTGGTGGAGAAGACCTCAAGGGGCATGCTTCCCTAGTTGTTGTTGCAACCAAGTCAGAGGATCCTCCCCTAGTGATCTCGCCCTTGTTAGCTCATTTTCCCTCCTCGTATAATGATCTATATTGGGAGCACGATGACCTCTTGGTCGATGATTACTAGGGGGATCTCTTCTTTATCTGTAGATTAGATTTGTGTGTCTGTTGTTCTTCCCTCATGCTTGTCTTTTTATGTGTCTGGATGACCCTTGTCACCCTTTTTGGTGCTTGAAAACTAGTGTGCTTTGTTTAGTGACCTTCTTCTATTTATCCCATCATTCTTCCATGTTTTTGCCTTGATTTTTGATAATTGGGGACGATGCAAAGCGTTGGGGGCATTTAGGCCTTCTTCCATGTTGAACCAATTTTTTATTTTTACTTTGTTTTCCATGCATTTCTCTTGATCTGGTGGGGATTGATGATCTTTCGCCTCACACCGTATTTACCTATTATTTATATAAGCATGAGCATATCTGACCCCACGAAACCAGATCCCCTTATCTCTTGTAATTTCTTTCATGACTCGTAATGCTTGTGTTGTGATGTTGTGGTACCTATGTGCTTGTCCCTTGCATGTGCAGCAACATTACCACGGTTACATCTAGTCACGTACCGCAGGCCACAACATCACTTTGTTTCTTTCCTTTCCTTAGGATGCTACATGCTCTTATGTTTCACACACACCATCCTAAGGGAGGGTTGTCCTATCATATTTGCTTCGATTTTCAAAAAGGTGTATTCGGTGGCCAACGAATCCCTCACTGAAAATCATCTTATCTTTTTTAAAAATCGCATTCCTTAAAGAACCCCTCGTGAGATGTGTCTCCCTTCATCATGGGTTTGTAAATGAAGAAGTTGTAAAACCTTGTCCTACAAGATAGGTCCTGAATTTCCCCTTGTATGGGGGAATTCTTCCTTTCAAATTCCTTGATGAAGTGAAACCTTAGAAAGGGATTCCTTGATGTTGAATTGATTTGCGAAAATCTATTATTACACTTTCAAGTTGAGTGTCCCTTGAGCGGACCCCTTCTTCTTTCGAAGGGTTTCTCGAGGGACCCCTTTGAAAGCTTCTCCTCTAGTTGGTTGACTGTTTGTATGCTTGTCTATGTGGCTCTTTTTTACATCTAACATATGTTGATTTGTAATACTAAGCACTTGTCAAGGCCTACAACACTTTGTGGAGTCTTCTTTCAAGTTTCCTCATGACAGAGTACATGGGGCACCTCCTTTGCATCATACAGGATCTTTTCAGGCTTCCTCATGAGAGAGTACATGGGGCACCTCCTTCGCATCCTTCCTCATGAGAGTACATGGGGTAGGATCTTTCTGTTTGAATTATCTTGAAGAGAGTACCTTCAGAGTTCCCCTTTGCATCGTTGCTCTGTGGACCTTCGATGTACCTTTGTTTCAACACTCCTCAAGATCGAGCACCTATGGAGCCCATTTGTGTGCCATGTTCTTTCGAGCTTGCCAAATAGTGATATGCTTCCTCAATGGTTCAAGTATATGTTTCTAGAAACTCTTTTGACTCTACTTTATCGAACACTCATTGACACTCATGTTCACTAAAGTGGGGGAAAAATGTATAGGAGTGAATTTGCACCCCCTTGCAAATTCCCCTTTTGTATATCCTACCTTAGAATAATTAATCTCGTCAGCATATTTCCACTTCACCCTTCCACATTCCATCCACCTGGTGCTTGTCCTTAGTTTCAATGGTCGAATCTTTGTCAAGGACGCCCATGCAGTGCATAGACGTTTGCGCAATGTGCTTACATCTTGACAGGATTCTTGTTCCTGGAGCTCGCAAAAACGTTACACTCACTATTGGGGGTCACTATTGGGACCAAAGTGTAATACCTCTATGAGATTATTTCAACCTTTCAATGACTCTTTTCCCTCCTAATCCCCTTCAAATGGCTATCTTTCACATTCATTCCTACTTCTTGAACTTCTTTAGCTTATTGAGCAACTTCACTCTCTTCTTGAACTTCTTGAGCTTTTTAGCATTCATTTTCACATAGCACTTCAAGGTCCTTGATGCAACTCCAACATCACACAATATTTTGCATCCGCAACTCAAGCTCATGACTTGGTTGCCTAGTGAGGCCATCCTTCATCACCATTACGATCGTGTCGATTTGCCAAGCTTGTGCTCTTGTAGTTTCCTCCATTGGCCTTGAGCGCCCTTGTACAAAGGTGATATTGTTCTTTATTACTTTTATGTTGGAATTTGGTAGCATAGTGCCTTTGGTAGTGTTTGGTGATATTTCCATTGCTGCATTCATTTCTTCTTCTTTATCATATTTCTATTGTTGTTATATTGGTTGTTTGTGGAGGTGGAAACACTGAAACGGGGGTTTGACTAAGGCAAACCCCTAAATAGCCCCAAAATTTTATCCTCTTGGCTATGTGCAAGTATATTGTTCTTGTGGAGCTTGCTTTAGAATTGGACCACTGGTGAGCTTGTTCTAGTCTCATCCACTTCGTCACTTTCATAGCATCTATTTCCATTATTCTACCTATACCCTATTTTGTCATTGCATTTGTTCTTTCCAGACTAGGTTGTTAGTAGGTTTTAGAGTATTTTGCCCATCGCTTTCTGCTTGTTGTCTGTACGGATGCCAGTGCATAAGTGAGACACCGACACAGTGTGTTGTCATCCCTTTTTTGGGCTTTCGTCCTCTACCAGTGAGCTAGCATAGTTACAGTCTGAATCTTGAAACCCTGCTCATCTGGTCCCATATAGTTTTTTGGATCAGCAGAGTGACAGTAGCACCTGAGAGTGCTCTTTATTCTATATCCTTTCATTAAATATCTACATGATTGAGGTAGTTTAGGGCAACCTTAAACTCTTGATCCTTCGTGACCTGGGATCGGCATGGGGTTTGTCCCCCTTCTCTATAGAGAGAAATCAACATGCATGATAAAAGTATTATGAAAATTATTTTTACATATTTTTTAAGTAATCTAATTATCATCTTGTTAAATCTAATAGAGGGATTCATGGAGATACTACTGAGTTGGCCTCCATGAACCCAAAAGTAGGGGTTGAGTAGGATGAGATCGTGGTGTATGTTAATAGTCATCGAGTTTTTATCAAGTTGATCTCTATGAAAGATACGATTCATGATTAGTATAAGAAACACATGATCCACACAAGATTACTTTAACCAAAGTGGTGTAGGACTCTTGAATAGTTTCTTTAACTAGAAATGTGTAATGTAGGGCTCGTGAAGAGCCAAATTAACCAAGAATTTGAGGTGTAGTTTCCATGAAATGTTGTTGCAATGTAAGGGATGATATATCCCCTCCCTCAAATTGGTTGCATACAAGATTATGCAATTAATTTTCAATTTAAATAAATAGTTAGTGGTGAAGGGTAGAGTGTCAAATAGAGTTGTGTTAGGACAAGAATTTTAGGGAAAAGAGGATGTAAGCATGTAATCTCGAAGTGAGAAGAGGGAGGGAAACATGAGAGTGTTTCCCTTAATGATGCCCCCACTGATACGCCACAATATGAAGGCAACTAGTGTGCATGATGTTTGATAGTTAATTAACAACACTACAAACATGACATGTTGTAATGTCCTCATTTTTAGCAAAAAAAAATCGTGCATAATTGGCCTAGTTCCAAGTTCTTTCATTGGCTAATTGGTCTACTAGGGTATATTTGATTGTGCATATTTTAGGGGTGTATACATTAGATATTTTATACTCCACAAATTGGTATAAAATTATGAATTTGGGGGGGCTAATCTTGTGCAATGCTTTTGCTAATTTGGTATTTGCTCGATTAGGTTGAGGAGTTAATCATGGTAATAAAAGCATCATGCTATTATCAAATTTTATAGATGGAACCATAAGCCTTGGTGAGATGGCATCTTAGAGCATTTAATGTGACTTCATCTCTCACCCCATCTTTATGGACTAGTTTTTTAACATGCTTCTTTTTGGACAAAATTTGTATAGAGGGATCATATTGAACATGTATTTGGATTGATTTTCTATAATCTCAATTCTGAAACCATGATAGCAACCATAAAATTTGAGTTCTCACATGACCTTTAGACCAAACTTTGGGAGATGTATGGATATCTAGATGAACCTCCATTCCTCAAGAATCCTGTTATGGATTATCTTGCACCTCTTGATGTTTTTTGACCATATGATTGTGATATAGTTGAAATTATTGTTGCCTAAGAAGATCTTAAATAGCATGATGACATAAATACTTATCTTGATACCTCTCATCCTATAAATACTTCATTGGATTCTTCTAGTTATATGACTTCTATTATAGATTTAGAGGATTCAACTTCTTCATCTTTGATTCAACGTCCTAAAGTCAAGGAATATTCTATTTCAACACTTACATATTTATTTTTTGTTCATACTCATCAATATAGTGTGTACACAACATTGTTGGATGAGTAGTGTAGTCCAATGGCATGCATAGAGACTTCATTATCATCTCTTGCCTTCATCAACTTTGGTGTTTCTCCTAATGGGGGCACAAAAAACCATTTATGTTTTCTAATGGTAGTTTATGAAGACAATTAATCAAGACAAATATTTTGAGTTTTATTTGTGAGTCTTACTTCATAGTAATGGAGGACACCTTTGAGGATTTATTTCATCTTTGATGACAGTTCTATTATGGTCATTATCCATTTGTATATGGTTCTTGTTCTACAACTTTTTACATGATACTTTGATTTTCTACTATCTTCAGTTAGGTCTAAGACACATAATACACTATTAGCACCTTTCATTGCCATCTTAGAGACCTTGAAATAGTTATTAGAGATTTTTATTTTATATTTTCTTCCCTCTTCTTTTGATTAGGAAGAGCTTCAACATGCTCCATTGATTTTACTTCTTCCCAAGGAATATATTTTAATGTAAGTGTGTGTGTCATGATGCACCATCTTGTGAATGAGAATGTATTAATTGATCTCAAATAGTTTAGTATGTCTAATTTTATGTATTGTTGAGATAAGTGGGAATGTATTGTGATGTTTTCAATTATGAAGTCTGGATACATTTTATTTATTCATTGGAAAGAGTAATCCTAGTGGATTATAGGGGTAAATTTTGGAAAGTTTATGGAATTATAATTTAATTACGTGAAAGGAAATGGTTTTGTTGTATTAAAACATGAAATTGGAAAGGAATCTATTTTGTATTCTTCGTGGATGTGAATACCTTGTAATGGTGCTTATATTATGTATTATGGACATCTTGTACATGACTTATGTATTCATGGGATGGTGGTACTAGGTACCCATCCATAGATGATGTGTTTGGCTAAAAGTATGGTAGAATCATGCTTTTTGTGTTTTCTTATTTGTCACCTTGTTGAGAGCCCACCCAAGGGTGGTTGATAATTCAACATGTGTAGGATCAAGTAGAGTCATGGTACACTTAGGGAGGCTATGGTAATGTGTTATAACATTGGAATGGAGCAATCCTGCCATCAATACCCTTTCTAAGTAGGATGAACCACCTACTTCTCCTATATAATGGGTTGTTTGAGTGGTTCATAGTGTTAGTCTATTCCTCATTGTTCTTGATGGTGACATTGACAATGGTACTGGTTACTAATGATAGGTTTTCTCTTATCCCATTATTCTATGTATATCTTGTTCTAGCATTGGAGATTGAGTGTCATGTTGTGATGATTTCCATATCTACCTATGTTCAAACATGGCACCCATATATATGATTCCACATCACATTGATGTTCCAACATAGTGTGGGTGATGATGACATGTCGTTGATGGTACTAAGATAGGCTTGAGGACATGATTTCATGTACATGTATGTGAAGGTGCATTTTATTTATCTTATTCCTACTTGTTTTTTAGTAGTGTAGGGACACTTGCACACTTGTAGAGAGGGCATCATTTTTTCTACAATAGGTTGTGTTTGGTAAGCATACGAGTATTTATTTCCATGTATACCTTTGGCTTTGGCGAGTGGCATGCACTTATCTACTCCATGAGACATGTCGTTATGCAGGATGTGGCCTACATCTTTTTCGTGAAACACATTACCATGGAGCATATGACCTTGTGTGTTGTCCACTTGGTATATGGTCATGATGTGTAGGGCTTTGTGGTGTGCACGCCACAATTATGCACATGAGAGGGATGTGGCCTAGGCGTGCCTTTTATGCTAGGAGCATTGTCATGCCATGTGGGGATTTATGTGTTCATACTACAAACACACATGGACTGTGTTGATAGTGAGGAAATGACTCCCCTCCTTCCTTATGTAGTGGATAGTTTCTAGTGACATAGTGATGTGATGTGCAATTTTGATGATTGTGAACTTATTTTGATTATTGATGAATTTTACTTTGCTCGTGTGGACTAGAAATTATTATTTTATCTTGATTATATTAGCTTAGCCACTATTTGTAAAGTTGATTTTCACATAATTCTTGCAGTTACACTTGGTTTAGTGTTGTAATTATGCACATTTATTTATCTTAAATTATTGAATTGGAAATTATTTCTTTGATATTTATGCTTTTATGGTGGCTAAACTGGGAATTTTTTTATTTTCAAGTGGTCTTGTGTTGTGATGTGATTCCTCACCAGGTCTAGGGAGAATGACCTTGGTTGAGTGTATATAAGGAAGTAGATGCAGGGAAACATGAGGATGGGGGTATGTGTGAATTGTGTTGACATCCATGAGACACTACCTTCCTTGTGTGTCTCTTGGAGGTTAAAACCCTTACACAAACAAGAGGTAGGTCACTCGTGGACATGTATGGAAGGGCTTGTTAGGTGCATGTAGCCCTAACACCAACATGCCACATGATTTATTTTGGCACAAATTCTTGGTTGTTTTTGAGATTGTTGTGTCTCCATGACCTACATGCACACTATGTGTAATTACTCTATAATGTGTGGAAATGGATTTTTTTCTTGGATCTAGTTGCATATGAGTTATTAGCAATATTAATCATGTTTTAGAAAAGTGAATTATTGTATTCATGTGAAAAAGAATATTAATTATGCTATATTGTTTCACGTTGAGATCTTATGAGTAAGGTTTGTTTTGGAAAATGATAATGGTTCTAAGGAAATCAATTATTGTGTTTTCCTTCTATTTTATTCAACGGTGAATTGTGTGTAATATTGCTTATCTCTTCGATGATGCGTGATTTCTTGAGTTTGGAAAATGATTTTTTTTGTTATATGGTGTATGATCATCTTGATCTTCATGACTTATAGGAGTAAGTCAATTTCTAGTGGGGGAGGATGTAGTGCCTACTTATTCCTAGCATATGGTGTTAGGGGGAGAATTGTATTTTGTATATGTTGAGATGTTAGATGATCATGTTTTGATATTATTGTTTTATGTCTTGATTCTTTGTCTCATCTATGGTTATTTATTTTATGCTTGATGCAAATGGCACTGAAGTGTGGGTGTGATTTGATGCCAATTCCCTTGAAATGGATGGATATATTTCATTTTGGAGGTTTCTTCAGTTGTGTGCATAATGTGGGTTTTCCCAAGTGATTATTATTATGTTTTAAGGCTCATGAATATATGCATTAATATAGATGTTATAATTAAAATATATCATGAAATTTATCATTTAAATGAAGTGAAATTATGGATATGATGTTGTACACCATGGGATATTTATGCAATACTTTGACAATTTATATGTATCGATCAGGTATGCTTGACATGTGCATTGAGTGGTTATAGGTACTAGGTATTTCTCCACCTGGCTCCACAGGTCTAAGTATACCCTGATGGTGGTTATAAGGAGATGTCACATTGGCCATTTATTGTTTTGTCTTACCTGTCATACTCAATATAAGTGTGAGACCCTTCTTATTTTACCTATTTTTACCCTTCTTATTTTACCTGTTATGAATGTCCCGTGAATGCGTAGTTGATGTTTTGTTAAATTTCTCATTTCTGCAATTTAATTCAATTAAATGTTTATATGGATTTAATAGTGAAATTACAGGTTGAATGATATTGGGGAATGAACTTAAGTGATTTCAAACTTCGGGGATTATTTGTAGGAGTTTCAAATAGATTAATGGAAAAATGAGTTATATTAATTTAATTTAATTTGAGTCCTTATTTTTTGCAAGTAATGTGAAATATGCATTATATATAATTAAAATGCTATTTAAACATGGAATAGTAAATTAGACTGAATTTTAATGTCTTATTCTCGATTGGAGGAAATCAAGGATTAAATGTGATTTATTAGAGAATAAATATATTATTTTATTGGGAAAAGAAAAAGGGTTAAAAAAAAAGGGTTTCTATTTTTCATTTTTATGTTGTGAAATTGGGAAAAATATTGTGAGAGAAAATCATTGTTTTGAGCAATTTAAAAATAGTTGATTGGGAGTGCAATTGCTATTGGAATTTGACGAGGTTGGATCTGTTGGGATAGGAATCAAGAAGGGATTGTGCTTGCTTGATTTTTTGACTCCACATTTGGCGTGCTTGGAAAATTTCACATTTTAAATTTTGGAGAGCATTAAGGTATTTTCTTGTTTTAAATTTGTTTGAGAATTATTCTTCGAATTTGTTTGTAGGAGAATAATTAGGGGACTATAAAATCCTCCCATCTTCTTTTATTTTATAAATTGATTGGTGTAGAGCAGATTTTTATTTAAATTTTGAAAAAATTCAAAATGGTGGGGTTACCTTGCCCATTTTTCCACGAAATGATGAAAATATCAAATTTAATAGCTTGAGGGTGTTGGGCTTATTTGCAACTAAAGTGTATTGTTAGAAATTTGATTTTAAAAATTTAAATTTTTGATGAAAATCCATGGTGGATTTGGGAATTCATGTTTTTATGCATTGGAAGATATTAGAAAATTTGAAAGTTTTGTATGAAAATTATTGAATTTGAATGTTAGGAAAAGATGGAACCTCGTAAAACAAGATGTTATGCTCATTGAAATTGGGAAAAATGCATTTTGCATCGATTTTTGTGCTACACTCGTTGGAGGGTGTGATGAATGTTCTGACAAAGTTGTACTTCGTGAAATGTGAATATGCATTGTGGAAAAATATTTTTGAAATTGGATAAAATAAGAAATTATGCATTGGTTTGTGTGCCTTAACTTGAGTTCAACAAATGTGTTGACTTTAGGGATTATACTTTTTACTTTATGATTATGGATGGTTTCCTCTATTGGTGAATGTGCCCAACGTGAGTTATTATGTATGTCATTGTATTCATGTCAATGGATTTTGTGATATGGATCATTGTGTGATGAGTATTTTCCTTTGTTATACTTGTGTGATATGTTTGATGAATATTTTCTTTGTGATTGGCACGAGTGTATACCCTCTTCTAGTGTGTCTTGTGTGAGTGTGTTTGGGCCATGTGACCATCTCCTAGCATGGTGGGAGTGAACCTTATTGATTTCACACAATAGGGTGGCATGGAAACCACCATTGGTGTCCAAAGGTTAGAGGAGTGAATTGACATCGGTATCCTCTTCTCAATGATTCATTTCTTTGTAATCAGTTTAATTGAATGTAATGTAATTGTTAAAGGACATTTGAGTCCTTTAGTTATGTAATAATAATGTATTTTCAATACAATTTGTAAGTGGACCTCTCTTATGAGATGACTTGTAATCCATTTTTGAAAGTTAGTGTTTTAGCCTAGTTATGTGTCTCAGTGTTGGTGTCAGGCATGATCACAAATGCATATAAGTGTGATTATACCTTGGAGTATTAAAATTAACTTAGGAACATTTCATTTGGTGTTTAAAATGAACTTCTTAGTTAAATTTCACAATTGGGCAGCCTAGTACTCCACCTAGGCAACCTTGTTATAAGCTAAGTTAAAGCCTTCTAGATAAAGTGGAATACTTCTACTCCCTGAATGGGACCTATCATTTGTCATTACCCTTGATACAATTAAAAATAAAGATAAAGATATTTTCTCCTCTAAAGAAGAAGCAACATTAGCATTGTCAAGATCTACTTTCAGTCCTAAATGGGACACTCTAGCTATTTGGGCTTTGGCCCCAAATACAAACAAGCCCATGGTAGCAGAGCCAACAAGTGACTTGAGAGGGGGTTTGATTGTTAAAAGAGTATATAATACATCAGTAGTGGAAGTAGCTACTTTAGTTGTGAATGTTGCACATTTTAGTAAGGCAACAACTGATTCATTGCAAGAGCAATATAATAATGCTCTGAAGGATTATCAAGACCTGTTGAATGAGTACAACAAGGCTAAAGAAATGATATCCTAACTCCAACAAGACCAAAAATTATAGGCAACAACTTCACTTCCTCATCCTTCAACAACAATGGTAGTATGGGGAAGTAGAGACATTGCTAGCTCTTCATTAGCTCCACCCCTAGGGCCAACCAAGGATAAAGAAAAAGAAGAATTATTAGAACAAATGGCCACTTATGAAGATATTTTTTTGTAATACAATGAGAACCAACATGAGAATAGTGTACACATAATTTCAATTTTTTTGGAGCATTTATTGAGTAATATTTTGAAAGGGTAGATAGGGTTCATAGGAATTATTTTCAATTGGCTTTAGCTATTGGTAGGATTGAGAATGATAAGGCATCCCCTTTGATGAATAAATGGACACATAGGATTAGTTATTTACTTGGAATGTGCAAGGGATCTTCATATGATCCAAACAAGCCTAAAGAATTTGTTCCAACATATCACATTGTCAAGGCAATAGGAGATCACAAGGGTTAGCAGAACAACTTGAGGAAAAGATAAATGAACCATTCAAATTGTTTGATGAAGCCGACCTGAGTATATTGCTAAAAATAAGAAAGGAAAGTGGGGAAATAAAACATTGCACAATTTGGAAAACCCAATTTGAGAGCATCATCCCAACACTAGCCTACCTAATATGTGTTGACAATAAGGTCGACATAGAGCTTCTGAAGAGTAGTCTTGACAAATTATTGGAGGCCAATTCTTGGAGAATTTTGAAAAGGAATCTAAGTCACTTGTGATTAAATACATCAAATATAGGGAGAATATGAATCAATTTATTGCATTCCAATGGCCAACAAAAGAATAATTCAAGGCATGGGATGAAAAGTATAATAATTTTCTTGGTTTGTAAAGTTTTGGTGAGTTGGTAGTCTTATTTTTCTTTGGGATGGAGCTACTTTTTATCTTTTGTTCACACTCAGCGCCAAGAGGAATCTTCAACGGCTCTAGCTGGGATTTTGTCTTCTGGTGGGCTTAAGCTTTTTTCCTCACCTACCAAATCAACATTTCTCAAGTTTTTAGAAGACAAAGAAAGTGAAGATAGGAGAAAATTGAGTTTGAAGTACAACCAATTTCTACAATGAGAACTTTTTGGAAGCATAAAAGAATCCTCTACAACTACAATGATAACTACATTTGTCCTCTATGGAACATTCTTCCCATGGGCAATTGTAGTCTTATTTTGTTATGTAATATTTTTCAAATGAAAATGTGGCGTCTGTCAAATGGGCCTAAGGATTGTTTTTCTCCCTTTTTCTTATAAAAGGGAATTCAAGGCCATTTGCACGAGATCTTGGAGGAATTTTGTATTACAAAGCAATTGTAATTAAGTTTGTTCTTTCAGTCTAGGTAATTTGTCTGAAATAGGATTGTATGTAATTTGTAAGCATTATATAATAGTACTAGCATAAAATAAATGAATATAAAGAGGCAAATTTTCAATCCAATTGTCTCCTACATGTATGCATTACACAATTTATGAATAAACTGATCAAGGATTATTTTCTTCATCTTCGTAGTCTTTCCTATGTTTGAATATTTATGTTATAGCGTTTACTCAAAGAGTAGATTAAATTATTTAATAGAGTTGTTGAATTGTATGTATGTGTGCAAGGATTCTAAGTAGATTTGGGGTGGAATATCAATAGTAATAATGCAAGGAATTGTTACATAGCTTCTTGATGTTTGGGAAATTACTATTACATGAACTTCTATTACATTCATCTTATCTTTGTGCCCTGGGTTAAGGCACCAATCTGTGCAATTGTGTTTGGTTCATCTCCCTAGTCACACAAATTGAAAATCAATCATGTTTACTCCAATTTGTAAAGTAATTTATTTACTTAATGTTATTTATATGTGCTCCTGTAATGAATTATGTTAATGCTAAAAGGATCTAGCCTAATCTTAGAGTTTTTCATAATCATCAAGCAAATCTATTGAGAACATATCTTCTTATTACAATATTTGAGATAATGGAAAAGGAATCTTAAAGAATATTGTAAGGGATCACCCTCCTAGGTTTTGAAGAGCCTGAAGTGTAGAGGGAAAGCATTATCAAACTTTCTCTTATTTTTTGGCCAACTCCTCAAGTATTTGATCATTAGAAATGGCTATCTATAGAGTATCTTTGAGTGTAGCTTGGGAATTAAAAAACACCAACAAGTTCAAAGATAGAAAATCTACCAAAGTTTTGTTCAACATAGAAACCCTAACACCCCATTGTTTCACCCACCCACCTATAAATCCAAGATATTTAATGTACCAAGTTAATTGTGTGCACCCTTTCAAGGCTATTTTTATAGGTTTTGTGGGTATTCTCTTATTTGGGGTACTTTAGCTCTAATCATCATTATTGTAAAGAAAATTTATATGTTCTAGAAGAAAAATCCACCATAGCTTAGAGGTACACCCAAGCATATTTGGGCATAATTTTAGGCATGATTCAAGGATAAGAAATGTCCAAGAGGTATGATTTTCCTCTTAAATATAATACTTAATGATTTTCAAGCTTATGTTGATTTGTACACTCTTTGACATTGGTCATGGATTTTTCTACATGAGAAATATAAATATAGGTTTATTTTATATTCAAAGGTTGGTCATTTAACTAGTTTTCTAGTATGGGAAAGTCTATAGTTGGTTCTAGGTCATCAAATGCTGCCAGTCTAAGCTACAAATGAAGAATACAATTTGTGAAGAGTGGGAAGGGTTTGTAAAGCGCATCTATGTGTAATGGTATGTCTCCATGGTAGTTTGTAATTATTTAAGGAAATGTATAGTCACAATTATGTATTTCCTCTCATCATATTTATTGGTGTGATTTTAATGAGGTTTTGATGTATGTGTGAAAACATCTAATAAATTAAAAATTATTTGTAATGGTTATTCCTTGATTACATATGGGTTATCGATGCATACAAGATTGTGGGTCTTATCAAACTACTTAATCTTGCAACCTTAATGTATCATCCAACCCAAGTGAACTTATATTTTGTAACAAAATTTGAAACATATCTTTATTAAAATTTTCATATGTATATCCATATAACAAAATTCCTCAATAACAATTACATATATTGAGGATTTCAACAAGAAATAAAACTCAAAAAAAATCAAGGTTTTTTGGACACCTTTTGCTTACAAGTCATCAAATTCTCATGCCTTCACACCTTCTTGGATTCACTCATCTTTTGAAATCTATTTTTTCCTTTCATCCTACAACTCTCATGACTACCTGAACACCTATAACACACTTGCAACTTTTTTCTTCTCTTATTTTATTCCTCTCCTCTTGGCAAGTTGATTTCCTACACTTTTCTCATGCAATTCTCTAGAGTAACTTGTAAATCCTTTCTTCAAAAAAATTCTTATGTTTATTTCTTCCCATTAACATAACTAAATGTTATATTTTATAAATATTAAAACCTTTGTGAGGCACCCAAATCTGCTATTTCATTTTCATCAAATTGACCTCTGAAATTCATTTAAAAAATGAAATAAAACATAGCTTTTGCTTCCAAATGTGGCACCAAGGTTGTTGCACCATATCCAATGCCTTAATTATGTATATTCCTCATAAAAATTAATAAAATCATAGACCAAGTCATGCTCATTTACACTAAATTAAAAATTGAAGAGTCATTACTTGTTTTTCCCAAAAAAATCACTAGCTTTTTACTCCATTTTAGGCATGCAAATTAAAAGAATGCAATCCCAAGTTTCACTTTATTTATGCACACTTCCCAAGTAATATAACTTGATCAAATTGATTAATTTTTACTTTACAATTTTCCTCTAGAACATGTCAATGGACCCCTTCAACCTTGAAATTATGCAATATAATAATTTTTAAATCAAATTAAACACCTTGGTTTCCTTTGATTTTTAAATGGAAAGCAAGTCTTGATAAATGGTGATTTTTATCCTTACAATACTCCACGAGATTATCTTGAAGTTCAAACCAAAAATGCAAAAAATTAACATTAAAATAAAAAAAATTGGTGATGCAGGATTCCCTATGGACCCGGATGCTCCTACATCAGTAATTGCAGTTTTGAGATGGATTATTAAGTATGTCCATTACATGAGATGTAATATTTGATTTTTATGTAATTACATATTTGGTTTAATTGATACTTTGATTGATGGTATCTTTTTCCTCTTTGTTGTTCACGATTTTATTGCCCAATGGAGTAGACATTGATTCATATTAGTGAAGGGCCAAGCATACATAGCTTAAAAAACATTAATCTATGATATAAATAAGAGTAGATTATGAGTAATTTATAATGCATGCAGTTCTTGATTCAATATTACAAACCAAGGAAAAATATCAAGCAAGCCTAAATTGTAAATCATTAGAGAATCATGACTTTTATGTCTACACCTTGCCATTATGTATGAGATTATGAATGAAATAATCTTAAGGGTTTATCATATTCTTCTCATCTATAGGTGCATGTTCAAGGTGTATTATTATCTATATAAGAGGTTTTATGCACCTAGTCTTCCTTGACCCAGTGACAAATTATAGGGGTCAAGTTTATATTGGGCATAGTTGTCATTGTTTCAATCATGATACATTTTTTTTAGTTTAAAACTCTAGCAAGGATTTCTCTAAGAATACCCTCTTAGGTATCATTGAGCCCAAAGTGCAAGTGAGACTACCCTCTTGTTAATTGGCCTTGAACCCTCCATATTTTGTTGATGATAACTTCTTGACCATGAAGGTAAGAAATGTTTTAGGATTGTGGACCTATATTTTTAGACATAACAAGTATAACAATTAATACAAAAAATCTATCCAAATATAGAATCACGTGAAATAATAAACATAAATAAATAAATAAGTTATTACTTAATATAACAAGGAAAATAAGGAAGTTAACTAGTTCTATAATAAATTTAGTAAAGTAATGACAATTATAAATAAATTTAGAAGCGAAGAACACAAGATATGTACCTTGAAAAAACATATGAGGGAAAATCCTGACAAGAAGAGAGCCTTGATAATTTTTTAATTAAATAGAGAGGGTTCTATAGGTGCACTCACCCTAAAATATTTTTATTATATTTGAAAAGTTTAAGGGATTTCAAAAATAAACAACCATGTTTGTAGAAAATGTTATTGGACATGATTTGTACTTTCAAGCATGGATAGATTAACCATTTCATTATACTAATTTAGAAATTTTCCTTCATGCCATTGTTCAATTTCTTCTATTAAGAGCTTAGACACATAAATGGAGATCATTTTTATATTTCCCTATTTTTATTGAACATTAAATTCTAGTCCACTCATAATAAAATTATTAGCTCACACCACACTGCTATTTGAGTATATTCATGATCTCCATGAGGATTTTTTTTTAACAAGGGAGGATTAAATAAATTGATTTCCTTGTATGGTGAAGGTTGTTATCTTTCCTTCAAAACTACATTTGAAATAGGTGAAGAAGAAATTTCTTCCCCAAATGAAACCTTATTTGAAGATCATATTGGGGTATGAATGAGACCATGGTCATTAAACCTTATTTAAATTTATTCTCCTAAACATATATTGTGTATAGGGTTATGAGTAGTCAACTTGTAGCTTCCTTAACTCCTAAGTGAGTTACGTAATCATTATTATAATCATATAGATGTAGTTAGGTCATCTCAAGGGTTATAATTAAGTATATAAGTTGGACTAAGTTTCATCCAAGGCATTTAGTTAGATATATATAGGAGTTAGCAGCTAGTTCTTATCATCATGTTGAGTAGTTTTGGTTATTAAAAAATATTGGAGGTATCCCCCTCAAAGTGGATTAGGAGGTTGCCCTCTCAAAATTGGTATATTATTATAAAGTATCTTTAGTATATTCCCTATTGTGTTTTTTACTATGAAAGTTATTTCATTACAATTTACTCCAAAAGGATGAAAAGGTTGGGTTGAAAAAAAAATTCACTCAAGGATTCCTAAACACTCAAGTGCTAGAGTTGCACATCACACCATCAAGGAGCTTGATTCAAACAATTACATTTTAGCTTTAATAAAATAGTGATAAAATGGATTATTTCATAGAATACATGATAGAAGAATGCAATGCCTTTATAATATAATAGCTACTTCCATGCCCAATCTATCAATTTTAGAAAAATATCATCTAAAAGGTATTTAAAGACTCTACCTCAACTTGTATGTGAGAAAAAGTAGTATGGGAGAGAATATTAGTATCATTGTTGATTGATAAGAATTTTCCAAGTGATCGCTTGATTGCCTCCAAGTAAGAATTGATCAAAATTATAGAGAGGGGTTCGGAAGCAGCACTCATATCAACATCACTTTATAGTATTTTATCATTGGATAAAAAATATGGATACTAGGGTTTCATGAGAAGAGAATGAATCCCCCAAAACTAGATTTAATTTTTAAGATTGAAACATTTATCAATGGATGATTCAAACTCAATAATTAAAGAATCCATAGGCATAAGGGTAAATTTATAAGTTTTGATTGATATGTGGACCCATTGGATTTTTAACAATTATTTATGCATTTCTACAAACAATGCCATAACTAATTGAATTTATATATTAGGTCTTCGATAAATAAGCCCCCTCTTTAATATCTTTAGAACCCCAAAAACTAAAACATGGCATATATGCTACACCCTTAGCCTATTAATTGTATTGAGATATGTGTGGTTGAATTGTGGCTAGCATAATTCTTAATTATGTAATACAATAATTTATATAGTCTTATATAGGTAGTTAGGTTTTCCTAGATGGCATTCACCATACAAGTGTGGAATATATAGTAGGTAGTGGTTAGTTTATTATCATCATATTGTTAATTATGTTCTTATTATAGAATTTTGGAGGATTTCCTATTTAAGTGGCTTATTATCATCAAGTATTTACAACTTATTTCCTAATATATTATTCTCTTATGCAATTATTTCATTACAAGTGGTATCAAGACATGGTCTTTGTTAGAGTAATTGGGTATTTAATTTATTAATTAAACAATATTTGTTTAATTACGTAAAGTTCCCTTTTACCTCTTTTCACTTAAGCTAACATTAGGTGCATAATAATTAATTACTTTATTAATTATTATTGTGCAAGCCTAGGGTTTTCATCTATATATGGTTGAAAACTATCTTTTGTATCATTATTCATTTTACATTTTGGGTGAATACATTGCTCCACATTCTTGAGCATTTTCTTTGTTGCTTCTCTTTGCTTCTCCTTGTAACAGGTTATTTTCTTGCAGAGATCTTTGGGCTCCTATGAAGTTGTATCTTCTCAACTCCAACATGGTATCAGAGCTTTAGATCTGCAACTACTTGTTCTTGTTTTGAGATTTTTGCATTGGAAGCAAATCTAGGGTTCTAAGGTTTATTCTTGTGGATTCAGCATACTTCGATTTTTAGGTTCACTTTGGGCCCAAACGGACAGTGCCATTGGATTCGTAGCGCCCAAAAACCCCTAAATCGATTATCAAATCGTCGATTTTGGTTACAGTCAACCAGGGATGCAAAAAAATTAGGTTTGGCACCCCACAAAGAAAAAATCGCGAAAACCCTAAGGTTTTGGTTTTTGCGGCAGCCTTTCAAATTTTTCGGCCACGGTCGCCCCGCCTGTGCTCGGCCGCCCGCCCACCATGTTGCGCCCGCTCCATGCTCGCCGCTCCATCATTGGCTGCTCCGTCGGGTCCGTTTGCTCCCCGTCGCGCTCGCCGACCCCGCCTGGCTCCATCCGCCCATGCGCTGCCCGCGCACCGCCCAACCATTGCCACGCTCCCTGCGCCAACCGAGCTCACCGATGTCGGGCTTCGCTGACTTCTGTCGGCCCCTCTAGCCCCCGCGGGCTTCAAACCCCACCGCCAGGGTCATATGAGAAACCAGGGGCCACGCGCCCAGCACCCAGCCGCCAGCCCCCTGGTCATCCATGTGACCAGGGGCCGAAGACTTTAGCCCTTGAGGGCTGTGAACCTTTTTTTATTGAGCACCTTTGAGCAAATTGTGCTAAATCGGGCGTAAAATGGGCATTTTTTCTCAGATTTTCGAAAACAAGATATTGCCGAAAAGCTGGTTTCAGCGCCGTTCCAGTGGTACTGGTAATTTTTCCTAATTTTGTAATTTTGCAATTTTTTTTGCTAGTCAAAGTCAGAACTTGGTTTTTTCACCCCAAGGGGCCTATCTTTTACATTTGAACTCCGTTTTGCGCAAACGAATAGGTGTTGGAAAGGTATTACAGTGATCTTTCCAGATATATAGTCTATTTTATCCGAATATTTACCAGGTATTTTTTATTCAGCTTTGTGTGTTTTTACACTTTGCTCAATTACTTGGTCATCCTGGCTCCTACATGGGCTTTGTTTGTGTTGGATGGGTTATGTTGATATGCTTTATCATTGCTGAGATCATTAGTCTTTGAATTTTTCATTTGAAGAGTTATCATGGGTTTTTCTACTCACCCTTCAGTTGTTATTCTAGAACGGGGTAATTATGAGTCATGGGCAAAGGGTATACTTACACATTGTAGGTGGCTTAATATTTTGCCTTATTTGTATGATCTCATACCTAAACCAACAACTTTAGAGGGCAGATTAGCATGGGATATTATTAGAAATCACATGGTAGGACTTATATTGTCTAGTGTTGATCATGACACTGTGTTGGTTATATCGGACATTGATTGTCCTTACCCACTTTGGACACGTCTTTGGGAGATCTATGGAGACCCTATTCTATCTCCATTCTCAGAGGATCCTACTTCAGATTGTCTCTTACCCATTGCTTGGAGAGAGAATACACCATTTGATCATGATACTTTAGAGGAGCTTGAGTATTTAGACACCCTTACTTGCTCCAATGGATCAGAGGTTTGTCTCACAGTTCCTACTCTTCAGACTGAGACTTTATCAACATCTCTTGTTGTTCTCGATTCAGTGTAGCAGGGAATCATACATCTTCCAGACATAGCTACTTTGGACTCTTATGTTGCAGACATATCTTTCTTGTTTGTGGAGTCCTATATTGTAGATTTGGAGGATTATTTTGACGACATTCATCTCCTCTACCTTGATAGTCAGGTTATCACTATTCGCCCATCGTTATCCGTGCATTCAGAGGTTGCATTTCAGTATTCTCCACATCAGTTTGGATTTGGCATTATTTTTTTTCGTTCAGATAGTGAGACTCTTCAGCATCCTATCAGGGCACACATCTTGAGATAGATTGGTTCATCATTCTTCACAGGGTTTCTTTGACATCGTCCTTTGGATCCGTTTCTTCCCAAGGGAAAGAATATCATTTGCCACTTCAGGATCTCCTTTTGGATTCTACATTAGGCATCTACCATTGTGACAGGAGTTTCTTCATTGTGGGGGGGCCTTCTTCTCTCTTTCTATCTCTCCTATGGAGACCATTATACATGTACTTATATGATAGAAGTTGTCTATGGGGGGTATCATGTTATGCACCTCCTATTCTTCTTTCATTAGTGCATTGTTTTCCTTCCTTGCATTCTATTTTTGGGGAGGAGTTTTGTTCCCTCTGGGTTTTCTCCTTTACCCCATTTCATTTAGTTTGCATTGAGTTTTGTACATGGGTACCTGATCTGGCCTTGTTGCCGGGACTCATTGCTTTTGCTTTCAGTAGCTTCTTCTAGGTTTTAGCTTCTCCCTAAGTCTAGCTTAAGGGGGGGTGTTAGAGTAATTGGGTATTTACTTTATTAATTAAACAATATTTGTTTAATTACGTAAAATTCCCTTTTATCTCTTTTCACTTCAGCTAACATTAGGTGCATAATAATTAATTACTTTATTAATTATTATTGTGCAAGCCTAGGGTTTTCCTTTTTAGGGTTTTCATCTATAAATGGTTGAAAACTATCTTTTGTATCATTATTCATTTTACATTTTGGGTGAATACATTGCTCCACATTCTTGAGCATTTTCTTTGTTGTTTCTCTTTGCTTCTCCTTGTAATAGGTTATTTGCTTGCAGAGATCTTTGGGCTCCTATGAAGTTGTATCTTCTCAACTCCAACAGTCTTAACATCTAAAAGGCAATAAATAAGGCATTTTTTTCAATTTAGGAGATGTCAATATAAAGTGTGTATCTCACTCAAATTTTTATTTTTTAAAATGTAAAGGGTTGATTTAAGACATATTAAAGCCACCATAGCCTAGATTTGAGGTCATTTAAATTAGTTTTGAAGGAGTTACTATAAAATTAGGATTTTTACCAAATTTGCTCCCAAGGTTGCAAAATAATGAGTTTATTGGATTTTTTAGCAAATTGAGACATAGGCCTAGGTAAGCAAAACATCCACCCCATAATCACTAATAACATATGATTATTAATGAGTGATTAAATATAATTCAAATTCAAGGAGTAAAAACTATGGTTTTTTCTTTTTTCTTTCTTAATATACATAAAATGATTCCACAATCATTATAATTTGTACAAATCTATTTCCTCTACTTTTGAATAACTATAAATGTGAAAATTTACATTACAATTACATGAACATGCATTATAAACCATATTCAAATTTACAAGAGAAGAGTAAGTAGTCTATAAGAGTCATCTAATATTTCAATTAGTAGGTCACAAGATAGGTAAATCTTAAATCTTTCATTATAAACCCTCCTCCATTTCCTTTCTATGCAATCTAAAGTATAAGAGAGAAAGAGAAAAATTGAGGTGATATCCATCCTACCATGAAGCATTTTATTTCATGTGCTACTCCAATAGATAATCCCAACCCTTCACGAATTATTTGGTACTATGTGGCCAACATGCATGTGATGGAATCCAATTCACTGTGTGAATCACTATCAAGATAGCACACCTATATACTAATAGAACACATATCTAATGCACTCGTCCATTGAACACATTTATATGGAATATAATGTAAATCACTCCAAATAATGCACTTATGAAGGTAATCAATGAAAAACAAGGTTTTTAGCATAGAATATTCTGATCATCTCACTATGATATCTTGACATTTTATAAGAAGAATTAAAGAAATATTCAAAATACAAGCCCATACCGGCATTAGTTAAAATAATATGTTTCCAAGACATTATCATTTACCAAGTAGCCTACCAAGGTAACAATTTTCATAATACAATGATAACTCCCCAAATCCGCTCACTCTAATTGATACAAGAGATGAATTGTCTTGCCTCCTTATTTACTAATTCCTCAAACCTAGAACCCTTTCTATAAATTAGTGTAAGGGATAATATCATTCAATATGTTCACCCAATTACATAATAATATATTTACATATAATGATAATACCTATTGAATTGCATATTTTCATCATATCACTTATCAACTTTCAATATATTGATTTTAATGAAAGAGGATAGCATTTAAACAATCATAAATATTATGTTATTAGGTCAAATTAAAAAATTAAAAAATTTCTTGAAAGGTGGTAAAGAGAAGAAAAAAACCTAGTTTTTTTTTTAATAATATCAATCATTTAAGAAAATTTCTATCTGCAATCCAACTCTCTAGTTTTCCTTCCCAAACAATTGAATAAAAAGATAATATTAACTATGTTTATATACTCTTATAATTTAGCATCAATCCTAGAGGGTCAGCTATTGAGTAGGAAAATATTATGCAACCATGTATGAATGCAACCTCAAAAGAAGATGTATAAAAGTTGTAAGATAATTGTATTGACTTCATCTTACCCTTTGATTCTTATACATATTGTATGCTAAAAAGACATGAAATAAGGATTAATATATGTTCGTAACAAGAATTTCTTATCACAAAGAATATATAACTTCCCTTCCTCTCAATACTACATCATATTGATAATTATCATTTACTTTCTTGTTCATTGCATGGTCTATGTTTGGATGATTCAAAATGAATACAACAATCAATAGAACTTGAACTAAAATTTATTATTGGAATATTTTGGTTTGTTCAATAATTAGGAACAAATTGGATTTACTTTTGTTGGGGAGAATTTTTCAAGGACTATATATGGAAACCCACAACTCATACTTGCATCATCCATAAAAATGAGTTGGAAAGTATGAGTGTAACACTTGGTAAATCTATACGAGTCAATTTTGTAGTTGGTTGCAGGAACCCAACAAAGAAAATGCATGTTAGTCACATATAGAAACGTGACTCCATGCATTTAAACAATAAGCGACCCCAAGTGTATCTTTCAAGATAAACAAGGACAATTCTTATATCAATTACAATAATTCCTCATCTAGCCTAATAGATTATACAACCTATGTATGATATTGTTGGCCTCTATATGTAATAGTGACAAATATCATCTTGATCACTCATTATTTCATTATAAATTTGATAACCATGGATCGTACAATATGTAACCACCTTAGGAAGGAAGAATGATAAATAACCATTCATAAAATTATGTTGTTATATAGTATAAGGTTGTACAACATTAATTATACTTGTTCACAACCAAAATTGAGAAGTCCATATAATATATTGAGGCAATGCCAAACCCAAATTAGATATATATCAATTGGCTTACTTTGGTAAAAAAATATGCTAAAGGAATGCACTTAAATAAGGTTTTCATTTGGTATTGATAAAGAACTAGAACCTTGTACATGTGAAAACGTACATTCCACTCAAGTAGAGAATAAGGGGATGATTTCTCAAGAACAATGAGGCTATGATAGAGCTATGTAAGTAATTAATCAAAAATAAAGAATACCTAACTTGAATTACCCAACATATTACTCAATATTGTATTTCATATTTGTATAATATACATGAAACTTGAGGCATTGAAAAATAAAATAAAATATTCACTTAAAAATTGTGATTAAGACTACCCACATTGGTTGTATACCTTATTTTGTTTTGTAACCATTGTGAGTTAATAGTTCATATCGAACAAATACTTAAATCGTATGTTATACATTATGCTTTGGTTGTTATATTTTGTTATATTATTAGTTAGAAAAAAGTATGCAATTTGTAACCACATAGGTGGTCTGCATAATTTATGAGTTTTTCTTGTAGATAAGAGAAAAATCTACATCACAATGTCAAAACTTCGATACCAAAACTTCGATCTCTAAGTGCTTAAGTTTACAATTATCTTATTTCCTTCAATGAAGCAATTATTAGTAACTAACTATTGCGGCTAACTCATAAAATATGGTTTGTCACAACTCTTTAAATGAGCAGGGTTGTAATTCCAAATTCTTAAAAGCAAAATAGTGATTGAAAATTTAATTTGACATAAATTCATATAGTAAACCCTAAACTATAAATCAATATGCCAAAGGAGTAGTAAAGCCCATAATTTTTTATAAGGAAAATGCCAACATTTATAAATCAACTCTACAAGAATATTTGATATACATAAATTCTGAAATAGCCTACCTCACCTATTCTGTCACTCCACTTAGTCTAATGTTAACTTGACGTAGCAACTCATTCAAGATTAATATATTTGGAATCTATTTGTTAATAATTTCATAAATGTTTTTGGGCTCGAACTCATGACCTTCCATGATGCCCTTCCTAAAGCCTGCATAATATCTCCATACATCTCTTCCCAACAGCTAAAAAAAATCCTTCCAATTTTTTTTGGCAAAGTAACTAGCAAGTGCAAGGCCAAATTTTACCTTTTATCAACTTCCTCCACATGAGAATGTCATGAAAATTGTGCAAGAATTAACAAAGTATGTGGGAGGGGAAGTAACTACATTTTGGTTAATTATTATTTTTAAAATAATTTTAGTCTTTTCTTTTTAAAAATATAATAAGAATATTAACATAAAATATAATAATAATTAATGATAATATTAATTCTATTTATTTACTATACCAATATTAATATTAAAATTTGTTGTTATTTATTTAGTATTAATTTCATTTCCTTATTATAATAATAAATAAAATATAGATTGATATTTGCATTCCCATGTCAATTCACATTTAGTTTGGGGTCCATTTATCGGAAAGTTAGAATTCATTTATGTATCAAAAAGCAACATACTCATGCTAAGTTAGGCTCATGACTCAATATTTTTATAAAATGGGGCAAAAATTCATTTAATCAAAGAAAATAGTAATACAAAGAAAAAGAAAGAGAAAACCCAGTAGGGGCCCAACAATCCCACCCTGCGAAGCAAGAAAACTACCACCAAAATATCACCCAACCAAACCCTCAACACCACCACCGAATATTTCTAGATATCTTCCTGAAGTAGCAACCTCGACTATTGGGAATAATCCACAAGAAGATTCTCCCAACCATCAATCTCCAATTACCCTTATACTTAGAGGCCCATTTTACTAGACAATCTGCAACCTTGTTCTACTCTTGTGGGATATGGACAAAGGAGACCCAATCCAAAGCATTACTTAGGTGAAGAATATGTTGAACCACCAATTCCAATTTCCAACTTACCCCATTCATTTTTTTCTTATTCAACAAAGATACCAGAATATGCAATTCTGACTCATAGATGACCTCGAGCCACCCCAAAGAACACCCTTTTTCCAGTGCAATAAGGATAGTAAGGGCCTCCATAATTTTTTTAGTCTCATAACCCTAAAAGAAGGAGAAGAAAAAGAGATCCTCCCCAAAAATATATCTACCCATTCCTACAACCCCAATAAATTTGGGATTACCTCTGGAGGAGCCATTAGTGTTAATCTTCAGGATACCATATGGAAGTGACCTCCATCTATCATCACACTAGAATTTCTTGGAGATATGCTTCCTCCCTCAAGAGCCAACTTTTATTGAGCCATTACTCTCTGACCCAAACCTTAGCACCAACTCCCTCTCTCTAGGATTCGAAAGAGCAGCCACCTCGCACTTAGCCCAGATGGTTTCTTGAACCATCTCTAGAATCCTATTCCAAAATTTTTGAGCCACCAATCTACTACCCTAGAAAATCCTATTGTTCCTCTCCAACCAAATTTGTCAAAGGATACAAAAGGGCCCAATATCTTAAGCCACTTGGAGGAAGAAAGACTTTGCAGGAGGGCACCCCATAGTCCTCCAAAAATCAACAAGAGAAGAAGCATGTATACATATTTTCCACCAAATTTGCCACCAAAGTTGTCAGATAGTCTTAGAATAATCGCACTGGAACCACAAATGAGGATAAGATTCCTCACTATTACCACAAAGATAAAAAAAAGAAAAAGGATGGACCTTGAAAACTATAATTTTGAAGGTTCTCCCATGTGAGACACTTATCACAAGAAGTCGACCAAAGGAAGAAGTTACATTTGAGCCACACAAACTTATTCCAAACATATTTCCACCAAGGGACTTCATCCCCTCATATTTATGCCTATCCAACTCTTGATAGCCCTTAGCCGCATAAAATATCCCACAAGGATTAGGACTCCAAGCCAAAGTATTATCCCTCCACACAGAGGTGCACACTTGATCAACCAAAATTTGAGATAACTCAGCCTGGTCCCCCTCTAAGCTATCAAGTGGCCAAGCCAGAGGGTCTTTCCACTTACAAACCTCCACTCATGACCCAATATTAAGATGAGCTCTCTAGGTTATTTAATTTATAAAAATATATATAACTATATATAATATATATACACCATTCACAAAATAATAAAATTATTCAAATATATGAACTCATAAGTCTAAATCTTATTTGCACACATATGCAAACTAATTATACGATAGTCCTAAGTGCTTGTGTGTAATTCCATCATGACAGATTACCTCCATCGGCTAAAATTTTCTCCTTAATAATACTCTCTCCAACTTAAGAGAGATGTCACTGGTTCACGTTGAACTAGCATAATTAGTCATCACCATCATAGTCATTCTTTGAAAGATACTTAAAATAATCAAAGCATCTTGCCTAATTAATTGATATTAAAAAATTAATACACAATAATTCAATAAATTAAGCTAGGCTAATAAAATGGGATGTGACAATAAGTTACAATTTTTTATTCTTATTTTCACTTTTTTTTAGTAAGTTATTGTGAAAATTATTTAGGCGGCATCACGATGGGGGCTTCAATAAGATGCAAAGGAAGGATTCTATTCACTCTTGGAAAAATAATTGATAAAGATGATCAAATATTAGAGGAGGTGGATCCCATAACCGTTGAAAATATAAAGGAAGCAACCACCAAGTTTAAGAAGGAAATATACTCAAAATTAGTGGAGTAGATGAAAGGGATTACTAAGAAAGAATTTATCAATACAATGTTCCAATAGTCAACTTATCTACACAATTTATTGATTGCCAATAATCAAATTCACACCTTAATGCTTAGAATGTAATTTTTTCTTCAAAGGGGCATTGAGCTTATTATTTTGACTCTAATCTAAAGTAGGAGCATTGGACACACATAATTCTATTATAAACTCTAAGAACTTCATGATAAGAATGATTATGTAAGTTTGATGACAAGGATCCAATCAATTAGCTCTTAAATAGAGTGGCTCTTTAATCTTCATCATATTCCATGTCAACAAAAGGTTGCAATGGCATGATTATATTTAGAACTAGATCAATTTTCATTTGATATCATTGGTTATGTGAAGAGAACAAGAATAAGATATGCATTATCACATGGTATGTTTTTCAAGAGGAATCCTTGACACATTATGGTAATTGTCTTGTTGATATCCACTTTAGCCAAATCAAAAAATTAAAGAAAACCACTATGTAGTGCCTACTTATTACTAGCATGTGATGTTAGTGGGAGCATTGTATTTCGTTTGTGTTGAGATGTTAGATGATCACATTTTGGTATTATTATTCTATATCCTAGTTTATTGTTTCCTCTAAGGTTGTTTTATTTTTATGATTGATGTAAATGGTATTGAAGTGTGTGCATGTGTTATGTTGCCAAATCCATTGAAAGGGGATGGATGCATTTTATTTTAAAGGTGTTCTTAAGATACGTGTGTGATGCAAGCTTTCTCAAGTGATTATTATTATGTTTTGGTTCATGAATATGTGTATTAATTTATAGATATAATTAAATGCTATCATGAATTGTATCATTTAAATATAATGCAATTATGGATATGATGTTGTATACCATTAGGCATTTATGTGATGCTTTGACTATTTATATCTATATGGAGTAGGTATGCTTGACGTGTTCATTGAGTCATTACAAGTACTAGGTATTTCTCCACCTGGCTCCACAAGCTCGAGTATACCTGACGGTGGTTATAAAGAGATGTCACATTGGCCATTTATTATTTTTCCTTACCTATAATACTTGATTTGAGTTTGAATCCCCAATTATCTTATCCATGTTGATCAAATACTATCTTTGGTATGATTCTAGAAATCATACCCTTATTGTGGATGTCCAGGGAAAGTGTGTGGGTTGTTTTATTTAATTTTTGGTTTTTGTGGATTTAATGGTTAATTCAAATATAGAATGATATTTGGAAATGGATTTTAGTAATCAATTGAGTTTGGGGGAAATTTGAAGGAGTTTTGAATTAAGAAATGAATAAATATAATTTTTATTATTTTTAATTGGGTTTTGAAAAGCATTTATTTTTTCATATTATGTTTTATTGTGAAGAAAATTTGAGAGAGAAAAAACATTTTTGGGGAAATTTGGTATTTTGTTGATTGGGAGTGCATTCAGTGATGGAATTTGATGAGTTCAAATTCATTAGGTTAGGAATCAGTAGGGGAATGTGCTTGTCAGTTCTTGAGAGCCCTTGTTTGGCATGCATGTCATTGTAAAGGGGTTGTGTATGTTGGATTAATTAGGATAATCACTTGATAATTAATTAATCATTAAATAACCATTAGGTCCCTTATTACTTTATCTACTTAAGCTAAACTTAGGAGTGTTTTTTTATTATTAGATTGGGCTATTTAGGTTAAGTTGCCTCATTTCATGGGATTATGACACTTGTCTCAATCTAATCAAATCCTCATCTAGGGTTTACTTTTTTTGTTTATAATGATCGATCCTTTATTGTAATTAAATTTAGGTATTCATTATTCAATACAAAAGACATATTAGATGCTTTTGTGGATCAATATTTTATCTCTTGGTTTCTTATCGAATCAATTGCTTTGATCTCTCATTTGTGATAAGCATTTTTGTTGCAGGTGATTTATGGGAGTTGTGGGGTTCACTATCAGCTTCAACATATACCGACCCATGCCTTATGTTTGTGAAGTAAGGGCTCCTCCTAGGCCTTGCCATACCTCAACAGTATTGGAGTAAAGACCTTGGTTGAGAGTCTCCTAAGGTTAAGAGTGACCACTCTCTTGAGCCTTCTTGTTGTCTATGTGCATGTTTGGGTCTTGGTGTGTTTGTGGGTTATTGGTAACATGTGTTGCCTAATGTGCCCTTGCTTGGTTGCTTGAGCTATGTGGGATGGAGGTCCATTATAACTTTAATTAGTTAAGAAGTGATAGTTGTGTGAATTTCATTTTGCGCTTGTCTCCTTGTGAGCTTGATGATTGAAATGACCTTATGAATTTCCAATGGTTGTTTTCATAATTCTTTGATAATCATGGTTGTGAAAATGTTAATTAAAATAGGAATAATTATGTTGTTAGATTCAACTGAGTATTATGTACTCGCATTTGAATGATGCATTTGATAGTGAAAGAAATGATAATGTGTTCATATGTTTGATGTGGGAAAAGAGTAGTGAAGTGGTAATGCTTTCTTATAGGAACCTCATGTTGCATGCCTTAAATGGGGCATTCAAAGTAGAGATGTAGCTATGATTGTGTAATGAGATCTTACTCTATGTTCTTGTGGTGATTTGAAAATGCAATCCCTTTTCTTTTGTGTGCTTAATGGAAGTGTTTACTAATAGTGTATTGTACCTTGGGTTCAACTGAATGCATGTTTTATGCAAATTTATCTTGTAGATATGAAGGAAATATGTTTGATTAGAATAAATCTTTAGGTGAATAACTTAGGTCCCCAAATTGCATTCCTTCCATAGGATGTATGTGTGAACTTGTGTATGGTATGAAATAACATTAAGTAAAGTTTAGAGATAAAAGGGAATAGTGGAATCATATGCACATAGTAAAATAATAATAATTTTTGTAAGGAAATGAACGAATTAGTAAACCTTGCATTGTTAATTCCCAAATTTTAGTTATTTCTTTCATTGCAGGGTATGCACGAATTGTAGAGTGGCATGTGCATTGTAGGAGCATTACGTTGGTGAGACTTGGGGTCCCCAATTGCATTATTATTGATGGAAAATTATATAAATGTTAACTCATTATATCCTAATTAGAGATGGAAAAAATATTAAATCACATGACAAAGTGATTTTTTTGTGAGAAGAATGTTGTGGTGGTGGTGATTAATTAACCAAAAAATTTATTAGATGTGTGTTGAGCATTGAATACCCTTGTTCGAGAAAATATTTTATCATGATTGTGTAAGCCATTTGGTAGAATATAATATTTTGTAGGACCACAGTGGAACATTAAGACTTAATTCCTTTAACTAAAATCTTTTTGATGTGTGTCATTAGCTGGTAAATTTTATTGTTAGAAAGTAGAATTATGCCACCTTGTTGAATTTCAATGGGATGTTGATTTGAAAGATAGTGTATTTCACAAGTGTGTGTGTTATGGAATACCACCTTGTGAATGAGAATGTATTCATTGATCTAGCATGGTTTAGTATGTCTAATTTTATGTATCATTGAGATAAATTGGAATGTATTGTGATATTTTTAAATTATGAAGCTATGGAAAAAATTTATTTATACCTTGGAAAGAGTAATCCTAGTGGATGTTGGGACTAAATATTGAAAATTTTATGGAATTATGTTTAAATTTATGTGAAAGGAAAAGGTTTTCATGTATTAAAATATGAATTTGGAAATGAATTTATTTGATATTCTTGTCTAGATGTGAATACCCCATATTGGTGCTTATGTTGTGTATTATGAACATCCCGTACATGATTTGTGTATTCATGAGATTGTGGTATTGGGTATCCATCATGGATGGATGTTGTGTTTAGCTAAAAGTATGGTGGAATCATGTTTTTCACGTGTTTTCTTATTTTTCACCTTGTTGAGGGCCCACCCAAGGGTGGTTGATAATTCAACATGTGTGGGATCAAGTAGAATCGTGGTACACTTAGGAAGGCTATGGTAATATGTCATGACATTGGCATGGAGTAATCTTGCCACCCATGTCCTTTCTAAGTAGGATAATCCACCTACTTCCTCTATGTAATGGAAAATCAAGCGGTTCATAATGTTAGCCTATTCCTCCTTATTCTTGATGGTGACATCGACAATTCGTACTACTTACTAGTGAGAGGTTTTCTCTAACCCCCTTATTTTATGTATATATTCTATTCCAACTTGTGGAGATTGAGTATGTCATGTTGTGATGATTTCCATATCTACCCATGTCTATAAACTATGCCCATGGATATGTTGCCACACCACATTGATGTTCTAAAATAGTGTAGGTGATGATGATGTGTTGTTGATGGAAATGAGTTGGGATTGAGGACATGATTTCATGTATATGTATGTGAAGGTGCATTTTATATTATGTTATACCTACTTGGTGTTGAGTGGTGTGGGGACACTTGCACACATGTAAATATGGCATCATGTTTGCTACAATAGGTTATGTTTGGTAATAATATGAGTGTGTCTTGCCATGTATACCTCTAGCTTTGGAGAGTGGCTTGTGCCTATCTACTTTATGAGGCACGACGTTATGCAGTATGTGGTCTA
Organism: Sequoiadendron giganteum; assembly: GCA_007115665.2. NCBI lineage: Eukaryota > Viridiplantae > Streptophyta > Pinopsida > Cupressales > Cupressaceae > Sequoiadendron > Sequoiadendron giganteum. The sequence goes on along the minus strand of CM021110.1, from coordinate 292,432,443 downwards.
CATGTGTCTTATCGATGAGGCACATTGCCATGTGGCACATGACCTTGTGTGTGTTGTTTGCTTGGCGTATGGCTATGTTGTGCAGGCTTGTGGTGTACACGCTCTAATTGTGTACACAAGGGGGATGTGGCCTAGGCATACCCTTTTTGCTAGGAACATTGTCATGCCATGTGGGGTTTTGCGTGTTCATATTGAAAAATTAATGTAGTGTCATAAAATTGCACCCTGTGGCAATTTCACACTTGTGCATTTGGCCCACCATATTTATGGCACCTAGACAAATTTATGACAAGAACCTTATGAGTCATAATTTCATGATTCCATCTCCATAAGGGGCAACGATGAAGTGTTAGCAGTCCACCGCCTCATTTATTGTAAATTTATGAGTTAGATGCCTACATGGCATGCAAAAGTCCATGCAGTGTGTGTCCCCAAAAGTTACAACTTTAAATGAGGGAATCTTAGGATATTTTCTTGTGACACGCATTGTCATGGTAGAATATCAAATGTAACAACTCTTCCCACCCATACAACTTCATAAATCTCTCTCTTTCACCTTCACTCTCATTCATTCTCATGCTCTCTCACTCCAACTTTCTCTCTCACTTTGCTTCTCCCTTCTACATCTCTTTTCTATAGTGAAGCTCTATCAAATTCATGTATTTTCAATAAATAAGGCTCTCTTGCAAGCATTCAACATCACATATATCAATCCAAGAGGGATCCATGGACTGTTGGTAACACTCTCTTGCTACCTTGTCTTGTTTATTTGTTATTTTTTCTTGGTTATCTATTTCATAATATAGGTTCTCCTCCACAATAGGGTTTGATTTTATTACTTTTTTATATATCTTGTGATACGAGTTCTCCTCCATAACAGGGTTTTATTTTATCACTCATTGTGTCTATTTTACTTTGTTTCTTTTGTATTCTCTATCTAGTTGACTGTCTATGGAGATGGAAGCACCAAAATGGGGGTTTGACTAAGGCAAGCCCTAAAATATCCCCAACACATTTCCTCATCCAATTTGTGTGCATGGTGTTTGTGCGAATCTTCACAAAAGACTTCGTAGTGCATGACCTTTCGTGAGTTAATGTCCTTACCTTCTTTGTCATTTCCTTACATTCTTACTTTTTTTCAACTTATTAGATTAGTTAGGCTTCAAATTTTAGGTAGATAGAAAATTCTATGAGTTTCTATGGGCAAGTTTAATTCTTTGTCTGTATGAGACACCAACGTGTCCCTAAGACGACAACACCCTACACTGTCATCCACCTCCCGCACTAACATTCTTTGGTTGAGAGCTAACCCGCTTGTCCTAGAAACTTGTATAATTTTCTCTTTTGATCCTTGAAGTCCTCCACTCATAAAAATATCAAAAAATATCTCTTAAGCACATTTTTGTAATCTCTTTCATGTTGAATCTCCGTCACTTGAACATTTGTCATTGAGGTGACCAAGGGCAGTTCACTCCCTTTAGACACTATTTGTCTTGGGACATGGGAGTAGAAAATTCCCTCCTTCACATTTTGGTGAACCTAACATGAACCTAATCATGTCAAATATTTTTCTACAATGTTTTAATGCTTTTAATAATTCTTTTTCTAAGGAATATTTTTATATGCTAGATGATGCCCTAGATGATTTCTTAGAGGAATCTTCCACTATCCTTAGATCTCTTAAACAAATTTCTTCATCACAACCATCTACTTCATCTTCGTCAGTTGAAGAATCTGTGAATGTAGTTATTGTCTTTACAACTCTTTATAGGCTTAAGAGACTCATCAGTTACATGACTTCGGCTAGCCCCTCTCCCAAAAGGATTCATTCTATTCATGGGGTTCCAGTCTATGATGACTCGTTAGACCTTTACATGAGATTCTTAAAAGCTACAACTCCTCCCTATAATGTCGTAGGTCATATATATAACACTAGAATAAATCAAATAAATTTGAATCAACCTAATTTTAGTCCTATTTATCTACCACCTTCTCAACCAAGTCTTTGTCTAACACCTAAATCTACAACTAAAGAACCTAGTGATTATGATCTTATCGAGAAACTTCACATTACTCCTACTAAGATCTCACTATGGGAGTTTCTTTAGTCTATCTTTGTTTATTAAGGTATGGTCTAGGAAGCTTTGCAAAAGATCCTCTTACCTTCTTCTGCTAGGCTAACATATGTCAATGTTGATGGTTCATATTCATGTGGATTCACCGATATCAAGTTCTATCCATAGGAAATCCTCCCTTTGGTAGTACAGAAGCAAGCAAATCCTCTAATGATAATAGTAAATATTAATAACATCTGTATTAGGAATTCTCTCATTGACACTGGTTCAACTCTCAATGTATGTAGCATTGATCTATTACCTAAGATTAAGATTGGTTCATCTTCTATTGTTGCTTCTTTGTATATTTTTGGATTTGATAATGCTAGTCATCAAGCTTTAGGCATGATAATCTTGCCTTTGAGGTTGGGACCCATTACCATACCCACCTTATTTTATGTTATGTATGGTCCTTTACCTTATGATATTCTCTTGGGAAGACCTTGGATTCACACTTTGGGGGTTGTAACCTCTACTTTGCATCATTGTATAAATTTTGTTGCTAATAATGAAGTAATTACAATCAAGGCTAACCTTGATGCTATACACCTTTGTGAAATGGCAGTTGTTGGTCAAGCCTCAATTGCTTCTACTCTTTAAAATTGCATTCCTTCATTATCTTCTAATGTGTTGACATCCTCTTTAGTAGTTTTCGCTTTGAAGGTTGCTCCTGAGATGGATATCCCTAAAGAAGATCATCCCAAAGTGGAGAATCCTAAGTCTACCTCTTCTACTTCTTCTTTTGAATCAAATGCATGTCTTGGTGATTATTGGGGGTCCTTATAATTTTTTGAGTTTTTCATTGGAAAATATAAATTTTAACCTATCCACCTTAACCTTCCAACAATTTCATATACCTTTGTCAAGAAAGTTGGTTGTTCTCTCGCCAAGGAAAGTGATTAGAATCCCATTAAGGAGAATGATTGTACCCCTGCTAAGGAAGATGATCATGCTTCTATTAAAGAGGCTAATGTTTGTAGTCCTATCAAGAAGGATTATTGTGATTCCATAGAGGAGTATGATACCCATTGGTGGAATGATTCTCTTTATGTAGATCCTCCTCCTTAGGATTTGCAAACACATTACAGTCCTGGCTTTTAACTTATTTATAAGTATGGTTATGGGCGTAAGGGTTGTGGGTGTAATGAAAAAGGTATTCAAGTCCTTATAGAATGTGTACCTCACAAGCATAACTTGGGGCTTGGTTACTCTCATGAACAACGCAGGCAAAAATCATGGTGGAGTGTCAACATAATTTTTGTCGAACCTCTTAGTCCAATTCATTGGAATTGATTGAGAGCCAAGTAGACTCCAGTGAATTCCCTCTAGATGTTTTCTCATCAGAGGAAGCACTAGAATAATTCTTAGGTGTCTACTCTCATTTACCTTCTTATCAGTGCCATAAACGACAATTCTCATGTTGCTTGCACAAACAAGCGTACTTTGGAGAATCTGTTATGAGCATTGATGATGAGGATCCTTTATCTAATGTGGATGATGATGTTCCTATTTCCCATCTTGAGAACCATATTACTCTCTTTAAATGGGATACTATTGATGTTCTCATGGATCCTAAGTCTTCTAAAAAGGTGATTAAGATTGGAAAGTGCCTTTCGTTAGAAGAGTCTAAACAAAATTATAATTTATTGCATTCTCATCCTGACATCTTTTCTTGGTCATACGAGGACATGCCTAATATTGATGAGTTTGTGGTGGTTCACAATATAATTTTATGTCCCAATGCTAAGCCTATTAAATAAAATATCTTAAAGATGAATCCCAAGGTAGCTTTACTAATCAAGACTGAGATAGAGAATCTTTTAAAAGATGGCTTTATCTATCCCATTGAATATTCACCTTGGATATTGAATATGATTGTTGTCAACAAGCTTGATGGTCATTTTAAAATCTATATTAACTTTAGTGATAGTAATAAGGCTTCTCTTAAAGAAATTTTTCCATTGCCTAATATTAATATGATTGTAGACTCGACTACAAGACATGCCTTATTGTCTTTCATGAATGGCTTCTCGATCGGGCTATTTAATATGATTCGTGTTAACCTGGAAGATCAATATAAGATAGCCTTTACTACCCCTTGGGGTACCTTTTGTTATGTGGTCATGTTGTTTGGGTTGAAAAATGTAGGAGTGACTTACCAACATGCAATGACCCTTATCTTTCATGACTTAATTCATGAAATTCTAGAACACTACGTTGATGACATGTTGGCTAATTTTACAACAAGTCAAGATCACATTGAAAATATTTATCTGATCTTTGAAAGGCTTCGACTCTATAAGATGAGACTAAATCCTCTTAAGTGTGCCTTCAGTGTTGATACCGACAAACATTTAGGATTTATCATCTCTCATTGTGGAATCAAAGTCGATATGAATAAGATTGATGCCATTATTAGCATGAATCCACATAAGAATATCTCTCAACTATGTAGTTTGCAAGGGAAGGTTCAGGAAATTCATAGATTTGTATCTCAGTTGGATGATCATACCCTTCCCTGCACGTGTTTGTTGAAGAAATTTTTTCGCTTCTAATGGGATGATGAGTGTGAAAAAAGCTTTTGAGTGAATCAAGAGTTAATTGGCCAGCCCTCCTATATTAATTCCAACCATGCAGGATAAACCCTTTTTTCTTTATATCTCTGCATCACCTCATGCCTTAGCAACTTTGTTAGCTCAACATGATGATTATGGTAAAGAAAGACTGGTCTATTACATTAGTTATATTCTCGTTGATTATGAAACTTGTTATTCAACCATGGAGAAACAATGTCTTGCTCTCATTTTATCAACACAAAATTTATGAATTTATCTTCTTCATGTTGAAACTCATGCCATTGTGAAAAGTGATCTTCTAAAGAATTTGTTCACTAGAATCAATATTTCTAGAAGGTTGGTGAAATGGGTAATGTTTCTCTCTAAGTTTGACATCAAGTTTGTGACTCAAAAAGAAATTAAGAGTCAAGCTATTGCCAATCAATTGGTAGAAGCTCCCTCACCTCACTCCTTCCCTAATATAGATTTATTTTTGGATGAAGACCTTTTTGCAACAAACCATGAACCCATGTGGGAGATGTACTTCGATGGATCAAGATGTCAAGCTAGCTCCAAAGTAGGTGTAGTTCTAGTCTCACCTAAAGATAAGCCAATTTCTCTATCTTTTCGATTGGAATTTCAGTGCACTAATAACATTATTGAGTACAAAACCCTTATTATTGGAATGTGTGTTATGATGGCTTTAAACATTAAACATCTCCACATTTATGGTAATTCTAAACTCATTGTAAATCAAATTATAGGAACATATCAAGCCAAGTATAATAAGCCATCTCAGTATTAGGATTTAGCCTTATACTTGCTTGAGTATTTCTCTTCTTTTACAATAGACAGTGTTCCTAGGAGAGAAAATCGACACATAGATGCAATGGCGAGTGCAACCTCCCTTGTATCTTCAGATGATTGAATAGAACAATACCACTTTGTGGTCTATATTCTTCACTTTCCTATTGTCTTAGATCAACCCGAATTTGATGCTCTAATGTGTGCTCATGTAGATTTGGAGGAATGGTATTCTCACATTTATAATTATCTGAAGACTAGAAATTTTCCTAATGATGTGACTAAAAATTCTCGCACTCGAATATAAAAAATTTCAGTCTGATACATTATATTATCTGATGCTATTTATTAAAAATCTTATAAGTCTTCTCCTTTAGTGTCTCACTAAGGTGGAAATACCCCTTGCCCTTCAAGAAGCCCATTTGGCCTCTAGGAGTGGACATTTTGGTGGTAAATCCCTAGTGCACAAACTGATTCACATGGGATACTTTTGGCAAACAATGGAGCAAGATTCCTTTGCCTTTGTCAAGAAGTGTCTGTAATGACAACAACATAGTAATATTATTCGTGCTCCTACTCAAGAGCTTCAAAATTAGACCTCTCCTAGCCATTCACAAAATGGGGGTTGGGTATCATTGGTAAAATATCACCTCCTTATTCTAAAGGATATACCTTCATCATTACCACTATTGATTACTTTATGAAATGGGTCGAAGTTGTTCCATTTTGATCCACGAACATTTAAGTAATTTGTAGCTTTCTTCTAAACAATGTCATTGCTCACTTCAGATTGCCTTCTACCCTTGTTTCTAACAATGATACTTCATTTAAGAACAAAGAGGTGAAGCAATTCTTGGAAAAAAATCATATTCAACACCATTTTTCTACACGATACTATCATCAATCTAATGGCCAAGCCGAAGCATCTAATAAAACTCTTGAGCTAATTCTCCAAAAAATAGTGAATAAAAATAGTAAAGATTGACACACTTAATTAATGCCACCTCATGGGCCTATTGCACAAGTGTTCATATGACTATTGGCACAACATCGTATGACCTTGTGTATGGTGTTGAGGCTATCATACCTTTAGATTTTGAAATTTCATCTTTGCAAGTTTATCTCAAAGGGTTAATTGATGATGACACCTACCATGCTAATCATTTACATAAGCTTGAGTTGCTCAATGAGCACTGATTATAGGCCCTCGACTATCTCCAATATTATCAATGATTTGTCTCTAAACATTATAATCAAGGTGTTCTTTCATGAACTTTCAAGGTAGGTGATTTGGTTCTTTATGAAAATCAAAGAAATGTAAATGCACCACTTGATCAAAAGGGGAAGTTTAGCCCTAATCGGCTAGGCCCTTACATTATCATCTTTGTGTATGGTTATGGTGCTTATGGACTATTTTCCATGGATGGAATGCCTCTAAAATAACCTATCAATGCGATGCATCTTCATCGATACTATGCATAGTGTCTATGTGGCATACACATAACGCTCATCCCCCATGGATTACAGTTAGTTATACTATGACATTCCTTCATTAACATATTATCTCTGTATTTTGTGTTACGATGTGAACATGTGTATGTAATTAATTAATTTACTTAGGAATTATATATACATGTGTTTTATTGTGTTGTGTATTCGTGCATTTCATTTAGTTAAGTCTTTTAGTTAGGCAATTAAATCATCACTATATTTAATTAACATACATCTAATGTGTGTTTATTAGATCATGATAGCATATAATCTAAACATACATCCATAAACATAACATTCATCACATAACCATACATGAAAGTAAAAGTATACACATACATAACACCATGATGTCACATAAAATATCATATATATATATATATAAATATGTGTCATGTGCATATATCACACCACTATGTAAAAATATGGTGATTGTATATCTATATGTGTCTATACATCAAAACAATGTTATACAAAATAATATCATTTGAGTACAAAATCCAACATATACAAAATGGGCCTCTAGCCCCCGATGCATGGCTCCTTGAGTCCTCTGGTGTTGTTGGTGATAGAGGTCAGGGCTAGACGGATGCTATGGACGACAATCAATGTGACTGTGACACTGACAAGCTCATGTGTAGTCCTCGAACCTCTCACAGCTATGCAGCCTCTATCTGGAGCCTAACCTCTCACTCATAGGTCTATCATAGCTCCTCCTAAAGATATTGTAGTTGGAGATCCATACTCGACCTCACGGCTATCACCTACCTTTTGAGGTCATCGAGTTGGCTCTATAGGGCATCACGTGCCCTCTCAACACTCTCATCCCACATCCTAGCCTCATCTCATTCGATCACAGTAATACAAAGCTCAGTTGCATGTTGATCCTACTACTCGATCACAATAGTGAAATCAATTATCCTTTGCATGGTCTCCATGTGTGCCTCCTTGTATGCGGTCCTCAACTACAAAACAAGCTCAAAAAAATGGGCATGTCACTCCATTGATATCAGCCTGTACGTGTCAAGGATGCTCCCTTGAACTAGCATGACTAGGGCCACCTCAGAGATACACCACCCAATGAAGGCGATCCACTCTTGGGTGTCAGATACAACCATAGATAAGTAGACACTATTAGTACCAGATGATATAAAAACATATGCATATATATATGAGATAAATTGAAATAATTACTATAAGGAAATAACATGAATCGCTCTTGTACCAGGATCCCCGACCTACCAATGTGGATTAGGAGGGGGTGCAATGTTGGGTCCTATGCTGACCTCTAATACTATAGGAAGGACGCTAGTTGACGAAGGTAGCACCAATGAGACTGGGACTGTAGCTCTAGGGGTGATGATAGATTTCATCATTGTTTGGGTCTATCTATTGCTCTGCCTACCGCCTCTCCCTCCTCATTGTCATCGCCACCATGATCCTCTCTTCCCCACCCCTATGCATAAAAATTTCCCATGGGATCATATGCTAAGAAAATCAGGGCAAGACTCGTTGTCGCCCACCATGTTCTAAAATTGTGGGCGACCTCAACATCATCAATCATGACAGAAGGAGGCTAGTCATCTTTATCCGACCCATCATCACTAACAACAACATATGTAATGGTCAAACGATGATGATCGCTTGGCTTGGTGGCACTCCTTGCTGACCGGATGTATGTTGGAGGAGTTAGGGGGATCGTTTATAGCTTCCTAAATTGTCAGGTGACCTTGTGCCAATAATATAGTACAATAATATGGTCTCACTACCTCGCCAAGAGATGATCATGCTACATGTGTTGTAGTTGTTGCTTGTCTATCGGCTATACCATGCCTCTATAAGGTTGTCATCTAACATCTCACGATCATAAAAAATCAAACTGAAGCCACCAAAAATCAAGATCTTTATACCTCTAATCATGCAACAATAGGTATGCATGCACCATTGGTGTACTAGGAGCTACACCCTGGGGCTACCAGAGTGGGTGGGTACACAGGATGTGCATGAATGCCCACACCTATAGGAGCATGCACTCTGTGAGGCTAAAAAACTCAAAGTGGACATAATGCATGAGGTCATGGTACAAATGAGCAAGCATGCTTTGACCCCATACATAAATAGTCTGATGGTCCTCCATCTCATGAATACAATGGATGAGGCCCCCATGTAGGTGAGAGCCTCACCTATCCATAGAAACATGAAGAGTGATTGTGACGATCATCACCCTGTGGATTAGTGGAATAGCCACTCACCCCTGCTCGAACTAGCGCATATAGATGTGGTTGGTAGTGTCTTCTGGCTCTATACAGTTGATGTAGTATTGTTAGCCCTCTAAGGCCTCTTGTGGAATCCTCGCATCATCATAGGCCACTTTCCATCCATAAATGGGTAGGCCAATGATCCTATACACATCCTCCAACATAACATTCATCTCTCTTGATGGCAGGTGGAAGGAGGAAGTGTCAGCATCTTAATGCTCCATGAGCACCATGAGCATCGAGGGATGGTAGTGCATGTTTGGTAGCGTGTAGGCCCACATGTCATAGGTGATCCTAATCATTAGGATGAATCTGGCTAGCCTGATTTCTTAATGTAGTAAGCACATTTCCACCTCTTTTCTCTCTCATCTCTGGCCACTCTTGTAGTAGAAACAAGCTTCATGTTAGATCCATCTACATCATAAAATTTTATCTTCTACACCAATTTTTTTCCCAAGTTAGCCTCTAAGATGGAGGTGTGTCGCAAAAACATTTATGTGATGTGCTGGTGTTTGAGGCCAAGTGTTGTGAACATTTCCTAGATGACAATGTGTAGGACATACACTAACATGTATACTGGACACCTGTGGTGCTCTCAAATTGGAAAAATATAAAAAACGCATTAAAACGATAAGCTAGGGTCAAATTCCTCATATCTCATCGACCTTTTCACCCTCAGCTATGACTGTGTGGAGATACATGATATTAAGCTCTACGTAATCTCATGGATGAGGCATTTTGTTGACTTTTCTCTCACAAAATTCAACAAAACTCTCATTGTGAATAGTGAAAATGACCCTTCTGTGGGCCCTCCTGGCTATATATAGGTCATTTTTGGTCCATTTTTCCCAGTGGATGTGGTCCTTCCATCCTTCCTATTTTCACCCTACCTAGCTAGGGGAAAAAATAGGAGGGGACATGTACTCACCTCTTTATCATATTTTTCTTTCGAACCACCAAATTTTTCTTAAGCATTCTTCTCGTCATGGTAGCTTCTTCTGATTTTCAAACTGATCTAAATTTGAGTTTTGCAAAATGAAACTTCACGTTTGGTGTTGTAATTTATTGCTAAGTTGAATCACTAGGGGCATTGTCAGTATCCACCTACTCAAACTTTGTGACCTCTATAGTATCCATTTGGCATGCAAATCTATAAAAAATTCAAATTTTTAGTATTGCACTAGTGTTTATTTTCTACTTTAGTGTACTTGATTTTTACCAAAATATCATCTCACTAAAGGGGGCAAAATGTAGTGTCGTAAAAGTGCACATTTGGCCCCTGCATTTATAGCACCCAACCACATTTATGAAAAGAACCTTATGAGTCAAAATTTCATGATTCTAACTCCATAAGGGGCAATGATGAAGTGTCAACAATCTACCACCTCATTTCTTGCAAAGTTATGAGTTGGACGCCTACGTGGTGTACAAGCATCCCCAAACTTTATAAGTTTAAATGAGGGAATCTCGGGAGCTTTGCTTGTGACACACGGCGTCATGGAAAAATATTGAATGTAATAACTCTTATGGCCCATGTAACTGGATAAAACTCTCTTTCAACTTCATTCTCATTCATTCTCATGCTCTATCACTCCAACTTGCTCTCTTACTTCACTTATTTTCTACATCTTTTTTCTATGGCGAAGCTCTACCCAATTCATGTCTTGTCAACAACCAAGGATCTCTTACAAGCATTCAACGTCACATCTATGAAGCCAAGAGGGAGCAACAAACTATTGGTAATGCTATCTTGCTATCTTGTCTTGTTTATTTTCTAATTTTTCTTGGCCATCTATTTTATGATACGGGTTCTCCTCCATAGTGAGGTTTTCTTTTATCACTTGTCTATATATCTTGTGATACGGGTTCTCCTCCATAGTGAGGTTTTCTTTTATCACTCATTGTGTCTACTTTACTTTGTGTCTTTTCTATTCTCTATCTATTTGGTTTTCCATGAAGGTGGAAACACCAAAATGGGGGTTTGATTGAGGCAAGCCCCGAAACAGCCCCAACACTTTTCCTCATCCACTTTGTGTGTAGTGTGTTCATGTGAAGCTTTGCAAAAGGCTTTGTAGTGCATAACCTTCCATGAGTTAACATACTTACCTTTTCCATTTCCTTAAATTCCTTTTTTTTTTCAATTTATTAGATTATTTAGGATTCAAATTATGGGTAGATAGCAGATTCTGAAGTTTTGTGAGAGGGTTTAATTCTCTATGTGTACAAGATGCTAGCATGTTGTGCTATCATTTGTCTTCCACGTTGATGTCCTTTGGCTAAGAGCTAACCCACTTTTACTAGAAACTTGTGTAATCTACCCTTTCAATCCTTGAATTCCACTCATAAACATATCATAAACTCTCTCTAAAGCACGTTTTTGCAATCTCTTTCATCTTGAACCTTCGTCACTTGAAATTTATCTTTGAGGTGACTGATGACAATTCGCTCCCTTTAGACCTTTTTTTTCTTAGGACTTAGGAGTAGCGAATCCCCTCCTTAAAATTACATGAAGGACTATGTTTATAGTTAGGACATGACTTCCCTCCTTCCTTATTTAGTGACTAGTTTCTAGTCACATAGTGATGTGATGTGAAATTTTGATGATTGTGAATATTTCAGTTATTGGTGACTTTTAATTTGCTTGTGTGGGCCGAAAATTATTATTTTACATTTGATTGTATTAGTTTATCCACTATTTGTGAAGTTAATTTTCATTTAGCTCTTGTGGTTACACTTGGTTTAGTGTTGTAATTATGCATGTTTATCTATGCTATTATTGAATTGGAAATGATTTCTTTGGTATTTATATAATTATGGTGGCTAAAATAAGATCTTTTTTTTTTTCAAGTGTTGGTCTTGTGTTGTGAAGTGATTCCTCATCAGGGTCAAGGGAGATGACCTTGGTTGAGTGTGTATAAGGAAGTAGATGCAATCAAACTTTGAGGATGGGAGTATGTGTGGATTGTGTTAATATCCATGAGCCACTACCTTCTTAGTGTATAACTATATCTTGGAGGTTAAAACCATTACATAAACAAGAGGTAGGTCATTTTGGATATGTATGGAAGGGATCACCAGGTGCGTGTAGCCATAACATTATCATACCACATGATTTATTTTTTCACATATTCTTGGTCAATTTTGAGACAGTTGCATCTCCATGACCACTATGTACACTTTGTGTGGTTACCCTTGTTATATGGATGCTATAATGTATGTGTAAATAGATGTTTTTCTTTGGATCTAGCTACATATGATTTTTTTGCAATATTAATCATGTTTTAAAAAGGTGAATTATTGTATCCATGTGGAAAATAATATTGATTACGTTGTTTTGTTTCATGTTGAGATCTTATGAGCAAGGTTTGTCTTGGAAAATGATAATGTTTCTAAAGAAATTAGATGTTTTGTGTTTCCCTTCTATTCTATTCAATGGTGGATTATGTGTAATATTGCTTATCTTCTAGGTGATGTGTGATTTCTTTGACTTTGGTAAAAGAAAGTTCATTGTATGGCGTGTGATCATCATCTTGAACCTCATGACTTCCATGAGTAAGTCAATTTATAGTGGGGGAAGATGTAGTGCCTACCTATTCCTAGCATGAAATGTCAGTGGGAGCATTGTATTTTATTTATTTAAAGATGTTAGATGATCATATTTTGGTATTATAGTTCTATGTCCTTATTCATTGTTTTCTCTATGGCTATTTCATTGTTATGCTTGATGTAAATGGCGTTGAAGTGTGTGTGTGTTTTATATTGCCAAGTCCCTCAGAAGGGGATGGATGTATTTAATTTTAAAGGTGTTCTTGAGATGTGTGTGTGATGCAGGCCTACACTAGTAATTATTATTATATTTTAGTTTGTGAATATGTACATTAATAGAGATATTGTAATTAAATGCTATCATGAACTGTATCATTTAAATGTAATGTAACTATGGATATGATGTTGTACATTGTTGGGTATTTATGTGATGCTTCAACTATTTATATCTATATGGAGAAGGTACACTTTACGTGTTCATTGAGTGGTTATAGTTACTAGGTATTTCTCCATTTGGCTTCACAGGTTCGAGTATACCCTGATGATGGTTATAAGGAGATGTCACATTAGCCATTAATTTTTTTCCTTACCTATCATATTCAATTCGAGTGCGAGTCCCTAATTATCTTACCCATGTTGATTGGATATGCCTTTGGTATGATTTTAGATACTATACCCTTATTGTGGATGTCCAATGAAAGTGTGTGGGTTGTTTTATTTAGTTTCCAATTTCCACAAATTGAATTCAATTTTTATGCTTTTGTGGATTTAAAGGTTAATTCAAATGTTGAATGATATTTGGAAATGGATTTTAGTAATCAATTGAAATTGGGGGAAATTTGAAGGAGTTTCAAATTAATAAGTGAATAAATATAAATTTTGTTAGTTTTTAATTGTTTTTTGAAAAGGGTAAATAGGGAAAAAGCATTTCATTTTTCATATTATGTTTTATTGTAAAGAAAATTTAAGAGAGCAAAACCCTCTTTTGGACAACTTGGTATTTCGTTGATTGGGAGTCCATTCGGTGGTAGAATTTCATGAGTTCAAATTCATTGGGTTAGTAATTAGTCGGGGAATGTGCTTGCCAGCTCTCGAGAGCCCTTGTTTGGTGTGCATGATATACACTCCATTTCAAATTTTGAAAAAAATTGAGGTATTTTGCTTATTTTAATTAATTGAGTAATTTATTTCAAGTTTGTATGTAATAATAAATTTAGGGGAGTGTAGAATCCTCCCAACATATGTTTATTCATAAATTAGTAATCTTAATTGAGTGTTTTTGTTTCTGTGATCCTAATAAAATGCTAAGTCCTAATGTGAGATGCTAGATAAAAACCTAATAATGCAACAAGAGGAAATAACAAGATAAAAGGGCACCTCAATGATTAGCCTAAGAAAATGGATAACATGAAAGTAAAATAAAACAAATTGAATGTTTGTTATACGTTCATGTTGTTGCTTCCTTGGTTGGCCCTTGATCTTGAAGAGTTGTGTGCTCTTTGGATGGTAATGGAGTTAAATGGATGCAAGATGCAAGATGGATGAGAATGCTAAGTGTTATGACGGATGAGAGCTCAAATGGTAAATTTGCAAGAGTTTGGTTGCAAAAGACTTGATCCCCAAAATGGGAGAAATGAGGGGGTATTTATAGGCTAATTGGAATTCTCTAGAGAATTCAACAGTTGAGATTGATCCAACAAGATCAAGATGAAGGGCTATGGTGAGTTGAGGACTCACAAGCCCTCACATCTTGACATGTGGAATGTGAGATGTCTTAGGGTGGAGTGATGTGGAAATGAGGTGGAAGAAAAGTACAAGAGGTGGAAGAGAAGTATATGAGGTGGATAAGGACAAGTACCTTTGAGGTACCTTGGGGGATGAGAAGATTTCCTCAAAAAGGAACTTCTTGTCCCCAAATGAGGATGAAAGAGACTTTTGAGAGATTTTAGAATTCCTCAAAAATCTCCATGGGAAAAGGGGAAGTGGTTGGAAAAATAAATGCAAATTAAAATTTTACATTCATTGGAGAGTTTATTGGGTAAAAGAAGGTTTCCAAAAAGCTGGAGATTTGTCACATGTGGGTGATGTGACAAGTCCAAGGTTCTAGAAGTCCTTGACACATGTAAAGTGACAAGTCAAGCCTTTTAAAATCTTGCATGGGGGATGAGGAAGACCTTGGAAAGACAAAAGTGAATTAAAAATTCACATGGGGAAGAGAGGAACCTTGGGAAAATAAATGTGAATTAAAAATTCACATGGGGAAGAGAGTCTAGGCTAAAAATGGTAAGTGAGAAGGTTGACCAGAAAAGGTAAGCTAAATGTGGCTAATGACTTTGATTAAGGTTGTGCAAACACAAGATTAGGATAATTAATGAGAGATTAGAGGCAAGTGGGAGATTATGGAGGATGTGAAATTTAATCTTGATTAAGTGGTGCACATCCTAATCACAAATTAATTAATTTAATCTGGATTAAAAGAGAATTATGGAGAATGTGACAAGGAGAGAGAAAAAGAGGAATTAAAAATTAGTTTTAATCCAAATAGATTAAATGACTAAATTAAATAATTTTTCATGTTTATTTAATTTAGAGAAGAAAACGGGGGGTAAGGTAAAGTATCTAATTTATTTAATTACATACTTTAGGAACCTTAGGCAGAAAATGAAATAATGATTAAAATAAATTATTTAATCACTATTAAAGAAATAGATGGATACAATAGATGATTTTGATCATATGAAGTGATAAAATTTGGATGTCTACATTTTGCCCCTCTTCAAAGTACCGTTAGAATAACCGTGCTTCGAAGAAAAGAAAAAGTGTAGGCGACTCTATAGAGGAAGTAACCAAAAGATGATGCCCCAGTGTGGGGAGGAGGACTTGAGCTGTCCAAATTGGTAGAGGAATGGATGAAGATGCCCCAATCCCGCAAGGGAATGACTATGGCAGGGAAAATGGATAAATGTGAAGGGTATGCCCCCTCGAGAGGGTGACGAGGGAAAAAGAGGGGTCTCGAGAAACTTCTCGATAGGAAGAAATGGGTGGTATGGTTGGAAAGAGCACAAAAAATTAGGCAAGTTTTCTTTTTGAACGAAGTCAATCGGACAAACAGGGTGAAATGGCGGCCCCGGGAAGAAAAATGAAGAAAAGACCTGTAGAGGAGCAGGTGGGAAAAAAAAAATGGGTAGGGAGTTAGAGGATGGGAGGAAAAGATGAGAAAGGGGATATGAAGATAATGATGTAATTTGATGATAAGTGATAGAAGATAAAGGTGAGCACAAATGAAGTCGAGGACACATATGATGTTGCCCCAGTCAAGCTACAAGCCAGGTTGGGCGGATGGTTGATGGAGTCTTGTTTGATAAGGGCATGATACATCCCCAAAACAACACAAGGATGGGGAAGGATGCATCCTGATGAGGATGAGTATGAGGATGAGTGTTGTTGATGAGGGAATGATACATCTCAAAACAACACAAGGATAGGGGAAGATACATCCGGATGAGGATGAGGATGAGTGTTGTTGACGAGAGAATGATACATACCAAAACAACACAATGATAGGGAAGGATACATCCCAAAACAACAAAAGGATAGGGAAGGATACATCCCACAGATGATAAGGATGATGATGATGATGATGATGATGATGATGATGATGATGATGATGATGATGATGATGATGATTGGATCAAGGCTTGTAGCAAGGCTAAGACCAAGAGTTTTATTAGATTATTTGAATGGACAAGGATGAGGGAGATACGCAAGATGATGGAATGGAAAATGAAATGCAATCCTAATGCAATTTTCCATCCTTAGAGCACTAATTTTTGCTATAGCATAAGACACCGGACATTAGGGTATGTAAACCAAGATGAATTAGTGTTTAATACATAAAACAAGCACAACAAACAAGAAGGCTATCCCAACACCCCAAAGTCACGATGAATTTGGTCGGGCCAGGTATTGGAATAACCACAAGCACAAAAGGATGCCCCAGCGTAACACAAGACCTCAGGGATCTTGGTGGGTACTACGTGGGACAACCAAGAAGACAAAAACAAAGAAATGAGCAAGATATGCCCCTATGTTGACTAGTCAAAGCACACCGTGATATGATGGATCAAGGCGACCATGAAAAGTGATGATAGGGAGCTCAAATGATAAACAAAAGCCAAAAGCATCAAAAGATTACAATCAATGTCAAATGTCCTTTGCCATAGGATCAAGATGATGGATGGGGTTGATGAGGTCTGTTAGGAAGGATACATCCTATTGAGACCAATGATGGATAGTAAACTAAAAGATTGATATGACGCGGGATACTAGAAACTGATTGGATCTTGTGATATAGATGACCATTGTTTGTAAGCACCAGCTAGGATAGAGACATACTTGATGACACAACAAGATGACAGGACGACAAGACAACACACCTTGAAGACCTAGGGGCTCGAGGTTTGATCAAAGATCAGCCTTGCCTACGTGAAAGTGCAGAGCCCTTGTAGTTCAATAAAAGACCATGGATAAAAGTGGAAAGAGGACAATGAAGACCTCGATGGATGACAAAGACTAGATGGAAAAATGCCCAGGGGGCAGATGAAATGATTGACCTTGCCTACGTGAAAGCACAGGGGCAACGTAGTTCGACACAAGGCCAAAGACAAATGATGGAAGAGGACAAGGCAGACAAAATACAGAGTCCCGGGGGCAAATCAAATGATCGACCTTGCCTACGTGAAAGCGCAGGGGCAACGTAGTTCGACAAGAGACCGACGACAGACAATGGATAAGGGATGATGAGATGACCAAGATAAATGGATAAAAGGATGGAGCGGATATGATGAGCCAGGATAAGTCGTGCGGATGGGATGGTCGATATGTTGGATGTGGGTTATGCGAAGCTCAGGGTTGGGATAGGGATCTAGATTATTAGGAGATGAATTGGGATGATGATAGGATGTATAGATGAATGATGAAGAGTGATAAGATATTGGAAAGATGTAGGAAATAGATAGGAGTGATGATAGTGAGATAGCATGGCATAGATTGCATGAGGGTAGCTTATAGCTAGATACCAATGACAAGCGATAATAGAGGGAAATGGATGGATGTATAAGAAGATGCTAGAATAAGTGGGTAGATGAGTGATGAAGATTGGAAAGATGTGAGAAATAGAGAGGAATGGTGATAGTGAGATAGTATGGAATTGGATTGCATGGAGGTAGCCTATAGTTAGATACCAATGACAAGGGATTAGGAGATGGAAGAAAAATGGATGGATTGGTAAAGAGGGGGAGATAGAAAGATGCTACGATAGATGGATAAAAGAATAAGGATTTGGAAATATGACATGGATTATTGTATGAATAAATGGATGGGGGGGAAAGGATGGGTAGGATGGGGAGATGGAGAGGATTCCCTGAGGAATGGGTGTACGATGTCTCAAGGACTAAGACACAAAGAAGGAGATGCCCTCACTCTAGATGTGTCATGTGTAACGAGGCAAGAGGGAAGGAAGATAGAAGGATGGGGAAATAAAGGAGCGAATGGATATGGATTGTAGTAGGATGGGAGTATAGGAAGATAAGGATTTGGTAGATGGAAGGGATGACTAGATGGATAAATGGATGGAGAGGTAAGGATGGGCAAGATGGAGAGATGGAAATGATTACTTGGAGGGATGGATGGATGATGTCTCCAAGGAATTCATTGCAAATAACGAGATGCCCCCACTCTAGATGTGTCATGCATGACAAGGAAAGAGGGATAGCAAGATGTTTGGAAGGAATATGATAGTGTATGGATGAGGGGAATATATGCCAAGAGATGTCCAATGCATGTATATAGGTTTTCCCCTATCTTTATCAAGATCACAAGGAAGATGGAGGGACTGGATAGGATGTGAAAGATGGTGGGTAAGATGTGGAAGATAGGTAGATGTAGGAGATGGAGGAAAGGAATGTGTAAGCGGGTATTGCCCCCAATCGTAGAAGGAGACTATATGGGAGATTTACGCATGACGCCTGTTTGCCAGGTTTTCATTAGGGTACCTATCCAAGGTGCTTGTTTTCCAAGTTTTCACCATTGGACGAATGAATTTCTCTTGATTCTCTTGACTGTTTTTCTTTTTCTTTTCTTTCCTTTTTTTGATTTTTTTTGTATTTTTCGGACTAGGATGTGGATGAAGATGGATAAATATAGAGATATGGATTTGCGGATTTTAGAGGATAGATGGATATGAAGGACTCAAGCATCAAGTTCCATATGAGGTAATAAGAGACCATGTGTAAAGTGACCATCGGATGTTGGTACAACCTTAGTAGAAGAAATGAATTATGCAAGAGGATGAATCAAAAGGGTTGGATGGGGAAGATAGGGGAGATAGTGGATGGGGTGTTGAATAGTGTATGGATGGAATGATGGAGTGGATGTGTGATAGGGGAAGGTGTTCAGAACCAACATTGGCACATGTGGTGGATGTGAAAAGAGAGGAGGGTTGTTGGTTGGAGAATGTGGTGATAATAGAGGCATTGGGACAGTGAAGTTTGGGACATAAGGACCCAAAACAGATTTAGGAGATGGAGGATGTGAATTATTAGCTTTGGGCATAGAAAATTTGGATGTCATCATGGATTTTTCATGTGAAGGTATTGCACCTTTTTTCTTTGGGATCCACATGGTTTTTATTTTTTCTTTGGTGGGCCTTTGTGGCCTTTTGGAGTGATTTGTATTTTGGACTTGATTTTTCTTTTCTGCAACATATCTTTTGAAGGCGACATGAGGATCTTTAGATTCATGTGGACATTTGGATTTATACATTTTTGCTTTGGCATCCAAAGTGATTTTAGTAGCAAGGGGATAGATGTGAGGAGATGGATGATGTGGAGTGATGGAGGTAGGGTTATAGGGATTACGTGTAGATGGAGAATGTGTAGGTATGTGCCTTTGTTGATCCTGATTAGGAGTTATGAAGGTAGGATTTTTATGCTGTGTACGAGGGAGAGGAGGTGGATGAATGAAAGGATGAATAGGATAAGATGGAGGGGGTGATTTTGGGATATAAGGACCCAAAATAGACTGTGTATATGGAGGATGTGTGGGGTTTGATGGAGGGATATAAGAACCCATAGTAGATGGAGGATGAGAAATGATGGATAGAGGGACATAAGGACCCAAAATGGATTTAGAGGATGAGGGAGGAAGATGGATAGCTATTTTGAGGTAATATGATGGAGGAGGGGGGATGGTGGCAAATGACTTGGTAGAATGATGGAAAGTACCTCTTGTGCCTTTAGAAGAGGATCATTTAGGATGTATGGAGGTTGTACCAACATCTTTAGAGTGCAGGATTTGGGAGATATATCCAAAACCATGTGTGCCTGGATGTTCTTTGACTTGAATGGGATCTAACATTCCTTGCTCATGAAGGCCTAAACCTTTTCCTTGATAGCTCATGTTTTCGATCATGTGATCTATGGTAGGATTCTTATTCTTTTGGAAGCATTATGTGAGTGTATTACTAGGTGGAGGAGGAAAGGTGGTGCCTATACTTTGTTTTGCTTCTATAAGAAGGCCACCACAGATAAGTGTAATGCGACCAAGGTAATACAAAAGTGGCATTGAGATGGTAGGACTAGATGGTGATGAAGGATCATGTGATGGAGATGAGGGGATAGCAACATCAGGAGGAATGAGTGATAAGGGACCAAGAGAGGAATTAGGGAGTATGATAGGATCAGTATTTATGGAAGTGGATGATAAGGGCTCATGAGATGGAGTGATTGGATCATGAATGCAAAGGGGATCATGGGATGGAGTGGATGAGATAGTGTGATCTTGAGATGAGGTGGATGGGAGGATAGGATCATGACTTGGTTGAGGATATGGATCATGAGATGAAATGGACGTAAGACTATGTTCTTGAGATGGAGTAGATGGGATGGAAGGATCTTGAGTTGGAGGAGAGGATATGCTTGTATGCTTTGGATCAAGCTCTTGGCATGACTCATCTTGTGTGGGATGTATGATGATGGAAGAGTGTTGGAGGGACGCCTCAATTGGGGGAGATAGGAGGATGGAGGATTCATGAAGGTTATGGGATTGAAGTTTGTGAATATTAGGACTGGGAGGAGGGGATTGGATGTCTTCAATGGATTGGGTGGATCTAGGCGTAGAAGATGGGGATTTAATGGATTCGATGGGTTTGACCAACTCAACCATTTGGAAAATGTTAGGAATGGTGATGGAAGGGATAGGTCTAGGATGGAGGAGGGCCTCATCACTAGTGACAATACATGATAGAGTGGGAGGCCATGATGTCTCTTCTTGCATGAGTCCTTGGGCGACATTTGGAAGGGATGTAGGATTAGGTAAAGTGATGGGAATGGATGGAGGATTAGGATTAGGGATTGGTGGATTAGGATTAGACGTGGGGATGTGATTGGATGGATTATGAGGAGGAGATGGAGGATTAGGATTAGATGAAGGGATGGGAATGGATGGAGGACTAGGAGGAGATGTAGGATTATGATTAGATGAGTGGATGGGATTGGATGGGGGATCAAGGATGGATGGAGGATTAGGATTAGATGTGGGGATGGGATTGGATGGAGGACTAGGAGGAGATGGAGGATTGGAATGGATGGAGGATTAGGATTAGATGAATGGATGAGATTGGATGTAGGACTAGGAGGAGATGGAGGATTAGGATTAGATGTGGGTATGGGATTGGATGTAGGACTAGGAGGAGATGGAAGATTAGGATTAGATGAAGGGATGGGATTGGATGTAGAACTAGGAGGAGATGGAGGATTAGGATTAGAAATTGGAGGATTATATGAGTGGATGTGTGGATGAGGATTAGATGTTGGATTAGATTGGGATGGGGAGTGATAGTAGGAAGATGTGGATGAAGGATTAGAATGGGGATATGTGGACTTAATGTAAGGATATTGGAATGGGGGATTGTGATAGAAAGGTGTGGATGTTGGATTATAATAGGAAGATTGAGGTGGTGGACCACCATAAGAAGACATGTATGGTGGGTTGGCATAGGAGGATATGGATGGTAGATTAGGATGAGAGGATTGAGATGGTGGATTAGGATAAGAGGAATATTGGGATGGGGGATTGTGATAGGAAGGTATAGGTGGTGGATTAGGATGGGAAGATTGGGATGTGGGATTAAGGTAGAGGTATTGGGATTGTTGATGATGATAAGGTGAGGAGGATATGGATGTTGGATAGGATAGAAGTTGAGAGGGGGGACATGATGAATATGTCGATGGTGAGGATGTTGGATATCCCTTGTCAAGGGTAGCATAAAGACCGTTATTAGATATGAATGAAGGTATGGTGGGATAGTTCGAAGAAGTAGTGGGATTTTGGAAGGCAGATTGAGAGAGCTTGCTAGCAACGATAGTGTCAAGGGGATCTATATAACAATCTTCATGATCAACAAGATTTTTGTTATCGTCATCAACGTAATTAGGATTCCCCTTGACTACTATTATTGGTCGTGTGAGAGGGGGATAAGGATTCATGATGGATACAGATTAGCAAGAAAGAATAGATGATGGATAGAGAACTAGGATGGATTGAAAACTAATATGGGGATTAGATGAAAGCTCAGATTGGGATTGAATAAAAGTTCAGATTAGGATGATGGGATTAACGCTCAGATTAGAACTAGATTGGAGCTTAGATTGGGATTGGATCAAAAGATATGATAGGATTGATTTGAAACCAAGATCATGGGTTTTAATTAGAGGACGTAAGGTGTTGACAATCAGATTTTTGCCAAATTTGGCAGTTTTCAAAAATTATCAAATTTTGCCATTTTAGGAAACTTCATAGGAATATGTTTGAGAGTCCAAGTTTTTTCCAAACAATACCCAATACTAAGATAGGATGAATTGTTCACTAACATACCAAATTTGAGATATTGATTCAGAGTTATTAACGAAAGTGTTTTTTCAAAAACTAGAAAAAAACACTAAATTGTGATTTTGAGGGTCAAGATGAAACTTGGGGGTTCGAAAATGTGCTAAAAAGGGGTCCAACCTATCTTAGATATATTGAAAATCCACATGCCAGCTCATAACGCAACCACCCATAAAATTTCAGCCAAAACCCACATCCAAGTCAAAAGTTATGGCCTTCGAAAGTTTTTGCATAAAAGTCAAAACCTTCAAAATCGATAATTGGAATGGATGATTTGATGACGTATGAATTTGATGATTTGGATGAGGATTGGCAGATGGATCAATTTGATGATGTAGATGAAGATTGAATTGATTGAATTTGTTTGGATTAATTGATGATGTATCGATTTGATGATTTGGATTGGATTGGATTTGATTGGATGATGGGACTTTGATTGGATTTGGATGATGCTAGATTTGGATAGATGAATGTTTAAGATGATCAAATGGTCAAACAGAGACTTGGGGTGGTTAAATGGAGGTTTGGAATGGTCAAATGGATGAAACTGTTCGTTCAGTGGGGCGTATCCGCACTTTTGCAGTAAAAATTGTTAGAAATGTTGGATTGTAGGGGCGTATCCGCACTTCTGCAGAAAAAATGTTGAAACAGGGCGGCAAGTTCGCCCCTCTGCAGTGGAAAATGCTGAAACAAGGGGGCAAGTTTGCCCCTTTGCAGTGGAAAATGCTAAAACAAGGGGGCAAGTTCACCCTTCTACAGTGAAAAATGCTGAAATAGGGGGGCAAGTTTGCCCCTCTATAGTGGAAAATGCTGAAACAGGGGGCAAGTTCGCCCCTCTACAGTGGAAAATGTTGAAACTGGGGGGCAAGTTCGCCCCTCTATAGTGGAAAATGCTGAAACAGGGGAGCAAGTTCGCCCCTCTACAGTGGAAAATGCTGAAACAGGGGGGCAAGTTTGCCCCTCTGTAGAAGAATAGCAACTTGGTTTGGATGAGGGATTTTGACAAGGACTTAAAATGATTCAATGACAGTTTGACTTATCAAAATTTATTGGTTTTTCATAGAAAGACACTTTGAACAAGCACAATCCTATGATTAGTGTTAAGGGGTATGACCAGCAAAGGTTTTACTCTAGGATGAACAAAGTTTCTAAGGAGTCCTTGATATACACTCGGTACATGAGGCACAAATTGTGAACACCAGTTCATCACAAGCGTGAGTCGGGAACCTCAACGAGATACTGAAAGACTCAGACCAACTCTTCACGTCTATCTAGATATCACCCTAGCTTCAACGCTTCGCCAATTACGACACAACTGGATTGGGGTACAACTTTGGCTCTCCCCCTTTTATATACCCCGTCGGTACGTGTGGTTGGGATCGTCCTTTGGGGTGATGAAATCCCCAAGCAGATCCCGCTAAGAAGAAGACACTAATCGTTTCCCACTACCCCCTTCGGATCCGCACAAAGTGCAAAGGAGGAAGGTGAAAACATACTAATGCCCCCTTAGGGTAAAACAAATAAAATAGAGACAGTAAGCAGCAAATGTTACTTTTCCCTACTTATACTAAGTAAATAGATAAAGTAGTAAGGAAAGACTTCAAAAATCAGAATAAAACAAAAGCCCTGCAAGCAAATATTAGTTGTTTTATCTCCTTTTTCTTTGTGATTTTCAGCAAAACACTCAAAATATCAGAAAGAAATCTGACTTCACCCACCAACAAACAGGGTTAGAGGATTAGAGCACAAAACAACAAAAGAAAGGGACAAAAACGAAGCTGAAATGCACTTTTTTACCTTCTGAAATGTGCTATTTAGGGAAAATCCACCCCTCTGTAGTGAAAAATGTTGAATCGGGTGGGCAAATCCGCCCCTCTGTAGTGAAAAATGCTGAATCAGGTGGGCAAATCCGCCCCTTTGTAGAAAACGGTTAGAAAAAAAAAAACATTGAACAGTGGGAGCGTATCCGCACTTCTGCAGAAAACAATTAAGAAAACGTTGAACTGCGAGGGCGTATCCGCACTTCTGAAGAAAACTGTTAAGAAAAATGTTGAATAATGGGGGCGTATCCGCACTTCTACAGAAAATAATTAAGAAAAGCGTTGAACTACGGGGGCGTATCCGCACTTCTGCAATAAACAGTTAGCAAAAACATTAGACTGCAGGGGCATATTCGCACTTCTGCAGAAAAAAGTTAGCAAAAAAGTTGGACTTCGGGGGCGTATTCGCACTTATGCAAAAAAAAGTTAGCAAAAATGTTGGATTGCGGGGGCGTATCCACACTTCTGCAGAAAAAAGTTAGCAAAAACGTTGGATTGCGGGGGCGTATTTGCACTTCTGCAGAATTTTTTTGGTAGAAACGTTGGATCGTGAGGGCGTATCCGCACTTTTGCAGTAAAAACTGGCATAAACGTTGGATCGTGAGGGCATATCCGCACTTATGCAGTGAAAAATTGGTAGAAACGTTGGATCGTGAGGGCGTATCTACCCCTCTGCAGCGCCTGGGAGGGAAAATCCGCCCCTCTGCAACCTAAACCTGCAAACAAGCAAAACAACAAAAAATGTAAAAAAAAGAGACCCCTTTGTGGGTCCCACCAGGCGTGCCAGAAATGTGATCCTAATAAAATGCTAAGTCCTAATGTGAGATGCTAGATAAAAACCTAATAATGCAACAAGAGGAAATAACAAGATAAAAGGGCACCTCAATGATTAGCCTAAGAAAATGGATAACATGAAAGTAAAATAAAACAAATTGAATGTTTGTTATACCTTCGTGTTGTTGCTTCCTTGGTTGACCCTTGATTTTGAAGAGTTGTGTGCTCCTTGGATGGCAATGGAGTTAAATGGATGCAAGATGCAAGATGGATGAGAATGCTAAGTCTTATGATGGATGAGAGCTCAAATGGTAAATTTGCAAGAGTTTAGTTGCAAAAAACTTGATCCCCAAAATGGAAGAAATGAGGGAGTATTTATAGGCTAATTGGAATTCTCTAGAGAATTCAACGGTTGAGATTGATCCAACAAGATCAAGATGAAGGGCTATGGTGAGTTGAGGAATCACAAGCCCTCACATCTTGACATGTGGAATGTGAGATGTCTTAGGGTGGAGTGGTGTGGAAATAAGGTGGAAGAAAAGTACAAGAGGTGGACAAGGACAAGTACCTTTGAGGTACCTTGGGGGATGGGAAGATTTCCTCAAAAAGGAACTTCTTGTCCCCAAATGAGGATGAAAGAGACTTTTGAGAGATTTTAGAATTCCTCAAAAATCTCCATGGGAAAAGGGGAAGTGGTTGGAAAAATAAATGCAAATTAAAAATTTACATTCATTGGAGAGTTTATTGGGTAAAAGAAGGTCTCCAAAAAGCTGGAGATTTGTTACATGTGAGTGATGTGACAAGTCCAAGGTTCTAGAAGTCCTTGACACATGTAAAGTGACAAGTCAAGCCTTTTAAAATCTTGCATGGGGGATGAGGAAGACCTTGGAAAGACAAAAGTGAATTAAAAATTCACATGGGGAAGAGAGGAACCTTGGGCAAATAAATGTGAATTAAAAATTCACATGGGGAAGAGAGTCTAGGCTAAAAATGGTAAGTGAGAAGGTTGACCAGAAAAAGTAAGCTAAATGTGGCTAATGACTTTGATTAAGGTTGTGCAAACATAGGATTAAGATAATTAATGAGAGATTAGAGGCAAGTGGGAAATTATGGAGGATGTGACACTTAATCTTGATTAAGTGGTGCATATCCTAATCACAGATTAATTAATTTAATCTGGATTAAAAGAGAATTATGGAGAATGTGACAAGGAGAGAGAAAAAGAGGAATTAAAAATTAGTTTTAATCTAAATAGATTAAATGAATAAATTAAATAATTTTTCATGTTTGTTTAATTTAGAGAAGAAAACGAGGGGTAAAGTAAAGTATTTAATTTATTTAATTACATACTTTAGGAACCTTAGGCTGAAAATGAAATAATGATTAAATAAATTATTTAATCACTATTAAAGAAATAGATGGATACAATAGACAATTTTGATCATATGAAGTGATCAAATTTGGATGTCTACAGTTTCTTTTTAGTATTTTTCTAAAATATGGGGTTATAATACCCTATTTTTTGGTAACTGTGCAAAATGATTGTTTTATGGCTTAAAAGGGGTGTTGGGCATTTTTGTTACCAAAGGGTATCTTTAGATTTCCAATTTTTGAAAAGTCAAATTTTGGCAAAGTTTCAATGGAGGAATTGAAACTTTTCTAGTTTTTAGTTTCTAAAAAAAATGGATAAAATTTGAAAGTTTCTCATGCAAATTGATGTTTTAGAATGTTTGGATGAATTTATATTTCATGAAATAGGAAAATAGGTGTTGTGGAAACATGCCATGAAAATTGGATCAAGTTGAAATTTATTACATTGGTTTTCATGCCACATTGAGTTTGGCATATGTGATGAACCTAGGACCTAGTTATTTTAGCCTTGTGGTGCTTGATGATTTCCTCCATTGGTGAGTGTGCCGAATATGAGTGCTCGATTATGCAATTGCAGTAATGCGAATGGGTTATGCATTTGTAAACCATCTTGTGATGTTGATTGATCTTGTTTTTCATGTGTGATATGTGTATGGTGTGTGTTTAAACCTTCTTCCAAATGTATTGTGTGAGTGTGTTTGGGCCATGTGACAATATCTTAGCACAACGGGAGTGGACCTTTTTGGTTTCATGTGGTAGGGTGGAATGGAAACCACCATTGGGATTAAAGGATTGGGGATCAAAAACAACATCGATAACTTCTTTATTTGTTCTTTTGATTTGTAGATAGTTAATTCAATGTAATTTGATGTTAGAAGGAAATTTGAATCCTCTCCTTATGTAATTTTAAATGAACCTCTCTCCTTGAGAATATTTATAATTGATTATAGATATTAGTGGTTTATCCTTAGGGTGATCCCACAATAGTGGGTTACACTTTTTGGCCAAACTTGACATTGAAATGAACATTTTGAACTAAATCTTCACTTTCAGACACCTATAGCTGCTAAAATGTGAGGAATTTGAAGATGATGCAAACTAGTGATTTGTGACATTTTGATTGTAGATTCTATATATATATATTTTAATTTTTGGAATAAAATTACATTTCTTTTTCCATCTCCTTTGATAACTAGTTTTCAACAATAAATTCCATTTTTAAAGAGTGATGTATACTATAAACCACAACTTTTTATCTATGAAGGGTAAAAAAATTTTATTTTTGAATTTAGATTTGTAATTACAATATCTAGAGGATGCATTTTGTTTCATAACGTTTTATTGATTTTTTAGAATTAAGTTTTGAATTCAAACCAATTACAATTTAGGCATAGGTGTACTACTAGGAGCATGTCTTTTTTTATATGTATCAAAATTCATTTTTTTGTTGGAATAAGGACATCAATACCTAGAGGACATGTATTTTTTAGATTTTTTTTTTCTAATTTCCTATTTTTTGTATGTGTTAAACAAAGACCTTGATATTCATTGAAAGGAGTA
Organism: Sequoiadendron giganteum; assembly: GCA_007115665.2. Classification (NCBI taxonomy): domain Eukaryota; kingdom Viridiplantae; phylum Streptophyta; class Pinopsida; order Cupressales; family Cupressaceae; genus Sequoiadendron; species Sequoiadendron giganteum. The sequence goes on along the minus strand of CM021110.1, from coordinate 292,404,205 downwards.
AATTCACAAGAAATAAAAAATAAATATAATAATCAAATTAAATATATTTAAAATTATACTTTTTGGGAAGCTTATAATAAGGAATACATACTTACAAAAAATAGTTTTTAAATGAATTAATTTTATCCCCCAAAAGGTAAATCAAAAGTGGTTTTTTATCAACATTTTGATAAGTGTAGAGGAGACTCCGATATAGGCATGGTTTAAAACTAGTGGGGTTCTATCCAATGGGATTTGATCAAACCCTCTTCAATTAAAATCCTTTAAATGAAACCTTTCAAGGCTTAAATCATTATATTTTCTAAAAATTTATGATTTCACATAAAAATAAGGATATCCTAGAAAGTGTAACCTATTATTGTGGAAGCACCTTAATTATGTGCCTCAATGTTGGCGTAGAGAATGATTATAAGTGAATTATATTGTATTTATTCCTTAAGAAGTTGAAATGAACTTAGGAACACTTATTTTGGGTTAAGAATGAATTTTAATGTCATCTTATGAGTTTGGGTAGCTTGGTGTTGCATTTGGGCAGCCTGGTCTACTTAAGAGTCATCAAACTCACTTTAGAAATTTTTTGAGTGTGTTTGGGCAACCTTGTCAATAGTGGGGTGGCCTGGTACTATACTGGGGCATCCTAGTTGACAATGGTGCAAACTGGTTGTGAGAGTTGATGGGCTCAAATTCACCCATATCTAGTTGGGTGGCCTGGTCTTATGTTGGGGCGACTTCATTCCCCATAGAAAAATCATAATGTATATGCTCTCAACCATGGTTAGATAATGTTTTCCTAGTCTACAACTCATGTTGGATAATTTGTATGCCTTTTATCTTGTTTTTGATAATCATTTTCATCAACTAGACCTTCAAAAACCTAGTTAAGTTATCTCTCTCTTAGGACTGGTTTGTTCCTCAAGGTTTTGAGACCTCATATGGGTAAACCATGTAAAAATAATTTGTTCATCATGGTCTTAGGGGTCTAGTGATATCTTGAGCTTATATTTAAGTGTCTTCATTGATGACTTGTGGTTTCTCCTGCATCATTTTGCATGCGCTCTTTCAAATTGTTGGTTGTCAAACCTAGGGTTAGGGAGATTGTGCACATTGTCTTGTGAAGTATTAAGAAGGTTGTAAACCTTCATAGATGGTTTTTTTAGTGTTCTCAACATTCATCATAGGTCATGGTGTGTTGTGTTGTAGTATCCATCTACTTGTATGATGTCATGTTGCAACAAGACGTCTTGGGAAGTATGCGGAAGTTTAAAAGTGACCCATCATCATTCTAGTTAATGGATAGTGTGTGCCTCTTGGTTATTCATCCTTTGGTGAAGATTTTCCCTTGTTTAGATTTATTAAGTGATTATGGATGTAGATTTGAGGTTGATGATTCCATTATCCTATCCTGATTTTGTGTTGTAAGAGAATACGATCATGGGTTGTAACTGATTGTCATATAGGAGTTGTTCTCTCTCTCTCTCTCCCTCTCCCGTATGTTCTTCATGGTGGATTTATCCCACAAGTATTTAGTCTTTCATTTTTGCCACCTTAATTATGCAATATTGAGGTCTTTTTTTTTTTGGTGTTGTTTGTATCATATGACACTTGTGTGCATGTTTTTGTTCAAGTGTGACATGTTGATTTCGTACCTTTGGTGTTGTAGTAGTTGTGTTTTAAAAAGAAATTATTTGATCAAGTTTTTCTTTCTGCTTTGAGCGAGGCATTACACATTACAATAAAAAAATATACTAAAAAATTATATACCTTTTCTTTTAAGAGTGGAGTATGTTATAGAGGAAAAATTGAATGAACTATATTGAGGGGTCTAAAAGACCACACCAAATATGACGTATGCATATTCAATCCAAGTGTTAACTCCTAATCACTAATTATGGAAAAAAAAGTAGAGGATTTTTTTTCCATTATAAGGAAAGGTTTCATAAGCATAAGAATTAAATTAGAATTAGATATGAGGAAATACATAAGATAGATTTTTAAAAACATGAGAGCCACTATGAATTATTTTCGATGCCTTAAATTGGTATTATAAATGCACCATCTGCATTTCAAAGTTTCATGATATCTATCTTTAGGCCACTCGTATGAAAAATGATTTGGTGTTTTTGATGACATTAATATATAAAAAACTTGTGACAAACACTTGTAACACATGAATCAATTTTTGGATATTCTTGAATAACATCAAATTGATTTAAACCATCCGAGAGTGTTTTTGGAGTCAAATAAATAGAGTACTTAGGTATTATTATTTTGTACGAGGAAGTCAAGGTGCACCCTCACAAGATCAATACCATATTAGAATGGAAAATGCTTATGACCCTCAATAATCTACATGGTTTCTTAGGGTTTGTTGGTTGATATCATTGATATATAAAAATTATGGCAACAAAGCAACACCACTCACATCTTTAGTGAAGAACTCTTTCTAGTGGAATGTGATGACTACCAAGGCATTTAAGAAGCTCAAAAAACTCATGTATTCAGATCTAGTTTAAGGTACCATGAAATTTTACTAAAATAGTCTTTATGGAATGTGATGTCTCTTGGTCTATCATAGGAGGAATACTCATGTAAAAGGGAAGACCCCTAGAATTTGAGAGTCAACAACTCAAAGGTAAGAATTTTGTGAAGCTTGTTTAAGAGAAGGAAATGAAGGATATACTACATGCAATCAAATAATGAAGACATTATTAAATGTGAAAACATTTTTAAGGTAAAGACAAACCATGACAATCTCAAATAATTTTTGAAAGATAGGTTGTTATTTGAAGAACAACAAAAATGGGTCATGAAGATGTTGGGATGTGATTGAGATCATATATAAGAAAGGAAAGGAAATATTTGTGTTTGATACTCTATCTATAAGGGATGAACTCATAGAGTCACTATTGTATGTCATTTCAATATTACAAGAAGAGTGGGTGGATGAGGCACAAGACAAATAGGAGAAGGAGATGGATGCTCAAACTCTCATTAAAAAACTTGAACAAGATTTGAGCATGCCAAAAAAAATTGTATGGAAAGGAGATGCTCTATGGTACAAGGATTGGTTGTACCTATGTAATAACTCAACCCTGAAGCTTAAGATTTTGGTAGAGCTCCATGCTTTTGTAGTAAGCGGGCATTTAGGCTTCTTGAAGGCTTATCATAGAATCAAGAAAGATTTTGGGATTAACTTAAAAGGGATATCTAGAAATATATGGAAGAATGTATGGAATGCCAACACAAGAAAGGGGAGATAATTAGGACTATAGGTTTTTTGTAACCTTTATCTATTCGAAGTTAGAGGCAGAGGGAGTATCCATGGATTTCAACACTAGGTTGCCTAGGTTTGAAGAAAAAACCTTCATTATGGTTATATGAATCAAATCATTTAATATGCTCATTTTTTTCTTTATCACACCCATTTATAAAAAAGTAATATAATAAAAAAATTTATGGATACAATTCATAAGTTACACATGGGACTCAAAAATTCATAGTAAGTGATCATGATCATATATAAATTACAAGTATTTTTTGAACTAACTTATACTTATGTTTGGTCTCTTAGATTAGTTGTAGTTCATCATATCATTCTTAATTGGATGGGTGGACTAATATGATCTATAATTTCTTGGAGGGATATATATGAATTTTTACTTTAGATAAACAAGAGAAATAGCCTGAGGGCAATGGTTCCCACTAGTAGAATGGTGGTATCCAACTTTTTTCCACACTTCATCTATAATTCTTCCACTTTTGGTGCTATACGAGTATCATCCACCATCCATTACCTTTTTATTGTTGGTGTAACCAAATATTAGAGAAGATGTAGAACACATTCGACACCAATAAAAGGTACTCTCTAGTCTTAGGTAGACCTTTGTAATGGTATAAAACATAATAAATCAACATTGTAGTGAAATAAAATTTGAATTTAGAGATTGAGTCTTTGTGTAATTACAATCATATGAGAAAATTTCATTAAAATTACTAGAAAGATAAAAAGCTTGCAGTTAAGTAGTATGACCCTTCTAAAGTGTTATAGAAGATTGGTAGAGTGTCATATATATTAAAGTTAACTAAGTGTATGAATGTGAATTTTCACCCCTAACGAAAATTCCCTTTTTACCCCCTTACACTTTAGAAAACCAAAAGCGGAGGTTTAATTCTACTTAAGCTCGTTGGTTGCATTCCACTTGGAGCCTTATTTGTGTGTCGGTGGGGGGCGTTTCTATTTAGGATGCCCGTGCAGTGTGAAAACATCCGTGTGGCATGCTTACGTCCCTGATAGATTCTTGCGGCTAGAGTTTTCAAAGACGTTACACTTTCGATTGGAAGTTGAAGTGTAACTCCCCTCTTCGGTTGGTCGACCCGAATATGGCCATTTTTCATCCATATCTTCATAATATTCACTCTTTCATCCATAGCTCTCTTCAGCAAAAGTTTTGAACAATTTGGCACACTCTCTCCATGCTTTGAGCATACACTTTCAATATTTTTAGCAGCATTCTTCACTCTATTGCAACAATCTACCACTCCATCACTCTGATAGTGCGAGCGTAGGACAAACACCACAACAACAAAGGCTTGAGATCCTCTCATTCATTCCTCCACAACCCTTGATCTCCCTTGGATAGAGGTGGTAATCTCCTCTCATCTCCTCTATTGTATTCGATTGAGTAAGCACATATTGTTTTGTAATGTTTCTTGCATATGTAGCTTGTATTTCCCTTCTTTATCATTATTTCTATCATTCCAAACTTGGTTGTCTGTGGAGGTGGAAACACTAAGATGAGGGTTTGACTGAGGCATGCCCCTATACAACCCCAACAATTTCTCCCTTTATTGTGTGCAGGTGGAGAGAGTTTGAAGCAATTTGGCGAAGAGGATATTCTACGAGATCATCTTCATCACCCTCTTGGTAATATACCTATTTTATTACTTTCGTATTTACTTTTCTCTCTTCTTAGTCTTGTTCCTTGCTTCCCAAAACTGTTAGAATCGACTATCAGTCCTTTCTTGGGATTCCAACCTCATATTTTTGGTTCTCTATCTATACGAATGCCAGCACGTCGCGCTATTGTCCTAGAACCGTGCTTCTGTCCTCAGATAAAGAGCTACCTAAGACACAGAGTTGACTCTAGAAAAGTGACTCATCTGGTCTTCCTGCAACTCCTAGGATCACAAAGTGATTGAAGGAGATGTAGTCCTCATCATTCTCATCCTTTTCATCCTAACCTTCCATTGAACTGAAGTAAGTTAGAGGAGCCTTTCCGCTCTTGGCCTTTTGTGACCTGAGGCCTTGTAGTGGTTGGTCCCCCTCTCTTACATTTTTGGTGAACCGGACGTGACCCATTTTGGTTCCATTTTGTGATACTAAAAGTTCCTTTCCTCATATCCTAGGAGTGTTGTAGGTGTGAGTGTTGTGAGGCTCTTGCCTCACAACCCAACTTGCAACCCCTAGTAGGCGTAGTTGGAAGGTTCCAAAGTATTGCATAACAAAACCTTAATTGGGTCACTACTTTATCTCATAAACCTTAGGAGGCTCTATAGAAGTACCATCTGGTGTGCATGATGGCATCTTTCCTTAATCAACCTATTCCCTCTGTGTATATTGTGAGTAGTGGTAGTAGCATAACCTTCACCTCATAGGACTTGTCGATGGGCTTTAACAGGGAACCATCTCCTCTTTACATTCCTGTGAGGATAAATGGGAACACTGTAGTAGGCGTTCTCATTAATCCGACATCACAAGTGAATATCATAATTGAGGAGATCATGTTGATTAAATTCCTACATAAGGATGGGTATGATGCACCTGAAAGTATCATCTGCACACATGACAAACTTTTCGTACCTCCTATAGGGAGTATTGTCCTATCGGTCCTTGTTGGACCTAAATCCGTAAACCTTAAGTTTGACATCATCCTGGGGTTTGAACTCTTCATAGTGAAGCTAGGTATCCCCTAAATGGTAGCTATGAACATAGTTACCTCAGTCATACACAAATGTCTAAAGTTTGTTCATGGAGGTTCGGTACACGTTGTCCATGACACCGACTATAGACCACCGGTTGCACGTGGTAGCTATACCTTGGATTACTTTTGGTTTGCCTCTCTTGGTCCTCTCCCACCTAGGAAGGAACTTTTATACCACACATATTAGAACTATAAGAAGGGGTGTGCTAGGCCGAAAGTGATATATCTTACTTTGCCTTATGCTATCTCGCATAGAGCTTGCTTAAAGGTTGACAGTGACGCTGCCAAGGCACGTAGGAGGGAAGAAGAGAAGCGGTCCCAAGACCCTCCTTCTTCCTCTTCCATTGTTCATCCCAATACTTCCTCTCGCCCTGTCGTGGTACCATTTTCTTATATCTCGCATTTGCGAGAGAATCCCATGGTGCTCGCTTCGCGAAAGGCCAAGCATCCTACATTTGAGCTTCCTATCTTACCCATGAAGCCTAGGCCCATTCAGTATGGAAGAAAGAAGGTCCCTCATGGGGAGTCCTCTTTGTCTCAGCATCCACAGTCTCCTACTGTTCCTATTCCTAAAATAGTAAATGGAAAGAGGCCCACTGCCAAGGCATTAGAGTCAATACCTCTCGCCATTTCTAAGCCTACCCCTCCTTCTCCCATTCAGGAGTTTCCTTCCATTGGAGACAACCATGGAGAACACTCCCATGGCTGAGTAGGATCCTTCTATCCCTCCAAAAATCTTGGCTTCTAGTTCAAAGAGCCATAGAAACTACCTTGCATGCGAGCGTAAGTGTTGGAAAAAATATCTCCTATCCGAGCAAGCCTCCTTGCAGAGAAAGGGGGAGGAGAAGACTGCATCTCCTGTTGCATCCTCATCTTTCCCTCCTTCCATCTCTAAACCTCTTCTAGCTCCTACTGTGAGCACACATGCGCCTGGAAGGGTGCAAGTGTTCATCGCTCCTTCGATGGTGCCGCCCTTGTTGACCTCTATCCCGGATGTCCTACCTTTCTCAAAGCCCGTTGACATGGTGAACACTTTGGTTGTGTCCACTGCGGTTCTTCCCTCTTCTCCCCCAACCCTCCTTGTTTCATCTATGGGGAATTCACCTCCTCCGATGAAGAAGAAGATAGAGCGTAACCCCTCTAGAAATGGAGGACGTAAGAAGAGCCCACCTTCTTTGAAAGGTGGCCCCAAATTGACTTTTACTGTCCTAGTAACGGAACCAGACCCAACCTCCCTTGAGTTTGTCACAACTCCCAAATCTCTCGATGAGCCTAGTAGTGAACTTCGAGTATGAACTCCTTCATTTGCCGAGGTGAAACATGGCACTCCCGTTAAATGCATGTTTAACTCGGTAGATGAAGTTCTGACTCTGTCAGTGATCTTTGCTAGGTCGTTGATCCTATACCCAAAAGAGCTAAGCGACGAAGACCTTACAAGTCCCTTTTCCTTGGCCCTTGTTGCATAAGGATAAAAAGCTCCTCCCCTTAACATTACACTATTTTAGGCTCATCATCCTTCCTACAATGATCTAGAATGGGAAGTTGATGACCTCCTGGTTGACGAGTGTTAGGGGGAGACCCTCTTCTTAATATTTAGATTAGATATGTGTGCATGTCGTGACATGTGTTCCCTCACAATTGTGCTACATGTTCCTAGATGACCCTCATCACCCTTGTTAGTGTGTGGATACAAGCATGGTGTTTGTGTTGTAAACCTTCCTCTATATGTGTCATCATTCTTCCATGTTTGTGATTGACTTTCGATAAATTGGGGATGATGCAAAGCGTTAAGAGCATTTAGGCCTCCTTCCATGTTGACCCAATTTTTATTTTACTTTGTCTTTCATACATTCTTCCCGATTTGGTTGGGGATTGATGATATTTTTCCTCTTATAGCGATTACCTAATATATATATAAATAAAGGCAGATTTGACCCCGCATAACCAGATCCCCCTGTGCCCTTTGTGTGTGATCTGTTTCCTTTACTTTTCTCTTTATCTTTCTCTCATCTTTGCTTGAGTTGTCCCTTTCATGTGTGACAATGCCTCTTTTACATTACTTGGTCTTTAGAAAATGCATTCATTGCCAAATGAATCTTTTCTCGAAGACCCTTCACACACTTATTTGTTAGAATTGTATTCTCAACTTGAAACCCTAATGAAACATGTTTCCTTCATCATAGGTTCGTAAAGAAAGGATTTGGGAAATTCTCCCCCGAAGCGGGAATGGTCTTAGTCTTCCCCTCGCATGAGCGCATCTCCTTCCTTTCGAATTACTTGATGAAGTGAACATCTTTCAAAAGGATCCCTTGGTGATGAATTGGTTTGAGAAGGAAGAAATTAAACTTTTGAACAATGTTTCCCTTGAGTGGACCCCTCCCTTTCATGTTGGGTTCCTGAGGGACCCCTTTGAAAGCTTTCAACAAATTATATGGTGTCTAGCTTGGGTTCAGCCTCACTAGGCCGGTTTCATTTCTTCACATCTAGTCCAGAGGTAGCCTGACTAGACCTACTTTGCATCCTTGCATCTAGCTTGGGGGCAACCCGACTAGACCGACTTCACGCCTCAAAATTTAGTCTGGGGGCAGCCCGACTAGACCATAGTTGCATCTTTACATCTAGCTTTGGGGTAACCCAACTAGACTTTACCTTTCAAACAACGTGTCCCTTGAGTGGACCCTCCTTTCTTTTGAAGAGTTCTCGAGGGACCCCTTTGAAAGTCTTACAACTTAGTGATGCTCTGTGTGACTGTCCGTTCACTAGCCTGCATGACCACTTCTTGATGTGTTCTACCTACGGGTAAAAATGTCGCCATCTCTGACTCTACGGAGTCCCCTTTACTCGGTCTCCCTCATGTGAGAGTTCTTGGGGGATACCTTCCTTATAGGTTTGCGGGTCTGTAAGGTTCTTTTCCTAGTGTCCTTCATGTGAGAGTTCTTGAAGGATACCCCCCTTACAGGATAGTGAGCCTGTGAAGTATTTTCGTACTTCAGCTTTATGGTTCTGCGAAACTATGAAGTCCTTTCCTGCACTTCCGATTTCACCAAACCATGCTCTAATTCTTCGTCAGTTCAGGTATACATCTCTTTCTCTGTTACTTTCTTACTACTCTACTTTATCGAAGCACTCATCAGTACTCGTGCTCACTAAAGTGGGGGAAAAATGTATGAACGTGAATTTGCACCCCTAACACAAATTCCTCTTTTACCCCCTTACACTTTAGAAAACTGAAAGCGAAGGTTTAATTCCACTTAAGCCTATTGCTTGCATTCCATTTTCAGCCTGTTTGTGTGTCGATGGGGGCATTTCTGTCGGGGAAACCCGTGCAACGTGCTTACGTCCCTGGAAGATTCCTGCAACTGGAGTCTGCAGAGATGTTACACTTTCAATTGGAAGTTGAAGTGTAACACCCCTCTTCAGCTGGCTGACCTGAATATGGTCGTTTTTCATCCATCTCTTCATAATATTCACTCTTTCATCTATAGCTCTCTTCAACAAAAGTTTTGAACAAGTTGGTACACTCTCTCCATGCTCTGAGCATACACTTTCAAGATTTGTAGCAACATTCTTCACTCCGTTGTAGCAATCTACCACTCCATCACTCTGATAGTGCAAGCATAGGACAAACACAACGACAACAGAGGCTTGAGCTCCTCTCATTCACTCCTCCACAAGCTTTGAACGCTTTGGATAGAGGTGGTAAGCTCCTCTCATCTCCTCTATCGTATTCGGTTGAGTGAGCACATACTATTTTGTAGTGTTTCTTGCATACATAGCTTGTATTTCCCTTCTTTATCGTTATTTCTAGCATTCCAAACTTGGTTGTCCATGGAGGTGGAAACACCAAGACAGGGGTTTGACTAAGGCAGGCCCCTACAACCCCAACAATTTCTCCCTTTATTGTGTGTATGTGGAGAGAGTTTGAAGCAAGTTGGTGAAGAGGATATTCTATGAGATCATCTTCGTCACCCTCTTGGTAATATACCTATTTTATCACTTCCATATTTACTTTTCTCTCTTCTTAGTCTTGTTCCTTGCTTCCCGAAACTATTAGACTCGACTATCAGTCCTTTCTCAAGATTCCAACCTCATCTTTCTGGTTCTTTGGCTATACGGACTCTAACGCACCTATGAGACACCTGAGCGTCGCGTTGTCATCCCAGAACTGCGCTTCTGTCCTCAGACAAAGAGCTACCTGAGAGATAGAGTTGACTCTAGAAAAGTGACTCATTTGGTCTTCTTGCAACTCTTGGGATCACAGAGTGATCAAAGGACATATAGTCCTCATCATTATCATCCTTTTCATCCTAACCTTTCATTGAACTGAGGTAAGTTAGGGTATCCTTTCCGCTCTTGGCCTTTTGTGACCTGGGGCCTTGTAGTGGTTGGTCCCCCTCTCTTACACTAAGCCATCAAAAACATATTTTGTCTTCATTTCTTGCTTGAAGAAGGATATTAGATTAAGAGTTTTGACCCACTTAGATTTATTATAAATTAATGAGGATGACATAATTATTTTGGAACTTTAGGGAATATTTCTAACATGCACTAAGAGGTTGTGAAAAAAATTATCCCATCAAAGATGCTACATGGGAAAATGAAGTTTTCATGCAAAAGTATCTATACTAAGGACAACACTTCTCTAAAGAGCGGGTCATGTTATGCCCTTAATATGTTTTTGATATTGTAAGCAACATTTATAGGGTGTTGTACCCTTTACACATCGAGCCCTAAGGGCCAAAAAAGATAAGGTCCAAGATAACAAAAAAAGCTAGCCAAAAAATAGACTACAAAAAAAGAGTACACCAACCACTGATTAACAATAGAGGCACCAAAACACAAAACAAATAAAAATTAACTATCATTATCCCAGTTTTTAGATAGGAGGTCCACAACATCGTCCCCAACCCACTCTTGATTCTCATTTGCATTCTTTCCCTCCAACTCATCTTTAATCACCGCCGACAAAGTGTTGGTGACGAAATGAACGAACTTCACAGTGAAGCGGGTCAGGCCCCTGAACTCTTATCCAAATTTTCCATTCTTTCTTCAAGCACATGGTGCTCCTCTCCCTCGTCAACGACCTTTGGTTCCTCAACAAGATCAACATCCAGTGGGTGCGAAGACTAAGAGGCTGAATTCTCTTTCGACTCTTTGCTACTGTTAGGGATGGTGTGGGGTCCTTTCACATTTTCCTCCTCTTCCTCCTCAAACATCTCCTCCTTCTTGTAGTCTTTACTGTCCGATTGCTCCTCCTCCGAGTCCACCACCACCTATCTTTTTTGTTATTTTTTGCCAATCTCTTGGACCTTCGAATAGTGGTCTCTCTGCCAGTCATAACCGTCCCCTCCACCACCATGTCACCCTTGGAATCCTTCCCCATAATTTTTTTTCCTCTTCCATCTTTCACCATTGGCTCCATTAAGCCCTTTTTGTCATCCTTTCCCTTTTTCTTCAATGTGGCTTTGTAAGCAGTTTTGGTCGAAGTAGCCTTGAGCTCACATAGACTGGCTGCCACACTTGTTTGAGCATTACACACGTTACCTTTGATTCTTTTAGCAACATTATTGGGTTTAGGATTATTAGTAGCACTCAAATGGGTTTTCAGATGGGGCTTTTAGACTCAACAGGGGAGATGTTAGCAACAACGAGGGGTTTGAATTCCTCCACATGAACAACATAAATGGGCTTAGGTGGGCATAAAGTGAGGTGGAAATGATAGAGTCTCATGATAAGACCCTGGTGGAGAGGCAGAGGGGGGATATCTTCCGAGTTAAGTCTAGCAATTTCCTTGCATTTTGCCATCAAACTTTCCAAATCCATAAGCAGAAAGAATGAAAAACTTAAAAGAAATTTGTGCCTAAGATGATTCAATAGAGGGAAGTGGTAGAAAAATTAGGTTTTAAATCTACCTTCGAGTGTCACGTATTTCATGAGGGCCAAACAAACTTGGTCTCAGGGCTGCGGAAGGGCCTCTCGTTCGAACCCCGACTGGTTGCGGACCGATGCCTCACTCCCCACAAAGAACATGTTCATGTTGTCATTATCCTGGACCCTAATGTGTTTTAGATAATTTTTTCCCATGCTCTACATCCCAATAGCCTGCACAATCACATCTTCACTAACTTCAAAATATATTCCTCCAAGCGTCACTCTCCGGTCCTTCCAGGAATTGGAAAATTGTGTGGACAGGTTAGGGTCGTGACCCATGAGATTCTCCATAAGGGGAGCTAAGTCACCCTCGACACATATGTGCCAAACCAAAGGATTTTTTCGGAATTCATCGTAGTTATCAGGCTCAGTCCACACACGATTGCCACCCATGATTTCAACATGCACAGAAGAACACTAGAGAACTTGTAAAAGAAAAATGTTAGATATGTTGGCTAAGTGAAGGGCTTTCTTCACATAATGGATATTTGGGTGAATGAAGCTATGTTGGTTAATCAAGACAATATGTAGGTCACACGTGTGAAAATTAAAATCACCTATCATAAGTTTAGCAATATCATAAATGGGGATCTTAAGGTGATTACAACTAGATAAGCAAGATATGATGGAAGAGTGAGGTTCATTAGTCACGTTGTCTTTACACAAAAATCTAGGCAAAATGGTTGCTAGGCCAAATTTAGTAATAAAAAGGTAAGCGGGTTTGGGACGTTGAGTTAAATTAGCAGAGGTGGAAGAGCCAAAAGGGAGCTTTCCCTCATAATGAGCCGTCACATCAAAATTCAAATCCACGGGCTTGCAGATGAAATGATAATTTAACACAATCCCCATAAGGAGATATCGCAAGGTACGTCCCTTTAGATTCATAATTACGAAGTACACATCATACATACTTGTAAGTACTCCTTGTATGTTGATTACATTGAGTATTATGATAATTTATATATCTTATCTAGGTCATTAGGTCAACTTGAGTGGTATCCATGACACACATATGAAATATTTAGGAGATAATGGTTGGTTTATTATCATCATAATTGTGAATTTTATTCTTATTAGATACTTTTGGAGGATTGCCCCCTTGAATTAGCTTAAATTATTATTAAGTAATTTGTAGCTTATTTCTTATCATATTATTCTCCTACATGTAATTATTTTATTATAAGATATTTCAAAATATTTAAGGGGTTTTGAAACCACATAGCTTTGGCACATACTTCCTTCTCCTCAAACATTATAGTAACATCATACCCAAAAGCTATTAACCTCAAACCAACTACAACATATGCAATTTTAATTTTTTTTCTTATATTTGGTTTAAATACCTCACAAATTTTAACATAAACTATCATAGGGGAATGATTATGCTCTTACCTATAAGAGTTGGCTATGGATATATCCATTGAAGATCTAGAGGCCTAATTAAAAGCATAATGAAATGCAAAGATACATATGACAATAATAAATTATATTCCTATCAATGAATGCATTTATAATACAATGATGATGGATTAAATATTACAAAGGGAACACCTTGGTTATTGTTGATGCAAAAGTTTGCATTCAACAACCTTATGGGAAACTTAGCTAATGGGGGATTTATGCGCGTAGCTAAGTGACCTCTGGGGTTTTATTGAAGTCAGCTCTTCATTTTTATGGGGGGATGAAAAGGGTAAGAAGATGGACATAAAATAAACAAACCTAAGCTAAGGCAATGTGCCAAATCAGAAAGGAATTAATTAAGCACAATGCTGAAACAAAGACTCGAACAGTAACTAGTGTCTATCAAATAGATAATTCCCAACACTGCAAATATAAGAACATAAAGCCATTTGCATAGTATAACCAATACAAAATAAGCCAAAACAAAAGAGTAGCAACATGATTTGCATTCTATTAAGTTGCATAAAAATTACAAAAGCTTGAAATAAACGTTCATATACTTCAAAAAATACAAGCATAGTTTAATGTCCTATTAAATGCATGAAAATAGAAAGGCTGAATTGAGTGGCACAATCTGCAAGTTGAAGTTCAATAGAAAAGACTAAAAAGGCTAATTCCCAGTGCTCGAGAAATTTAATCCATCTAACAACAACCAATAAAATGAGGAAAAAACTGCTTAAATAAGATAGTCCACTGCCTGAGGACCCCAACAAGAAAGATGCCTCAGCGAAGCCATCAACAATTCAAATCTTCTCAAGCTGACACCAATAGAAAGATCATCCAACATTGTGCCAACAAGCACATCCCTTGAGAAACCTAGATCATGTAGCAGCAAAAGAGAACATGCGACAAACATAAGAGAAAATGTGGCAGAGAAAAGAACACATGACACAAGCGTCGAAACCAAGATAACAATTACAGGAACGAGCGCCACGCATCAAACACACAGAGCCCAACAAAAGAAAGGTGGGATGGCTCAAGAGAAAGCTCCGATAGGAAGCCATGTGTTCAACCTCCCAACAAAAGAAACTGCAGTGTGGGCCTGACTTGGAAGGAAACAAGCGAAGGCCATACATAAAGAAAATGAAGCTCGATAAAAGAAAAATGATACAACCCAAAAGAAAGATCTGATAGGATACCACATGGTGACTGCCGAGAAGCTACGAGCAATACAGAAAAAGGTGAAGCCACGAAATAAAGAGAAAACCGCGAAGGAAAAGCGGTGTGTGAATAAATATTCACAATTTGGTGACTCACAGGAACATTTTGCCTATGAAATGAAGAACCCCATAAACTCTAGTCTCACAGACTAGTCCAACTCCATCATAATTGCTCACAGCTGGGAGAGGGCAGTCTGAAGGAACGTCCAAACTTCTTTTGATGGCGTAGAGAGAGTGCGCATATTTTTATGCACCATGTTTAGATCAATTATTGCCTTAAAAGGTAATCCACCAAATACCTTTGCCTCCAATTCGAGTTGGGAAAAGAGTTGTGCCAGGTGATGCACTATGTTTTCAATATTGGCGACAATCGAAGATTGATCAAAGGATTGGAAAACTGACAAATCTTGCTTCTTCTCCTTGATTTTTTTGATAATGTGCTCAATTCCTACCACTGTTTGATCTGTCATGAAAGGCGATGGAAGCCCTCGCTAGGTTAAGTGGGAAAATTTTGCCTGCATATCACTGGTAATCTGGGTTAGCTTAGCTCTGCACTATCTGACATGCTGGACGACCTCATGCATAAAGATGAGAATATTTACACCCATGGTCGCCGTTGTTCAGTCCTCGATCCCCACACTGCTCAATGCTTCATCGAAAGCTGTATATAATTTTCCCAATAATCACCTGGCCTCCGGAACCTTATTAGAATTCATTTCCTGCACTCGCTGCATCGTTTCACTAACCACCCTGCATAAACTAGTTGCTTGCGCCATAAAGTTGAGAGTGGGTTGCAATGTAAGGCATAATGTTTTAAACTTATCCCAATATGATACATGTAGCTCCTTGGCAATCTCTAGCAGGTTTATTAGGGGTGCAGGAGGCTGGGATCTCAAAAGGTCCAATTTTGTAGCCTTGCTACTCAGATCCATCTTCAATTTTGCAATGCTTCCCCCCAAGGCCGATAATTGATTCTTCAGAGTAGAAACCTCTCTCTCCTTCTCTCCCAAGGCCAATTCAACCTGCCTATGCTTTTCAGTTTCCTGCTCCAATGCGACATTCATTTCATTTACTTCTTCATTAGTACTCTGTCGGAGCTATTTCAGGCCATCATTCACCTACCTCAATTCATCGTGGAGGGCTAATTTCGTCACTCGGAATTGCTCAATTTCTCTTCATAAGGCTGGAACAACTTTCGCACCCAAAGCCTAAAGCTCAACGACTTTGTTTTCAAAGGAATTATTTTCACTCCGTAGGTGATTGATTTTGACCTCCTTGGCCTTATGCTTGTTTGACCAGATTTCTACCTTTCCCTTCAACTCCTTCATCTGTTCATCTTTTTTCTTCATTTGGCGACTGAGCTTGAGGAAGTCGCTAGTCACCACCCTTTGGGTCTCTTCCATTAGCTCAACTTTATCCTGCGGATGAGCCTGCTACAAGTCCAACCCTACGACATTGACAGAATAATCGCTTGGCAGCATTTCCCCGATCGACTTGACCACATTGGGTGTAACATTTGTAAACATCAATGAATTTTGGCTTTCGTTGAACACAGTTTGCAAAAGAGGCTCCGCTTGTCTACTTACATCCTTTTCCATCCTTTTTTGTATTTGGCTCGCCCAAACACTTTTATTTGCATCCACCTGTGAGAAATATTCTTGGGATGAAATACCTAGCCCACCAGCAAAAGGGAACTCCCGAGGACTGCTAGTGGGAAAGACAACGTGCTCAATGTATCAATGGATTTGATAGGCCTAGTAATTATTGTCGGGGAGAAAGGTGGGATAAATTGATTGCTCGAAGATAATGAAAACATGGTGGGAAAAAGGAGTGGGGAAGAACTTGCTTGATGTTGAGGCCTTGGAGACATAAATTGTTGACTTAGAGGGCCGGGACATGTTACCACTACTTGTGCTTCAAGGGAAAGAGAAATAGCAAGAGACGGAAGGGGACCCCCAAGGGAAATAATATTGACTTGCCTTGGGTAACCAATGATAGGAATAGCTGGTGCGAATGACATAGCAGGGGCAGACGCGAAGGAAACCAAAGACATAAAAGAGAGAGAAGAAGGGGGAAAAATACATGAGTTTCTTGAAGACCTACAACAGATCCCACCACCTCTTCACACTGTGTCTCTTCTCTTCTTGATTCCTCTTTTTGTGGCCTTTTCTCCTCCGGGGAACTATCTAGGTCGAAAATAACTCTTTGGTGGCGTCTGGAAGATCTTGGCCTCTTCACGTCTGATCTAGAGGAGCTAGTAGGCTCTGACATCTGTGTATTTGAAGAGTCTTCTCACTGCAACTGTTTTCCATTGACTGTGCCTCCTCATGTAGGATATTTTTCAGCTATGGGAGCCTTTTGGGCTAGCTCTTCTCCATGCTTCGGAGCTGCACTTTCCGCTTCACAACACCTCTTGGAACCCGAAGGTTTAGGAGAGTCCTCACTGTCCAGATTCTCATGACACCAGATATCATCAAACTGGTTGTTTGAGTCCACCTCTTGAAAAATCCCATTAGTCTTCTTTATCTCCTACCTATAAATCTAGAAATCTTTAATTTTGTCAGGCTTCCAATGAAGCCTATTTAACTGGCTGTAGAGAAATTGATTTATTTTGTGGTTGGGGTTGGGCTTCGTCATTATGTGATAAAAGTTCAGCCAAGGTGGTCAACTCGAGCTAGAAGGAATGTATTCAAGGCCGACATACATTCCCTCATTTCCCTCATCTGCATTTCTTTGAGGGTCCCAAAATGGTCGACGCTGGTGAGGAATTTTAATGCCCAACTTTGATAAATTTCCCTCCAGATTATATCACCACATGTCATAGATAACCATTAACCCAAGGTGGCCCAACTTAGAGTACAAGACCTTAAAGCTATTTACTTTCGAGCTCTTCTTCTTCACCAACGACACAGAGCCGAACATGACTGGCAACGTCAAATGGGAGGACAAATGCTTCCCTCCCCAGTAATCATTTTCAATATTGCATAGCTGCCTGAAAAATTCCACGGCCAATACCCTATCCGAAACAAAACACGAGAGCCGAAAAGGCTCCCAAATAAAACCTTGCATACAGAGCATTATGAAATCCATACCGAAAAACTAGTCACAAGGTGGTACAAGCCCTCTCATCCATGATATATGGTTCTGTGTCAAATGATCAGACATACTACCTCCACTATGATCCAAAGATCTTAAAGTTAGAGCTAGGAATGCGTTTGAAAATGCTTAATAATAAAAAAAATCAATAAGACAGGAGTCCAGGTCGAAACTGGCCTTCTAGCGCCATTTTCATCAAATATTGCCAAGGGCATATATTGCTGGAAATAGTCTTGATTCTGGTGCAAAATCATGTAGGTCAAGATGAAAGAATACCTGAACTTGGAACCAGGTTTGAAGTCTCTCAGTTTTCGACGCATCCCTTCTACAATGACCTTTGCAAAGTCCGTCAATGGAGCCTGGGAGTTCTTCTTTATCATAAAGCTGAGACTTAGTTGGAAGTCTGAGACTTCCTTATCCATATCCAATCCACACACCAATTCCAAAATGGAGAAGACGGATGTCGAACCCGCTTTAAAAGCAATTAGACTAAGAGGGAAGCTGGGAGGGACGGATTACCTGTCTCGGCGTTATAAAATTGTTGTGCCAACTGAAGCGTCCTCCAGTAACTTTGCAGTCTGGAAATATCAAAATCCTCAACACCCTCAAGCGAGTTTAAAGGAATGCACAAAATATCTTGGAGGGCCTGGTGACAAATTTCCACCCTAAAACTTTGGCCGCTTATGATTCCTATTTGGGCATCGAAACATTTAGCGCAGGCCGCCACAATCTCCGGACAATGGTGTACCAAAGGAACCATGTATTGAGGGAGCCCACAATTCCATAATCAAGTGTGAAAAGGATCAATAATCTTCTTCATTTTCTCGCATGCAGCTTCCCTCAAGCTTTTGGGGTTTAGATAACTTTGGATCTCGAATGTTATCCCAATCTTCTGATATCAAGGCTTGGTTTCTAAGAGAAACCACGCCTAACACTTTCTGGTCTACTGGTTTAGTGTAGGGCCATGAAGGCCTTATTGGAATACCTGGGGTTGCATAAGACTCCTGGGCATAAAAATTCATGCAAGTTGCCAACATTCTTCGTTCTTCTATGCTTTCGGTGTCGACAGCCTGAGTTGAGCTCTCCATAATTTCAGCCATTTTACTTGTCTTCGAAGAACTCTACAAACTCTGTAACTTAGCTTTTGAAAATGCTTCTCTTTCTTTGCAAATGATTTAGACGATTACACACTTTGTCAATCTTGCACAATTAATGCCCTCTGCATGCTCCTATCTGTCTTTTTTAATTTTTGAGAAAATAGGCTTAGCAAGGGTATGTGCTATCTTTTCACATTAGTTACCCCATGCACCACTAACCCTTTTTCGTGCATGCAAAGATATTGCCAACCTGCCAAAAGAATCTACACATTTAAGAGAAATGACTTCTCATACGGTGGCTCTTCATTTTCTTGGAAAAAGCACTAAATCAGCAACACCATATCTTTTCGCGAGCCTTTGCATTTAATGATTACTTGATCGTAATCGAGCGCATCAACCAACAACCTCATATTAAAATATTTGCTTTGATTTAAATAGGACAACAACATCTATAAGTCAAAAAATGGCTCTCTCTCATCTTCTTTCAAACACTCAGATTGAGCAAGTTGTAACTGCATTTGATTATCTCCATTATTTTGCACGCTGCAATACTGCTTGTCAAGGCTCTCCCTTCCATTTTCTTCTGATGTAATCATACCTTTCTTAATTAGGGAGGCCTCTAACCATCTATAAATAGGACCCTTGACACCTTTACTAATGCACATTTACATTCAACATTCTTAGCAATTAGGCCCTATTACATCTTTAGTAATTTATTATTTGGCTAGAGTAGTAGTAGGTATGGAAACACCAATTAGGCTCGCCTGCAAGAAGACCTAAGCCGCCTTTCTAGGAAAAATTAGGTGCAGGCGTCTAAAACACGTGACTGGTGTGAAAAACCTTTTGTATGTAAAAGCCATCAAATGGGTGCTAGGCGAAGATTGTGTGGAGTATGAGGACAAGTACAAAGTGAATACTAGCATCAACTCTCACTTTGTAGCTTCCCTGCTGGACATCAACATTTCAAAGTGGAATATTCTGAAGCTAACAAAGAGAGTTTTTCCCCAAAGCTACCTCAGAGGGTTGGAGAATGTAATGAGAGCTGCTGAGTTTGACCGTGGAATTCCATCTATTCACAACCTGCACCGACTTCTTGAGGGAGGAGGACCTATGCCAACTAGGGCCTTTCTACGTGGCTTTTTGCTTGAAACTCATGAGGAACATCACCGCAAGGTCTGCGCCGCCTGCCACTTTCTGATGAGGATGCATAATGTTGAACCCTTCTGCAAGGTGCAATGGTATGAGAACTTTGAGAGGATGGTGTTTCCTCACCATGCGCCACCTGTTGCCATCGCTGGAACTTCCAATGCCTGAAGAAATGTGAAAAAGATCTCTCCATTTTTGCCTTTGTATTTAAAACCTTCTCTGCAACACTGTGTTAGTGACGATATATATATGTATTTTGTAACATGGCCAATGGCCCCATTAAGTCAACATGTTATAGATGTAAATATCTCCACGATTAATACAATATATATCTTCTATATTTTGGCTCCTTCTTCATTTGATTTCATTTTTTTGCATCAATGTGGTTGCTAATCTAAGAAAGCACCGAGAAAAGCCCAAAACTAACAAAGTAAGGAAAATATATACATATTTACACAGTTACTGCAAAAGTTGAACTAATTGAAATTTTTAAGATGTATTCCATTAACTAGAATACCCAAGGCCTCACCCTCCATTGTTTCTAACTTAAATGAGTTGTATTGCTTGTACTGGGTAATCTTGAATGGTCCTTCCCAGAGGCTATCAAACTTTCCATGTTGACCAGGCTTTGCTCCGCGCTCATTAAACTTGAGCACCAAGTCTCCACATTGTAGCCCCTGGTCATACGTCTTCTTGTTGAACCATCTCTTTACCACCTGTTGGCGGTTGGTCATTGCCTCGAGAGCGTGCTCTCTTTTCTCTTGAACTTCAAGTAATTTTGAAAAACGCACCTCCATTGCTCCATTTTGCTCAATTTCAAGAGACTTGAGTAGTTGGATGGCAAGGATTTCCATAGATATTGGCAATAGCGCCTCCTTCACGTATACTATATAATAGGAGATGTTTTCAATATTTGCTTGGGCATGATACTATCTGGAGGTGTTTATGCCACTCCCTTTGATGTTCTGAACCTATTCTCTTGATCAACCTGATGAGGTTCTTGTTTGTAGATTCAACAAGTCCATTCCCTTGTGGGTAGTAGTTAGAAGATGTCTTTAGGAAGACTCCATACTTGAGTGTAAATTGGCTAATTTTGGAGCCGAGAAAAACTTTAGCATTATCAGATATAATTGTCTTTGGCAGGCCGAACCTAGCTACCAGTTTCTTCAAGAAGTTTACAATTTCTGCCTCTGTTGCATTCTTCAATGGTACAGCCTCTACCCATCTAGTGAAATAGTCAGTTGCCATTAGGATCCACATGTGTTCGACTGATGAAAACAAATTGATCATGCCAATGAAGTTGAGAGCCCATTGAGAAAATGGCTCTTCCACAACAATTGGTTTTAGTGGCATAGCAACATTTTTCCTTTTTCCAACAAAAAACTGACACTCATTGCAAAAATTCACCAATGAATATGAGTCATTGAACAATGTCGGCCAAAAATAACCAACACATATGATCTTGATTGCAGTAGTTTTTGCTCAAAAATGACCTCCGGCTGGGCCATTGTGATACTGCTCCAATATCATTTTTGATTGCTCTTCAGTTACACATCTTAACAAGATACCATTGAAATTTCTCTTGAAAAGAACTCCCTCCAAGAGTACATAACCATTATTCTGCAATCGATAAAAACACCTTTTAAAAGAGGGGAGGTCGGGCGGATACCTTCTTGTTTACATAAAATTAATAATGGCATCCAACCAATCATCTCTGGAGCTCTCTTCATTTAGCAGCACGGGTTCCGAGACTTTAGACTCAACAATTGCTTCATTGTTCTCTGCCAAATATTCGTACAACCCCTTCCCCTTCATAGTATTGACTGGCTTGATCTCGATGTCATACTCAAGAATCTTGGTTATCCAGTTAGCCCACTTCTCGACGATTTCACCTTCCATAATGTATTCTCGCACACTAGGGTGTGACACACAAACAATTACCTTGTTGCATGATATTGAACTCCTTTTTTGTTGACAGGTAGAGGGAGTTCCTTGATTGATTTAACCCTTTCCAGATCAATGGAAATACCTTCCTTCAAAATGACATAACCCAACAAGTTCCCCTACGGGACCCCAAACACACATTTCTTCGGGTTTAAAGAAATCTCGAACTCTTGGCATTTCTAGACGACAAGCTTGAGATGATCAAAATGATCCTTGAAAGATTTTGAAAACACCGTCAGGTCATTGAGATAAATAAGAATAATCTTATGTATCAAATCCTTGAAGGCAATGTCCATAGTTCGCTGGAAAGTGGCTTCGACATTTGAAAGTCCGAAGGGCATTTTAGCATAAGCATATGTCCCTCACTTGGTAGTAAACATTATTTTGTGTTGGTCCTCCTCTTTCACATGAATCTGATTATAGCCAGAGAAACCATCCAGCATTGAAAAAAATTCGGAACCAACAACTATTTGCAGAATTAACTCCATGGAAGGCAAGGGGTAGTGGTCCTTCAAGGACGCTTTATTTAGGTCTCAGAAGTCAACGCACAGCCATATATCACCGTTATTCTTTTAGACTGACACCAGGTTAGACACCCAAGTGTTGTGTTTGATCGAGAACACTATCTAAGATGCAATCAACTTATTTAATTCTTGTGACATTAGTGACTCAATCTTTGGATTGTCTGGCCTATGCCTTTGACGCACGGGTTTTGCTCCTTCTAGTAGCTCAATGGTGTGTTGGATAATCCCAAGATCATATCCCTTAAGATCATCATATGACCATGCTACCACACTCGAATACTCCTCGCAAAATTGTTTCAACCTTTTTTTATTCTTCTGCGAGACTCCTTTTTCAACCTTAATCTTTTTATCCTCTTTGATGTGCAAATTAGTATAGTCGCCTTTATCAACTACAATCTTTCTCTTGTCTTTCATTGCATCATCAGGATAAAAAATACTCTTGAGAGTGACTAGACCACTGGGAAGCTTGTTTGATTTTAGTTGGATTATTTGATCATCATAGGCCTTAGCGATCTTCAGTTGTAATTGGCTGGAAATTTTTCTGAACAACTGGAGAAATGACACGATATGAGCATCACTATCAAAAAATTGCCAGTCTTGATCATTATTCGGGTCTGCAGGTCGCACGATCACTTGCACTACATGTTTGTTGTTAATTAACTCGAAAGATGGCTCAAACTGAGATATAACAATTTCCATTCAGTCTACTTCAGAGTTCTGCTCTCTAGGTAGGACTTGGATATTGAATTCTTCAAAGCCTTCAATCAGGTCCTAGACCCTATGTTGGTATGATCACATACGGAAATTCCTGGCGGCAGAGAGCCCTTGGATTTGGTTCACCACCAATTCTGAATCTTCAAACACCCGTATTTTCTCTGCACCCATTCTCTCCACTAAACTCAAACTGTGGACAAGGCCTTCAAATTATACTTCATTGTTTGAGCATGCGAACTGGAAGCGGTAAGACCTCAAGGTCTTATCCTTGGATGGAGATATCAAACATATTCCTGCACCGACTCCTACTTTGCATCTTGCTCCGTCAAAGTGCAAGGTCCATAACTCTGAGGACGATTCACCTCCGAACTCTCTAGTCACTTTGGTCATTATCTGGTCCTCTTCATGAATGAAATATGTTCCTAGCCCAGTTGCATGATAGTTTCCAAAAGGATCTGTATTTATGAATTCATTTAAAAGAGCTTCTTCTTTCTTTGTTCGGGAGCTGCTTGCTTCCTCTTCCTTAAGGAGTTCGACATTGAGCATCTCTCTAGATGTGATTGAGGTATGTGCTGGCTCAAAATTGATCATGGCTTCATCAGCCACATGTTCAGAATGCAAAGATTTCAACAATAACTTCATCTTAGCTCCATGCTTGGTTTTTAGGATCAGGTGTAACCAGTCCAATGCTAGATAACCTCCAACATTTGCAGTGAATTCTCGACATACATATCCCGAACAAAGGCGGGACGTCAATGAGCACAGTATCTTGATTCACAGTAATGTTGGGACAAGCAAACAATGTCATAGGCAATCCTTTGATTACTCTGATAGTTTCAACCTTGTTTCCATCGAGTTACATGACTCCCTTTTTCAGAGGCTCATACTCGAGTCCTAGAGCTTTAACTACTTGCTTAGGCATGACAATGGTGCTAGCACCAGAGTCAATCATACAATTATGCAGCAGTTTGTTACCAATGATAAGTGTTAGAAAAAAAGGCTTGGGTTTAGGCTTACTCTCTTTTTTGACTTTCTTTTCTTCTGGTTGATTTTCTAGAACTCTATCCAAGTCCGTCTTAGATGTCTTATCTTCTAAGGGCTTCTCCGACATCTTCATGTCTTCTTCTCTCCATAATGCCTTCTATAATAGCATCTTTTGCTCTGGGATGGTGAGGATATCCCACAAAGAAAAATTAGCAGAGGATTTCTTTAGCTGCTCCACCACATTGAATGGCATTTGTGACTGACAAGTTATGGTAGCTTGCTCCTTTTGCCTTGTATCTGGTGCATCTAGCTATTTGGAAACAACCGGGGTGGCCATGGGAGCTCTTATCTTCGAAGGAGGTGGATTCAAGGACTGGGAGCAACCGCCTTTGATTGTTGTGGAACTAATGACAGATTTGTCGATGGACTGGGCGTTGAATTAGGTGAACCTTTAGTCGGAAAAGATGTGAATTCTCCAGTGAACTTTCACTTGGAACGAGTGTTGTAATATGACTGTACTTGTGACACTTGGGCTACTGGAATATCATTCGGGAATGTTGACTTCTCTCCTTCCATCCAAGAAAAGAGTGCCTGGTCCAAAGCTATTTCTAACTCCTGCTCTATAGACATTCCTTGCATTTGAGCAGTGAGAACTGCATTATCCATTTGTTGAGAGGCTTGTGTATGACCTTCGTGATCAGGCATGATGCCTTGACTTCGTTACTCTACTATTCTTTGTTGTAAATTCCCTCTTGGATAATTCAGTGCATATGTGCATCATTGCAAGGGAAGTGCCATGAATTAGTCTCCTCGACAAGATTGTTTTGTCCTGCTACTAGCTCTTGCTTGAACTAGGATAGACGGTCTGCATCAGCATAGTCATAGGGATGACCTAGTTGTTCTGTTGAGGTTCGGTATTGCTGCACGATCTATCTTGCCATTGGCTCTATTGGAAAGGAGCCTTCCCTCCTTAGTAGTTTTGGTAAGCAGGCTTTTGGTAGCTATACTATTGCCGCTTCATATTGGTCAGTTCATTTGTCATGGTTCGCATCTACTCCTTCATGTCGTTCACTTCAACCATCAGGGGGTTAGGCACTAGAGCCACGCTCGACGTCATTCTCGGGTACACATCCATAGACTAGGGAGGAGTTGCAGGAACATTGGTTGAAGCTACCTCTAATTCTGTGGTGTTGAATTCTAGGAATAATTCTCGGTGCCAATTTTCTAGCAACAATAAGATTATTCTCCGTAGTGATGACAAGACTGTATGCATCGGGTAGAGTATTTCCCCTGAGAGCTTGTAGTATCATAGAAATATCAAAATTTATAGACTTTAAATATAACATGAACTCCAAATCTAGAGGTGGTCGACTACCAACAGGAACTCTTTGCCAAGTCGAATGAAACCGAGCATTGAAATTGGCCAAAGATTCATGGGGAGCTCGCTTTATATGAGCCAACTAGTGATATAGCAAAAAATTATCACCACTATTTGAGAAGCGCTTGTAGAAAGGATCTCCAAGATCATCCCAAGTGGCAATTATATTAGCCAGAAGAGTACGATACCAGTTCAACGCCTTGCCTCTGAAAGAGGCGATGAGCAATTGCAAAGCCACATTCTCATTGGTAACGCCATGCACCAAACATATATCAACTACATCTTGCAAGTGCTCTGTCGAAGTTTTTGAATCGTCCCTAGAGAACTTAGGGATAACCTTTAAAGCAGAAGTCAAGATTGGAGCCCACATTATAGGAGGCGCATGTGCTACCAAAGGACTACCAACATCCCAGGCTACATAATTTCTAGCAACCATTGGCGCAAGAGACGAAGGAGAAGAGGGAGGTGAAGTATTAGCCTGCCGACCTCTCTCCTGGACTAAAACTAGCGGTGGTACAAGCAGGCCAAGAATTCTTGCAGTTTGAGACCTAGTGACGGGCCTATGGCTCATATGCTCCTATTGATCAAGTGAATGTGTTAGTTTGCGTCCCATCGGGCGTGCCAAAAAAAAATTGTTGACGCAAAAGTTTGCAGGCAATAGCCTTATGGGAAACTTAGCTAATGGGGGACTTATGCACGTAGCTAAGTGACCTCTAGGGTTTTATCGAATTTGACTCTTCATTTTTATGGGGGGATGAAAAGGGTAGGAAGATGAACATAAAACAAACAAACCTAAGCTGAGACGATGCACCAAATCAGAAAGGAATTAATTAAGCACAATGCTGAAACAAAGGCTCAAACAGTAACTAGTGTCTATCAAATAGATAATTCCCAACATTGCAAATATAAGAACATCAAACCATTTGCATAGTATAACCAATAAAACATAAGCCAACACAGAAGAGTAGCAACATGATCTGCATTCTATTAAGCTGCATAAAGATTACAAAATCTTGAAACAAATGTTCATATACTTCATAAAATACAAGCACAGTTTAATGTCCTATTAAATGCATGAAAACAAAAAGGTTGAATTGACTGGCACAGTCTGCA
Source organism: Sequoiadendron giganteum (assembly GCA_007115665.2). Classification (NCBI taxonomy): domain Eukaryota; kingdom Viridiplantae; phylum Streptophyta; class Pinopsida; order Cupressales; family Cupressaceae; genus Sequoiadendron; species Sequoiadendron giganteum. The sequence goes on along the minus strand of CM021110.1, from coordinate 292,377,676 downwards.
AGTTCAAGTTCAATAGCAAACACTACAAAGGCTAATTCCCAGTGCTCGGGAAATTTAATCCATCTAACAACAACCAATAAAATGAGGGAAAGACTGCTTAAATAAGCCAGTCCACTACTTGAGGACCCCAATAAGAAAGATGCCTTAGCGAAGCCATCAACGATCCATATCTTCTCAAGCTGGCACCAACATAAAGATCATCCAACATTGCGCTAGCAAGCACATCCCTTGAGAAACCTGGACCACGTAGCAGTAGAAGATAACATGCGATAATAGAAGAGAATATGTGGCAGAGAAAAGAACACACGACATAAGTGTCAAACCCAAGATAACAGATATAGGAACGAGCACCATGCATCAAATGCATGAAGCCCGAAAAAAGAAAGGTGGGATGACTCAAGAGAAAGCTTCGATAGGAAGCCATGTGTTCAACCTCCCAACAAAAGAAACTGCAGTGTGGGCCCAACTCGAAAAGAAACAAGCGAAGGCCACACGTAAAACAAATGGAGCTCGACAAAAGAAGAGCGATACGCCCCAACAAAAAGATCCGATAGGACACCACGTGGCAATTGCTGAGAAGCTACGAGTGACAGAAAAAGGAAAAGCTGCGAAATAAAGAAAAAACCACAAAGGAAAAGCAGTGCGTGAATAAATATTCACAGTTATATAGGCCAAGGTGAGACATAAGATACCATAAGATTATCAAAAGTGTCTTAATATTTTGATATTCAATGCATAAAATAATAAGTATCCTATGTGTACCCTACGTAAACTTAAGTAACTAGTGTGAATAGGACCTAGGTGATGAAAGATAGGTAAAACACCTTTTCCACACCAACACCCCCTTTAAGTGTAACTTAGGGAGAATGTGAAAACATGAAAACATGCAATAGATGGGTCTCAAATACTAGGCCACATGTCAGATACCCATGTGCAAATGCAATTTCTCACAAATAGAGAAAAGGAGAAAACCTAATGAGAAAAAAACTCCTCCCCAAATGAGAGAAAATACAAGAAAGTGAAAGGAGGACACAATATGACCTCCCAAGGAATAATTCTATCACCAAGTTATATAATCAATCACCCCCCCATAAGAGGGAAAATGAGAGATTATATAGCCCCCCATAATGTGTAAAATCTTATTGTAATGGTAGATGCTTGAAGACAAAAGACAATCCAATGTCTACAAACAACATTCCTCCCCTTGAGAAGAAATAAAACAAACTAAAAATATAATAAATCTTCCCATTGTAGATAAGAATTAGGAGGAAGAAAGATCAAGATGTATGGATTCTTTGAAAAACTATTCATGTGTCTCCATGTCGATGTTGAAAGTTGTCACTACCAAGTCAAGTGTTCTATACCACATTGATGAAGATAACAATCTAACATATATTGGAAACTAATGTAGAATATGAACCAAAGAAAAGGATGCCTCCTCCAAATTTTGATCAAAGGTCTCCACAAGAATGCCAAATAGTGACAAATGATGACGTACAAAAAGAATAAGAGGGTTTAAATGCACCCCCATAACATATGAAGAAGACAATGTAACTCCATAAGAGCTAACATCAAAGAGAATATGAATATCCTTAATAATGTCCTCCAAGTTTGAAAATTGGGACTCACAAAACAAACTTGCAATGCATGTCAAGTACTCATTCTAGTTAGTTGTATTTGAAAGATAATATATCCTGTCGCACTAAATTACAAGTAGCCATGGATGCAACAACACTAGTCTGATTAGAAATAATGGTAGATGAATATGTGATATCAATAGGAGGAGGATAAGGAGCAAGAAGAGAAACTCCTTTGCCATATGAACATTCAAGGTATTCATTATGTTAAAGCCCCTCTAAAGTATGATCATCAAAAGGTATATTTTTCATATCATAAAAGGGAATGAGGTAATTTGTAAAAAGATCATCTAGGAATGGAGAGATATGAGGGTCTCCAAAGATCTCCCAAATCTTGGTCCAAAGTGTACATGGACACTCAATCTCTAATATCTCTAAAAAAATACCAACACCAATAGTTGTACAAATCAATCTTATGATATGATCATTATTACCCCAAACTAGTTTCTTCCAAGGTGTGTCTAGTTTAGGTAGGAGTCCATAAAGATAAGGAAAATGTTAAACCTCCTAAGATGTGTCAGGATGCATTTTTTAAAGAGTCATAATTGTCCTTATCTAGGATTTCCATATAATGATGAATATAAATACCCATGATACCTCCTCAAATGATGAATTTTGAGATCAATACATATGAATAAAACACTAGATTACCCCCCTTGCTGCCCCACCAAATTCGCTTAATAAAAGACCTCCAAGAAAGTATGATTTCACACTCTATATAGGTAGTGCAATTAAAGATGTCACTTGCTAAAAATAACGAAGTAGTCTTGATCTTGGTACATACAAATGGAAAATTTGGCCATAGAAATGAGTATATATTTTTGATAAAATGAGATCAATCTGATCATAACATAGAAATGCATAGGAAAAATTATGCACTTTTAAAAAAAATGCACCAAAAAAAGTTAGCGTAGGAGCAAGAATAAAGCCTTGGAATTTCCTAAAATGATAACTACTCAGCAACGCCTATGAGAATATGTAATTTATGAAAAAATCAGACACCAAGTCAAGAATTGTTCACACCACTATGAAAAGCATGTAATTTTTCCCAAAATAAAATAAATTGCTTAAAAATCTAAGGTTTTGAGCTTGACTTATGAGCATTTGAAGATCATTGCCAAAACAAAAAATACAGTAGAGAGGGGGGGGGGGATTTTCAAAAGGGGCTAATGATGTCATGCTAACGACACCATACCCTATTGTCGAGATATACCTAGTCTCACCAAAATATTATCCTATGTAAGATGATCGACATAATCTCTTTTGATGCTTCAAAATATTTTGAAATCGATTGAATCTCGATAATTGACTCGAAATATTCCTTCACCTAAAATGTTTGACACAAGTTTTGTTGGCTAGGGATTGGTCATCCATTGGTGGTGGGTTACTAGTTGTGGAGTTGCAGATGGTTAGGCATGCCATATGACTCTCCAATGGGGCCCATGTACTCTAATCCTATGTAGGTACTATGAATTGTAATGCATGAATACATAGGTACAACGACCTATATTACTTGTGTGCATAGATTTTTTAAAACTAAATTTTTTTTAAAAAGTTTTCTAAAAAAAATTTTAAAAATTTGAATAGTACTAAATTGACAAGCGCTTCATAATATGATGACAGGGAATCTTGTGCAAAATATTTTATAACAAATCTATATGGCTAGGGAGGGCAATTTTTTTATAGCTCTAGGAAAAAGTGTCAGATTTTAATGATTTGACAATTAATCTAGGGTTCTTAGGCCTCTTGAATGTGATGAAGGGAATGTTTTGACCAAAAATGCTTTAAAATTGTAGCTACCTTATGGATTTGAAAACCACATCCCAACTTCAAACCCTTGCAAATATGGCCTCACATGTCCAATTTAGAAAATCAAAAGGAAAAATTGACTTTCTTGGACACTTTAAACTCAATGGTGAGCTCAAATTTACACCAACAAGCTCCAATATGAACCTATAATACAAAGCCACAAAAAGGACCCCCCATAATTTGATATTTTTATCAAATTTTATGAATCTTCGAGTCATCATTTGATGCAAGAGAAGATCATACTCAAATTTTCAAGATGATCTACCAAAATATACTCTCAAGGTCTCTCAAAAAGACTAGTTCCAAAGGCACCCAACCTACTTTGATACCATGTAAGAGTTGGCTATGAAGATTGCCACTCAAGATTTGGAGGCCTAATAGAAAACACAATGAAATGAGAAGACCAATATGACAAAAATAAACTTTATCCCTATCAATGAATGCAAATAATAAAATGATAATAGATTGAAGATTACAAAGGAACCTCTTGGTTATATAGGCGAAGGTGAGACATATGGTATCATAAGATTATGACAAGTGTCTTAATCTTATGATATGAGACATACAATGATAAGTATCCTATGTGCACCTTAAGTAAACTTAAGTAACTAGTGTGAATAGGACTTAGGTGATGGACTAGCTAGACAAAACACCCCTTTCATGCATCAACACTCCCCACCATCCAATCCAAAATATGTGATCTTATGAATGCTACATGACACTTCTAGCTTTGTCCTCTTTAAGGAGCCATAATTAGCCGAGCCATCCTTTTGCATGATATTCTTAGTAGTGCACTTGTTGTAGGTTAGGGTTTGGCGTGTAATGACATTGGGAGGGTATACATTAACAATTTGTTGCAGAGAGTCAATATCTTAGTAGTAATAGAAAGATTACCAACCCAATCTTGGAGATAACCATTTCTTAGGAGGTCAATGATAGCAAGTGGGGATTGTAATGGATTAAGTGGATAACAAAAAACACTAAGTATAACTTTGATGACCATTAACACATCAAATCTTCATTACACCCAATTGTGGATGGCGATAAAGTGGTATATATTCAAATATAATAAGTGTACGAAGCTAGAAACCTAATACACTAGCAGAGATATCTTAAACAAATCTACTTAAAGACATTGAAAAATATCAAACCCAAAATACCTCTTTAACCTATGACACAAATCTTATATAGACAACTTGATACTCACATCTCTTGACATCTATTTAAAATATTTCATACTTTATAAATATAATAATTTAAAAATTACATGATTTTTTTTTTAATTATATATACTTCCTTTGTGATTAAAATTCTAATTTAAATGTGTATATAACCTTCAATACCTAAGTTAAAGTCATAATCATATAATTTTTTTTACTTTCAAATCATTAGTCTGGATGATTTTACATAAAGGCAGAAAAGCCCCTCCCAACCATTATGCCTAACCAGAGATCGGAGAAACTCTTTTAAACTTGCAATTTATACCCAAGTGACCCAAACCGACTTACCCCAATTCATTTAAGACCAGATAAATTAAAACAAAAAAGGACTTATAATAGATTGGAGTAGCAAATCTCCGACTAGGTTGATGTAATAACATTCAACGACTGAGGGTTTTCTAGATTCGGAGATTGAAAAGACCCAAGGTTTATCAGAAATACGGAGAGATCTATGTCTGGGGGTGCGAGAAGGGATCGAAGAGGGCCGTCTCTGTCTCTTCCAGGCAGCAGCAGCAGTGCCAACGATGGCATCATAGCCAAACTGAGTACCAGTGTGAGGCAGTCACTTGTCTTCCACAAGACAAAAAGGGCCGCTTCAAATACTGGTCGTTTCAGCAAGAAGATCTTCTGGAGCACAGGCAAGGCTGCTTGGATCGCAGGTACTACTTTTCTGGTTCTGGTGGTTCCTCTTATTATTGAAATGGATCGAGAGCAGCAGTTCAACGAGCTCGAGAGCCAGCAAGCCAGCCTTTTGGGTGCTCCTCCTGCTCCCCATCCTTAATTTAGAAACACCCATTTCGTTTTTCATGGTGAGTCGAAGATGGGTTTCTGGAATAAGGGCTATCAGTGCCTGTTCTATTGAGTAATTTGCTTGGTTTAGGGTGAAGCAGTCCCCGCGTTTTCCTTCTTGGCCGTTTGGGTCTTTGATTGAGAACATTTTATGCCATACCGAATGCTGGATATACAAAATAGTGTTTAATTTTTCTCTAAATTTTAGTATAGCGTAGCAAAACAATCTTTCTGAGATTTTTTAAGTGTACGATGTGCACCGTCATGCCCCAATTTTCGGTTTAAGTATTTCGTCTATCCATTTTCTTTTAACGTATGCATTTGCTATCGTGCTCAATTGTTTGCAATGTTATTCTTTTGTGCAATGAGTGAAATGTTGTGATTTTATTGTGGAATTTACAAGTTTATTTGAACTGTTTTCGGAATTTAGGGTCTCAGTCATATTTGAATTCAAATTCATTTTTCTGTTATAAAAAAGTTTCTTTTCTGTTGTTGAGAACATGTTTACCCTGCGGAATATATATGCTACAAAAAGCTTTGCCTTCTTAAAGAATTTCGATTTTCACGGTTAGACATGATATCATGTATCCGGATGCTATTGTGTAATGTTTTTAATTCTGACGTTTTGAGTCTTCTTTGAAACTCCTCTTGAGGAAAACTACAAGATCAAGCTTGCTTTCTGTTGTAGAAGACACATTCCCCTTGTAATATCATCTAAATAAAGGTATGCATGTTTATGTGTTTGTGTCTGTATTATCATCAACAGTTTTTATGATTTGGATCATCTAATATCCATTTTTGATGTCGCCAAAGTGAAACTTCATATTTTCTAGAAAGTGACAATTTTGGATCAATTATTGTATGTGTGATGATGGCACAGTATGTAGGTGATTTGATTGGATTAGTTTTTTCTATGTTTATTTATTCCCACTTAAAATATCAAATTTTTTCGCGAGGGAGGCATTACATCAAATGCTATGAGTTTCACGATTGATTTTTATAATTTATTCCGTCACTTGTTGGATGCACTGCCTTGATGTACATGTACTGACAATATCCAAGTCCATATATGTATTTTTGATCATCACAGCATCATTGTCACCGTTATCAATGTTTTTTATGAGAATGATCTTCTGAGGATTAATTGATAAATGTAACTGAAAAGTAACAGAGACATTGTTGTGTGTCACGAGGACACTTGTATATCTTCTTTATAGGAATTTTTAACAGAATAAGCTTTATGATCTGGCATTTGGGTACTTGAGACCTTATTCTTATGGCCAGATCAGATATCTAATTTATGATGATACTGCCATTCATTTGTGGACCCTCTCTGCCTCCCCCAATCGAAGTCATGCAAACTGAATGTTATCTAAATTAGCCATCGGGTTCATGCTAAAATAAGCACAAAGTTTATGAATCCATGCCAGTGATTCATTTCCCTCAATCTATCAAATCTAGGAATATCAATTTTTGGCACTTAAAGTAAGTGTTCAGCCATAAGGGAGTCCTTCTTCAGTACATTTCATTTTACTACTTTTACAGTTACAAACCAATTTGCTTGCAACTTAAAGATCCAGCTGTCAATTTAATCTTTGCTTCAGAGATGCATTGTTTTCCAATTACAGGAGTGTTATCCATTTACCTTTATTCGCTCTTGTAAAGTCAGCATATTCTGTTGGTAATGTCAAAAATTTGAACTTTGGATGACATTTGCTGTTTTGTTTGTTATTTTGGTTCCAGATGAGGAAACTTTATTGCTAACTTTGCAGCACTTGAAATGGCCTCTTTTTTATTGATCTCATTGTTTCTTCGTGATCATTTCAAAAAATGCTCATTTGAACTGTTGTCTCATTTGTTAATCTCATTCACTTTTTGACGAGTCAAATAGTAAACTTTTCCAAGCCATTTTCTTTGCAAGTTCCTGAAATGATCGTTCTCTGCTATTTTAATCTTCTTTGTGGGGAAATCAATTACCTGAGGGGGTTTTAAAATCTTCAAAGCTTCCTACAATTTTGGATTAGGTTCATGGAAATTATAATCTAATTGGAAGTCATCACTAATGTATCTTTGTCTCTCCACAACTATCTAATTTAATCTTTATTGAAATGCATAGCTTCTCTTATGTATTTCTGTTTAGGACCAGGAGGAGTCCATCTCTCCCCAAAAGAAGGCTCTCTTTTGTAATCACTCCAATAACTGTAACATTTGAGCTTTATGCGAATAGTGATGAGAAGAGAATGAGTGAACAAAAATCATTCATCTGTCTCAAATCCCCGATCTTGCAGTACATGTTCTGAATGGAAGGCTAAAAATTACTTCTATAGGCTGTTTTACAGCATTTCCAAACCTTAACTAATTTGACTCCATTCTGGATGTGCTGTTATAGCTGGCAGAACCACTGACATGTTCCAAAAAAAACCAGTTGTATTCTTGCGAGTACAAATACTTTTTATCTATAATCTGAAATTTTGAATTCTGAGCTGAAATTTTGAAGTAATGTTTGTCAATCTGAAATCGCATCCCTGCTACCATTATTACAAGCCTAATTGAAATCTAAAATTCACAGAAATTGAAATTGACTGAAAGGCCTGAAATCCAAATTTCTTGAAACAAGAATGCAAATTTCAAACCAAAATCTGATAATGAGCTCTAATACCATGAATACAAACAAAATTGAAATCTGACAATTCTGGAAAAAGAGTTTGTCTGAAAAATCTGAAAGAATAATTTCTGGAGCAAAAGAGCTGATCAAAAAATGAAAATTTCCTAATAGGACAATAAATGAAAATTTCCTAATAGGACAACAAAAATCTTCTCACATACCACCAAAATTCTTCTCTACCTAATAAGTTCTGGTTCAGCTAGAGGACAACATTTTTTCATATAAAGGAAAATAACTCAGAACAATAAACTTTATCTAATTCTTTTTTTGGCCTTTACATGTATTCATTGATTTATCATCCTAAGGTATTCTTGGACCTTCGCATGAATTTATTTGCTTTCTCTTTCCAAAGCAATCTTTAGCTTTTGCATGATTATAGTTACTTTAATAAACTTGTGTGCTCTATTCTTGTCATATTTTTCTGGAATATGCATATGCTTTCTTTTTATCCTTTCTTTAAAGAATAAATATTATTCATGTAACATTTTCTTCTTTCAAGACCTTTCTAGTGAAGTGAATTGGGCTCATTGAATTTTTAGATAATTTGAATAAACATCATCATGATGCTTAGTTTCTAAATCTTTGGTAAGATGTGTGAGATCAACTTTATCAGCTGGGGTGTATTGAATCTAAAGGCAAATTTATGTAGCATAATCAAATTGGATACTGGAACCAGGCTATATATATAATACACCATATAAATGGTTGGTCATACAAGAGAACACAGGTTATAGTGGTTCATTTTCATTGGTGTATAATAGAGGCTAATTTAAAGTTTTCATGCTTTCAAAGTTTAATTGAAATATATATGGGAGTGACATTTTCAGATTGTTTGTTATCTGCAAGAGAAGCTATCTGCATGAGTTGGAACATGACAGATATGACATTGTATTCATGATTATAACTTCTTTACCTTATATTCCAGCTACAGAGAAATGTAGAACTAACTTGTATGTACAAGCATGGTGGCATTAAATGTTCTCAAGCATGTCGTCCAAAAGCTGATGCAATGTTTTAAAGAAAGTTCTGCCTATGGACAATGATAGCATTTGTGACATTGTTTTTGTGTTTATGTTCTTTGTGTCTATGTTTACACTAATTTTAGACCCCTACATAGTTAGTGAACTGTCCATTGGGATTCAACTGTGCCTAAGTTGTGCTTGTGAAAAGTTGCCGATCTGTTCACTCCTTCCCTTTGCGATCCTCAGATTAAGTTGATGTATGGCACTGTTGTCGTATTGCATGCAAAGGATCATATCCTTAACATACAAAGAGGTAAGAATATCCAACTTCATGGAGTCAAAGACTATCTAGCTATAGCCTTATTATTGCACATCCAATCTAAGAGGTTAGTTAGAAATTATGATTGTTACTACAGACCATTCATTAAGTAGACTACAAAGAAAGAACCTAAAATAGAAGTGGATGCATAAACAAAACTAGAGATTCTATAGGAATTGCCCTTATCATTCCCTTCCATTCCTTAAATATAGGGCTATCCTCTGGCTGTAGCTGAGATACATGTCCCATTACCCCTAATTCTCATCCTTGAAACTTGGTGCAACGGAGGGTTTTGATTCCCAGCCTCATGTGGTTTATCACTACTGTTTATGTGCTTTTCCTAGCCTAGACAAAGTTGTTCTGTCGTATCTTGCTTTTGTTTGGAGGAATTTGGTGGAAAAATCTGTAACAGAAATCTTGCATGATAAGATGTCACTGTGTTCTCAACTCCTGGGCATATTGTCACTTATTGTATAGCAAGGTGATTATAAAAAGTTGAGTACATGTGCATGTGGAGTGTGGGCACAAAATACAGCTGTATATTTATACATACACAAATTAGTTGCAAAGCTATTGTCTTGCTATTAATTGCTACATACAGGTCTCAATGATGTCATTTGGACGTTAAAGGCTCTTTTTTATTAGGACAATATACATAAATGTTGCATTCTCCCTATTGACTAAGGTAAGCCTTGGTGGTGCTTACTTTCATGGGTTATATCTACTTGTGGATGGCTGTGCTAGCAGACACAGGCACTTGCGTGATTGTAACATTCTACAGCATGCCTCTCTTGAAAGGAGAGAAAGGTGGTCATGCGCATCATCATCATCATTAATGGGTGTTACAATGACTCGGATGTGAATGTGCATGCAAATGATCTTCACTATCATGATCCCGATCATGCTATTTGCAAAGAGAACCATGGCCATGAGCACAATCACAATCATAACCATAACCACAACCATGATCATGATCATGAACATCGCCATGACCATAACCATAATCACAGTCATGACCATGAACATGAGCACAAGCATGAATATGAGCATTATTTTGATGTGGTGAAATGTAGTGCATGCATCCAGTCATGCAGTAATTTACATAGAGCTGCCTCAAGCCCAGAAATCAGTCATACTGCACTAATGACGTCTCAATTGTTATCCACCCAAACACTACTAGCAGAATTGAGCAGACTCATAATAGACCAAGCAGCAGAATTGAGCAGACTCATAATAGACCAAGCAGCAGAATTGAGCAGACTCATAATAGACCAAGCAGCTGCTGCAACAAAGGCAATTTACCCTTCCAATCAGGTCCTCGACCAAAATCAGGTTGTTAATGTGGTCAAATTTCAAATTGTCAATTATTGATTTCAAGTGGTAAATAATAATTTACCATAGTTCTCACAAAATGCGTCACCAACATGCAGGAACACAAGAATGGGATTTTGAAAAGAATTAGGGAGTAAAAATGTTTGACAGAATGCCTCAAACAAATGTTTGCCTCATGACCTGCCATAATTGCACAATATGAATTTGTTAAAAAAATTCTACCAACTTCAGGAAAATGCAATTCTCATTTGTAAAGACAAATCTCATAAATTTTGTCAGCATTCTACCTTAGTGTGCAAAAATGTGCAAAAATGGAGCTTTGGAATAGGGTATGGACATTTAAGGGAAAAAAAGTAAGTATATTTTTTGACAGCTGGACATTCCCCTGTTCCTGTTTCTTATTGTTTTTCAGCTCAAATAATCTCGTTTTAGAAAGTCACTGCATGAGACATTTTTGTCGTCTGTTGGTGTGCTGTGCGTTTTGAATAATTTCCGCCTCTTTATTTAAACTCCTTTGGTTAACGTTGCTAACGACGTAACAATCGAAGTCGCCAAACATTTAATCTGTGTACCAATAATGATAGACTTAACAAAGGAAAGTTATAATGATAAAATAGCAATGCCAAAAAAAATGAACCCATGTATGTAGATATTTATGTTAAAGGAGCTTGATTATTTTCCTGATTAAAAGGTTTTGTTTCAGCTGTCTTTTGATCCTTGCAATTGTATGATACCACTTCTCCAATGAAACCTTTATTGCACAAATATATCAAAAAAATAAAACCCTTTTTGTCAAATTGATCTTCCACAGCTCTCGGTAGATTGCTAGTTTTAAAAATGATCATTTGATATATCCATTTATCTAACATCAAATCTAAACTTAATTAAATTTATTTTTATACATATTTATTTATTATTACTTTCCACTTTAATAATTTATATTTTATATTTATCATTATTTAATTAAAACTAAATTATTTTTGTGCAAATGTGATTTATTCCCTTACATATGTTATTATATAGTTTTTTTTCTCGAGTTTCTTTTAGGTCGTAGAGATTCAACCTAACATATGCATAAATAAAATACATGTACTAAAGCTTTAAATTAAAAAAATATTTGTTGATAAAAAATGTATGTACACATAATAATATTTAAATCGCCATTTTCACTATTATGTATTTGCAATTATTTAACACACTATTATTTAATAGGATAGTGACTAGATTGATTTGCCATACAAAAAAAGTGAGGTCCCAAAGATATTTTATCTTTATATTTTAATATAGTAATTTAATGATGAATGAACATTTAAAATCTAGTTTTGTGGTTGGTAGAGATATAGTAGTCTTTATGTTTTAATATTAATTTATATAGGAATGTGTAGAAATGTAAGAATTAATGGGTTTCTAAAATTTCTATTAGATTTTTTTAAAATTGTAAGTTATATATTTGATGATTGGTTCTTGTTAATTTTGTTTGAAGGGTAAAAATATTTTTGTCTAAAAAACAGAGTCAATCAAATATATATTTAAAAAATTAAACTATTTTTGATGTATAGGAAAAACTTATTTTTTAATGTTGTGGAAATTAAATGCGAAAGAGTTCAAAATATTTGTAATGCTTATGTGTTCATGTTGGTGGCAACTTGGCTAGGGCAGCTCATGAATTTATGAATTTAATGCTTTGTTTAAGTTCTATTTCATATCGTGTGTGCCATAGTTTGCATTATCTTAGTAAACATGAATGTAAATTATGGAGGCATACAAGAGGCTAGAATAACATGCAAGAGGTTGGAATTGCAAGCAAAAGATGTATTTTTCAAGTGTTGTCCCTTTAGGTATTTATGTTTAATTCTTATGTAAGTCAATGTTGTTTGGTTCTTTGTGAGAGAAGTTTCCCTATGTGTATTTATGGTTGTGCTATTTTATTTTGTGTGTCACTAATGTGGAGTAATTTTTTTATAATTTTATGGCATAATAGTGGTAGTTGGTTTGGAAGGAAAGTTTGTGTTTTTGCATAGTAAGAAATTGAAAGTTTACATTTTAGTGTTGAAGCTTTGCATGGAGAGGGTTTGATGGTTTGGTGCCATTTCATATAGTTGCTCTTTCCATTTTAGTGTTGCAATATTTTTCTTAGGTGTATGTTGAGCATTCTATGTGACAAAAGCTTTGCTATTTGTATTTATGTTATTTTTTTGGATTTTATGTAGGAAGTGTGGGTTTGTCTAAAGCTCAAATTCTATTCATTTATGATCAAGAGTATTTGGTGGTCTATAGGGCAAGTTTGTGGGTTTGGTGGTGAGGGTTTGAAGGTCTACTATCATTTTATATAGTTAATATTTGTATTTTATTGTTTGAGCAATTTTTTTTAGGTTGAGCATTCATGTTTGAAGATTTAGTGTCATTTCATACTTTTATTTTTTCTATGTCATTGGTGTAAATATATATTTTAGGTTTGATCATTAGGGTGTGAAGGTTCATTGTCATTTTATGGAGTTGTGTGTTGCAAATATTTTTCTTGAGTGTGTTGAGCACTTTGTCTAACAAAGGTTTTTCTATTTGTATTTGAGGATTTTTTGTGTGATTTTGTGCAACAAAAATGGGTTGTTCTAGAGCTAAATTTTTATTTTTTTATGATGTAGGAGTGGTGGGTGGTTTGGAGGACAAATTTATAGGTTTGCAAAGTGATTCTTTGAAGGTTTACTGTCATTTTATGCAATTATTGTTTGCATGACATTGCTTAAAATATTTTTTTAGGTTGGGCATTATTGTTTGAAGGTTGAGTATCATTTTGCATGTCATCGTTACAAATAATTTTTATGGGTTGAGCAAAGGTTTACTATCATTTTATAGAGTTATTATTTTCATACATGTCATGTTTGAAAGTATTTATGATCATTTTCTATAGTTGATCTTTCCATGTCATTGCGTGAAATATTTCTTGTCATTTTATTCATATACTTGTACCAAATATGCATAGTGTAGCTTAAAAAATTAAAATTTCATAATGTTATTATAAAACCACAAGTGCCATTTCTCTTCCACATGAAAAATACTAGCAAGTAATTGCAAATGCTAATGATGTATCAATCTTTTGAAAATTTTAAAATTTATTTCTAGAAATCTTTGTTTGTCATTGAATTTTTTCAAACTTCTTTTAAGCAATAGGTGTAGCATATGGATTGAAGTCTAGCTTCTATGATATTCTAGCATCCTCTTCTTTAAGAGTTATTTTTTTCGGACTTTTTAGCATGTTTATTAACTTAAATCTTCTGTCGAGTCGCACCCATGTCTTTTTTTTAATCATTTTGGTGATGTTGAATGAAATGCTTAGAATAATTTTCACTCTTTTTACTAGGTTTTCCATCTAAAAATATAGTTTTGAAGGAACTTATTGTGTTTGGGGGTCCCACCCTAAACCTTAAGCATAATTGTCTCTGTGTCCAAGTTGGACCTTAGAAACATAATAGTAGTACATAAATTAACCTATCATGTACACCACTAGAATAGAAGTTGTGTATAAATGCATATAAATAAGGGTAAACAAATCTTAATACTATTATACTTGGGAGTAGGGACCAATACCTTAATAGGGTACATGAAAAGATGCCAAAGTTAGGTAAATACTTGAGAAGAATGGGAAAGATGGAGGGTTTTGAACTCTAGATAATTATAAAGACTTGTAGGTTTAGCTACAAAGTGATGCTAATTAAGAAAAAAAATCTCAAAGTGAAATATAGTAGCATGCTTGCTTTCTTGTTATATAGAGCTTGTGTATGATCTTTGTGTCTTACATATGTATTGGAATTGAAGTCAATTCTTTAATGATTATTTGATCCATTTTTATTTTTGTATTCTAGTCTAGTTTGTAATAAAATTTGAAACAATAAATTTAGGGAATATGATTGTTAACCACACCAACTAGAAAGTATCAATATATTGCTTAGGGTCTTACCAAGAAAACTACAAGTACATGACTAAAAATAAAGACCAATGCAAGAATAATAATTTAATAAATAACATAATAAATATATGCTATTTTATATTATTGTTAAATATGAGATGTTATTATGTTGAAAATAATTTTGAAAAATACTTAAATTTATTCCCCCTTATTGATTGCTATATGTTTTCTAAAATCCTATCCAAAAAATAATTCTTCGTAGAATTGTATGGATGTGTTGGTATCATTCCTAACAAGATAAAAAAGTCTTATGTGATCTATGTTATAGATTTTACTACTAATACATAGGGTCACAATGGAAATATTTATTCAATTGGAGTATCCAAACATATTTACTTGGAATACATACACAATAAAAAAATTACAACAAATTTGACTATCTACACACAATGAAAACATAAAAGACCAACACCTTATCATTTATTCATGGATTTTTCTTCTACTAAACTAGACACTCTACTATTTTATTTGTATGGCCATGTTCATAATTGTATCCTTTTCAAAACAATTAAATACTCACTAGTATTAATATTTCTTACTATATGGTTCTTTCAATTAGGAATAGTACTAATTAGAATTTTGAGGTTTTACTTATTAGTGCTTACTTCTTTAATGTTAGAGTCAAAGATGATTATTTTATCTATCCATAATGTTTCCTTTAGTTAACATTTTTTTCTATCTAAATAGGTTTTCTTACCTTAGTAGATGAGGAGCTAACCATATGGTTGCATTTTTGTCTTTTCCTTTTCTTCTTTTCTACTATAGTATTACTTATCTTTATGATATTTTTCTATGTATATTTATACATATTACTAATTATTATAGTTAATAAATTTATATAATGCTAATGGTAAAAAAAAAACAAATATTTGATTTTTATTATCTTAGAATTGTTGGCAGGGAAGTTTTATTATTGCCTTGATGGAGTAGTTATTTGGTAGGTTTAGCTATTCATTCCTTAGAACACTTTCTAAACTAACTAGTGCTATAATCTATAGTTTTATAGACCATCTTGATTGAATCTTACAAATATAACTAAGAAGTCAAGTATTTGATAAAGTTAGAATAGATGTTATACATAGTCTAAAAATTGATTAAAAATAAGCTTTGGTTGATCAAGGTATATTATATAAGCTAACCTTTAGCATATATATACATCATAACTTTCATGCTACTAAATTACCATAAATTTTTTTGGGCATTTTCTAGATGTATGGTCATTATAAATTCTTAACTAGCATAAGATTAATAAGATCTTACTTCATAATCCCCTTCCAAATCCAACAAAGCCAAAATTGATGAATATATATCTTCTACTTGGGGAATCAAAAAGGCTAAAGGGAAAAAACTAACACAATTCTCTTTTTAGGTCAATGATTTGCTATGAAAAACATGGTTCACATAGTGGCACATCAAACACTACAAGTCCTCTCCTGAAATTAATGAATGATAGGAAGTCAAATTATGCCTAAAACTATTGGGACTGTGAAATAAAATAATACTAAAAGGTTTGTAAATCACTAATGGTGAACTAAATGGAGATATTAATATTTAAATTCTCAAGCTATGCTACGATATTCCTATTTCTAGAAAAATATCAAGGTCTAACGAATTATATTTCATGCCCAAACCATGAAAATAATTGTGTAAGGAGGAAATCGATGGTATCAAATGAGATAAATGAATTGAATTGAAACTAATCTAACTCAAAACAAAAATCAAGATTCATGCCCATTACTCACGAAATGAAACTACAGAATTAATGAATTCAAGAACATAATTGAAATAAAACAATAACAATGGACTTAAAAACAAAGTAGCTTTATCATCCCGTGTCAGAGTGTATTCACAAAGATGTTGGATTATTCGTATCAATGCAAAACCTTCATTGTGCGTGCAAAAGCTTAAAGAATGTGCGTGTGTTGATCAAAGATATGTGTAAAGCTTTGTCAAAATATCGATTAAGATTGTGGCATTACTTCGTTGTGTAAAATATGTTGATTCTCCGATCGTTTCTGAGGAAAAAGATGGTTGTTACATAGATTTTGTGTTTCGAAATGAACGTGCAAGATCACGTAGTAGAATATCTTGATCAATGGTTAAAAGATGTTTAGAGGAAATAGATGGGAATAATCAATGCGAATTGATTACGTAATCAGTGTGATTGAATAAATCATTTTGAGTGTTCAATGGGATTGAAGAAATAGATTGAATAATCCGTGGAATTGAAGAATAGATTGATCTGTTAGGAAATAGATGGATTAGTCAAACAATCAGATCGAGGAATCGGGGGATCGTAATTTGCTCAATCATGAAAGTGGGTGAGGATAATTAATTAACTGATTTAATTAAATAATTTTTTTGAGTTGAACGTGCAAATCAAGTTTGACTTTTGCAAACAAAGTGGTATTTGTTTGATTTGACCTTTTGGATGATGTTTTTGAATACTTTATTTATTATTCAAGTTTAGGGGAAAGTGACATAGTTAAATTATTATGTATTAATAATTTAATTGACTTAGGGGAATAGGGTAAATTAGCGACATAATTAAATAATTGATGTTATTTAATTAATCAGGAGGAATGAAGTTATATTAGGTCTTTATTAAATAAATGAAACTTATTTAACTTTTCGAAAATGATGAAAAAGTGAATTAATTAAATAATATTTTATTCAATTAATGGAAGAACATAGGGTTTTAAGATTTTATTAAATAAATGGAATTTATTTAATTCGTCAAAAATGGTGAAAAAGTGAATTAATTAAATAGTGTCATATTATTCAATTAATAAAGGAATTTAGGGTTTTTGATGCAATTGATGTGGAATATAGTGATATTTAGTGATAATGATGCCAATGATGAGAAAATATCATTTAGTATGTGTGATAAGTGTTAAGTCAATTTTACATGTCTATAGTTTTCCCCTCTTTGAGACAAAGTATTGGTTGTTTTGTTTCAGATATTTCGATATTAGGATCAAGATTTTGAAATTTTTCATTTGCCCCACCATGTCTTGGTGGTTAGCAGAATGATGGTAGGACTTTGGGCCAGCCCCTCGAGAGGTTGGCTAAAAAAATTACTTTTGAGGTTGAACTCACGACATTTTTTTATTTCAGTTCCGATGCATGGAGGATGGAAAATTAAGCCTATAGGTCTCTTGTTGATAGTCAAAATGTTCTCGGGAGGTCCTAATTTCAACCTAGGAGTGTTTCTTAGGTAAAAAATTAGGGTTTTGGAGATTAATATAGGTAATTAAGGTTTAAATTACCTCATTTGCACTTTGAGCCTATAGAAAATTTTTGCCTCCGAATTTCTTGTTTTTTCAATTGTTGAGGAGCTATGGTGAGGATTCGGGGAGCCCCACATCACATGGATGCGGTTTGCGAGTTCAGACGACCTGTAGGCATCGGTGCCCCAGTATGTACCCCTTCATTTCTTTTTTGTCTTTCTGTGTTTGCATAATTAATGCATGAAGTCCAAGTAGTCGATTGCGTTAGGTTTAGGAATTTTTTGCTTTTGCATCATTTTCATCGCATTCACTGTTTATGAATGGGTTGCATTTGACCTTTTTCGCTCGCACTTGCTCAAAATGTGCATATTTGACATACATTTT
The DNA here is from genome assembly GCA_007115665.2 of Sequoiadendron giganteum. Lineage (NCBI taxonomy): Eukaryota > Viridiplantae > Streptophyta > Pinopsida > Cupressales > Cupressaceae > Sequoiadendron > Sequoiadendron giganteum. The sequence goes on along the minus strand of CM021110.1, from coordinate 292,359,365 downwards.
TGCTTTTGTTTTTCATCCTCACCTGAATTTGCGCTTTTGATTTTATGTTTTCATTTTGTTCGATTTTATGATAAAATTTCACTTTTGATATGTACATTTGTGCTTTTGAGATTTTCGCTATTGCCTTTATTTTTTGCTTTTGACAAAAAAATTGTTTGCTTTCGCCTGTTTTGTTCGCTTTTGCTATTTTTTTTGTTTTTGATAAAAAGGTTTCGCTTTTGATTATTTTGGAATTTTAAGTCAATTTGTTTACCATTTGAGATGCATTTTGCATTTTTGTAGCATATCCTTAACATCATGGGTTGAATGGTTGCAGGTGGTTCTTAATCTGCTCTAGTCGAGAGAGCGACGACCACGTGATCTGTTTGATGGAGGATGTGTGGAGGATTCTTCGTTTTCCTATTCATGGAGAGCTTGTCACATATTCCGTTCGATGAGGTACCCATGCTATGCGTCAAGTACTTGGTGTGAGACATCTTTAGGTTCATGATGTAGATAGACTTATCTGATTTTGTTGGAAGTGCTGATCCTATTTATCTTGTTTACTGCAGTTTGGTCATGGGGATCATCGTTCTTGATAGGTGGGGTGAGTAGTTTCCCATTGGTTGGGGTGTGTGTATTGAGAAGATGTTCGAGCATGAAACTAGGTATGCATGGGGCCCATGTCTCCTCTCACATTTTTATAGAGATATGCATGAGGTTGTGTATCGTGGAGGGAGATATATTTCTGTTGGTGTCTCTCTACTGCATGTATGGGCTTGGGAGCACATCCCAGTTGCTCGACCTAACGGTATTTTAGATCGTACTCCAAGGGATCCATATTTGGATCGTTATGTAGATTTTCTTCACTATACATGGCATAGACAACTTCCCTACTGGTGTCATGTTTTTGATGATATGCTAGGTTTTGTATGGAGACCATATATGGATTGTGAGGCATGGCTTGAAAACCAAGAGCAATTAGTATTTTGCAGATAAACTAGATGGATCATTGCGTGTTCACTCTTTACTCGAGAGATATCTACCTGATAGGGTTTGTCGATCGTTTGGAGAGAGATAGGGCCATTTTCCTAATGCTTATGAGGCTCGTTTTGGTCAGATTACCAAGGAGGTCCGAGTATAGGGTCTATAGGCCGATTGTGATGCAGCTTTAGCAGATTTTAGAGCTCTTTCCCTATTTGGGTGGGGTTGGCCAGTCGATTCAGTAGATCTCGAGACTACACTAGATTTTGATCAATGGTGGGCACAATGCATTCCATTGAGATTTATAGGTCCTGCCGGTGTTCTTGCAGTAGGTAGGATAGGTATTACTGGTCGCTGAGGAGAGAGGAAGTACACCAAGATTGTTGTTGAGAAGCTTTACAAGGCGAGGTAGGATGATGGATAGGGTGATCCGATGCAGCAAGATTAGGGACAGGTTTCAGGTCCTTCACCACCACCTAGGGATGAAGCAGTATAGTTAGCATAGATGACAACCATGGGGAATACAAAGGTAGTGCGGAGATAGGCTGCAAAGGTAGATAGGGACCGCTTGAGGAAAAAGTAAGATAGCGAGAGCGGGTGACTTCATGCTATAGAGGCCCATGTACAGTTGATTATGGCTGAGAGAGATACTCTTATGGCAGAGAGTGATGCCCTTTGTGTGGAGCGAGATCAGTTGTTACAAAGGGTGACATACTACCATAATCTCTATGATATGCCTTTGTTCCTAGAGCTCAGTGACGACTGTGGTTTGGAGAGCCTAGTACTGCTATAGAGGTTGCGTCTGGTGGATATTCTATTAGACAGTCTGATCCACAGTCTGATCCTTAGAGTTCTCCTCCTCTAGTCGGGCAACAATTTATTTGTGCTTGATCTTTATGATGTTTACTGTTTAGAGACTTATAAATTACAGACATGATTTTGAATATATATTCATTGGCCTAGTTGAGGCCTCATATATATGTATATTTTTGTATTATCCTATCACACTTGTTTTATTATGATGATGTACTTGACATTCTCATTTTTGATGATGATATATATGAGATATACATGCTTCGATTCAGATTCATTATGTGTAATTGTGATGAGTATGGATGATGATGTATGATGATGTATGTTTATAGATGTTTTTGTACTTTTCTGATGTATGCATATGACATGGATGGATGGGTTGATCATATTTTATTTCATATGATGTTTTATTATATATATGATGGATGTTGATATATGATGGATGTATGCCTTATACATGGTACATGATGTTTTATTGGTTTATCATCATCATGATATGTATTGACAAAATTTGTGGATGCAGGATGAACATGGTACTAATGATATTGTGATGTAGGATGGATGTTATTTAGAAGAAATATTTGATGATGGATAGAAATTTGATGTTGTTAGTTACTGATGAGTTACTTTTGCTTTGCTTGGAGGCTTCACATTTTTAACAATCCTTTTTGATGTAGAAAATAGACACTATGCACCAGGGTATTGATAACTAAGGTGACTTTGTATCTATTGCATGGACTTTGACTTGACATACAAAGAATATTCTTGCTCATACCAGACATACATAAACTTCATTTAAAATATATGGTTGGTTGTGTTAAAACTCTTTGGACCAATTACATAGAGAGGTATGAAATACCTAACATGCAACTGCTAAATGAATTATCTCAAAACAACTTCTTTACACTCAATAAATAAAGTATTCGCCATGGTAGTATTACAAAAACATCTTACAAACAACAAAATGAAATGACACTCAATTTCCCCCATTCCTTCTTCTCTAAATCCTTATGGACATCCTCAAGAGATTTTGAGAATGAGTCAATAAAATAAATCATAAAGATAAGACTATAAAAAGATAAAACAATAATGTAGTATCACTTGCCATATCTATTTGGGTTGGGGCTATTATCTACTATTGATCATATCTATCGTAAGAATATATCCGTTAAAGCATATGTCAGGATGTTGGTGAATTGTCAAAAGATAGGTAGTTAACACGTTTTCATTATGTTTGTCTATTTGTAATCAAAGATTTGTGTTTGTTTGCTTGAAAGTTCTAGCATTTGGTGTTTTGTTTGTTTGTTTGTTTGTTTTTTCAAAGGGCGAGGATGGCGATTTGTTTATTATGGATGGATTTTTTTATCATGGATTATGATGATGGAGTTAAGATTTTTTTATTTTTTTTGAGTTTTTATGATGCTTTTTTTTTTTTTTTTAGGGGACTAACCTAGGGCCTTGGCTCATCAAAGATAACTATTGCCTACGTTGTACATGTAGAGGCTCATAGTTTGCTTGGTTTGGTAAGAACATGTTTTTGATCTTTTCTGTTTTTCTAATATTTTTGATTTTGTGTTTTTGTGAATGTTTTTGGATTTGGTATTTTTTTGACTATGTTGAAAGAAAGCATGATAAACACTTAAGTAGACTAACTTAAGGCCTTAGGGGCTGATAAGCCTTGTTTACGTTATACATGTAGAGACCACGTAGTTTGATTGGTGTTGACTCAAAGCATAACATGTTTTTGGAATTCAAACAACGTTGATAACTTGGATTGATATTTCACTTCTTTTTCTAGAGGATATGTTGCGGGAAATTTACTTGAACTAGCCATGAGGTTCAAGGAAATGTTGATATCTTAGAATTTTGAGCGAAAGAATAATCCAAAGTTGTTGTTTTGATTTTGTTATTTTTTGGATGTTTTTGATTTTTGCTTCTTTTCTAGATGTTTTTGATGGTTTTCAATCATGATGGGACACACAAAGATCTCATGCACTACTTGTTTTCAAGAATTTTCCCCTATTTTGAGATAAGACTACCTTCTCTAAGAGATTGATGCTGATGGCACAACAAGGGTCAATACTGAATCAATTATCAAGCCATGGTTGGACACATGTTTTATTATGGGACGAATGGGTGGATGTTTCAAATAGTACTGATAGATAACGATGCAAGTCTTATTCAAACATAACATTTGTATGCCAGGTTTTCACTACGGTATTGATTCTAGAAGCGCCACAAAATGGTTTTCACTTAAAGAACATTTTATTTCTCTTTACTAATTTTCTTGCTTTTTAAATTTTTTTTTTTTTTTTCTTTTTTGATTTTTTACCCTTTTGCCTAGGGTATTTTGACGTGCTTCAAGTATAGAAATTCTTTAGGTGGATTCTATTTAGTGGTTCAGCTAAGGGTTCTCCTTTAGGAGTAGCCAATTGGTAAGCTCCAGAGCCATAGCTTGCTGTGATGATTGATGGGCCTAACCAGTTGGGTTCAAACTTACCTTTGTCATCTTGATTTAGTTGTACCTTATGATTCTCTTTGAGCACCAAGTCACCAATCTAAAAGTTTTTGTCTTTGATATTTTTATCATAGCTTCACTTGAGCCGATTCTGATAAACCTGAAGATGGTTTAACATGCTCAAATTTCTTTTGTCTAGGAGTTCCAACTCATTTAATTTGGATACTCGATACTCTTCATTGCTAACCATGCCTTTTAGTGATATTTACAATGAGGGGATTTTGATTTCGACAAGTAAGACAACTTCCGATCCATAGACCAAGGAGAAAGGTGTGGCACCTATAGGTGTTCAGATATTGGTTCGAAAATACCGTAGAGTTGGATTCAGTTGCAAATGCCAATCATGATTGATGTCATTAACAATATTCTTTAGTATTTTTAGGATGTTTTGTTAGACGCTTTAGCTTGACTGTTTCCTTGGGGGTAGTAGGGCATGGAGAATCTATGTTCGATAAAGAACTTAGAACAAAGTTCTTGGACGTCTTGATTCTTGAATGGGGTTCCATTGTCTATTATGATGGTTTGGGGAATTCCATACCCACAAATCAGATAATTCAGAATGAGATTTGATGTCTATTTTCTGGTGATGTAGGTCAGTGGAATTGCTTCTATCCATTTAGTGAAATATTCAATTGCGGTAATAATAAATTTATGCCCGTTAGAGGAAGCAGGGGAAATATTTCCTACCAAGTCTAATCCCCATTGAAAAATTAGCCAGGTGTGGTGATAGAACTCAACTTCTGTGCTGGTGTGTGAATAAGGTCACTATGCTGCTGGCACTAACAACATTTTTTGAGAATACTAAATATACTCTTGTTCCATGGAGGGCCAATAGTACCCTGTTCTCAACAATTTTTGTACAAGATTAGGTGCACTAGAGTGGGACCCACAAACACCTTTGTGTACCTCTTATAGGGCAGTTCGTGATTCTTCTGCATTGACATTAGAGTAACATACCATCTAAACTTTGATGATATAAGGTATCTCCTAGGATTGTGAATTGGGAAGTCCTATAGGTAAAGGCCTTCTTTTTGGGTTGCTGTTAGGTCAGGCGATATGATACCATGTTGGATGTAATCGAATGTGTCTTGGTACCATGGTGAATTAGGACCAACAACAACACACACTAATGATTATGGGATGCCAAATGCTGGTATAAGCAATTGCTCCATAAGGAATTCATACTTATGAATGTTCTACAAAATATCGAGAAGTGAACCTATTATTGCCATGACATCGACTACTTTGTTGTTGATCCTAGGAATCTGTTCAAATATTATGTTGAAAAAATATTCCTTGAAGCTATCCACCATCCTTTTATATGGAATTAGCTTGACATCTTTTGTTTGATACTCATCATTCACTTGTCTAATTACTAGTTGAGAGTCTCCGTAGACCTGTAGTTCTTTTATCCTCCATTCAATAGCCATCTTTAGTCCTATGATTAAGGCTTCATACTGAGATATTTTTTTTACATAGGAAAGCGATTCTATATGCCTTGGGTATACTATCTCCCCATGGTGTAAAAAATAGGATACCTACTCTAAAGATGTGTTGAGTGTGGGACCCGCCAAAATATAAGGTCCAACAATTTTTCTGTTTTGTCAACAATATAATTTCATCTGGGAAGTCTACTATGAGAGGCTTATGATCTTCCATTGGTACCTTTGTTAGCCGGTCTACTATGATCTATCCCTTGATGGATCTCCTATCGAAATATTCTATGTCGAACTCACTCAGAATCATTATCCATTTAGCAATTTTCTTCCTATTAGAGATGCTTTTGTTAATAGGTATTTTAGTGGGTCTACCTTTGAAATCAAATTTACTTATCTATTTAAGATACAATGTCTTAGCTTCTATGTCACAAATACCCGAGAGACACACTCTTTCTATGGGCGAGTAGTTCAACTTGTAACCCACTAGTGTTCGGTTGATGTAGTAGACCACTCTTTCTTTGTTATTATCATCCAGCTGTGCTAGGAGAGCTCTGAACACTGCTTGTGTTGTAGACACATAGAGTATCATTTCTTTGTCTGGAATAGGAAACATCAAGACCAAAGGAGTAAGCAGGTACTCTTTGACTTGTTGGAATTATTGGTCACATCTCCCATCCCACTTGAATGTGATGTCTTTGTGTAGGAGATGGGTAAAAGGATGACACTTGTCTGCTAGATGTGTGATGAATCACCTGATAGATTGTAGATTCCCTTGTAAAATTATCAGTTGCTTCAATGCCTTTGGTGGAGGTATTTCTAGTATGGACTTTAATTTCATAGGTTCTCCTTCAATGCCCCTTCTTGATACTATATACCCTATTATTTTTCCGGATGTCACTCTAAATACACACTTTTTCGAGTTAAGTCTTAAGTTATATTGTTCTAGCCTATCAAACACTTTTGCAAGGTTGATCAAGTGGTCTTCCCTTTTGATCGACTTCACTAGAATTCCATAATTGGATGTAGCATGTCATAGAGGATTATCGTCATCGCTTGTTGATAGGTCACTCATGCGTTCTTTAGACCAAATAACATGACATTCTAGTAGAAGGTCCCCCAAGAACAAGTGAATACCATTTTATGCTGATCATAAAGGAATATTTTTATCTGATTAGACCCAGAGAAACCATCCATTAATGATAGAATCTTATGTCCTACTGTTAGATCCATGATCATGTCAATGCTTGGAAGAGGGAAGTCATCTTTTGGGAAAGATTTGTTCAAGTCTCGAAAGTTCGTGCAAATCCTTATGCCCCTAGTGGGTTTTGACATTGGTAATAGATTTTATATTCATTCCGAATAATCAATCGATTTAATGAAACCTACATGTAGTAACTTATTTAGTTCTACCTTTACCAACAGTGCTATTTGAGGATGCATTTTACTTAGTTTCTGCTTGATAGGTTTAGCTCTCGGAAATATGGCCAAATGATGTACAACTAGTGCTGGATCTAGTCCTGGCATGTTTGCATAAGTCCATGCAAAGTTTATCTTTCTGGAATTGATGAACTTTGTGAAGTTCACTTTCTCTTCAAGATCAAGTGACGCCACATGGTATGTGATCTTTGGGTTCTCTATTGTGCCAACATTGATGGATTCTGCTTCTTCCACTAGGAGTGTTGACTTATCTTGATATTTTGATATAGGGATATTGAATCCCTCCATCCTCAAGTGACTCTAGGAGGTTTTCACTTTCAGATTCATCCTTTATTTTGTTCTTTTCAGGATCCGATAGAGCCACATTGTGGTTTTCCCTAGGGGATCTCATTTTAATTTTTATATTATCTTTTTCACTTTTGTGACTAGAGAGCATAGTCTCACCACCGAAATATGCTTCCTGTTCATGTTCCACGATGAACCCTGCTTTATGGTCTCCTACTAGTACATCAGTTCAAAGTCCCATAAACTCTGTAATTGCTTCATCATTCTGGAATTGATCCAAAATAGGTGCATGCTATTGTTGGTCCCAATATACCAATTGTGGGTAGGAAAGGGGTAGGATATCATCATTGTCTTCAAAGATTACATAAGTTGTTGAGATGGTTAATATGGCTTTAGAATAATTTTCCCATTGGGTCTCTAGGTCATCATTGCTTGAGGTGATAAAAGAAGGAGAATCCCATTCATACTCATTAGAGTCTGTTCTAGAATAATAATAGTCATAGGAATGGTTTTGATAAGTTGGGTAGGGACTATACTTATGTCGAAGTTGTCAAATAGGTCTTCAATTGGTAACTCGAAGTTTATATGGTGGTATACATCCAATTTATTAACACTAGTAGAAGGATCTCCTTTCTCAAAAGAGGTATGTCCAGTTTTTGGAGTAACCATGTCTATAGATCCATAACCTAGTCCCATGTTATTTTGTCTCTATTCCACTATAATGGGTTCCCTTCCGCCTTGTTTGTGTAGCCCAAGGCCAACTGTTCCAGTGTATCCCATTTATTTCGCTAGCTGATAGCCTTTTCTACTAGGATCAATCAGAAGGGGTTGTGGCTATTTTGGTTCCTATTGTTCTTGCTTGTAGATCATGGATGACAAATCCTCTTTAAATATCTCCTCATCCTTCATATCTCCCAACTTGGTAAAAATTATGGGTTTGACTACCATTATCACTACTTAGACATGTTTGATCTCTTTAGGCCCTCCATAAACCTTGGGTGTCGGTGGAAGCATTCCAATGCAAAATGCTTGATTGAAGTGATAATTTCCATTACCCTTGTCAAATACTTGAACCTTGGTTTCAGTTTTTGGTTGCTCACTTGATGTTGGTTTAATTGAGGTTGATGGTAGTGTGGAAGGGTCAATATAGGAGGAGTGAAATGCTATGTCATTGCTGGGTATATGCTAGATTTGGTTATATTTTTGCTCCAACTTTGCACAATAATGGAAGGGTTTAGGATCAACATATAATGTCACCTCCTTTCCTTTGTGAGGAAACTTTAGACATTGGTAGAAAGTTGAAGGAACTATTTGTAATGCATGAATCCAAGGGCATCCTAGAAGAAGGTTATAGGTAGCTCAAGGTCAAGTACTTGACATGTTGTTTCTATGGTTGTCGGTCCTATTTGTACAAGAAGCCTGATGGTTCCTTCTAGTTTCCTTTCAAGGTCATCATAGCCCCTTATAGTTATTCTTTTTCCCTTGTCTATCACATCGTCAGAATACCCCAGCTGTTTAACAAATTTTAAGGTACAAATGTTTAGACTTGCACTATTATCTATCAACACTCTCTTGACCATATGTTTGTGGACATCAACCTCTATGTAGAGGGCTTGGTTGTGGAACAAATTTTGTGGAAGGTATTTCTCAAAAAAGACTAAATGATGATTGGCTGTGATTTTTCCAACCATGGATTGAAATTGATTAGGATTGAGGTCGTTAGGGACCGATGCTTCCAGTGCTTTCTCTATTATCTCCCTATGTGTGAGTGATAATTTTAGAAATTTTAGGATTGTGATCAAAGTGGGAGTCTTTTTCAACTGTTCCATAATACTGTAGTCATTTGATGACCTAGTTGCGGGTTTAGGTGGGGTTCCTTGTATCGTGAATTTCCCTTGACAGGTAGTTACATTACATTCATTTTCCCTACCTCATATAGTCAATACATTGACCCTAGTGTCATCTGCTTGAGAGAGGGTACCTAGAACTGTGTCACCATAAGTGTAGTTAGCATTCTGATAGTCTTGGTCCTTTCCTTTGTCATTCTTCTTAGCATGGTTCAAAATTGGATTTGTGTATATCTGGAGGTCTTTATTTCCAGGATGATGTTTGATTTCCACTTCTCCCTCATCGATCAAGTTTTATATTATGTGCTTGAGTCTCATGCAGTTGTTTTTTGTATGTCCTTTGATTTTATGGAACTTGCATAAGTCCTTCTCGCTATACCATGGTATTTTGAAGCTTTTCTCCTCATAGTTTGGGCGATCGTTGACCTTGATGAGGTTTTGTTGCACTAGTTTGCACATGGTTGTCTCAAGTGGCTCCCCTAATGCAGTGAATTTCCTTCTTGGTTGATCGTATTTCCTTTGCTATCCTTGATTTGTTTGTTGGTTGTCTGCTTGATTATTTTGGGGATAGGTAAGTTGATTTTTTTGTGCATTATTAGGAGCAGAGCTTGCTTTTGTAACTTGAGGTTTGTTTTGAGGCACATTAAGATTTTGTACATTCCATACTGCTCTAGTGTCAACTACTCCATCATTTGTAACATTTTTGTTCTTGGCCCAAATATTAGGTTTTTCATTTGAATTAGAAGAATTATCTCTTGTGTATTGGAAAATATGCCTTAACTTTCTGGCTTTAAATCTCTTGAAGACTTGGCCTTTTCTCTTCAGTCCTGGTCTTTACTGCTTTATCACGGGGAATAGTTAATAGAAGCACAGTTGCGCAGTTTACCGCTTTACTGCGAGCCTCTATTGTTTGGTCCACGGTTGGGTGGTGTTACTGCCATACCGTGGTGGTCTCCTCACTGTTCGGTGGTTGCACAGTGAAGAATCGACGGTCTGATGAAGCGGTTACCTCCTTACTATGGGGGTCGCTCGGAGAAGGCGCAGTGGCGTGGTGAAACTATGGCGGTCGGTGCAGTCGGTTAACTCCCTACTTGGGAGTCCTTTGGTCTTGGAGCAGTGCCGTGATGTTACCTCCTTATCACGGTAGGCTTCACATCGACTGGTAGTTATATGGTGGCTTACCGCTACACTGCGAAGGTCTTTCAGCTTGAGCACGGTAGCACGATGGACATGGCGGGTAATGAGAGATGGTTACCGCTATACCACAAAGGCTTGTTCTTTAAGCCGTGGTGGCACGGTTGATGACGACAGTTTTGGCAAGTGGGTTGTCACCGCTGTACCGTGGGTCTCTTCTTGCTGGGGCGTGGTAGTGTGGTGTATACCGCCTTACCGCGAGTGTATGATGGATGGCAAGCGGTGGCACGGTAGAAGGAGCTCGGGTTCTATTGACTGTTTGGGTAATGGTCAAAGCGGTGAACAAATAATGTGATGACACATGGCATGATGATATTCATTGATTTTACATCGTTGTTGTAAATCAACGCTGATTGGCCGAAGTCTTATTTTTTGATTTGTGATATATTTGCATTAAATGAATGATCTGATTCAGGACATTGACAAAGTGTAGATATGTCTCTGTATCCCAATTTGATGCTGGGTGGCTCGATGTGTGTTGCATAGTGGTGCACGTTATCAGAGAATGATGGAAGGCTTGTCGGTGGGGTAATTAAATATGCCTTGATGGTTGTTGATTGATATGACTGAGAGGTCGATCGGTGAAGTGTCAAGATGATCAGATCGTGCAGTGAAAGTGTTCGAGCGGTATGCTAAGGAATTGTAAACGTGAACACTGAGTGACATAGAACCGAGAAGATGTGAACCTGAGTGGCCATGAGGTTGTGCTGGCCGAAAGGTTGACTGAACGAGTGGGCTGGTGAGATGAAATGAATCTGCATTGTATGTCCTGTGACGATATTGTAATAGTGCGAGGATTATCTATAATGGTGTTGCCTTTATTCTCTAGATGGACAAGATGTAAACTTCTAAAGAGCATAGCTCTGAGATTGTATTGTAATTTTTTTGTTGATTAATACAATTGAGCTAAGTGTTTTTGAGGGTGGGGTTTTTTACCCGAAAGGGTTTTCCCCACGTAAATCTGTGTGTCCATAAGTTTGTCTATCATGTTGTTTTGATTCTGTAATATGAATCTATGCATGTGTTGAATCTGTTATTTGTATGCATGTACTTCTCTCAGAAGGATTAATGGGGGAAACCACTGTGCCTATTTCCACTTTATGGCATAGTAGTTTGTTTCTTTGATGTGATTTGAAAATTAAAGTCACTAAGGCACTGCTGTTCTTAGATGTTTCATTCTAAGTTGACACGTCTCATCCCCAACAAGCGGTATCAGAGCCTTTCTTTTGGATGTTGGTTCTGGGTATTTCTCCTGTGAATATTTCTTAACCTAGAAAGCTTGAGGAAATCTGGAGGAATCAGATGATGATTGATCCTTTGATGAGTGAAAGTCCTTGCTCTTTTTGAGACAACATGCAACATGAAAGACGCTGGAGAATATTGGAGTTGATCATATTGTGATGATGTGGTCTGAGGCTCCTGGTTGGCAACAAATGATCCTGATGCAAGGGGTGTGAGTTTATGCTCATGGTTGTGTTGCAGCAGAGTGTGGTTCATACTGGTTGTTTGTGGGAGAGGCTCCCTAGTGGTATGGAAATGCTTGGGTTGTTATTTAGCCATGGATTATTGTGCTTGTGCTACGTGTTCTGACAGCACTGAAGGCATTTTTCTCTGCTACCCTGATTGCATAAAGGCTATAAAGTTGATCTCTGAGTGGTCTGAAAACTTCTAAATAGCCTATCTCTCTCGTATGCTTGTGCATGAGTGTGGTTTTGGAATTGGTCTGAAATGGGCCTGGAGTTCCTATATTACCTGTATCTTGTACTAGCATGTTTCAGTTTCATGTTCTTTGGCTCTAAAGGTTTTCTATAGATTTTCTTAAAAAGTCTATGATGTATATTCATGTTATCTTTTCATTGTTCTGGTTAAACATGCTAGTTATGTGCAAAATCTTAGGTTGTCCATATGTGCAGTGGATATGGACGTGCATGGGTGTTTTATAAACACAGTGGTTTTGCAAGTTTTGCATGGTCAAGGACAACTTGTGGTCTTGTGGAGCCGTTGTTAAGCTATTTTATAGACCCTAGCCGTTTGGGGTGTGACTGGATAAGATGGTTGCAGTTCAACATGGTTTTGAGGAGGTGTGATGTCTCCTTTGCATGGGAGTGTTGGTATGTGATTTGTCACTCAAAATTCTTATGGTGTTTTCTTGTTGGTTTTCTAGACTATGGTGCTTGAGTTGTGGACATGATTGGCGAATCAAATTTGAGCTTGATCTAGTTTTTGAGTCATGTTTGTCTATATGATTGTTCTCTTTGAGATCTTAGTTTTGCAATTTCCAGTGCGATGATAGATTTGTAGGCTTCGCTGAGTGGATCTACGAGTTGTGCAATGTTGTGGGCTATCTTTACCTACATGTTTGTTGTGGGAAAACTCAAAAGTGGACTTTCAATATCCACGAGGTTGCTTCTGTGGTGGTGTAGATCTGTTAGCTGACCTTGTCTGTGGTCACTTGTGCGCTAGTGTAGCTACTTTGAGATGAGAGGATGGATGGTGTTGAGTACTTAAATAGTCGGTTATGGGGACCTGTAGCATGTGTATCACGATGTCATGGAAGGCTTGGGTGCACTGGTTAGTGTAAGCTTTTGACAGTGATGGAGTGGTCTGCGTGGTTTGGAGATCTTGGTGTTGGTTGGCATTGTTGTCAGATGGGAATGTTTTCGATTGTACCTGGAGGCTTTTCAGCTCAACATATGTTTGGTCATGATGCTTGGAAAGCTCGGTGTCATGGTTTAGTGGGAGCTTTAGCAATGACTGTTGATTCATCACTTGGTGGTGAATGATCTTCTTCAGTGTTGCAGATGTTTCTAGGAGGGATTCTTAGATCCTGTTGCTATAGAAGAGTTCTTTCGTATTTGTAGGAACACTATTTGAAGATGTACAAAATCTTGAAACCATGGAGGACGTTTGTAGTCTTTGGTTGAGATGTTGGTAGTGCTTGATAGGTGATGTTGGTTTAGAGCTTGTTTGTTTTATGTCATGGTATACTCTTGTTTGCGCATTAGAGTTTTGGCATGATGCATTGCTCTTGAGACCATAGCTTGTTCACTTGAAGCATGGTATCTCCTAAGGGGGATGTGTAGATCATGATGTCATGATAATTTCCTATTTCAGATGTTTGGAGCTTTAAAAATGGTTTGGCAATTCTCTATGTTTTGAGTACTTTATTTCATATGCTTGAGAACTTCATGTTAAATGCAGTTTGAAGTTTAGCATGAGATGATAGGTTGTCGGTGCTCATGGGTACATGGAGAATAAGGTGAGGCTATGATTCTCATGAGATGAGAAAGGTGCTATTTTCAGCTGAAAGTCCGAGTAGCCTACACCTTGGTTGGACGCGAGTTCAACAGAGACCAGTGAGGAGATTGCTTTTGGATGAGTCATGGTGGCTTGTATATCTTGGAGGAGCATTTTTCTTTTTCCTCCCTTTGGTCTGCTTGGCGGTGAAGTTTATTTGAGAGGTATTTTCCCATTATATCTTTCAAATATGTGACATTCTTTATCTTTCATAGATATGGATCTTGAATTGCTGTTTTAAGATTCCGGAGGATTCATAGTGAAAGGTGGACAACATAATTTATCTCCTTGAGATTTTATGTTATATCATCCTTTTGATGAAAACCAGTAGGAGATAGTTATATGGGTTAGTTTTATCTTCTTTGAGAGGCTTACATCCATGATTTATTATGATGAACGACTGGGTGTTGTTATGGATTTTCCTTTGGGATGTGAAGAAGATAATTCTTGACACAACTGGCACTTAGAAGTGTGTGTAGGAGGGTGCTACATGTTATGATTTACAGTTTCTCTCTAGTATGGTTTTTTCTTCCTGTATGTTCGATCTCATATGACTTTAGATGTGAGATGTCTATGTGGAGCCGTGATGGTCACTAGTTTGTGGTCATGTGTTGTCACTTGGGTGATGACATGGAGGTTCCTGTGCCTCTTTCTTCTATCAGAAGTGGAGAACTTGGAAGAACTCTGGAAGACTATTGAGAGAAATGATTCTTGCAGAAGGTGGTTGCAGGTTGTGCATATCAGTGTGGAAGTTCCTTAGTACTACATGGTTACATTTTTCGATGTGCTGTAATTGGTAGACTTGTTATGCCATTGATTTTTTAGATTTGGCATTACCCATGCAGTGGGAGTACCTGTATGTGTTTGGTCCTCTTGACTGGTTGGCACATGATGCTTGTATCTACGGTTGATGGGTTGGCTGTGTTGCTAGCATGAGTTTACTAATGTGGATATCTTGAAGGCATGAGTGATTGGATGGAATAGCACGAGCTATGAGTGTTGTTTTCAGTAGCATGGGTTTGATCAGTTGGATGGTTGCAGTCAATTTTCTGGCTGATGTTCTAGTTGACGTTCTATCTTGTTTTTGGAGAAAGTTTTCATGAAGCTGTTCATGGTTGAGAGATTTGAAGTTGTTGCTGTGGTTCCTTTTCTGTCTGTAGGATCTGATGCATGTGTTATTGAGACTGCTGCATATACGCCTTGTCTCATTCCTTTTTCCTGTGGTGGATGGTTGGAGCTGTTGCCTGAGTTGGTGGACATATTGGAAGTCATTGCAAGTGTCTTGGTTGGAGTATAAAAGCATTGTGTTAGGTTCTTGTGTTCGATTTTGGAGGAAACCAGTAAGTCTTCGTCAAGTGGGAGATTGTTGGAAAATATGCCTCAACTTTTTGGCTTGAAATCTCTTGAAGACTTGGAATTTTCTCTTTAGTCCTAGGCTTTACCGCTTTACTACGGGGGATAGTTAATAGAGGCGTGGTTGCGTGGTTTGCTACTTTATCGTGAGCCTCTGTTGTTCGATTTGCAGTTGGGCGGTGTTACTGCCATACTGCGACGGTCTCCTCACTGTTCGACTGCTGTGCGGTGAAGGCTTGACAGTTTGGCAAAGTGGTTACCTCCTTACTGCGGGGGTTGCTCGGAGAAGGTGCAGTGAAACCATGGCATTCGGTGCAGTCGGTTACCTCCCTATCGCGGGAGTCCTTCGGTCTTGGAGTAGTGCCATGGTATTACCTCCTTACCACGACAAGCTTCACGTCGGCTGGTGGTTATGCAATGGCTTACCGCTACACCATGGAGGTCTTTTAGCTTGAGCACGGTAGCACGAAGGACATGGCGGGCAATGATAGATGCTTACCGCTATACCACAGAGGCTTGTTCTTTAAGCCGTGGTGGCACAGTTGATGGTGATAGTTTTGGGAAGCGAGTTGTCACCGCTGTACCGCGGGTCTCTTCTTGCTGGGGTGCGATAGTGTGGTGTATACTGTCTTACCACGAGCGTATAATGGATGGCGAGCGGTGGCGCGGTATAAGGAGCTCGGGTTCTGTTGACTATTTGGGTGACTCTCAAAGTGGTGAACAAATAATGTGATGACACGTGGCATGACGATATTCGTTGATTTTACATCGCTGTTGTAAATCAACGCTGATTGGCCGAAGTCTTATTTTTTGATTTGCGATATATTTGAATTAAATGAATGATCTGATTCAGGAGGTTGACGGAGTGTAGATATGTCTCTGTATCTCGATTTAATGCTGGGCGACTCAATGTGTGCTACATAGTGATGCACGTTATCAAAGAATGATGGAAGGATTGCCAGTGGGGTAATTAAATTCGCCCTGATGGTTGTTGATTGATATGACTGAGAGGTCGATCGGTGAAGTGCCAAGATGATAAGATCGTGCAATGAAAGTGTTTGAGCAGTATGCTAAGGCATTGTAACCATGAACACTAAGTGACACAGAATCGAGAAGATGTGAACCTGAGTGGCCGTGAGGCTGTGCTGGTTGAAAGGTTGGCTAAATGAGTGGGTTGGTAAGATGAAATGAATTTGCACTGTATGTCATGTGAGGACATTGTAACAGTGTGAGGATTCTGTATAATGGTGTTTCCTGTATTCTCTAGATGGGCAGGATGTAAACTTCTGAAGAGCATAGCTCTGAGATTGTATTGTAACTTTTGTTGCTGATTAATACAATTGAGTTTCAGTGTTTTGGAGGGTGGGGTTTTTTATTCGAAAGGGTTTTCCCCACGTAAATCTGTGTGTCCATAAGTTTGTCTTTCATGTTGTTTTGATTATGTAATATGAATCTATGCATGTATTGAATTTGTTATTTGTATGCATGTACTTTTCTCAGAAGGATTAATGGGGGAAACCACTGTGCCTGTTTCTACTTTATGGCATAGTAGTTTGTTTCTTTGATGTGATCCAAAAATTAAAGTTACTAAGGAACTGCTGTTCTTAGATGTTTCATTCTAAGTTGACACATCTCATCCCCAACATTGTGTTGTTTAGCTTTATCACCCCTCTTGCTATGAGGTCCCTTTCTATGTGCAGTCCCTTCTCAATGGCCTCTTCAAAGTTGGTAGGACACAACATGGTGAGTTGGTAGTTGATCTCTGCTTGGACATTCTACTAGTTCCTTATCGTGAATAGATCACTTGCATCAACTAGCTTTATGTTTGTAGGTAGGAGGTAAAAGGTTCTCCCTGACTCTATTTAATCTTGTATAGACCTGTGATGGTGATGGCGTGTTCTATATTGAATGAGAAGTGGTTTATGAATTTGGTAGTTAGTTCATCAAAAAATTTAATTCTTGGTGGCAGATGGGTGAACCATTCCATAGTGTGACCAGTAAGACTACATGGGAAGAGCCTCATTAGGTAGGAGTCATTTTGGACTTCCATGCAAGCTACTGAGAAATTTTTCACATGTTCTACTAGATCTCCCTTTCCCTTATACTTGTCAAACTTGGGAATTTTAAAATTTTTCAAAAAAGGAAGCATAGTAATGGAATGAGCAAAAGGAAATGAACATATATCTTGAAGGGTATAAGTCTTCTTTGGTTTTCCTATCTACATGTATGATATTCTTTAATTTATGGCTTGTAGCTGCATGTCCACCTCTCTTTTTGGTACATTTGTTTGTAACTCCTATGTGTAGTAACCTTGTTGTCCTACCATGTTTTGGTCATAGGTTGGGTATTGTGGAGGTACGAGACCTTGGTAACCATGTTGGGTGGAAGGAGAGTTAAATCCTTGTTGTGCGAAAGGAGGGTTAGGTCCTTGTTGAATGTAAGGAGGGTTAGATCCTTGTTGGATGGAAGGAGGGTTAGATCCTTGTTGAATGTAATAATGGTTAACTCCTTGCTGTTGTTGTTGAGGAGGGGTACCTTGATAGTGTGTTGGTGGTAAACCTTACTGTTGGGATGAATTGTATTGAATGTTACCCTGCCGGTGTGTTGGCGGGATACCTTATTGTTGGGGTGAATTGTATTGAAGGTTACCCTGGTGGTGCATTGGTGGGATACCTTGTTGTTGGGACAAATTGGGAAGGGTACCCTATGGAACACCTTGTCGTTGGGATGAACTTTATTGAAGGTTACCTTGGTGGTGCATTGGTGGGATGAATTGGGAAGGGTACCATGTGGCACACCTTGTTGTTGGGGTGAACTGTTTTGAAGGTTACCCTGATAGTGCATTGGCGGGACACCTTGTTGATGGGATGAACTGTATTGAAGGTTACCCTGATAATGCGTTGGTAGGACACCTTGTTGATGGGATGAATTGGGAAGGGTACCCTATGACACACCTTGTTGTTGGTACTATTGATTGGGAAGGGGACCATACGGGCCTCCTTATTGATTGGAAAGGGTACCCTGTGGCACACCTTGTTGTTGGTAGTATTGATTGGGAAAGGGACCATGTGACCCTCCTTGTTGATTAGAAAGGGTACCCTATGAAATACCTTGTTGTAGATACTGTTGATTGGGAAGGGGACCACTTTCGACCCACCTTTTTGATGGTGTTGTTGTGGAAATTACCCTTGTTGAGTTTGTACATTTTGGGAAGGGTCAATAGATGAAGTGTTTTTGGGAATTTATTGTCTTGTTGGTGTGTTGTTACCTTGTGGCACATATTGATATGGACCTCCTTGATATTATTGGGCCACCGCCACTTGTTTAATTTGTGATAGTTTTCTAAACAAAGGGTTTTTTGTTGGTTGATCATTGCCCTGTAAGAAAAATGGTGGCATGTTTGGAATCTCCGTGGGTTTGGATATCTATCTCACAACTGAGTTATCCCATAAGGGAATAAAGTTAGGGTATTTAAGAGCTCCATGTTAAAGTCTATTGGCAATTTAGCACCACTTTGTGTTAATTTGAAGTAAGAATTTGGGTCCTTTTTCAACAGTTTGTCCATCAGTTTGAGCACCTTGGGGTTGTTGAAATGTTGAAAGAGTTCTTCATCATTTATTTCCTCCTCACTATCCACTTCTTTAATGACCATGCCTTTTGGGTTTTGGTTTGATTTCTCCATCATTTCTTGTTGTTTGCGGTTTATCTCCTCCTCACTAGATGTTTCCTTGAATGTGGGTCTCTTTTGAGGGGTTTCAAGGTCACTTGGCCTATAGCCCCATGGGTCACTTCCTTTGTTTGTGGTGTTTGTTGGGGGAATACTAGCATTGATAATATTTTCTTCCATATTTTTTTGTGTTGTGAACACATGGTTGTCATAAACAAGCTTCAAGATTTTTTGTGGAAGTTTAATGATTTTAATCTATGGAAAAAAAAAGAATGCTTTGTTTTTTGGGATTTTCTATTTTTAAGGAAATGAAATTGTGTTTGTTTTTTGGTTTTTTTTGGTTTTAAGGATGGTGTCTATTGCCACATAGGAGGTGGTAATATGATCTCTAAAGTGATACAACCCTAAGAAATCAATGATTCAAATTCTAAGCTCATATTGGATATGCAAGTTCAGTTCGTTCTTTAAAGGGCGAGTAAAAAAAATTCTTAGCAAGATGTCTCGGTTGTAGTAAGTCTTCAAGATGTGCCTCTTGACAGGCCTTGAAATATGATGCCTTATTTTGAAAATATGGAATGTGGATCTTCATTTAAGGACTTTGGTCTTGCAAGAGATCATGAAGACAAGCACATGTGTGGGGTTTAACTATGTGTTTGTTTCTGGATTTTTTGTTCTAAGGAAATGAAATTGCATTTGTTTTTGGATTTTATATTTTAAGGATGGTGTCTATTGCCATGCAAGAGGTGGTAATATGGGCCTTTTGGCCATGAGATATATTTGCTACATTTCTGCACTGGTTTGGTGTTTCATTTTTCTCAAATATAAAGCTCCTTAAACTGCTAATAATATCCATTTGTTCACCTTTGATGTGTGTGATACTTGGTTGTATGATTGGTTTCGTAAGGTTTGGTTGTTGAACTAGAGCAATCGAATACCAAATGGTCATAAAGTGAAATGGTGTTTTGATATGGTTTTTGTGAAGCTCATGACCCTAAGGTTTGAGTACTATTTTGGAATGACACTATTATTGGAACTCAAAATGCTGGAAGACCTGGATTGATATTTCACTTTCTTTTTTCTAGAGGATATGTTGCAAAAAAGCTTACTTGAACTAGCCTTGAGGTTCAAGAAACTGTTGATATCTTAGAAGTGTGAGTGAAGGAATGATCCAAGTTGTTTGTTTTGATTTTGATTTCCAAAAGTAGGATGAGGTGTTTTATTTTTACAAAATGAAATGATGGACTGATGTTCTTTATGATGTATTTTGGGAGTCTAATTGTCTTTTATTCTCACAAGATTTTGCAACCAGTTTCAGATGGTTTTTCTAATTTTTACCAGAAAGCATAGCAAAAGTGGTAGTTTCGTGGAAAAAGTGGTAATTCTATAGTAAAAGTGACTGAAAAATTTAACTATGGCCAAATTATGGTCAACTGCGGAAAAATCACAAAAGCAATTGTGACCTATTTTCTCAAAAGCGACCTCTATGTGTAGTCTTTCAAACTAGTGAATTGCACAGGAGAAAGCAATCTTTTTGGGTAAAAGTGGTTATTTCTTAGTCAATTGCGGCCAATAAAGTTTGTCAATTACAACACAAAAAGGTCAACTGCGGCTAGTTTTTAAGAAAGTGCACAAAATTTATCAAAAGTGGTAATTTTTCATCAACAATTGTCATAAGACAGAGAGAAAAAGTGAGCTTTTTAGGTGAATTATGACTAGTTTTATGTCAAATGCGGCAAAAATAGAAGGACAAGCGGCCTTTGTTTAGTTTTGTTTTCTAATTTTTTAATTTTTGGTAGCAACTTGGATGCTTTTGTAGTTTTTGATGACTTCATTTAATCCGTTTTTGAGATTTGGAAAGTGATATCATGCAACTCAACAATCAAAACTTTATTTGACCCTAACATGTCTATAACTTAAGCACATTTCTTTCCACGAAAGCTCAAAGTTTGTGGAAGTCGATATGATAAAGCTATAGTTTCCAATAGTTACATTGTCTTTAATGTGACTTGAAATATGAGCCTAAATATCTGAAAACCTTTGAGGATGTTGTTTTAAGATATCCTTAATGGAGTGCAAATATAGGGCTCTTTTCAAAGGATTCACACTAAGCCAAAGGGTTTGATGTTTGAGAACCATGTTAAATGCTTGTTTTGATGTGTTCATTTTAATTTCAAGCAAATCTTTGATGTTTCAAAGAAACCGAATAGATTTAGAAATTTCATGAAGCCAAAGTACACCTTAGGGATAGACACTTCCTCCGAGATGGGCTTACCTCATGCCCTGAAGGGATGATTTTACATGCAATGAATGGAGAGTGTTTTAAGCTCAACCATAAGTCATACTTGGTAAGTAAATTCTCAGAATCAAAGTTTTAATGCACCACTTTAGAGAATGTTTTGGATAAAAGGGGTAGCTTCTACAAACATTGGTTCTTAGTCATGTTTCAGGATAAATTGGTGTCTATACATGTGGCGATTCAGTTTCACACGAATATTGAGGGAGATATTCATCGATATAGAACATCCACACTAGGTGGGTGATGAAATTTCCTCACACCCACAATTATTTATATAGTAGACCAAAACAAAAGTACCAATTGGGTCATTCTCTCTCACAAGTTGGAAGGTAGGCCCTCTAAAGGTATGCTTTGAAATATAAACACATGTGTGAAACTCAAGATGCTTTTCGTCACCCAAGATCATTGAAAGGCATGAGGGGAGAGGATAGACACTTAGTTTTCCAAACACGAAATACACAGTATACACTTCATCACAATGTTCATATTAAGCCTCAAAAAAGATAAAAAATAAAAAATAAAAAAGTAAAGTGAAATAAAATGAAATGAAAGTGTGTACAAGATAGCAGTTTGTTCTTTTTACGTGCACCAAAGTGAAATATTCTGGATTTCATTAAAAAAGATAGCAATGTGCAAGACAAGAATTTGATTTCTTCATTTTAAGCACCAACCAAAGTGTTTTCTCTAAAGCCTTGTCTTAATGGTCAACAAAAGAAAATCATGCGTTCATCAACAAAATGAAAGAATTTGGTTGTTCGTTTTAATAAGCACAAAAATTGAAGTGTGCTTCTAAACTACGAAAGCTTTGGAAAAGTTTATTTTTAGAGCACCAAATTGAAATCTTCATTTGTGGGTTCAATTATTAAACATCAAATTGAGTGTTTTTCCTAAACTATGAAGTTTTGGGAAAATTTCATTTTAGATGCACCAAAATTGAAGTGTTTGTTTGTGGGGTTCTTTTTATGCACCAAATTGAAGTTTTCTAGCTATGAAAGCTTTGAAAACTTAAAAGCTTTGACCATTCGCCTTCTTTGCAATAAACGTGTTAATTGTCCTTGGGTAAATACATGCCATACTTCTGCAAATCCTACATAAGCAATATTAGCACCTGTCAAACATCCAAACCAAATGACCGTTAATGTTAGAAATTGAAAACGTAACTTGCAGATTTCAGACTAAAGTTTGACAGAGCAAAAGCGATTTTTTTTTAGCAAAAGCGGCCCTGTCAAAAGCAAGTGCGACTTCTATGTTTTAAGTAGAAGTGGATGAAAAAATCAAGTGCACTTCTATTATTTTTGCAAAAGTGCAAAAAATATCAGAAGCGGCCCAAAAAGAGTCAAGTGCGACAAAAACGTGAAATCGGCTGTGAAAAAGTCTTGTACCCTGTGTGTGAAATTTTTTCCAGTGCATTTCCAAAACTTGCAACTTCAAAATTTTCTCATAAAATGATTAGTGCTAAGGACCATGGTCCCACCAGGTGTTGCAAAATGTGTAAGGGGAAATCGAGATCATGCAATGTAATCAAACTGAATGAATAAAAACTAATCTAATCAACAAAAAGATGATTCATGCCCATTACTCATGAAATGAAACTACATAATTAATAAATTCAAGAATGTAATTGAAATAAAACAATAACAATGAACTCAAAAAAAAAGTAGCTTTACCATCCCATTTCAGAGTGTATTCGCAAAGATGTTGGATTGTTCGTATCAATGCGAAGCCTCCATTGTGCATGCAAAAGCTTGAAGAAAGTGCGTGTGTTGATCAAATATATGTGTAAATATTTGTCAAAATATCGATTAATATTGTGGCATTACTTCGTTGTGTAAAATATGTTGATGAATTCCGATAGTTTTTGAGGAAGAAGATGGTTGTTATATAGATTTTGTGTTTTGAAATGAATGTGCAAGATTTCGTAGTAGAATATCTTGATCAACAATTGAAAGATGTTGAGAGGAAATAGATGGGAATAATCAGTGTAAATTGATTACATAACCAGTGTGATTGAAGAAATAATTTTGAGCACATTCAGTGGCATTGAGGAAATAGATTGAATAATCTGTGGAATTAAGAATAGATTGATCTACTAGGAAATAGATAGATCAGTTAAGCAATCAAATTGAGAAATCGAGGGATCGTAAATTGTTCAATCATGAAAGTGGGTGAGGGTAATTAATTAATCTTTTTGAGTTAAACGTGCAAATCAAGTTTGACTTTTGCAAACAAAGTGGTATTTGTTTGATTTGACCTTTTGGATGATGTTTTTGAATAATTTATTTATTATTCAAGTTTAGGGGAAAGTGACATAGTTAAATTATGTATTAATAATTTAATTGACTTAGGGGAATAGGGTAAATTAGTGACATAATTAAATAATTGATGTTATTTAATTAATCAAGAGGAATAAAGTTATATTAGGACTTTATTAAATAAATGGAATTTATTTAATTTGTCGAAAATGATGAAAAAGTGAATTGATTAAATAATTTTATTTTATTCAATTAATGGAAGAACATTGGGTTTTAAGACTTTATTAAATAAATGGAATTTATTTAATTCGTCAAAAATGGTGAAAAAGTGAATTAATTAAATAACATTGTCTTATTCAATTAATAGGGGAATTTAAGGTTTTTGATTCAATTGATGTGGAATGTACAATGATATTCAGTGATAATGATGTCGATGATGAGAAAATATCATTTAGTATGTGTGATAAGTGTTAAGTTAATTTTACATGTCTACAATAATAATGGTGATTTTTTAAATATTTGTGAATGTCAATTTAAATTATAGATTACAAGTTCAATTTTTTGTCATAAAATCAAACCCATTGAAATATATGAAAATGTGTACACTCTTTCAAAAGGAAAACCCTAGCTTTCATTGCAAGCTAGAAGATTCCTATAAATTATTCAAATGATTGAGTAGAATGTATGAATTTCTAAGATTGAAAAATAAACTATTATATTCCAAAGATACCTTGTTACACATATATAATTTAGGTTTTTGTCTAATATAAAATTTGCATAATTGTCTATTTATAATTGCATTTCTAAGAGTAGAATAGCTTTTTATCTAATATAAATAATTTTGCATAAAATTATCTATTATAAATTTTACATAATGATATATCTATAACCACATTCTATAGTCACTTTCTAAGAGTAGAGTAAACCTTAAAAATGGTAGTGCTAAAGGAACATACTAGTTTACCACATAGGCAAGAGGACATCACTCCAATCCCATTCAAAGAAAAAGACCCACCATAATTGAAAAAAAGGAACTTTGATAGTTCTTGAGTCTTAATCTTAACTTTGGAGGAGTATATTGTATATGATCAGTGTATTTTGAAATTAATCCTAATAACGATATTCTTAATTTCATAGGTATATATGGATGATCTAAGAATTCTTCTATCTTGGAATTGTTCTAGATGCAATGGTTTCATAGAGGTGTGGAAAATAGAATGTTACATTTAATTACAATCCATGATATATTATATATTGAAACATTTGATTATTTTTTTTTAAAATAATTTTTTGAATAATACATTAAAAAATTTATACAAATCATGGATTAGATTATCCTGTTAAAATTAGTCATAACTATCCAATAGAGATTTGAGATTATAGAGTTCATATTCAAGATGCACACCAATTCCTTCTGTAGACACCTATTTTCAACCATAACCTAGTACCTTGTCACGTCCTAGTCATAACCTATACTCATTCCATAGTACCCTTCCAAATTCCCCTTTCATTTACCCATAATTAATAAACTAATTATCTCCATAAATACCCTTTTCCATTAAATAATTATAATATTTATTATCCATTTATCCATATCCAAACATTATCCATTACCTATTTTCAATAATTCATAAATATCCAGTCAAGATTCCTTTGTAACTCCCCTCATTATGCCATCTCTATTTTTGTTCCATGCACACCTATTTAAATCCAAAATATATAAATAATTGAAGATAATTATCCTCACCCATTTGTAACCCCATGACTATTCTTAGCCTAAAATATTCTCCACTTTCTTTCATTCAATATCAACCATCCATTGAGATTGAATCTCCACTATCCATGTTCCTCTCTCTAGCTCTATAAATCAACTCCTTTATTCGTCATTTCTAATATTTTTGAATGAACAATTTTACAAGTGCATGCCATTGATTTGGTCAATCTACATTCCATCTAAGATAAAATCTATGGTATTACGATGAAGGTTCAAGTATTTATTTTTCTTCACATTTCATTTTTATTTTAGTTTCATTGTTGCCCTATACGAGGGTAGTCTTTCATTCAATTTTGTTTGGGTTTGTTTATTCAGGTAACTTGTTTTCTTACAATTCAGATTGAGGGTCTACACCTTCAAGTATTTTTCTAGTTTGAACTAGTTTGGACTAGCAATTTCCTTATTTAATTCTTCCAAGTGAGTATGAAAAAAATATGTATTATAATATTATTCAATACTATTGTATAATTTCATAAAAGAATTCTTTAGATCATTTATTTAATGTACAATATTACTTTCAGGCAATTTTCAAATTTTCTTCTTGAATCCTTTTGCAAAAGTTTTTTTCTATTTTTATTCTTGTGATTAAATACATTTAAGTGTTCAATAAAAATTTGGATACTCATATAGAGTATGCAATTTTATTTGATAAATAAACACTATCACACTTTTAATTTTTGTCACAACTATCAAGGTAATAAGAGATCTAAATTTTCACAATTTAAATGATAAATAACAATTTGGATACTCAAAGAGTATGTAATTTTTTTTTGATTAACACTAGATCATCCTTTTAATAATTGTCACAACCATCAAGATAATAAGATACCTAAATTTTATAAACTAAAACAATTATAAATATTATTTTTAAGACATGAGAAATGATGGTACAACCTATTAATTTTACACTCTATTTTTTTCTCATTTCTTGATGTTATTGTAGATTATAAGTATTAGAAATCATGGTTTCTTCTTAACCATATGTGTCTTTATTATAGTTTGTAGTTATTGTGTGAAATTATAACATGTTTGTTAATATTATTCTATAATTGTTTGTCAAGACAGTTTGGATTTTATTGATATCTTGATAATAAACACCAAAAATAATACTAAAAATTTATGGCTACACCAACAACTTAAATTGATATTTTTGTTAACTTGCAAAATATCGTAGAAGATATTTTTTAATGGTTATACCTTTTTGATAGAAAATTTATCTTTTGGACTATTTTTTCGTTTACAATCAAGGTAACATGGAAAATTTTGAGTCTCGATCTTACGTTATTGTCTCTTGCAACATGGAAGATGTAGGGATCATATTTATTATTGCCACCCACTTATATTGCTTGATTTTCCTTCTACTACTTTAAAGTATCCATTAGTCAATTAGCTTATCATGGTGGAAATAATGTCTCCCATAGATATATTTGTTGATGCCTTCTCCATAAAATTTATTATGCTAAATAGATTAGAACTAATGTGTGCTGTAGGTGTAGGGCCAATGAAAACTCTTTGTAAAATTTCTAAGAAAGTAAATGAAACATGAGTAGTGGCCTTTAATAAAGGTACAAGATTTGGAGGTTAAATGGTGAGATAGGGAGAACTTTCTTAATAAGTACCAAGCAACAATATTTGGTATAATTTAAAACAAAAGTGAGGGAGCTAACTTTTCTATTTTAGGGACCTATTATCATGTCTTCACATTATACAATGAAATTATAACTCCATTAGATCATCCCACATATTTAAGAATCTTTTCTTAGTGTGAGTAAAGTGGTTATGAAATAAATCATTAATGAACACACATTCATCCACCATGAAATTTATTGAGTCTCTTTTGGATGGGTCTAGGCATCATGAGAAGGTTCTACCATAATAGTGAGAGAGACTAGAGATTATAAAGATTGAATTCTTGAGGTATAATATAAATTTCCATACTATTCTACTTGTGGCTAGGTGGTTCCCGACATTGCAATGGATGCACTATCAATACAAAGGAACATTAAAAATCCTCCACTTGTGAGTTATGTAATAGAATAAAAATTATTCCCTATGAGTCGCCATTATTTCTCTATGGAGGGCCAATCATTTATGGATTAATAGAGTGAAAGAATATGAGGATATGGTTGCTAAAATGACTCATAACTTGATTGGTACCCTGTATCATTATGAAATTGGTAGTAATGGGGTTATTGAGCTTGATTTATTTTTAAGGATATTATATTGTTGGAGAGTCCTCTTTGTATCTCCATCAATTTTTTTTAAAGTTCAAGAATCTATAGGTAGAGGGAGGGAGGGAGGTCTTCTTTAAAGAATGGTAATTAGAAAAAAAGAGGGGAATTAGGGTTGATCTGGAGGAATGGGAAGAAAGATATCTATAAATAAAGGATTCACATGTTAGGGAGTAATATTTTTTGCTAGAATCAAACTCTTCTATTCTCATGAAATAAATTCAAAAGATTTAGCAATATTGGATGCAATCAAATCTTGAAGCATCACCACTAGATCATGGTTGATGACCCAAAGACAATATAAGAAGCTCATTCCATATAGTGGCATAATCACTATGAAAGTCCTTTCCCATGTTTGATGTAATCATATATTGAAGTCAAATAGTACTTTCATCAAGGTGCACTTGATATTTTAAATTTTTCCTAGAAGAAACACAAAGTCTCCTCATTCTTTTAATCATTCATAAAAAAATGAATAATTTTATTTTTATAGAATTTTTAGATTTCTTGAGCTAAATGTATTAATAAGATCATGCAAGGCACAAATTTTTTCCAAATTGATGTGTTTCCTATAATTATTGTATTCTTCTACATTGAAAAAGTGGGATAAAACCTAGTGCTACAATAGGTAACCCATTCCAATTAGTGATCTAGAGATGGATATCAAAATTTGAAAGGAGAAAAGCTTCATTCCTTTAGACCATCATGATAGGCTATTAAAAAACTACAAGATGAAGAATTAGAGGAAGAA
Source organism: Sequoiadendron giganteum (assembly GCA_007115665.2). Lineage (NCBI taxonomy): Eukaryota > Viridiplantae > Streptophyta > Pinopsida > Cupressales > Cupressaceae > Sequoiadendron > Sequoiadendron giganteum. The sequence goes on along the minus strand of CM021110.1, from coordinate 292,331,248 downwards.
CTTGCCTAGAATCTCTTCTCATGGGAGATATTTCTTAGGTTTGTGACCTTGCTATAATTCTTTTCATAAATCATATGTGGTCTTCAAGATAACAATGAATATCAAAGTCACTAAGTGAAGATTTCCTACTTTATAAAGTAAAATCCATTCTAATCTTCATGAAGGTGTAATATAGGAAATTTGACTCTAACAAAGGAAGGCTAGGTTACTTTGAGATTAAATTCCAATATATACACTCAAATTAATTTAACGAGATAAAATTCTTAAAGGGAAATAAATTGGTGAAAATATTCATTAATAGGAAAATAAATAAAATTTAAGATCTACAAAAATAAAAAGTATAGACGTTAAGGAACCTAGGGTCAAAATTTGAAGGTATCTACCTTGGACACTAATGCATTGCACATATATCCTCACATCACAATGTCGTCCTATACCAATCACATGAAAACCCCCAAAGTAAATGGCTCAAGTTCTAGAATCAAACTAGCCTACATGCACAAAAAGATGAGAAAAGTGTTTGGGGCTATTTGGGAGTTTGCCTAGTCAAATGTCTACTTTGGTGTTCCACCTCCACAACAACCAAGATAGACAGATAAAAATAAATAAATAATGTGTGTTCTTGTTATGAGTGCATCTAGAAGTAAGAACATTGATAAAAATGAAAGATAAGGGATGTGATAATCCACAAGACTCTTAGTGGAATAAGAAAATAGAATGATATTACCTACAAGGCTTGAGTAAGCCTAAGAGAGTCAAAGAGAACAAAAATAATGTAAAATATTTTGAGAGAGTATTGTAGTAGAGCTGCAACAAGATATAAAGAGCTTTGTGTGAGATTGATAGTGCAAGAGAGCTGAGAGAGAGAGAGAGAGAGAGAGAGAGAGAGAGAGAGAGAGAGAGAGAGAGAGAGAGAGAGAGAGAGAGAGAGAGAGAGAGAGAGAGAGAGAGAGAGAATTTTCAAATGAAAGATTAGACTCAAAATGTGAAGAGGAGAGAAGAGGAAGATGCTGTCAAGTTGTTTCCATTGACCTTGGAAGGTGACAAGTGGAAAAAATCACTAAATGGTCCTTTGAATAAAAAATTGTCATGGGACACTAGTGCTACATGCGAACATCCGTGCTAGGCACTAGAGAGAGAGAGAGAATTTTCAAATGAAAGATTAGACTCAAAATGCGAAGAGGAGAGAAGAGGAAGATGCTGTCAAGTTGTTATGAATCATTTCGAGTTGTTTCCATTGACCTTGGAAGGTGAAAAGTGGAAAAAATCTCTAAATGGTCCTTTGAATAAAAAATTGTCATGGAACACTAGTGCTACATGCGAACATCCGTGCTAGGCACTAGTATCTAGATAATTTACGCTAAAAAATGATAAGAGACAAGAAGAATATAAGGGAAACATAAATGTGACATAAATTTAAGGTGATTCTAGAAAAGAAGGCTTGAGCACCCTAAGAGGGAAAAAAGGATTATGCAAGGGCTGAAACAATCCTACAAAAGCACTAGGAATGACACTAAAGTGGACATAAAACATAGTGTGGACACTATATTTTTTCCTCACTTTAACAAGCTTATGAACCTATGTGAATATGAACATTAAAGTGAAAGGGAAAGAAACTAGAAATAAATAAAATCAAAATACCAAAAGGATATTGTAGAGGATGATAAAAACTCTTCAAGCAGAGGAACCATGTCCCCAAATTGAGAACCTAAAAAAATACATTAGACACAAAAAAATTGCACAATGCAAAAAAATGTACAGAACCATAGGTTTAGAACATCATAAACATAAATATATATAAAAATATAGATAACACATAAACAAAGGAGAAAAGTACACAATAAAGAAAGAAAAACTAGATTTTTAAGTCAAAAAAGAAAAAGAGAGCTCGATGTTGGAGGTTGTATCGATACTATACATCATCCCAAAAATTCAACAAAAACAAAACACATAAAATAATTATTAAATAAAGAGAAGAATGTTATAATTGATTGCTTCAAGGAGGGGATTAATACAAGAGATAGGGAAACAATAAATATAGAAGAGAGTACATGATTCAGACACTAGCCTACTCTATTGCTAGGGGTCATGTTTAAATGATAATGTTATAAATGGATTACGATCTAGCAATATTTTTTATGATAGGAAATCATTGATATAATATATAAATTGGATAAAGAACACATTCTAGCAAGTTTCATTATGCTAGGTGGCTCATAAATTTAAAAGATAAATTGGATAAAGCACACAGTCTAGCAAGATGTATTATTCTATGTGGCTCATCGATTTAAAATAGATAAGTGCCGCAGAGGATAAAGATAGATAAGGTGCGTGTAAGAATGCACAAATGAGAAACATATATGCCCCCCTTAGAATATTAACATGTGTAGTATGTTGATATTTTAAGAAAAGATAAGGGAAAGAAAAATAGAGGGAATCCTTTGGAAGGATGGGCACCTTCAAAATAAGTTTTCCATTCCCCCATCATATGTTAGACACACAAGACAATTGAGAGGGGGGGTGAATTAGTTGTTCATTAAAACCTTCAAAACCTTAAATTACATTTTAGTATGAATGTAGACAAATGAAACAACACATCCACAATCATTCACAATAGAACATAAGATTTTTACGTTGAAAACCCTATAAGGGAAAAACCATGACGAGGATTAACAACTCACTATAGGAAAATAAAAACCAATTACAAGAGGCTCACTACCTAAAGGGATCACTACCTAAAGGACTCACTATCCAAAAGGAAAGGATCAATGCCCAAGAAGATCAATTCTTTCAGATTATAAAGAAACAGTTACAAGGAGGTTCACTACCTCAAAGCAATTGGAGAAACCACCACAATGTATCTTTACCATTTTTAACCTTTGTCTCACTACCTCTAGCGACTTCTGGCACACTAAATTGTAGACACCTTTTTCTCACTGCTTTTGGACAATTTTAGGCATTCTTGCTCACACTTAGATCTCAACACATGATCACATATACATCATTCCATGCCACACACATCTCCAAAGATTTGATCTTGCATATATATCTTCCACAACCTCAAATAACCTTCTCTAGGTCGGCTTTAATGAAACATATGCACCTAAAATGTGCAACCACAAAGTAGGTCGACACCAAAACAATTTCGTGGTGGAAAGAATTAAGGGAAGACCACATCAAGGGTTAACTAGGACCTAAATCTACATTGACATGCTACACCAAGCTTCCACAAACCACGAAGCTCATCCACAAATATCCCTAACACACTAGGTTAGCCAAACCAAAATTAACACTATCAATCAACTAAATTCACACTTCACCAAGGTTGAAAGCATCCTATAGACCATGTAGCAACATTACACAAAATCCTAGAATATTCCAACATCAAAAAATTATTCAAAAGCACTGGAACAAACATATGAAACTGAGAATACTATCATCTTGTGCAACCACTCAAACTGTCATTGAGATACAACTCATGAAATAAGCTTGCAGAATAGCTAAACACTAAACAAACCAAGGGAAGGTAGATACAAGAAATGTTATCACATTCCCAAGTCTACAATACAAGAATCTTCAATACAGAGAAATTTGGAGCAATTCCATTTCTCCCATATGTCCCTCTTCACAAGCTAGAGATAGTTCAACACACCATCAAACATATCATCTACTCTCGCATGATTTCAAACCTAAAACTCTAGATATAACACCTTCAAATACCTCTAATAATCACTTTCAAACTACATAAGCACATCTTCAAGAATGAAGAAATACAGAGAAAAATACAAAACACTTCCTAATCACCTTGTATAATCTTTATGCAAATTTTATCAAAAGCACTTGGAAACCAAGTAACCTTCCCGAATTTGTAACACCTGATCAACACCATACACACCTTCTCAACATATCCACACCAGAGGTTGACATCAATGAAAACACTGATAACAACATAGTGCAATAATCTCCCCCTTTTTCATTGATGGTAACATCTCTTGAAAAACCATCAACAACAAAAGAAACTTTGTATCTCCAATACTCAAGTAGCTTCCCCCCTTACTTGAACATTTCTTTCCCTATTATGTTTTTAATACATCTCTCTCCCACTTTGACATCAATGGAAAAGGGAAACATTTGCACACTTCACTTTAGGCATAATATGTGCTCCCCCTGACTGCACCAACTAAAGACACCACTACCTGCTCTCCTTGAGAGGTAGCCTTGATTAGTACAGGATAAACACTATATCTTAAATTTATCCCCTTTATAGATGCACAACCTTATACATCTAGTTAAAAGGAGGGGCAATAACCCCTAGCTTATGCTTGAGATACTCAAATTTATCTTTTGGAAGAGACTTTGCAAAAATGTCTGCTATTTGATCCTTTGTAGGCACATACTCCAGCTTCACTTCCTTCTCAACAACTTTCTCTCTTAGAAAGTGATACCGGATATAGATATGCTTTGCTCTTGAATGCATTATAGGATTTTTTGAAATGCTAATAGCACTTGTATTGTCACACAAGATAGGAATAGGTTCATTATATGATATTCTGATATCCTTCAATGTTTTCTTAATCCATAACACCTATGTATAACAAGATGCTGCAACAATATATTTTGCCTTTGTAGTAGATAATGACATTGAATCTTGCTTCTTACTTATCCAAGAAACTAGTTTGTTTCCAAGGAAGAAAGCACCTCCACTTGTACTTTTTTTGTCATCCGTACAACCTACCCAATCTGCATCTGTATAAGCACTTGAAATGAGAAGTTAGTATCCTTAGAATACTATAGACCATATTCCAGAGTTCCCTTCAAATATCTGAATATCCTTTTGATTGCTACCACATGTCACTCTCTAGGATCTTAAAATATTGCCACAAGACATATTGCATGCATAATATCAGGTCTAGTTACAGTTAGATATAGTAATCCACCAATCATGGATCTATACTTAGTCTAATTTTTCTTAGGATATTCATAATTTTTGATTAATTTACAACCAGTAACCATGCGAGTACATACTGGTTTAGAATCCTCCATCCCAAAATTCTTTAACATTTCCTTTACATAATTTGATTGTGAAATGAATATACCTTTTTTTGATTGATTAATTTGTAGTCCAAGAAGAAAATCATCTCCGCAAGCATTGAAATTTCAAACTCATTTTGCATCTCCTCTGCAAACCTTTTACACATGGTCTCATTTCCTCAAAATATTTTATCATCAACATACACAACCACAATCAAGAATTGATCTTTCTCAATTTTGAAGTAAAGATTGCTCTTTTTGGTACCCTTTTTGAATCCCTATTGTAGTAAGTATCTATATAATCTTGCATACTAGGCTCTAGGAGCTTGTTTGAGCCCATATAATGCCTTCTTCAACTTGTAGACCATATCAAGATCTTCTGATAACTGAAAACCTTTTGGTTGTTCAATGTACACTTCTTCTAACTCATCATTAAAAAATGTAGACTGAACATCTATCTGATATGTACCTTGAAGTCTTTATGTGCCACAAAATCTAAAAACATCATAATAGTCTCCATTATTGCTATTGGATCAAAGATTTCTTCAAAATACATTCCTTCCACTTATGAGTAGCCTTTACACACAAACCTATCCTTTTTTCTAATAACTTCTCCATTCTCATTCAACTTGTTCTTGAATACCCATTTGGTTCATATCTAATTCTTGTTTGCTAGTCTTGGGACTAGTTCCCATGTTTGATTCTTTTGAATCTACCTCATTTCTTCTTCCATAGAATTGATCCAATTTTCATCCTTGCATGATTTAGTAACTATTTTAGGTTCTATTTTAGAAAGTAAAAAAAAATTTACCCACTCCTCTGCCATACCAAATTTTTTTCTTATCAACACACCTTTTCTCTTGTATCCAATTATTTGATCCTAAAAATTATTTTTTTGCACATACTTCAGAGTCAGGGTTCTTTTCTGCAACTTCTTCCTCTTCCACTAGCATCTCATTTTCTTCTTCTTCTTCTTCTTCTTTGCAAAGGATTTCATTAGATTCATATCCTTCTATCAACACTAAGCTCTAATGTGATTCCTCATCCATTTTGACACTTGCACTTTCAATTATCTTCTTTAGTCTCTTGTTGTAGTACATGTATTCCTTGCTCTTTTTAGAGTATCCAAGGAATATTCCTTCATCTAATCTTGCATCAAACTTTCCTAAGTTTTCTTCATCCCTCATGATATAAAATTTACTTCCAAACACTCTGAGATATTTCATAGTAGGAGTATTTCCATACTATAGATCATAGGGGGTCTTTGAATTGTTCACTCTTTCTTGTCCTTTGTTGAGAATGTAAACTGCGGTATGAATAGCTTCTCTCCAATAGAAATTTAGTAAATTTTATTCCTTTAACATGGTTCTTACTGCCTCTTGAACTATCTTGTTCTTCCTCTCCACAACCCCATTTTGCTGCGAAGTCCTATGAGCTGATAAATATCTTTTTATCCCATGATATTCACAAAAAATATTAAACTAATTTGAGGTGAACTCACCACCTTCGTTAGACCTTAAGCACTTGATTTTAAAATCCTTTTCATTCTCAACCATAGATTTATATGTTTTAAACTTATCTAGAGCTTTTGATTTTTCTTTGAGAAAGGTCACCCAAGTTATTCTAGAGTAATCATCTATTAACAACATAAAATACCTATCACCTTGAGGGCTTCTTATTTCGGCAGGTCCGCATAGGTTTGCATACACCAACTCTAAAGGTCCTGTAGTAGAATATTCCTTAGTTGTGAACCTATTCCTTATATTTTTTCCAAATTGACACTCTTTGCAAATTACATTGCTATGCCTTGTAATTCCTGGCAAGTCTCTCACAACATGGGTAGAGCTAATCTTTACTAGGCTATCAAAATTGATATGACACATTCTTCTGTGCCATAGACAACTTCCATTGATTTGAGTCATAAAGCACTTACCACCAACACTTTTGGGCTGATAAACATTTCCTTCTATCCTTGTTCTTGCTGCAACCAAGATTCCAAAGCTTCATTTTTTGATTTCACAACCATCATCCTAAAAAAACTATATTGTATCCTCTACTACACATTTTTCCTACATTGAGAAGATTATGCTAGAGACCTTTGCCATAAAGAACATCATTTATCTTATGATTTCCATCAAAACTAATTGAACCTTTTACACAGATCTTAGTAGATGTGTCATCACAAAACTTAACACAACCGCCATCATATTTCTTAAGGTTAATAAACTTACTCTTATCACCTATCATATGATTTGAACATCCACTGCCAATTATCCATTAGTTTCTCTCCTTTTTTGCACGGAAGGCAATCAACATAGTTCCTTCAATACCGTGACCTATTTCTTGAGCAATTTCCTTCACACATCTCTCAAGGTCAGTAGAATTAGTTCCAAGATTCAAAGCCATGAATAAGCATTCATCACTTTCATTATCTGGGTAGTCTGATTCCTCATTATCACTATCTTCTTTAACATTATAACTCTTCTTGAAGGATTTACTTTTATGATTTTTATGTTTGTCATTTGAAACTTTATCTAGGTCCATTTAGAAGCATAGTGACCTATCTTTCCACAATTGAAACACTTGAAAGGTAACTTACCCTTGTATATGCCAATGACCTTTTTCAATATTCTTACAAATTTTTCTTCCACTTCATCAAAATCATCTAGATTAGATTCATCATTCTTCTCTTTCTTGTTGACTTTAAAAGAAGTTTCTTTCCTTGGAGAATCTTTATCAAACTCTCTTAATTAAAAAGTATTTAAATCACCAAACAATTGATCTCTAGTATATTGATCCAAATTTTGAGCTTTCTTGATTGAAAAAACTTTAGCACTATGGGTTTTAGGAAGGGATCTCAATAAATTTTTCATAATTTCATTTCCCTCCAGCTTTCCACCAAGACCATTGATGGAATTGTAATTTCATCCACCCTATGCATGTAGCCTATAATATATTCATCCTCTAATATCCTTAGGGTTTCAAAATTGGCCTCAAAATTTTGTATCTTTGCTTGCTTGACCTTATCATCTCCTTCTTAAATGATTTTCAACTTCTCTTAGATCTATTTGGCAGTTTTGTAGCTTATCACCTTCACAAGTTCTGAATCCGAAAGCCCACTCAAAATAGCATTCCCCACTTTGCTATTGTTCTCATACTCCTTGATATCATCTTCACTTATTGAAGGAGTATTAGGAATAGTATATCCATTTTTGACTAATTTTCATACGCCAAACCCTAATGCAGTGAGAAAGGCTTCCATCTCAGCCTTCCATAAAGCATAATTTGTTCCATCGAACATAGGATCTTTGACACTATTCTTGTGTGCCATCTGGATCTACCTCAAGCGGTTACGATTTTTCCAAGGAACCTCTACTCTGATACCAGTTGTTAGACACATAGGACAACTGAGATGGGGGGGTGAATTAGTTATGCATTAAAACCTTCAAAACCTTATTAAGTATTAGTATGAATGTAGAAAAATGAAACAACAACAAATCCACAATCATTCACAATAGAACACCAGATGTTTACATGGAAAAACCTATAAGGGAAAAACCATGGTGAGGATTAACTCACCATATAAAAACCAAAACCGATTACAAGAGGCTCATTGCTTAGAGGGCTCATTGCCTAGAGGACTCACTATCCAAAAGGAAAGGCTCACTACCAAGGGCTCATTTCCTAGGAAGATCAATTCTTCTAGATTACAAAGAAATATTTACAAGGAGGTTCACTACCTCAGAGAAACTAGAGTTCAACCATCATAATGTCTCTTTACCATCCACAACCTTTGGCTCATTGCATCCAGCGACTTATGACACACTAAACTGTAGAAACCTCTTGCTCATCGCTTTTGTTAATCCTAGGCATTCTTGCTCACACTTATATCTCAACACATGATCATACATACATCATTACATGCCACACACATCTCTAAAGATTTGAACTTGCACATATATATCTTTTGCAACCTCAAATAACCTTCTCTAGGCTAGCTTCAATGAAATGTATGCACCTCAAATGTGTAACCACAAAGTAGGTCGAAACCAAAAAACTTCCATGGTGGAAAGATGTGAGGGTGGACCACATAAAGGGTTAACCAAGATCAAAATCTACATCGACACACTACACTAGGCTTCCACAAACCACAAAGCTCATCCACAAATAATGCTAACACACAAGGATGGGCAAATTGATATTAACACTATTAAGCAACCAAATTCACACTTCTCCAAGGTTAAAAGCATCCTATGAATCGTGTAGAAATATTACACATCATGTTGGAATATTCAAACATTAAAAAAATATTCAAAAGAACTAGTGCGAACACATGAAACTGAGAATACTATCATCTTGTGCAACTAGTTAAACTACCATTAAGATACAACTCATGAACTAAGCTTATAAAATATCAAAAAACTAAACAAACAAAGGGAAGGTAGGTATAGAGAATGTTAACACATTCCCAAATATGTAAGAGAAGAATCTTCAATGCAAAGCAATTCCATTTCTCTCAGATATCCCTCTTCACAAGCCAACGATAGTTCAACACACTATCAAATATATCTTCTACTGTCGCATGATCCAAAACTTGAAAATTTGGATAAACACCTTTGAAGACCTCTGATCATCAATTTCAAACTGCATAAGCACATCTTCAAGAATGAAGAAGTACAAATAAAAATACTGAACACTTCCCAGTCACCTTGTATAATCTTTATGCAATTTTTCTCAAAATCACTTGGAACCCAAGTAACCCTAAGATGCATCTGCAACTCCTGCTCAACACCATGCACACCTTCTCAACATATCCACACTAGAGGTTAACATCTACATAATATAGGTAATGAAAACCATGATAAATATTATGGTGTTGTTACCATGAAAAAGAGTATGATTGCATGTGAGATTATAAAACCATGAATGACAATGAGAAAACAAAGAAAGATACAATTGCCATATAGTGGGTAGTAACACAATAAAAGGAGAACGTTTATCATGTAGAATGAACTAGATGGAGGCAAAACTTGATGTCACTTTTCATGCGAAGAAGAAACATGTGCATCAACAAATGGAAGAGTGATGTCATTAGATTCATGAAGCTATTGGATTTTATCACTCAAGGATCAACATTTATTGGTGGAATGGCCAAGAACTTGATGATATGCATAAAAAATAAATTTTGTTTGAACATGTTTATGAAATTTTTTATGTTTAAGATGAGGAAGAGTGATCAAGTTCACTTTGAGAAGCCTCAAAAAGTTATGAAATTTCTTAGATAAATGAGGAGTAGGAAGCAATCATTTCTCTTGTGGATGAAGGTTTGAATTTTCAAAAGAAGAAGTCATATAGACATTAGAAAATGGAGGAGGTGATGTAGATAAAGGATAAAGTTGTTAACCTAAACCCATTATAGAAGAGTGAAGTGTAGGTTCCATAGGGACCTTAAATCCTTGTTTCATGCACCCACAACCATTTCCTTTGTATCCATCCTTAGAAATAATATTACAGATAAGCCCTTAATGTGTCTCCAAATCAAAGGGAGAAGGAGATTTACTGTCACTAGCCTTAGAAAAATGAGAAGTATATGGGCATGTTTGAGAATAAGTACTAGTTGAATTTACAAAAGAAAAAGTATTGATTCTAGTAGGAGAATGTAAATCCTTGCTAATCAAGGAAATTCCAAAGTTAGAATAGACAACCTTATACTCACTAGGCCCATGGGGGGTGAATTCTAATGAGCCCCAATCATCACCAAAACATGCATTATATCATTAGAAGAAGAATTTTATGATGAAATTAAAATTTCATGAGATAATGAAGGAATACAATTCTTAAAAGTAAGAGGATTTGAAGATTGAACAATGTTAGCCAATTGAAAATAGTGAAGAGCATTAGGGTTAGACTTTATTGTAATAACTTTATTATTATGAAAAAAATTAATAGACTGGTGCAAGGTAGACAAAACAACACCCATAGAATGGATCCATGGTCTACCTAAAATAATATTGTATGATAAAGCACTTTGCATAACGTATACCATGGTAGGTAAGATAATGGGTCTTAGGATCAAAGGTAATATTATTGTACCCAAATCTTGTTGATCAATGTTATTCATACCTCAAATAGATAAATACAAAGCAATGTAAGAATTTATATTGATATTTTAAGATGAAGTAATAGATCCATGCCACAAACATTGAGAGTTGAATTGAGATCAATGATAGTGTGTATAATACCTATTTCATTTACATAAATAATTATCATTAATGCATTAGATTGAATTTATATTTTAGAAGAAGGAAGCTCATATTGATAGAATGTGATGTTTAGTGTTTCAAAATAAATACATTCTATCAAAGCATTCACATTATTTGATCTAGCCAAAGATGAAACACGCATCTTCTTTAGAGCCTCCTAAAGAATTCCATGATAAATATAAGTTTGAAGAAGATCCTAGAGGGAGATCTTAGTGGAAATAACACAAATTTTCTCGATAAAATCATATTCATCTAGGGATTTTAAAATAGGTTTGGGTGTAGAAGGAATAACAGGTGTAGGAGATGTTGGAATATTAATATTTTATTTATTTCTTCAAGTATTATAAGTGTGGGCTATTGATATATATTCAATAGTCACAAGAACTTTAGAAGTGATAGATTTAGCAAGATGTTAGTAATACTCCAGAGGTCATGATGTAGAAGGGCCACCATAAATAGTTATTACTTTTTTTCAGTTTTGGGTTTTTTCCATTAACATAGATTATCAACATCTCAAGTTTCTTAGGAATACTAGAAAAACAAATCATGTTTATATATTTATTATACTTTTTAGAAGAATTATTTTGAAAATTAATAGACTTATCTAACATCCCTTTAGCAGGTGGGATACATCCATTAACAATAATTGAATTAGCATTATTATTTCCTTGAGGAATATGAGATGTGAGAGAAAGATCTTGAAGAAATATGCTCAACATATATTTGTGGAGGATACAATGTGAAGTGAGGGTCTTCATTCAATAATTCTTCATTTCTAATAGGGAGAGAATTGGAACAAAGGGGACATGAAGTTTTTTTATTTTATTTTATTAGACTGCAGGAATCGTGTAGCACGACCCCCTATAAACTGCAGTGCGCCTGGTAAACTTTTTAACGTGACCGGCGGCACTGGCGACATGAAGTTATATTACTTGAAAAGTATCAATTATTTCATCCTCTTGCAATAAAATATCCTCAAAATTAGGAGGAATTTCATGAGAGGGATCAAAGTCATGGAGTAACATAGGAAGAGCTGAGTCACTATCACATGCATGGAATAAAAAATCATGAACATTTTTAACAGAACTAAAAAGTGAAATAATAAAAGAAGATAATAAATTAATTTTAGAAATAGTAAATAAAAAATAAGAAATGCATAGACAAGTTGGTTGAAGGCCACCATATTATTTCTCCTTTACTTTTTTTAATATAGAAGTTTCTAAGAATGTTTGAAATGTGATTAGTGGGTTCACTAGAATGTAGTGAAACACAACAAATTTAAGAGTTGGTGTACACATTAGGTTCACAAAAATATAATGAACCACAACAATAAGTGGTATAGCACATTGGGTTCATCAAAATATAATGAACAATAATGAGAAGGAAGTGGTGTAGTACATCGAGTTCACCGAAATATAGTGAACCACAACAATAAGGAAGTGGTGTAACACTCTGGGTTCACAAAAATGTAATGTAAGAAATTTGACTTTGAAAAAAGGAAGGCTAGGTTCCTTTGAGATTAAATTCCACTACATACACTCAAATTAATTTAACTAGATAAAATGCTTAAAGGAAAATAAACTAGTGAAAATATCCACTAATAGAAAATTTAAATAAAAAGTAATATCTATAAAAATGAAAAGTACAGACATTAAGCAATCTGGGGTAAAAATCTAAAGGTCTCTATCTTGGACACCAACATGTCATGTGGATGTAATCGTTTTGTGCTCTCATCCTATACGAGTCACATATGAAACTCCTAGAATGTATGGCTTGAGTTCTAAAATCTACCTATCCTGCAAACATAATAATACATTTTTTTTGGGTTTGTTTAGGAGCTTGCCTTAGTCAAACCCTTGCTTTGGTGTTTCCACCTCCACAAAAACCGCTTGATAGATATATAAAAGAATTAGATAACGTGTGTTCTTATTCTACGCGCATCTAGAATTAATAATAGTGATACAAATGAAATCTATGGGATGTGATAATCCACAAGATGCTTCTAGGGGCACAAGAAAATACAATGATATTATCTACAAAGCTTGAGGAAGCAAAAGAGAGACAAAAAGAACTAAAATAATATTGTAAAATAGCTTGAGAGAGTATTATAACAAAGTTTTAACAAGATGTAGAGAGTTGTGTGTGAGCTTGAGAGTGCAAGAGGGCCAAGATAGAGAGAGAGAGCCATGAGAGTTTCTAAATTAAATATTAGACTCAAAATAAGAAAAGGGAAGAGGAAGATGCTAATGAGATGTTACAAATAATTTTTAGCCATTTTGAATGACATGAGAAGGTGACAAGTGGAAATGCTCAAAATGATCTTTTGAATGACAAATTGTCATGGGATGCTAGCACTACATGTAGATGTCCACACTATGTCCAAATAATTTAAGATAAAAATGATAGGAGACAAGAAGAATATAAGGAAACATAAAGGTAACATTCGAAGGTGATCTTGAAAAAATGGCCCGAGCACCCCGAGAGGGAAAAAATATTATGCAAAGGATGAAATGAGCCTACACAAATACTAGGGGAATGGACACCAAAGTAGGCATAAAACATAGTGTGAAATTGCAAGGGTATGCAATTTGCAACCCTACAAAAGGATGACATGTAGTCTTTAAAAATACATAAATGCACGAAATTAAATTACCAATGGGAAAACTGACTTGAGTCTCTCTTAGCATACCATAAAACCAATGTTGCTTTGAATCATTGTGCCATTTTGGACTGCATAAATTCTTCTTAAGACAAGTGGATGTGGGGAGAAGTTCTCATGAGAAGGAATATAAACCTAGAGTCTTTTCTCATAAATAAAAAGCCAACAATTTTCCTAGGTGTGTGAATAGAATCCACAACACCACTCACTAAAACCAATGGAATGATTTATAACCTATAGATTTATCTACTCTAAAAAATCCCAATAGTATGGAAACCCACAATTAAATTTTTCACAAATAGTTTAGGAATATTTGAAGAAGGTTAGATTCCTCTTATTATTTATTAATAATATAATGCTATGCTACTATAGAAAAAATCCATTCTAATGGATCATCTACTCCTAATTATTATGAGAGGGAAAATAGTTAAGAGGAAAAGTGATAGAAATAGTTAAAGGTGCATGAAAAGAGCATAAAAATGGGCTGATGCGCCAAAGTACAAGAGATCAATTGGCTCACCCTTCACTATTCAACTAACTTATTAAACACAAGGAGAACCAATGCCTACAATCAAGTCCATCTCAACTTGCTTCCACAAAATCACTTGATTAATAGAACTCCAAACATACATTTTCATGGCATATACTTTTAATATATATGGATAAGTATCTCACTTCTATTTAGGGGCCATATGCAAAAAATATAAAGTACACATGAAATAAAAGATATAGGACACTCTTTAGACTAAGATATGAAGAAAAATCCAAAAGTAGCTCTTATATTTGAATTTAATAGTCAAAAGATATTTAGAAGATGGCTATGCATATATTTATACATCCCATATCTTCTTCTAAATATCTTTTGACTATTAAATAGCATTCATTTGTACTAATTTTATATCCTCTCATATTTGATCATCATCTCATATCCTAGAGGTATTCAAGAAGTTATTAATAGTGAAACACTTCATCTTGGTGTATTAAAATGAGTTATGAATCTACATACATCATTCTAGGGAACTTGCTTGTTGTCTTTAATCTATTATGCTCATTTTTGAGGTTGACCTAGGCAAACATGCCCTTTTGTGGCATAATAATTCCTCCAAAGTATTTTTAAATATTGACAATCCCCAAATATAAAAAAAGAGTAGAGTAAACAAAGATTATTGAAGTAAGTCACAAAGTAAAAATGCACATTGAGCAAGGTCAAATATATATGTAGATGACAAATTAACAAATATGAAATAAGCCCAAACCCATGGACTCAACATGAGACAAACAAAGATTCAACATAGGATCCAAAACATTTCCTAACGAAGAGATAGCTTTTACAAGACACATTAACCCTCCCAAAATTATACACATTCTTAATTATTGTTTTAAATTCATTTATATTAAATTGAAATAAGTTCATTTAATTGATTTAAACTAAACCTAATTTTTTCTAATTGTAAATCTAAATTAAAATAACTTACGATTATAACGTATGTCCATGTACTAACATTTTATTTTTCCACTTTTTATTAAATTTATGATTGGAAAGACTGTTTAAAGAATACTAATTGAATTACTTAGGGTTATATGCAAGGATTCATTAAAATTTCACTAAGGTAGATCACAAGAATCTAGTGCTCCATATAAAGAAGATTGATTGAATTTTTTGGGTCATACAAAAATCAATTGAGCCATTGTGGTGTGTTTAGAAAGCTAAACAAGTAGACATGGCCTATGGATTTTTGCAATGAGTACGTTAATTATAAAAATATTGCAAGATTTTCTTACATTTAACGATAAGATTTGTCCAGTGAAATGAATTGAATTTGGGTCGTGATAAGAATTATGATGTAATACCCCTCCGTTTTTCCTTCTGGTTGGACAATATGTCCTTGTGTTGTTATGTTGCTTTGATGTATTTCTGGATATTCAGATACCTTTTATGTTGTAATTTTCTGTTAGTACCTTGACTATGGTACTCGACTGTATTTGATCGCTATCTATAAAACGACGTTAATGTTATATTTTGATGTGATGGTATGTTAATATGATGTTATCTTTATTCCATGTTTTGGATTAGCATAGTGGATATTCGAATTAAAGATGTTTATGCTTTGGATTATACTAGCATGTTAGATTGTCAGTTATTTGAAGTGTATTGGTGAAGGGGACGGTATCGTATCACTCACTCGCGAGTGCCCTACGATCCCGTGATTTCCTCTTCACGGTGTGCATTTTATGCTGGATATATTATATGTTGTGGTTACTTGATTTGTAGGTTGACAGGTACGGGACATCGACTCCACCTGGTTTCATAGGTGAGAGCATGTTCAATACCCAACGGTATTCGATTGGGAGATAGTAGCTAGGTTTCCATGTCAATTCATCACCCTAGTACTTGTATGTTGTCAGTTGGTTGTTAGGTCGTGTTGCTTTGGGTTTCGTGCCATCTCTTCGTATTCAATTGCAAGTTGGGAAAACGGGTAATTAAATGGTGTAGTGTATTTAAGTTGTGGATTAATTCGTTCTAAGATTATGTTGAAATTTAATTAATTTATTGTTAATTTAATTTAATTAATAAATAATTTAATCATTTTTGAAAAGGAAAAAATAGGTTTTACAGGGACCTGAAACCACAAAGTTAAAATAGCAAAAGATAGAGCAAAACAAGTCCAAACAAACAGACAACTATCCCAAAAAGGAAACGACAGCACAAAGAGACAACAGGGTCCAAAAAAAAAGGACCGCCAAAAAGCCAAAAAGAAACACCACCGCACTACTCCAAGGTGTTCATCAACTCCTCGGTCTCCTTTTCAACATCCTTCATATCCTGTAACCCCTGCTTGAGGATTTGAACCATATGTGAAGAAATTGGGGTCTTCCTCTTCGTATTAGCCCAGGTGCGAGTCGTAATCCCTTCAACAACAGATCTGCTGCAACCTCTGTCCGCATCCAAATCCACGACCAGTGAGCCCTTTTGATTTTTTTCGAGCTTTTCCACCATAGCATTGATGATAATGGTGTTATGCTTGGCAATTTTGTGATTATTCTCCACAGTGGCCCTAATATTTTGGCCAATCTTGGACAAATTACACTTGAGCTTGGTCAATCTTTCCTCCTGTAAATGCTATCTTTTCCTTGGTAAGGGGGTTTCCTGTCCCTCATTCTCATTACAACTCCAGCTAATCTTCTGCTCCAAATCCATGACTCTGTTGCTGAGATCTCTATTACAGCCTTTCAAATCACAGACTTCCTTCTGGGTCCACTTGAGAACAGTGAAAAGGCCATCCGTACTTTTTTCCACCACACTCACAATGTCCTCAGTCTTGAGCTTATTCAGGGCAGAATTAATTTCATCCTAATTAGGGGAATCATTAGGGGTATTCCCAAAACCTCTAGACGCAGGGGCACTAGGGGCCGACTCTTTACTAACCATAGGTTTATCAGAAAGAATTTCCATAGAATTCCCAGAGTACGAGACTAATTTCGTAACTGAGGTACCTTTAAAACCAGAGACCAAACCCAGGGTAGGGTAGCTAGGAGACGGCTGGGGATTAAGACAAGGTGACGAGGCAAAACCCGGGACAGGGCAATCATGCAAAGGCCACAGATTAGGACATGAAGGTGGAGCAGAATCCATAAGGTCATTCCGACAAGACAGGGACTGGGGAGCAATGGTATTAGGACCAACAGGGGCACAAGCAGAATGGGCCAGGGGGTCATTCTCCCTACTACTTTCAGTATCCTCATCATCCAATTCCCCAATATCAACAATTTTAGGCAAAGCAGGTAAATTTTGATAATGCTCATAGATGAGCCTGAAAAGACCTGGGTGAATAATAGAAGTCCTCCTAGGGTTTCTTTCAACTTCATCAAGGCAATTCTTCAAATAAGAGAATAAGTAAAAAGACAAAGAGATACGAACCTTGTGACGGAAATGGTTCAGATTGGCAAAGTGATAACCATACACATTGGTGAAGCGCCCGTCAACTGTGATATACTCCATTATTACTCTTAAAACTTTCCTCCAGATAGATTTGATGGACTCCACATCAAAGTAGCTATTGGCAACCTTAACCAACTTAAACTTAACCTTCTCCTTGTTTTTTTTAGAAATCTTATGACCGCTTCATCAGAGAACCGACTGTCCCAATAAAATTTCACGCCCTCAGTCGAAAGACCAATAATCTCACCGATTATTTCCTCATTCAGCTTAACATTCCTACCAAACAACACAATCTCACCATTTTTACAATTTTTGGCAAAATAGTCCAGCATCCTCTCGTCAGTACCATGGAGCTTTTCCAGAAACGGGACTAAACCTCCCTTTTCAATTATTTCCCAGGCTTTAGCATTCTTTCTATGCTCTTGAAAGCTTCTCGACTCCACACATTTTCTCTTTCCCCCCATCTTCAAAGCTCTATTATACCACACCCTACAGTTGCTCTGGGTCCCGTTTAAGCATATTTTATCAAACACCCAGAAAGCGTACCGGAGCCTCTTCTTGAAAAAGAAAATGACGTCGGTCCCATCAAATCTAATGAAATCGACGTACCTAATCTTTATCCTCTTCATCATGACGAAGACAAGCTTCTCTTCCATGCATTGAATCATAATAAATTAGCACTTTCACCTCAGAATGGAGGTGGTCATTCTTCCTCCACGTGTTTTCCCCACCCCTCTTAACCCCTTCATTGGCGAAATAATCAGCCACCTTATTGGCTGCTCTGTAGGCGTGGGACACTTTCACTTTATCGAATTTACTTAATAAGATTATTGTATCTTCGATCCACTTTTTAATGAACCACGAGGGAGGGGTAAGCCCAAGAATGCAATTTATTATATTCATTGAATCACCCTCCAGCCAAAGTTATTTTGTGTTCATCTTGAAAGCTAAGTTAACCACATGATAAGCCCCAACAACTTCTGCAACATGATTAGTTTGGGTGCCGATGTCCACAGCAAAAGCCGCAATAAAAGCCCCCGAGTTGTCCCTTAAAACACATCCACTGCCAGCTTTCCCAAGGTTGCCTTTAGCAACACCATCAAAATTGGCTTTCAACCAACCCAAAGGCGGAAAAGACCAACTAGCATTCTCCCTCCCACAAACATCAGGCGTGGGGACATTTAACGCTGCTAATTTAGAATTCCACCTTTCAGCCGTAGTAATATCGAAAGGAGACCAATTAGCTTTATCAACCATTTTTCTTGGGATTAAAGATAAATTTTCCTTTATTGCCCTAATGATTTTTTCATGCAAGTCCCCCTTTGACATCTCTTTTTCCCTAAACACTCTGCTGTTACTTTCCTTCCAAATATTCCATGACACAAAAGGTAGAACAAAAGACCAGAGCTTTCGCACAAAAGGATTTTTTGAAGGAGCTTTCCATTGCAAGAAAAAGTCTTCGACAGAAGCAGGGGAAACCCAAACCAAATCAAGAAGCTCAAAAATTTTACCCCAAATGTGCGAAACAAAAGGGCAATGAAGAAAAAGATGATTAACAGTCTTAGCATCGTTCCTGCACATGTAGCACCTATTAGGTAATTGAATTCCTCTTTTTCCAAGATTGTCCAAAGTGAGAATCTTATTCTGTAGCATTATCCAATAGAAAATATTGATTTTAGGAATCAAGTGATTAATCCAAGCCTTAGCCCAGAAGGGTGGAGGCTCCATCGGACTAGCCAGCATAGAAGTAGCAGAAGAAACTGAAAAAATGCCAGACGGATTGTCTAACCAAACAACAAGATCATCCACTTGGTGTTGAGCTAGTCTTAGGGCCCTGAAGGCTGACTGAACCAGGCTAAGATCTTGACTGATGGTCTTCAAATCAACCCAACCCTCATTCCTCCAGTAATCTTTAACCAAGACCCCGAATTCCCTTTTATAATCATCCATCCATTTACTGAATTTCTCATCTCTGATTAAAGGATCTTTAAAAAGCCATCTGTCTTCCCAAAACCTAACATAATTTCCTTTTCCAACCAGCCAACCAGTTCCCATTTCCAACAACTTTCTACCTCTGCTCATATCATTCCAACAAACAGACCCACGAGGTAAAAAAGAAGAATTTATAACCTCATTAAGAGACTCACAGTTACTAAAATATTTGGCTTTTAAGGTATCTTGCCATTCCCCTCTCAAAGTAAGAGTTCTCCAAAGCTGTTTAGTAAGAAGGGACAAATTTAGCAGTTTAATTTTTCTTAAACCTAGGCCCGCTCTCGATTTAGGTCTACAAACCAGATCCCATCCAACGAGTGGCATTCTCTTCTTATCCTCCACACCAGACCAGAGAAACCTTTTCTGAATTTTTTCAATGGCCTCAACATATTTAGAAGGAATTTTAAATAAGCTAAGAGCATACACAGGGAGATTTTGCAAGGACGCTTTTAGAAGTTGGATTTTTCCAGCTTGACTGAGAAGAGCTCCTTTCCATCCCGACAACTTCTTATTGAATTTTTCAACCAAAGAGATCCGGAACGAATCCAAGGGTTTAATGCAAAGAGGCAAACCAAGATAGGTTGACGAAAGGGGCTCAATCCAACATCCAAGAATCCGAGCAAGTTTAACTTGTCTATGCTCCGGAGTATTGAGGAAGAAAATTGAAATCTTAGCCCTATTAACAACTTGCCCAGAAGCAGATTCATAAAGATTCAGAATTCTTTTGAAAGTCTTAGCTTCAGCCACAATAGATCTTCCCATGAGAATGGTGTCATCAACAAATTGTTGGTGGGAACAGGTTAGAAGAGAAGAGGAAGGTCTTAAACCAGCAAGGGATCTTTGATCAATAAGCTTTTAATATTTCTTCCCAAACTCTCAGCCAAAATTGTAAACATAATAGGAGAGATATGATCTCCCTGTCTGAGGCCTCTAGAAGTCTGAAAAAACCTCGAAGGTGATCCGTTCACAATGACAGAAGAAGTAACTGTCGAAACTAACTGGTTCACCATCTGATCGACTCTGTTATTAAAACCAAACTTGGCCAGGATTTTAAATAAAAAATTCCACTCAACCCGATCATAGGCTTTGGAAATGTCCAATTTAAGAATGAACCCTTCAGTCTTCGATAGCATTAAAGAATGTAAATTCTCATGAACAGTAATAACAGAGTCCAGAATGTACCTACCTGGCACAAAACCATTATGCTGTAGAGCAATCATTTGAGGAAGCACAAAAAACAATCTTGTAGTTAAGACCTTCGAAATAATTTTATAGATAGAATTGAACAGGCTAATTGGCTGAAAAGCTTGAAACTCCGAAGCCCTAGGTTTTTTTGGAATAAGGACCACAAAAGTAGCATTAAGTTCTTTCAAAAGACATCTAGATCCAAAGAATTCCTTGACAGCATTCTCAACATCCACCTCAAAAATTTCCCAGAACACTTGGAAGAAGAATAAGGGAAAACCATCTGGTCCTGGAGCTTTGTTGCCATCAAAAGAGAAAACAACTTTCCTAATTTCAGCCTTGGAAGGAATAGTAGTGAACATAGAATTTTCATTGTAACCAATCACCTGGGGTATAGCCTCAATCAAGGAATCTTGAGCTTCATGAACAATCTCTCCATTACAAGAAAGAAGGTTGCTGAAAAAAAGGACAGCCTGTTTCTTAATATCATCTTCCTCCTCAAACCTCGTCCCATTAACATCAATGTAAGTGATTCTGTTAGCAGCCCTATGTTTCAAAGCAGACAGATGAAAAAATCTGGTGTTCCTATCTCCCTCAGTCAACCAAGACACCCTAGATCTTTGTCGCCAAAAAACTTCCTCTTTAGCAATGATGTCATGCAATTAAATGAGAAGTTCATTTTCCTTTTCTCTTTAATTATCAATGTACCCCCATTTCTGGATTTTAGCTTGGATCTCCTGAATTTTACCCTGAATTTTCGTCTTAGTTCCAAAAATATTCCCAAAGGCATCCTTTTTCCATCTCCTCAGATTAAATTTCACTTCCTTTAATTTTTTAGCAATCTTGAACATAGCTGTGCCAGTAATATCAATATTCCACCATCTACTGATTTCCTCAAAGATTCGAGGATGAGATAGCCATAATTTTTCGAATCTAAAAGGGGAGTTCTTTTTCACCTTAGTAGGATCCGCCATTAAACAAATGGGAAAATGATCAGATCCAACCCTTGATAAAGCTCTCAAAGCACAAAAATAGTCTATAAACCATTGACCAGAAACAAGGGTCCTATCGAGTCTCACTTGGATCAAGTCAGGTCCTAACCTCCTATTAGTCCAGGTATAAGAAGCACCTTGCAGGTCAAGGTCTATCAAGGCATTACTGTTAATGAAGTCGGAGAGACCTGAAATACTATCCCAGTTAATTTGAGAACCCCCAAATTTTTCATCATTCAGGAGAGGAGTATTGAAGTCTCCCATGACCACCCAGTGCTCATTAGCAAAACATTTTCGAAAACCAAACAACTCACACCAAAAGGAATTTCTAGCATTCTTACAATTCGGGGCATATATATTGGATTGAATCTAGCAAAAATTGTCTCTTATGTGGGTAAATCTGGTGGCCACTAAATTACCATTCTCCATTAAGGGCTCACCTTTAATAAACAACTTGTTCCAAAAAGTAACAATTCCCCCCGAAGCACCTGCAAAACTATTTCCGTGAGCCCCACAATTCTGAAAATTTTTAAAGCATTCTACTTTATCTTTAGGCATTTTTGTTTCTTGAACAAGAAGAATATCAGGTTTGTGGTCCCTAACAAAATTTTGCAAAACATCCTTTTTATGATGGCTATTCAGCCCTTTCATATTCCATGACATGATTTTCATTTCTTACCTGGGGATTGAAGTATCTCCGAGATGGTCATTTGGATCCCATCCGCAATATCCTGAAGGCTGCCTTATTCCCTTTGCCATTTTTCTGATCTCCTTCCTTGGCAAGGCTTAGTATTCCCACAGTCCGCCTTGGCCCTAGTTCTGGTGATCATTCCACTTGAGGATTCCATCCTCTTTTTTTTTTCCTTCTTTGACGTTGAATGTGAAATAACCTCCTCCCATTCAGTCTCATCTTGGCTTTCCAGCTCTCTTCCTGATTCCCAATCCTTCTCAGGAAACAACCTCTGATCCCAAGGAAGGGTTTCCATTAAGCCATTCTTGGCTTCTGAAGTATTGACATTAGGTGTTTTCATTTTCACGCTTTGGTTCTCATAAGTTTCCCTCACAACTTCCAAAGTGGCGTTCTCCAGTTCCTGTTCCCCTTTTGAGCAAGGGTTATCAACATGAAAGTGAGAAGGGATAGGTATTCCTATCTCTAGGGACAAGCCCTTAATGGGTATTTCCTCTAGACTAGGTACATTCATACTACCAGCCATCACCAAAGGTGAAGGCGAAACAAAACCCGTTTCTTCACCTCTTATTTCAGCCTTCTTCTAAGTATCCCAGGCTCCCTCCACAAAATTAGTTTCTTCCTTTCTATCCACTTGTAGTGAAATCAAGTATTTAGGATCCTTAGGATCTGAAGAGCAAGTGCTATCTAAACCAGGGCAAGCATCCTTTTGCGAACATCTATGGTTCTCCTTCAAATCTTGAGCAGAAGTGTGTCTTTCAAGATTCTCCTTCGCACCTGGGATAGAAATTTGCTTCTCCTCCTCAGATTTTTTTCTCCAAACAGTCTTAGGGTTGGCAACTTTCTCCTTTTCACTTTTATTATTAATCGGGCACTTTCTCGCCCAATGCCCAGACTTTCGGCATTTAAAGCAAACAAAGGGTGTGGTCTCGAATTCAATAGCTTGCTTCCAAACCCCCAGCTTGGATTGGATGTCAATCGAAGAAGGGAGATCAACATTTTGAGAAACCCCAACACAGATTCTAGCAAAGACCAAACGCTTTCTAGCCGCGGTCATTGAGTCAATGGACAAAAGTTCTCCAAAAGAACTAGCAATCCCATTGAAAATATCCGTATTCCAATACTCCAAAGGAAGACCAGGCAATCTAGCCCAGACCGGCACTATTTCAAAGATGGAGTCAGACAGATCAACCCTAGAAGACCACTTCTTTAGGGCCAAGGAAGACTTTTCGATAACCCAGGGGCCACCGCTCCTTACAGCCCTAGAGTCCTCTTTGCAAGTGAACTGAAAGGCAAAAAAGCCTCTAGGGAGTGCCGCCACCGAAACCAATCCATTGGTTTTCCATTTATTCTTAACAAACTCCCTTACAACTTCAATATTAGGTCTAGGACCCAAAAATTTTCCAACCAAAACATTCTCCATCTTTGCAATATTATGGTCTATGATTTCATTCGACACAGAAATAGAAAACTTTCCAGACCCCGGGTCAAAAAGAATACTCACAGGGGGAAAGGATGATTTGTCATTTGGCTTAACACCAAACAATGAAGACCACGTTTTACCCTTTTCATCCCCTTTTTCCGATATTTCCACGGTAGCCTTGGATTCTGAAATTCCATCCTTTCCACCTGGGTCCACCTGGACATTTTCGCGGACATCCTTTTCGACAGAGCCTGACTTACCTTTCTCAGAACTCGAAGATGTTCCCGCATTCAACTGAGATTCCCTCAAACCCCCGCCCGCTACACTGATCAAAGATTCAAAACTAGACTTTTCCCACTCGCTCGCTCCTGTTCCCGCTCCTATGTTTAAAGAATGTTATAAAGCACTATGTTATAAAGCACCTATTTTCCCATTGTTCATTTGTCTCTCTCTTTATGTTATAAATAATTTAATCGTTGATTAAATCTATTTATTGATTAATTAAATTTAATTGGTTGAAAGAAGTTAATTTATCTATGTTTAAGTTATTTATGTTGAATTTGGAAAATAAAAAATTGAATTGAAAGTCAATTGTGAAAATTGGAATTCAAAATTGAAAAATTAGAAAATGAAATTAAAAGTCAAATTAAAGTTTGAATTCAAAAGAAATTAAAGAAATTAGATATTTATCTTATTTTCTATTTTCAAGAATTTATTAGGGTGGTTGAAGGATTTTAGGGAAAAATCCTTATGAATGAATTTTGCTTCATAATTTTTAGGATCTTGGAGTTTGAAATTGAGGGAGGAAACATATTTCAATTTTGTGGGTTTTGTATTGGAACGGTGAAATTTGCTGATCTGAGGAGGAAATCAGAGGAAGGAGTCGATCATCATCTGGATCTTCTCAAGTTCTTGGATTATCAGGTTCATGTCTTTGGATTTTAAATATTTTGAAATTTGTATTTATATATGTTTTGCTATTTAGAAATGTTTGAATTCTATTTGTGGTTGCAAGAAATAATCATGTTAAAGTTTGCTTCAAATTGAAATCCTTGATTTATATTTGACCTTTCAAAAAAATGATGTTCTTGAATGGAAATGGCTATTTTGGTGTGGGTTTTCCCAATCTGTTTTAAAAATTCCCTTTTTAAAATATATATAATATATACATATGTGAATATGCATATATATTTATATATTTATATGTATTTTGCCTATTTTTATTGGGGTTCTATCAAACTGGTTTTATTTTAACCCTAGTTATAATTTTTTTATAATTCGGATTTTTGGAAATCCGCAAGCTTGGGAAAGTCTGTTTTTTAAAAAAAAATAAAAAATAAAAAAAATAAAAAATAAAATGGGGGGGGCTCAACCCCCACCGCCCCTCCCATGGGAGGCGGGTGGAGGGAGCCGCGCCCAGTGCGCCCCTCCCCACTCCCCACACCCCTTACCTTCCATCGCCACCACCTCCTCCCATCCGCTACCCTTCCTCGCCACCACCGCCGCTACCCTCTCCCTCTCGCCGCGGTGCTGTGGGAACAGCTATCGCACTATTGGCGGTGCTGTTCACACAGCTACCACCAATAGTGCGGGTGGCTGTTCAAACAGCTGCCGATCCACTTTAGCCACGACCACCTCTCCAACCGTGGGCCGCCCTCATTAAACCCCCCGCGTGCCCCAAGGTAGAAATCCGCCGGGCTTAAAATGTGGCGCGCGGACCGAGGCAGGTCTCTGCTCTTTTAAAGAAAGATTTTTAATATTTAAAAAATATATATATATATATATATATAATATTATATTTATTATAATTAAATATTATGATTTTATAATATTTAAATATTATATTATTGTGATATTTAATTATCATGATATAATATTATATATATTAAATATTTTGATTTAGTTTAATATTAAATGTTTTCAATATTATGTTTTTTTTTACATTATAGTTGTGAGATTTAATTAATGGTAATTATATTAATATTTTAATATTAATATTTTGGGAAATGAGAGTATCATTTTATTATTTAATGGTTGCAAAAGGATTATTGTTTTGTTTTTAGAAAGTGAACTTTATTGAATAGGCAATAAATATTTTATTTAAAAAAATGGAATTTTGCTCTTATTTGCATTATTAAAATACGGGTTAATGTTTTATATCTTTGAATGCTACGTGGAAATTAAATGGTTTTTTTAATGGCGTATTAGTTCCGTTCATTAATGCTTTGCTTTTGAATGGTAGCGAGGGGATGGGTTTAGTGAAACCCAAAGTAGAATTTAATTCTTGCTTGTCTTGATTGTGAATTGTTCCTGTCATCGTCTTGGGAAGTGAGTTAAATGTGTGGTAAATTTGTAAGTCTTCCAGATGGTCTGTCATTTCTGAGGGTTGGATTCTGTAATGTGTGCCTCCTTGTTAGGAGCGGTATTGTTAATGTTTGTACCTCCTTGGTTTAGGAGCGGATTATGGGAACCGTGTCTCCTTGTCAGGAGCGGTCAAGAGCAGTTTTGTTATTGATGTTTCCTCCAGTGTTTGGAGATGGGTTCACCTTTGTCGACTCCTGAGAAAGGAGTGGACGTGCGATCCTGTTGTTGCACCTTGGTTCCATAGATGTTTGTTTGGATGGTGTGTGTGTGTCGTTGTAGAAGAGTGGCTTGCAACAGGGGCCAGCACACGAAGTGGTGCCAGGATAACTCATTGCAAGTTATTTAATCAAGTGATAACTAAAACAATACTTAGAAGTTTAAGACTAACTTCTCACTAATCAAGATTTTAACGCCTCACTCATGGACCTATGTGCTCGGTTACGCTTGGGATGAGATGGGAAGGCTTGTAATGGCAAGGTCATCTATCTTGTCTGTACGAAAGGTATTTGGCTCCGCATGAGTGAGTATGGGGGCCGAGATTCTGTAAAGGTCATTAGGATAACCTTTTCTTGTGGGGGCTGGAGCCTATGAAGATTCCCAAGGATAACCCATGACGAGCTGTGCGATGACACTCTATCTAGGACAATAGTCGGTACTTGTTTATTGTGGGTATGGTTTCCTTAACATACTTGTGTGACCATAGTCGGTATTCGATTATTGTGTATGGTTCTCATAACATACTTATCTTGCTTATATCTGGATGCATTGTGACCTTGTTGAGTAGTACTTGTTTGTACTAGTGTTGTACTCGTGATGTACGTGTGTTGTATTTGTTAGGCACATGTGATTGGTTGTGTCAGTTTGGTTCAGTTATGTTAGCCTATGTCTAGAGGTAGATTGTCTTGACTTGGATTCCTGGTTACTATCTCCTAGCATGGGGGGTGGGCCTTTGGGTTCCACTTGGTTGGGTGGCGTGCACCTAAATCCGTTGGGTTCTTTCTTCATGTTCGTGTGGACGAGACTTCCAGTTGGAGAGCTCGTTGGTTTCAGCTTCAGTTCTCGCTTTATTTCCTTTCAGTTGATCTTGTTATATTTACCCCTCAGTTGTTATCGAGGTGGAAGTTGTAAATTGTAATATTATGTTATTGGACTTGCCTCATTCAGGGAATGAGTGTTGTAACCTCATGGTTTAAATTATAGATTAATGAAATTGATAATTATCTCTTATGCTCGATTTAATTTATCTTATTTGGAATGTATGTATTTAATTCATTTAGTAATTAAATGACATGGTTTAAATCATGTTTTTTGTTTAGGTTCTTTATACCCTCTGTCTCGTAACCTTAGAGGTTGTTGGCATTAGTTAGTGAACTTACTTATTAATCATACTTTTAAAAAAGAAATTATTCTGTTTAAGTAGTTAAATGCAACTTCCTCTAGGGTTGCGTGGCAGGGCGTTACATATGAATTGAAAATATTGGACCAATAGTTGTGACTTTAAAGTTGTTAGTGTTGATGATGACTACTTACTCATAGTTGATTTAATGCCCAATATTTTTAATAATCTTTGGTTCTTTCCAGAATTTACATGCATCTCAAAGTGTGGTTAAAATGTAATAGTGAAATTTACATATCTATATCCATTTATGTATCCATTTTAGAAGAATGTCTTAATAAATGTACATGTGTTGACAAATGGTGCAATCTTGTACAAAATTGGATTCACTTCCCTAACATTTATCTTTCCCTAAACACACAAATCTTCACACTTATTGACACCTTATTTTTACATACACACATTTTGAATGATTCATCTAGCTTATATGTTAATAATGTCTAGTTCACACCTATCTTGATACATCCATTACCCACTTGGTTTTAACCATTTCCCTATCCCAAGACATTTCCATGGATGTAAGGCTGACCTTGCCATTGTGACTTGACTAAAAAAAATTTATAACTTAAATTTGGTTGACTCATGCCTATTCTACTAGTTGTAAGCCAACTAAATAAACATTTATAAGATTTGATGCTATATACTTGCAATTAAAGACATTCATTTGACATCCTCTCATATTTGATCACCCTCTCTTAACCTAGGTGTATTCAAGAAGTTATTAGTAGCAAAACACTTTAGCTTGGTGTATTAAAAAGCTTGTAAAAAATCCACATACATCATTCTAGGGAACTTTCTCGCTATCTTCAATCTAATACATTCATTTTTAAGGTTGAAATAGTGAACATGACCCCTTGTGTCATAAAAATGCTTCCAAAGTATTTTAATATACTATCAATCTCTAGATATAAAAAAGAGTAGGGTACACAAAAATTACTTAAGCAAGTCACAAAACAAAATATAGATTGAGCAAGGTCAAATCAGTAACTACAAAATAACTCAAACACATGAGCTTGATTTGTGACAAAACATAGGTTCAGTAGAGGATCCAAAACATTTCACTAATAGAGAGGTAGCTTTTATGAGACTAGCAATAGTCAAGTTCAAAATCTACACTTAATGGACTCAATCTTTGATCATAGAATCACATACCATTATCCATTACATTTACTGTTTTAGCCTAATATTTAACTTGGAATACATAAACTGACAAAAAAATTATACTCTTAATTATTACTCTAAATTTATTTGTATTAAATTATGATCAATTCATTTGATTGACTTAAACTAAATCCGAAGAAAATTTGTTTTCCTTTATAAATATTAAGTATCTGAATTAGAATAACTTTCCACTATAATGTATGCCCGTGTACTAATTTATATTTTCTTTTTCCACTTTTTATTAAACTTAAGATTGGAAAGCCTTCTTAAAGATGATCCTTATTAACTCATACCCTTGATTTAAAAAAATGAAGGGTGATATTGATAATATGATCTTAATTTGATCAGAAACATAAAATTTTAAAATGACATGTTATTTTTTTAAAAATGGACAAATTAAATTATTTATAACTTTTTAATGAATGAGCGTCTAGATTATCATTTATAAAATATTGTTACACATATTTTAAAAAGATGGTGGAAAAAATCACACCTCTACACAGACTAAAATTCCGAACATAAGAACATAAACAATTTGTTATTTTATTAACATTATTACTGTTGGTCAATATTTTGTCACTGATAAGATCACTAAATTTATGAAGCACTTGCTTTTCACAAGATTTTGTGTTTTTGCGGAGAAAAATCAGAAGCTCCCTCGTCAGATTACCTTGTCATCAAAAATTGGATCTTGGGTGCAATAGATCGAATATGAAGACTCTTTGGTTATTTGCCACTCTTGTAGTGTAGTGGCTCATACTTCCACTACCTGTTTAAAGATTAAGAAACAATACTTTGGTTGGAGAAAGAAAGGTCATATTTCAGTTTCTAAGGAGGATTCTCCTCCCTCTCCAAAAGTTAGAAAGCGGATTTGAAAGGGTAAATACCCCTATGGATTTTAATGCCTTGGGTTTGGGTGTTGTTTCAACCAGTGATTGTATGACCTCTCTTTGTAACAAAGAGGTTAGTATTGGGAAAAAAGATCCTCAGTTTGTAATAAAGTAAAGCTCATTGGACCAATTTCTTAAACCACTCTAATTTAGGGTAGGCTGGTTGGTCTTTTAAGTTTTGTCTTTCTTGTAATCTTTTGTAGTCCTTTTTTGATGTTTGTTGCTGTCTGATTGTGCTTCATACTCTATCTTTTATTATACAATGGTTAGGGCCTTTCAAGATTGCTGACTTTGTTATTTTATTTGCTTGATTTGTGAGCAAGACAAAGATGACCAAAACAGGGAACATAAAAACATAAACAATTTGTTAACATTGCTGTTTTGGCAATTATGCTGCCATGCAATTTTAGTTGCTTGACTCGTGAACAAAACAAAGATTGTTTAAGAAAGCAAGAAAAAACTATAATTTTTCAAGGGGCGACGTCGTTGGAACCGAATATTTTTGTCTTGTATTTATACCAGCGAGCACATGTTCAGAAGAAGGCAAAATTCACGACCCCCATTACGCAGAGAAGAGCGTAAAAGTAATCAAGACGACCCTCGTTTATGTTATTTGCAAGTCAGTCGCTGTGTTTATGAATAACAGTGACCAACAAACTGCTGAAATAGAAGCCCGCCGCAAGCCCTGCAGCGACTAAAGCTGTGGCTGTGCTGCGTACTGTTTCTGGAAATTCAGCATAGAAGAAATCAATTTTCCCTACGTTCAGAAACGCGTCCCCAAAACCCATTATCACTTGTTGAGGAACTAACCACAGCGCTGATTTCCCTGCAAGATGGTTGTCATGGACTGCATTCAGACGCTTTCTTTCCACCATGGCGGCTACTGCCATTCCTACTGTGCCAATAACCATGCCTGTGCCTATTCTTCTCAGCTGTGTTATTTTTATCCCCTTGCTTTCTGCCAAGGGAACCACCACTTTATCATAGAGGGGTAATGCTATTGCAGAGGCCAGGAGATTGAAGACAACGTAGGAAGCTGCTGGTATTTTGAAATGGGAACCCAGATGCCTGTCCATTGTCAGTGCCTGTAATACTGACAATGTGAACTGCTGTGAAGACATAATGGCTGGGATGACTGTACAAGATCAGATTGTCAATGTTTTGAGAATGGATTTAAGTTGTTCTACTTGCTCAACTGTGGAGAGTCTCCATGGGTTCTGGTTTATATACCCATCTGAGGAAAAGTCCTCCGGTGTTTTTATGGCTGCTTTGTTGAGAAACCTGTTTGCAGTTTGTACATGGTTGCTGTTATTAATAATCCGGAATTCCAGAAGAAATATATAACAGGAAGAGTTCAATCAATCCATAAGTTTTAATCTTGATTTTATAGGATTGGGCACACATTTTATAAATCTTTATACACAGCCCATACATTGAGGTACAATAATAGGTTAAATAAGAGAGATCTTTATTGAATATTATCTTTTCCTTTCTAAGCGTCCTATTCATATTAGGGTATTGGGAGTATGCTGAATTGCATACTTTAACAGGAATGTGTCAGACTTTTCATTATTACTCCAAATTTTCAAATGCATAGTTCAATTTTGTGGGAAATTTATTGTTGGTACCTAGGTTAATTTGAAAAGGATGAGAAAAAAAATGACAGTTAGAAAAGAAGTGTAGAGAAAGAAAAGCTAAAGAAAACTGCTTCAGCAGTAGCGGTGTGGAAAAGAACAGAATAAGGTGAAAAAATACGAGCATATACAGTAAGAAGAATCTTTGTAATCAATTTGTAACTCTATTTATTAAAATTATTTTTGAGATAACTAGAAAACATGTCTCTCTGGGTTTTATTCCATTGCTCTTAACTAACGAAGACTGCTGCAAAACTTATTCTAAAAATATTCTCGATGCAAAGAAATATTGAGTTCAAAGGTAATACCTGAGCTGCTGTGTAAGGGGAAGCCTTGATTCAATTCTCCCTCCATTGTATAAATCCTCTTCATTGGAAGGCAATGGCAGATGCCTTTTTCTGAGGCACGCCACTACCACCTGGGCAAGCCCTGTGTAGGGGCTGCCCTCTGGACGGACACGATTGTACAACTTTGTCCCCGAGAAGAAAAATACCATAGATATTCCTGTCAGTATCACACACACCGCAAATCCCATTGCCCAGCTTACATTGGATTGAATATACACAATTACAGTGGTGGCTATCACGATCGAAACAAACAGCACACAATAATACCAGTTGAAGTAACTTTGGATCTGTCTCATTCCTTTTGCACTACCCTTTTCAAACTGATCTGCTCCAAAAGTCCCTGATTGTATGTTATTCCCGCCGATGCTGCAATCGTTAAGCCGAAATAAAGATACAGGACTGTGTACTGTTCCCTGGTGGGAGCGTCGCATGTTCCCAAAGCTTGTAGCTGGGGGCCACACGTAGGTGGTCTTAAGGAGTCTTCGATGGCCGTTAGCGTTAAAATGATCATTGCCTGAAACAAATACACAGTTACTACAAAAATTTGGGAAAAAAAGCCAAACTTTAGCTCAGATTTCATGCTCAGAAGAAAACAATACTGTTTTGAAGTTGAAGGTATTTGAAAGATTGTGAAATCAATGTTTTATATTACAATTATCGATCTAGATTGTGATCTGAAACGTTGATATAAAAACGTACACAGTTGATTTCAGAAACAATTATAATCTGAAATGTCTATATAATAATATAGATAATTAATTTCAAAAATTATTATGATCTAAAATATCAACACAAAAACATATGCAATTGATTTTAAATTAAAATACTACATTAACTGGGTGCTGGTGTAGCTTAAAAGGAGAGGTAAAACACCCATGGTAAATGATAGATCAGAGTCTAACAAATAGCAGCTCATGGCCATGCAATACAATGGAGCACTTACACTAAATGACAGAAATGAACCTATGGAAATAGCCCAATAACGGCCAAGATAAGCATCTGCGAGAAATGCCCCAATCAATGGAGAGAGATAATTCCCTCCACTGGATATGTTGATGATATGTGTGGCTTCAATACTTTTTATATTAAACTGGGTAATCAAATAAACAATCATATTTGCAGACAGGCCTGTGAGTGCTGCTCCAGCGCATAGCTCATTTCCTGCAGACACCAGTCGAGAATTAAAGACAACACAAACAAAAATTATCTGAAGTTGAATAAGTCTACCGTATGATGAGAAATTCAAATACCGATAATAAAAGGAAAAGTCTTCCATCCTCCACGTTTCTTCTTCATCTTTCCATGAGCTTCTGAGTGCTCTAAATTTTCAGTTACATTAATAATTTTCAGTATCCCTCCACCCCTAAGAAGAGGGGAAGAAAACCAAAGAATTCTCAGACTAAGGTAGAAATAGCTGCTGGTATTCAGTCTACCTTGGATGACAAATTCTCACCAGCAAAACGAGTGACAAGGAGAACTAAGTGTTCTTCTTGTCCAATATGAAGATTGCCTCATGGAATGTCAGAGGCCTGAACGCCTCTGACAAGAGATGTGTTGATTCTATGAAGGTGGATATTATCTTACTACAAGAAACAAAAATGTCCCAAGCCATATTTGATAAGACAATAGCAAATTGGAAATCTTGGCAGTCCGTTCATCAACAGGGTAATGGGGCCTCAGGTGGATTGGCAATATTATGGGATTCCAAAACTACTCAGGGCCAAGCTTTAGATCAGTCTGATAGTTATCAAATTTTGAAAGTTACTGTTTATGACTTAAAATTTATTCTGATCAATGTTTATGGTCCTACGGCAACAAACGACAAGCAAGCTCTTTGGGTGGCCTTAACTGGAATTATACAATCGCAGTCTAACCAGCTTATAATTGTAAGAGGTGACTTCAACGCCATTTTAAAAGCTTCAGAAAAGCTAGGGGGCATATCCCCTCCAATGAAAACTATTTCAGATTTCTCAAATTTTGTGGCAGATAATAATTTAATGGATATTGAGTCTATTAAGGGTTCTTTTACATGGACAAACAAAAGGGCAGACTTCTCTCAGATTGCAGTTAGATTGGATAGGTTTTTGGTTAACTTGGACTGGAAATTATCTGGTATCACATTCCTGGCAGACATTTTGGCATGTCCGGGATCAGATTATTTCCCTATTACCTTGCAGCTTGGTCTGCCACCTACTAATAAAGGACTTCATCATCAGCCATCTTTTAAATTTGAGCGGATGTGGCTTCGGCATCCACAATTTCTATCACTAGTGCAGCATTGGTGGGTATCTGCTCCTAAATGTCATGGATCTAAAATGCACCAGTTTGCACAAAAACTTAAGCTCATTAAGCAACATATTAAAAAGTGGAATGAGATGACATTCAAAAACATTTTTAAAGAAAAAGATCTTGTCAGGCAGCAACTATCGGATATTCTTGACAAGTCTATTAATCAAGGCTTAGACAATGCATCTTTCTCCAGGCAGAAATTGTTACAGGCAGAATGGGAAGAGTTGTGTTCCCGTGAAGAGATTTACTGGCGCCAAAAATCAAGGGAACTATGGTTGCGTGAGGGAGACAAAAATACTCAATATTTTCATGCCTCTGCAAAACAGAAAAGAGCTGCTAACTGTATTTTCTCTATACAAAATGCTCATTTGGGAAATATTATCACGGATGCCTAGGGCATTTAGGAGGAAGGGGTTAGATTCTTTAAAGACCTCCTAGCACCAACAAATCTGCCTGCCCCCTCTGCAGTACAACTTACCGATATTCTTCAAGCTATTCCCTCCATTATCTCAGATTCTGATAACGAACATTTGCTGGCCCCTTTCACAATTTTTGAAGTTAGAAAAGTGGTTTCTTTCTTGTCTCCTGATAAATCTCCTGGCCTAGATGGATTTACAACAATTTTTTATCAAGCTTGTTGGGACTTTATTGGGTGGGATCTTCTTGGTGTTCTAGAAGAATCTCGAAAAAGTAAAACAATGGTGAAATATTTCAACACCACGAATATAGCCATCATTCCCAAAACCAAGTCTCCCAAAACATTTTCAGACTTCAGGCCAATTTCTCTTTGTAATACAATATACAAGATCATTACTAAGGCAATCTATTTGCGTTTGCATCATTTGATCCCAAATCTGGTGTCACAAGAGCAAGGAGGCTTTGTTCCAGGTAGAGAAACTATGGAAAGGGCTTTAGTAGCACATGAGGCTCTACACTCTATTAATTCTAACAAATCCTCACATTTCATCATAAAATTGGACATGATGAAAGCTTATGACAGAGTGTGCTGGAACTTTCTTTTCAAAGTTCTTCATAAACTTGGCTTTGCAAAAGGTTGGTGTAAATGGATTCGTGCCTGCATTTCGGGTGCAAGATTCTCAGTAATCATAAATGGGTCTTTAGCTGGCTTCTTTAGATCTACTCAAGGGATTAGACAAGGTGACCCCTTATCCCCGGTCCTTTTTATTTTAATGGCAGAAGCTTTTAGAAAGCTTATCTAGTATACTCATGAGCTTGGTTTTTGGCAAGGTACATTGATTAATGGAACAAATATTTCGATCACCCATTCATTGTTTGCAGATGATACCCTTCTTTTTGGAGCTTCCAATGTCAAGGAGGCCAAACGAATCAAACACACTCTAGACCTGTATTCAACAACTTTAGGACAAAAGATTAACCCACAAAAGTATAAAGTTTATCTTTTTAATTCTAATCCGATTATCTCCAATAAAATCATCTCAATTTTGGGTTTCTCTGAAGGTTTTTTGCCTTCGGTTTATCTTGGTATCCCTTTTTTTATGGGAGCTAATAAAGCCAGTTATTGGATGCCTATTATTGATAGGATCAAGGCTAGGATAGTGGCGTGGAAAGCCAGATGGCTATCTCTTGCAGGCAAAATTCTTCTAGTCAAAACTGTACTTGCAGCCATCCCCAATTACTCTCTTTCAGTCCTCAAAGCTCCTGCTTCAGTCATTCAGAATATTCAAATTTTTTTGAGAGATTTTCTTTGGACTGGAAACTTAAAGGGGGAAAAGAAAATCCCATTGGTCTCACTCAAAGATATGTCACAAGTCAAAACACTTGGGGGTGCTGGTATTCATGATATGGAAAAAAGGAATAAGGCTTTTGGAGGAAAATTAGTTTGGCTGATGTACCTGAAGCCAAACACCAAATGGTGTCAAATCATGCAACACAAATATCTTGATAATACTTGTCCGACTAGAGTCATGTCCATTCAAAATCCTCCAAAAGGATCAGCCATTTGGGATTTCATGATGGCATCTAGAGATATTGTGACCCAATATATTTCTTGGGAGGTGAATAGTGGTGACAGGATCAGCTTCTGGCGTGATTCATGGAGTGGACTTCCTCCCCTCATTTTTACAGCTTCCATGAATGATATAGTAGACTCTTCTGAAAGAGTTTGGGGTAGAACACTTGTGGATTATGTCTCTGCAATTTGTCTATATTCTAGAAAGATTATATGGAAGGATCCGAATGAGTTACCAATCTCTTCTCAGGATAGAAATAAATTTAGTACAATTTTGTCAAACAGAGTAGCCTTCTTATCAGGAAAGGAGGATAAACTGCTTTGGGCTCCGGGTAAATCAGGCACCTACAGTATTAAAGATGGATACAGGATTATTAGCAGCAGGATTTAGCCAACATTCAATACCGTGCTTTTTCATTTTGCTGGAATTCTGTTACTCTCCCCAAAGCTGGATGTTTTTCCTAGCTAGCATTGAAAAAGAGAGCTCTCACCAGTGACCGCCTTGCCAAACTTAATATTGCCCAACCTTTCAACTGTTGTTTATGTGATCTTCAGTTGGAAGATGCAGATCATCTCTTCTTGAATTGCACCTTTGCACATCAATGTTGGATGTTTGTTCTTTGCAAACTCCAATTTCCTTCTCCTCTTCCAAGCACACTTTGTTTTCAAGCCTAGCCAGTACTACATTCTTCCTCACTTTTTGCCTGTTTGTGGAAATGCATCCCTGCAATTGTAGTTTGGGCAATCTGGTGGGAACAAAACAAAAGAATCTTCCACAAGATACCTTCATCAATTAATTCTGTTCTTATTGGTATTGAACAGTCCATCTCGAAAGTGGTGAATGCTAGCCACTATAGAGTCAAATGCAATCCAATTTTATCCAGATGGGACAGTTCCGTCATCAGAGATTGGAAAGGCATTCATATTCCTTTTGGATGGCTACATCACAAACAATCATCCTCCCCAACTCTTAGGGATTCAGTTAAATGGCTTCCTCCCACATGTGGTTCAGTCAAAATTAACTTTAATGGCGCCTCTCGCGGCAATCCGGGAAAATCCGGGATTGGAATTTGCATCATAAATTATCATGGAGAAGTTCTGGCCATCAAAGCGTCCCCTATTCCAATAGGAACAAACAACATGGCTGAGGCCTATGCTCTATTTGAAGGATTAATCTTGGCAAAAAAAGGGGGTCATCAGTCAATTCAAATTGAAGGTGATTCTATGGTGATCATAAATTCATGCATTAAATGGGAATCCCATAACTGGAAGCTTTCCTATATCCTACAACAAATTTGGATGCTTTTTGACTCATTTAAAATTATTCATATTTCACACACTTTGCGAGAAGGGAATTTATTGGCAGATTTTTTGGCTAATATGGGATGTGACAGGTTGGATATTGAGGATCTTAATCCGGGGGCATTTATTAACTCTAACAGGGAATTCAAGAGAGTGATGTTATAGGACATAAAGAAAATTGCGTCACCTACAACCATATCATCTTAGCGTATGCAGGTACATACAATCACTTCAGTGACATCCTCCCTCTCCAACTTGTTCTAATCATGGCTGCAGCATCATACTTTTCACAAGCTCAATTTCCCCACACGAATTCCTTCATATTCAGTACACTGTTAGGCTCTTGGTAAAGAGTTAGTTGATAACATTTGAAGATTTGCCAATGCAGCGTTGGTTTTGCTAAGTTTGCCTAATCATCCACCTTCGTCACAGCTTCACTCTCTACCGCCAACAACCGGTGTTGTGCCCCCCACTACTATTAAGTTGGTTCCTGATCTAAATCTGCCTCTTTCACCGATTAACCTTCCCTTTCAGCCATCAAAGGAAATGTCTGCTATTCGCTCAGTTGAGGAGCTTGATGGTTGGGTGTCGGAATCCCCTTTGTCTCCTCCAGCTGGGTGGGATAGTGTGTGGGATTTGAGGCGGTGTGCTTCCTCTCTTGTGGCTATGGAGGAATGACATGGCTTCTTTGTAATGGGTGTTTTTTGAAATTTTTGCATTTGGCACCCTTAATTGTATTTACCCTATAAGTGGGTTTATTGTATATCTTTTAGGGATTTTATGGCTTTCAGACTGAAAATCAAATGTAAAATATCGATACTTTACTTGTGTATGACAATGATTCCGGGGTTTCTTCCTGATTCTTCCACGGATGAGTCTTTGAATCAGTTTTTATTATTAATATAATTATGGTGGCTAGTCCACTTTGGCTTAAAAAAATAAAAAACTTCTGTTTTAGATTTCCCAGATGAAAAGCAATGAAAAGGAACAAAGCAATGAAAAGGAACAATATAGTGAATCATCTGGCAAATGCTATGAACTCCATTATTACCATCACAGCTCTGCTTTCCATTAACCTCTGATGTGAGCCCGTGCTCTGCCGCCATGTTGATATTTTCTCAATTTCTATAGCAGTCAGAACATGAATGCTTCTCTTTATAATTCAATTTTGGGTTGGATGGAAAATCCCCAGAAAGGAAAAAGGCGTGATAATCGTGCAGATTTATCATTGGGGAGGCCAACGAGTCAACGAAGGTATGACCCAGGCTATCCCACCAAGTTATTACATCTCCAGTACAGCAAGATAGTTCTGCAGATAGTGCCATGGCTAGAGATAAAAGTATAAAGGGGTATCAGATAGTTAAGAATAAAATAAGGTTATCCAACTGTTCCACCAATGAATGTGATAATATATGTTCCAGGGGAAAGCGTTTGGCAATAGGTGAAGAAAGCATGATCAACAAATGGATGATCAACACTGACAGTGTTTTTGCTTTCGTTTTAGCTTTAGCTTTAGTTTTAACTTTTAGGTTTAATGCATAATAAAACTGCATGTGCAGTAACAGTAGAACAGTAGGCGCAGCTTTCAGCTTTTGTTTTAGCGTTTTTAGCTTTGTTTTTTCGTGCAGCCTATCGCATGAAATTTTCCTTTATTGCTGCTGTCTCAAAACTCTTTATATAGAGTTAATTGTAACAGATTTTATACTCAGCTGAATCGAATACAATACAGGCTTCCCACTTTGTGCTGATCGTAGAGTTATTATGAATACATCATATTGAGTTTTTCTTGCTTGTTTGATTTTTGATTTTCAATCTTTTATCCTTCAATGGGGTAGGGTATGACATTATTGAGATCTTGCTTAAGAATCTTTTTTAAACCAACTAATGAGTTTGGAAAGAATCCCGACTTTTAAATAAGTTTTTGTCAGTAACTAACACGTTTTTGTCAGCAACCAACAGGGCAGGGTATGGAAGAAAATTTAAAGTATATTAATCTTCACCATGAGCAGACATGAGTTCCGACATGAGTTCCAATTTGGATTCTTGTAATAAATGACAATTCTTGTGCATATAATTTGAGTTTAATCAAGTAAATAATATAGATTTATTGAGGATTATATACATATTTTGGATGTATTTGATGTGCACATTATGCAATTATTTTAATAGGTTGATTGACCAAACAAGAATCTAAATTTCCATTCACAATTCATTTTATGAAATAGGAGAAAATTTCTTGTATATACTAATTAAACTAAGGAGATTTTTAGTGGTAGGGTAAGTGCAAAAAGATGGGAGACCAAAAAAGAGTCTTAAGTGGCCGATTTTTTTTAATTTTTAGAAATAAGGAAAGACTAACGTTAGATGAGAAATTGAAAATAGATAAACTCAAAATTTGAAGATGCAACAAAAACAAGTCGTATTCCTTCAAATATACTTTCTAAACTACTTTTAGATGAGAAATTGAAGATAGATAAACTCAAAATTTGAAGATGCAACAAAAACAAGTCGTATTCCTCCAAATATACTTTCTAAACTACTTTTAGATGAGAAATTGAAGATAGATAAACTCAAAATTTGAAGATGCAACAAAAACAAGTCGTATTCCTCCAAATATACTTTCTAAACTACTTTTTTGAAATGGTAGAGATTAAGGGGTTCAAAAAGGGGGGCCACACAAAATGGTCATATTTTTTTTTCAAAAAAACATAACATAGTGTTTAGTGTGGCTCCCTAAAATGTTAACTTTTTTTAGTATTTCAAAAAAATCACTTCAGTGAAAAATTAGATAACACCATTTAGTTTATGCTCGATTTTTCTACTAATTTTTAATGCATATATGATTTTTTTTACTAATTTTCAAAGTGGACATAGTTTGAAAAATAGAAAATTGAACGTGTTGCCCCCTATTTTTTTTGAAAATTGATTGAAAATCATTTTTTTAATGTGTAGAATGGAATCTAGTTTATAAAAATGTAAGTTATTTAAAATTTTAATGAATAGTTTAAAATTAAAGCCAAAAATACCACACATTGGTTTTTGACAAAAAATAGATACACAAACAAAAAAATTAAAGATGAAAGACTTAACATACTCAAAATGTGAAAACAATTACATAGTTAAGTAGCTAAGAGAGAGCTTAACATTATAATGGTACCTTTTAGACTTGACATTGAAACACATGCAAACTTGATGGGGAGTATGCTCGAGATTATGTTAATTTTTTTACTATTTGCAAAAACATATCTTTGGACATTGAAATGTCACTCCAAACTTTTGGGTTGGAAGCTCAAGGCAACTCCAAGCCAAAGACTTGGAAATTTCCAAAGAAAACAAAATGCAAGAACACTATAATGCATTCACATTATGTGAATGCATTCACAAAATGTGAGCACATTACAATGTGCTTGCATTATTGTTTGTTTTGGAAATTTCTCTTTTACTTTCTCTTTTGATGAAACTATATACATGAAG
Source organism: Sequoiadendron giganteum (assembly GCA_007115665.2). Lineage (NCBI taxonomy): Eukaryota > Viridiplantae > Streptophyta > Pinopsida > Cupressales > Cupressaceae > Sequoiadendron > Sequoiadendron giganteum. The sequence goes on along the minus strand of CM021110.1, from coordinate 292,290,228 downwards.
TAAAACTTTAAGTATAAGTGATACTTTAAGTTATATTTCATGTACATAGTTTCATGATGTTTGAGAATGATTTCAGATCTAAATTCTAGGTTTTGGAATATCTTATAGTTTTTAAGACTTAGTCAAATTTTACTAATTAATAGGTCAAATTTTAGTAATTATTAGGCTCCCATCATCTTGCCCTCTCTTTGTCTCACTCTATCTATATCCCTTGCACTCTAGACCTCTCTCTTTCCCCCTATCACCATCCATTTCTCTACCTCTCTCCCTAAGCTCAAGATCTACCCCCCTCTCTCTCTCTCCTTTCCTCTCTAATTCTATCTCACCTCTTTCTCTCCCCTACCTCTCACTCCCTCGCTCCCTCCTTCCCTCTCTACTTCTCTCTATCTCCCCTCTCCTGCCCTCACTCCTTACCACCCCCTCTCTCTCTCTCTCTCTCTCTCTCTCTCTCTCCTTCCCTCTTTATTTTCTCTTCCTCTCCCTTCTTCCCTCCCAATTTCCTCTCTCTCTACACCTATCTCATCTCTCCCTCCCTCCTTCTGTATCTACTTCTCTTTATATCTTATCTCCCTCTCTCTACCTACCTCCCCCCACTCTCTCCAACCCTTCCTCTTTCCCTCTATCTCTCTCTCTCTCCTTCCCTCTCTACTCTTTACCTCACCATTCTCTCTCTATCTCTCTATCTCTCTAATTCTCTCTATCTCACCTATCCCTCTCTACATCTCTCTTCCTCCCCTCTCTCACTCTCTTCTTCCCTTTCTACTTCTCTCTATCTCACCACTTTCTCTCTATCTCACCTATCTCTCCCCCCTCTCTCTCTTTCTCATTCTCTACTTCCCTCTATCTCACCACTTTCTCTCCATCTATCTCTCTCCCTCCCTCTCTACTTATCTTCATCTATGTCCCTCTCTAGCACTCTCTAATCCCCTCTCTCCACTCCTCTCCATGTCACCTCTCTCTCCTTACCTACCTCTCCCTCCCTCCTTCCCTCTCTAGACTATGTATCTCTCCTCTACCTCTCTCCATCTCTACTTATCTCAATAGCTACTCTCCATCCATTCATCCATCTCTCTCTTTAGGCAGGGTGAGGTAAGTAGAGAGAGGTAACGAGAGAGACAAGTAGATGTATGAAAGGAGGAAGAGGTACGCAGAGATGGAGAGGGGAGATAGAGAGTAGAGAGAGAGAGAGAGAGATAAAAATGTAGAGAGGGAAGGAGAGAGAGATGAGGGAGAGAGTAAGGGGGGGTAGATAGGGGTAGATGATATAGTGATAAGTGAAGGGGACACAATCTACTAAGAGGGGGAGTGAACATGCCATTGCACTGTAGGGTCATCCCCCAACAATATGTTAAAATTTACTTTCAATGTTAAATTATAATTAGAATAGAAAACTTGATATGTTAAACAATAGTTACAATTGATAAATTTTCAATTTTTGTTTGCAAATTTAGTTAGCAAATTCCTAAATCCTTGTACAATCCATTTCCAATTGTCACTTAATAAGATAATATTTGCATTCATTTCCATTTTATGTTTTGATCTCTCTCAGTCATGCCTTGTTTCCATTTCTTGTTTGCATGTGTTGTCTCTTATCTTTCAACAATCTTAACTCTCATTCTAGTCAATTAATTGTTAATTAGGCTTCTAGTTTGGTCTAAAATCTCAATTTGCACTAGTTACCTAGACACTAAAAGAATCTAAATATTTTTCTTTTTCTTTCTTTTAGGTTCTTTCAATTCCAAACAATCCAAAATAATATAAGCTTCAACATTAACTAATTTTATTATATATTTTATATCATAAAATTCATTTAAGTGGGAAATATTCGACTTTATCATAGTATATTAAACTTCAGATATATGCATATATACAATCAATATTAATGAAAAACATGTTAAATAAAATAATATTATATTCAATTGAAAAAAAAATCAAGTTAAAGTATACATCAAACTCAACATTTTTTTTTTTAGACTGTAGGAATCGGGTAGCACGACCCCCTATAAACGACAGTGCGCTTGGTAAAATTTTTAACGTGACCGATAGCGTTGGTGCGACACGCCCTTCGGTACCACGGGGGTGGGGGAGACTAGACCTCATGACCAACCTCTTGCAACATGAAAGATTTATCCAACTGAGCTAGGGCCCCCACCCTTACATCAAACTCAATCTTAATAATAAATAATTATGTGTTTTTATTACATAAATAGTCAATCTATTCATAAAATCAAAAATATTCATAAACTAGTTAGTCTATTACCCTAAACTATAAATCGACGTCTTAAGGGGTCCTAATATGACATTTCTTAAGGGGATCAAAGAAGTTCTCAAAATTTGTGAAGTTGCCCAAGACAACCAAATTAACAATAATCAGATCGTGCAAGATTATAATATTCAAATGAGATTTCATGAGAGGTTGGTCAGTCAAAATAAGAGCTATCTTAATCAACTGTTCCACAAGAAAATGTATGCATGCATTATGCATCATATTTTTTTATTTTAAAGCATTCATTTTGTCGTAGAACCTTAAAATGAAATTTGGTTGCCATGGGAAACTTCACCAAATTTTATTCCCTTAAGCCATGTCATTTTGTCCTAGGACCTTACTACATAGATCCCCTTAAGCAATCCTATTACCCTAAACCCTAAACTCTAAACTCTAAACCCTAAACCCTAAAGCAACCATTTTTTCCTAGGCCCTTAATGAAATTTGGTTGCCTTGGGCAACTTCACCAAATTTTATTCACTTAAGCCATGTCATTTTGTCCTAGGACTTTACTACATAGCTCCCCTTAAGCCATCCTATCACCCTAAACCATAAACCAATGTCTTAAGGGGTCCTAATATGACATTTCTTAAGGGGATCAAATAAGTTCTCAAAATTTGGTGGAGTTGCCCAAGACAACCAAATTTAACAATAATAAGATCATGCAAGATTATATTATGAATGAGATTTCATGAGAGGTTGGTCAGTCAAAACAAGAGCTATCTCAATCAACTGTTCCACAAGAAAATATTGTTCACTAATCTACAAGTCCATTATTCCAAGGGCCGCCCAAACTTCACCCTAAGTTCCATAAACCCTAAACTCTGAACTCTAAAATCTAAACCCTAAACCCTAAAGCATTAATTTTGTCCTAGGACCTTAAAATGAAATTTGGTTGCCTTGGGAAAATCCAAATTTTTTTATTCCCTTAAGCCATGTCATTTTATCATAGGACCTTACTACATAGATCCCCTTTAGCAATCCTATTACCCTAAACCCTAAACTCTAAACTCTAAACCCTAAACCCTAAAGCCATCATTTTTTCCTAGGCCCTTAATGAAATTTGGTTGCCTTGGGCAACTTCACCAAATTTTATTCACTTGAGCCATGTCATTTTGTCCTAGGACCTTACTACATAGATCCGCTTAATCCATCCTATCACCCTAAACCATAAACCGATGTCTTAAGGAGTCCTAATATCACAGTTCTTAAGGGGATCAAATAAGTTCTCAAAATTTGGTGAAGTTTCTCAAGGCAACTAAATTTAACAATAATAAGATCATGCAAGATTATAATATGAACGAGATTTCATGAGAGGTTGGTTAGTTAAAACAAGAACTATTTCAACCAATTGTTCCACAAGAAATTTTTGTTAACTAACTTGCAAGTTCATTATTCCAAGGGCCACCCAAACTTCACCCTAAGTTCCCTAAACCCTAAACTCTAAACTCTAAACCCTAAACCCTAAAGCATTCATTTTGTCCTAGGACCTTAAAATGAAATTTGGTTGCCTTGGAAAACTCCACCAAATTTTATTCCCTTGAGACATGTCATTTTGTCCTAGGACCTTACTACATAGACCCCCTTAAGCCATCCTATTACCCTAAACCTTAAACTCTAAACTCTAAACCATCATTTTGACCTAGGACCTTAATGAAATTTGGCTGCCTTGGGAAACTTTACCAAATTTTATTCACTTAATCCATGCCATTCTTTCCTATGACCTTACTACATATATCCCCTTAAGCCATCCTATTACCCTAAACCCTTAACCCTAAACTATAAACTGTAAACCCTAAAACATTCATAAATTGTCCTATATTAATAGTTAATTATTTTTTCATTCAAGTAACATTCCTTAGACATAAATGAGGCTTACACATTTTATCATTTGTATGCAATTAGGCCATTTATATTGAATGGTTTAAGGGTATTTTCTAAACATGTATCTTACATTTCGAAATTACAAATATAATGCAGACTCACTTATATCTTAGAGATCACATGGATCAATTCAATAATATCTGTAATCCACCTCCACGCCCTCCATCTCCACCACCTTCACCTCCACCTCCACCTACTCCACCTCATAACCCCCCACCTCCACCGCTTGAAATTGATGGTGCTCTCTTGCAAGCACGAATCAATGCCAATGTTAGAACCATTTAGGATCAAATCAACATTATTCAAAATTAAGAATGTATCACACCACCTTTGAGGATTTTTGCATCTAGGATGCAAAATGTTGTTGATGTTGTTAGGGCTATGGATGGGGTCTTAGATGAGCATTGATGATGGCTAGAGGAGAGGAGAACTTCCGATTTTGAAAAGGAAAACATAAATAAATGAAGAGACTCAGTAGAGAGCCACAAAACTTTATAAATTAAGACAATGATCTTATAGTTATGAATTTGGTTGGATGGATATTTTTAGTGATGAATTTGGTTGAATTTATGAACTTATAATGATGAATTTATAATATAGTATATATTTTATGACTATCTACTAGATCATGATTTCTCCTGTTGGAAAAATTTAATTTATATATGCGGTAGACATAAATGAGATTTTTGTGAATGTTTCAAGTTTTATTTTTTAGTATGTACATGTATTAAAATTACACAGTTCTAGATCTTAAATTTTGAAATTCGTATGTACACATAGTTTAGTTGAATGATGTATGCATGCATTATGCATCATATTTTTTTATTTTAAATGTATGTACATGTTAATTTTTGAAATTTGTATGCACATGGTCAACTTCAATCAATGTATGCATGTGTATGTATATCTATGCACATCATATTTAAACAAATTTTCATGTACATTTCAAATTTAACTATTTTTATGTACATGTAGTTTAGTTGAATGATGTATGCATGCATTATGCATTGTATTTTATATATTTTAAATGTATGTACATGTTAAATTTTGAAATTTGTATGCACATGCTCAAGTTCAATCAATGTATGTATGTGTATGTATATGTATGCACATCCTATTTAAACAAATTTGCATGTACATTTCAAATTTAACTATTTCTTGTAATTTTATAAGTTTGTATGTTAGTTTTGTATAATTTAATACAGGTGAACACTTATATAGATAACATGGACCAATTTGAAATTGATGATATCATCAATCCAACACCTCAGCGACCTCCACCTCCACCCCTCCACCTCATATCCCACCTCCACCACCCGCTAGATCATATGAGGCTCACTTGTGAGCACGTATCAATGAACATGTGGCATCCATTCAAAACCAGATCAATGCTATTCAAAATGAAGCACTGATTCCACCACATGTGAGACATTTTGCATTTACGATGCAAAATGTTGTCGATGCCATTAGGATTATCGATTTTGACTTAGATAGGAATCGACGAGATAGAGAGGAGATGAGATGATTTTATGCAGATGGTCTCTCATATAAACAAATTTTAGACCTAAAAAATAACAAAATCCCATCTAGCCCCTTATTTTATTAACCCTAATACTCAACAACCCATTCTTGCCAGTAAATCTAGAATATTCATGAGGCGGTGTATACATCCATAGATGAGTGCACATTTTTGGGATTGACGGTATATGGTATTTGACAGTCCACCACACGCTAATCTGGAGGTCCCATTATATTTTTTGAGGAAACTATATGTAGAGTTTGTTATGAGGCAAAATCCCAATTATTTTGATTTTAAATCATTTTAGGGTGTTGGTGGTAGCATTCCACAACAGAGGTTAGGGTCAAGGGTTGATCCATAGAAATTATCTCATGCTTTTCCATAGAAATTATCCATAGCACTTTATTTGTAGGTTTTCCACGATACCAATCTAGTTTTATATTTGTTTCCACCACCAAATGTGAATAGCACGTATAATATTTTTATGTGTTTCATAATCTTTGAATGCAGGTAGACCATTCTTCCTTATCAGGTATTTTCATAGCCAAGTACCAACAACCACCACCGATCCTATTGGAAAACATGATAACCATCATCAAATAAGTTCTCAAATTTTTCTTAAGGGGATCAAAGACTTCTAAAAATTTGCTTAAGGGGATAAAAAACTTGTTATCAAAATTGTCTTAAGGGGATGTCTTAAGCTGATCAATGTACCTATTGGATAATGATAGCCATCATAATCTTCTCGAGGTGCTACTAACTTATGTTTAGTATCCACACAACGAGCCAACCAATATTTTGTTTCCTCTTCATTCCCCTCAGGTGCAACAACAACATACACATGTCTTGCAAACAAAATTTGATTTAATAACTTACACGTGTCCATATAATTTTACCAATCTACATACATCCATTCATATGTATATAAATAAATAATTTAGTATTACATTTAATAGTAATAAAGTGAAATAAAATGAAATAAATTGAATTAAATTACCTTCTTGTACAAGGTCTAAAACACGGTCATAGTCTTCTGATGCAAACACTTGATCATTGTCTTCAATTATTGTTTCATATTGATCGCGTGCTTGTGTAGGTGTCAACAATCTTTGCTTCTGATCTTCAACCCATTCCATATTTTCACATACTTCCTAATCTCCTGAGATACAAAACTAACAAAAACATGCAAGCTCCCTTGTCCATATACTCTATGTGCTTGCATTCAAACTCTTAAATGAATGCCATTTAGTAGATCCACTGATTGTCTCACAATCAAATCTAGGTAGAATGTTCTCTTCTTCAACCAACCAAAAAAATCAATGAACTGTAGAGTGCTTGATCAAACCAGGTGTAGATAATCTTGTATTGCACCAATCCAAAATCCCACATGGATCTTTAAACTTTACTACATCCTCAAGTTTCAATTGTTCTCTAGCAAGAATTATTTTAACACACACACCAGTTCCATCATGTTCTCCTTTACCATGCCTAGCTTCAAAAAAACTCCACATATGTTGGACATTAAGTTCCTTGTGAACTCTAATTAACCAATAGAACATTCCAACATTCTTGAACTGTCCTGTATAATTATCTAACCATATGAGGTGTTTTGTCATCTGGATTCCTCTTTCTCTTAAATTTCTATAAAATACATTGAAATAATATTGAACAATCTTTGATGAGTGTAACCAGTTGTCACTCAAATAGAAATGATACTCCCTCAAAATTTTTCTATCATCCTATGTGCTATCATCTGCATGTCTATAAACAATATGAAAAAATATAGCTACTTGCATTGAATTATAATACTGTGATTGAATTTCCTCTTGCAGAGCTAGAGTATATTTTTTCGTGAAATCAACCACTGATAGTATACTACCAACTGGAAATGTGTTTCTACATGTGAAAAATTGGCCATCAAGCCATTGAGCATGTTGAGAGTGCATGACATATTTTGGTACTATCTTATTCTTAAATTCTAATATGAATGCATGTACACTAACCTTTTCTATAACTAAATCACAACGCTTTCCAATTTTTCCATATTTTAGAGAATAGTTAACATTCTTAAATATTTTAACATCCTCTAATTCTTTTCCAAAATCATTATCAACACTTTCATGCGTGCAAACTCTTAAGAATGAAAGATTTCCACAACTAGTGCATTGTCTATAAATACAAGAACTTAAATAAAATAATTTTCCATTAGATCTTTCACAAAACAAACTTGATATAAACTCCCTTATTGTTTTAGGTGGCATATTAATACCACATTCTTGCATAATCATGTTAGTATGCAAAGTACAACGTATATATAAAAAAAAATCATAAAAATAACGAAATTGAACATGTGTTTTACAAAAACAAGATATTCGTTGCTTATTGATTTTTACATACCAAAGTTTACATTTTTGAAAGGACCTTTGACTTATTTTAATTATTACTAGGTAACACTAAATCACCACAAAATTTTCTATATAATTCAGTTTGTGTTGTATCTAATAGGTGTTTTGGATGAGGATCACGAACTTTGGACCCCACTCTTAATTTTAAAACATCTCTAGCATTAGATGATACCCTAGTATTATCATGCCAATATTTTTCAATCAAAGATTTAATTTCAACATTCAATTTCATGTCAGACCTCGAGAGTCGACCACTAAAACTCCAACATTGGTTAATTGGACCATTTTCTATACTTTCTCTTCTTTTTTTCGCTCTTAACAATGCTTTAGGATGTATATTTAAAAATTCACTAATATTGCTTACCATTCTTTTATTCATAGTTGCTTTATTAACTATAGCAGTTGATATAGCTCTTCTTGCTGCATTCTTATCTTTAGATCGACTATTTTTTCCAATAGATTGAATGGCACTAGAAATAGTAGACATAGCATGTTTTACTAATTGATATTTTCTTCTTTGTTTAACAAAAATGCCTAACTTGTTCATTACTTTTCTCATTTTTCACATTCTCATCATTTGCATCATTAGTTGACATTGAACTAAAAGTTTTTTATGATAAAAAATTTGATTGTATAATCTATTATCATGTGTTCTTATTTGTCTCCAAGAAATCTTAAGAGGAAGATTATCCAAAACATCACTTTCAATTAAAAAAAAACATATTCATTTTCAACATCACTTCCTAGAAATTCATTTTCATTTTCAACTTCAAAACTATTTTCATTTTCATCAACAAAACGGTTTTCATTTTCAGGTTCAATAAAAGGATTTTCATTTTCATTTTCAACAAAAAAACGGTTTTCATTTTAATTTTCAATAAAAGGATTTTCATTTTTTGTTTTCAACAACAAAACGGTTTTCATTTTCATTTTCAATAAAAGGATTTTCATTTTCATTTTCAACAACAATTTGACTCAAATCTTGAATGCTATGAATATTATTGACGTAGCTAGACTTGTGCCTATTGAAATATTCTCCATAGCAATGAAAGGGATATTTGAAGACATACGAGGAGTAGTTTGTATATTCGTATTAGTTTCCACATTCACCTCTTGTAAGTTTGCATCGTCTACATTCATGGTCTCCTCAATGTTTTTATCTTCGATAGTTGTGGAATTGGATGCTGAACACCATCATTCATTGATTGAATTCTCATTCTTCTTTCTCTTTGTCTTTGTTTCTCCTTCTCTCTCTTTTCTTCAATTTCTTCAGGGGTCAATACCTTCCCATCTTTCCTCTTATTCCGACATTGTGATCCCACGATTGATTTTTTTTGAAGTATACACAAATGAATGTCAAAAACTTGAGAGTCTTCCTTGTTTGTTCCTCCTTCAAACAAGTAGCAATTGAATAAAATTCCTCTTCCTCCTTCAAACAAGTAGAAATTAAACAAAATTAATCTTCCTCCTTCAAACAAGTATCAAATTTTGCACAAAATTTCTCTTCCTCCTTCAAAAAAGTAGCTCAATTAAACAAAATTTCTCATCCTCCTTTGAAAACAAATAGAAGTTCAACAAAATTTCTCTTTCTCCTTCAAACAAATAGAAAATACATAAAATTCCTCTTCCTCCTTTGAAAACAAATAGCCATTCAACAAAATTTCTCTTCCTCCTTCAAACAAGTAGCAATTAGATAAAATTCCTTTTCCTCCTTTGAAAACAAGTAGAAATTCAACAAAATTCCTTTGTAATAGCGTCCCAATGATGCCTCCTTTCAAAATTGAAAAATATCCCAAGTTGAAGAGCTTCAACAAGATAAAAGGTGATAGAAAATAGGGAATATGTCACAGTCAGCCATACAAAATAATTCTCAAGCCTGAGATGTACATCTTTGACAATAAAATTAAAAAAAACAATCAAAAATAACTCAGGATCCCGTTTAGGAAACGAGATCCCGATTTATATAAATCGCTAAGCTATATAAATGGGGATCCCATTTAGTAAATGAGATCCACTGATAAATGGGATCCTGCTTATTAAACGAGATCCTGTTCCATTTTCAATGGGCAAATGGGAAACAAGATCCCGTTTACTACGGGCAAATGGGAAACGAGATCCCGTTTATAAAGAAAATGGGATCCCGTTTAGTAAATGAGATCTCGTTTCTTCAAATTTGAAATGTAGGTCGGGTTTTTGCTTTGTTAATAGGTTCAGGAAAAGGTTTGGGGATTTGAACCTAGGCCCTGGGCCTGGTTTGACCTTTAAGTTGAAGGTCCTAGCAATGCCACAAAAAATAGTGACTTTGGGCATACGTCTGATGACTTTTTTTGCATAATTTTTCGATGAAGTTAAAACCCATTATAGATGAGACAATGTAGATTCCAAATATGTAATTTTTTTTACAATTGGATTAATTTTTTAATTTTTCATTTAATTTCTGATTAGACAAGTCCATAAAATTGAATTATCAGGGTTTTTTAGTATTTTATTTACTTTTTATCAACATAATGTTTTCACGAAAGCATTCTTCAAACAATTCTTTTCAATTAAAAAAATTTCAAAAATTCATAAGTTTAGGTTATCTTATGCGTAACGTACACAATGGTTTTTTAAAACACAAAATATGGCCAATAAAAAATTAACAAAACAAATATTAAATAAAAAATTACAAAAAAAAATGGAAAGCATGCTTCAGTGAGTTACAAATATTCTCCCAAAAGGATTTAGAAAAATATGATTATTTAGGTCAAAATATGGATGACGTACACGTGCATGGTATGGTAAAAAAATGACTTTTAAACAGTGGATTTTATAAATTCCTATTGAAAATCAATTTGTATCATATGGGTATTGAAATAAATTACATATTTGGAAACTAGATTCTGAGTACTACATTTTATGATCAGTGACTTTTTTCAAGATTCCATCTCGAAGTGCTTCAAATTTTAAGGTCAAATGTGTCAAATTCTGAAAATTAGGGAAAACACTTCCACTAAATGGCCAAAAAGTGGACTTAACTTCTTGCTAGCACCCTTTGGGGAATAGGGCTAATTAGCAACATAATTAAATAATTGATGTTATTTAATTAATTAGGACGAATAAAGTTAGATCAAGACTATATTAAATAAATGAAATTTATCTAATTGGTCAAAAGTGATGAAAATGAATTAATTAAATAATGTAATATTATTTAATTAATAGAGAAAATTATGTTTTTTGATGCAATTGATGCTAAATATAGTGATATTAAGTGAGAATGATGCCTATGACGAGAAAATGTCTTTTAGAATGTGCGATATGTGTTAGGTCAATTTTACATGTCTACAAAAGTCAAATGGTACTATCATCAAGGTGCACTTGATATTTTAAATTTTTCTTGGAAGAAACATAAAGTCTCCTCATTCTTTTACTCATTCATAACTCAGCACAAAAGAAAGGGGAGGGGTTGAAAAGTGTGGAGGGGAGAAAGGGTGCATAATAACATCAAAGAAGTGATTGCTGGTTTAAAATATTTAGAGAATGGAAGTAGGGCACGATAAAAGATGTAAGAGTGTAGATGAAGCCAAAGCATGAAGAATGAGGGTACACAAGAATCGATTTGAAGGACAAAGACGTCCAAAAGAAGAGGTGCAGAATTGCAAAAGAAAAGATAGTAGGACAAAGTGGTAAGCGAGGTTGGTGTATACCAAGGAGAGAATTTTTGCAAATGTAATTAAATTTTGAATTGAATTAATAAAGTTGATTTTTGTTGGTAATTTCAATTGGTTGAATTGTTGATTTACTACTGTGAGTTTTATTTTCGTGTTTTGGATAATGTTGGTTGGGTAGAGGGGAGTACCCTCTGCACCAGTGCTACAATAGGTAACTCATTCCAATTAGTGATCTAGAGATGGATATCAAAATTTTAAAGGAAAAAAGCTTCATTCCTCTAGACCATCATGATATGCTATTAAAAGACCACAATATGAAGAGTTAGAGGAAGAAATTTCCTAAAATATCTTCTCAAGGGAGATATTTTCTTAGGATAAAGGCCACTTGAAAATATTTCTTAGGTTTGTGACCTTGCTATAATTATTCTCATAAATCATACGTGACCAATCTTCAAGATAACAACAAAAATCAAAGTCACTAAGTGAAGATTTCCTACTTCATAAAGGAAAATCCCTTCCAATCTTCATCAAGGTGTAATATAAGAAATTTGACCTTGAAAAAAGGAACACTAGGTTCCTTTGAGATTAAATTCCACTATATACACTCAAATCAATTTAGCTAGCTAAAATTATTAAAGGGAAATAAATTGGTAAAATTATCCACTAATAGGAAAATAAATAAAATGTAATATCTAGGGTTAAAATTTGAAGGTCTTTGCCTTGGAAACCATCACATTTGTCAAATATCCTCACATCACAATTTCATCCTATACCAATCACATGAAAAACCCCCAAACTAAATGGCTCGAGTTCCAAAATCAATCTAGCCTACACATACAAAAAGATGAGAAAAGTGTTTGGGGCTATATGGGAGTCTTAGTCAAATGCCTACTTTGGTGTTTCCACCTCCACAACAACCAATATAGATAGATAAAAATAAATAAATAATGTGTGTTATTGTTTTGAGTGCATCTAGAAGTAAGAACATTGATAAAAATGAAAGATAAAGGATACATGATAATCCCCAAGACTCTTAGGGGCACAAGAAAATATAATGATATTACCTACAGGGCTTGAGTAAGCCAAAGAGAGACAAAGAGAACTAAAATATTGTTGTAAATATCTTGAGAGAGTGTTGTAGTAGAGCTGCAACAAGCTATACAGAGCTTTGTGTGAGATTGACAATGCAAGAGAGACATGATAGAGAGAGCTAGGAGAGTTTCCAAATGAAATATTAGAATCAATTAATGCAAAGAGGAGAGAAGAGGAAGATGCTAATGAGTGGTTATGAATCATTTTGAGTTGTTTCCATTGACCTTGGAATGTCACAAGTGGAAAAAATCTCTAAATGGTCTTTTGAATAAAAAATGTCATGGGACACTAGTGTTACACCCAAATATCCGTGCTAGGCATTATTATCTAGATAATTTATGCTTAAAAATGATAAGATAAGAAAAATGTAAGGGAAACATAAAGGCGACATCAAAAGGTGATCCTAAAAATGAAGGCTTGAACACCCTAAGAGGGAAAAAGGATGATGCAAGGGCTGAAATGATCCTACAAAAGCACTAGGGGAATGGACACTAAACTGGGCATAAAACATAGTGTGGAAACTAGATTTTCCCCCCCACTTTAGTAGGCTTATGAACCCACATGAATATGAACATTAAAGTAAAAGGGAAAGACACTAGAAATAAATAAAATCACAAAACCATAAGGATATTTTAGAGGATGATGAAAACTCTTCAAGCAGAGGAACCACATGCCCCCCAAATTGAGAACCTACAAAAAAATACATTAGATTTTTTTTTTGCACAATACAAAAAAAAAAATACAAAACCATATGTTTAGAACATCATAAAAATAAAAAAATATATAAAAATATAAATAACACATACACAAAGGAGAAAAGTACACAATAAATAAAGAAAAACTAAAATTTTGATTCAACAAAGCAAAAGAGAGCTTGATGTTGGAGGTTGTCTCGATACTATACATCATCCCGAAAATCTGACAAAAACAAAACACATAAAATAATTCTTAAACAAAGAGAAGAATTTTATAATTTATTTCTTTGAGGGAATTAATACAAGAGATATGGAAGCAATCAATATAGATGAGAGTACATGATTCAAACACTAGCCTACTGTGTTGCTAGGTGTCATATTTAAATGATAATGTTATAAATGGATTAGGATCTAGAAATCTATGTTACGATAGGAAATCATTGATATAATAGTTAAATTAGATAAAGCACACATTCTAGCAAGTTGCATTATGATAGGTGGCTCATGAATTTAAAAGATAAATTGGAAAAGGACACAGTTTAGAAAGATGCATTATTCTAGGTGGTTCATTGATTTAAAATATAAATAATACCTCAAGGGACTAAAATAGATAAGTTCTACAAAGGAAACAAATAGGTAAGGTGCATGTAATAATGCACAAATGAGAAAAATATATGCCCCCCCTTAAAATATTAACATGTGTAGTATGTTAATATTTTAAGAAAAGAAAAGGGGAAGAAAAAATAGAGGGAATCCTTAGGAAGGATGTACACCTCCAAAATAATTTGTCCTTTCCCCCATAATATAGGTGAGGACAACCATGATAAATATTAGGGTAAGTGCATGGATCTGTGACACAATTTTGGTGTCAAATTGCAAAAAGAACTCATAATAGGCCATATTGCACTCGCCAAATGGCTTGAATTTTGCAATGAATGAACTTGTGAGTTCTTTCTTTTTGCAATGAATTTTGGAATGCTTTTTTCTAAACTCTTTCATTTTCTCTTTCTCTACCAGGGAAACTGTATACATGAAATAAACATTTACATATGGACATTTACTTTCTTATACTTTAAGTTATATTTCATGTATATAGGCAGGATGTTTGAGAGTGGTTTCAGATCTCTAGGAGTTATAATGCAAATTCTAGTTTTTGGAAGATCTTAAAATTTTTAGACAGTCAAATTTTAGTAATCAGCATGTCAAATTTCAGTAATCAGGAAGTCAAATTTTAGTAGTCAGCAAATTGTATCATCTTTCTCTCTCACTCTCTCCTTCTCTCTACTCTATATCTCTCCACTACCTCTCTCTCTCTCTCTCCCCTCTCTCTCTTTCACACACCCCTCTATCTCCTCCCTACATCTACCTCCCTCCCTCCCCTCTCTACTTCTCTCTATCTCTTCTCTCTCTCTACAACTCCTTCCCTCTCTACTTATCTTTATCTCCCCTCTCTCGATCTTTACCTACCTCTCCCTCCATAACTTTGTATCTCACCTATGTATCCCTCCCTACCTCTTTCCCTCTCTACTCTCTATCTCTCCTCTTCGTCCCTCTATGTACATCTCTCTCTCACTCTCTATCCCTCTCTTCCACATCTTTCTCTCTAACTCTCTCCTCTCTATCTCATAATTATCTCTCCCTCCCTCTCACTCTCTCCTCTCTATCTCACCACTCTCTCTATCTCCCTCCCTCCCTCCCTCCCTTTCTACTTCTCTCTATCTCTCCTCTCCCTCCCTCTCTCAACCTCACCCTACCTCCCATTCTTTTTGTCTCCCCTCCCAATATCTCTCACTATTGTCCCTCCCTCCCTCCCCCACTTTCTCTCTCAATTGATCCTTTTCTCTATCTCACCATTCTCTCTCTCTCTCACTCACACACACAACTCTATCTCCCTCCCTACCTCTCCCTCCGTCCCTCCCCTATCTACTCTCTAACCTCTCTCTTTCCCTCTCTATACCTACCTCTCCCTCCATCACTCTCTCTCTCCATCCATCTCTATCTCACCTATGTCTCCTTCCCTACCTCTTTCCATCTCTACTCTCTATCTCTCCTCTCCCTTCATCTACCTACCTCTCTCTCTCTCTCCATCCCTCTCTTTCTCTCTCACTCTCTCCTTCTCTCTATCTCACCACTATCTCTATCCCTACCTCTCACTCCCTCCTCTCTAAATCACCATTCTCTCTCTCCCACTTTCCCTCCTTCCCTCTCACTCCCTCCTCTCTAAATCACCATTCTCTCTCTATCCCACTTTCCCTCCTTCCCTCTCTCTATCTCACCTATCTCTTTCTACCTCTCCCTCCCTCCAACCTCCCTCTCTCTCTTTATCTCTTTCTCATTCTCTCCTTACCTCTCAGCTCTCTATCTCACCACTCTCTCTCAATCTCACTCTCCCTCCTTCCCTCTCTCTCCTATCCCTCCCTCTCTCATTCCCTCTCTAGCTACCTCTCCCTCCATTACCTACCACTCTCT